>CM068966.1:71539849-71555678 GCA_035128595.1 Eptatretus atami | reverse complement strand
AAAATGAGTGCCAGCTTGCTGGTGTCCTGTGTCGGAGTGGCGACCCATCCAGGATGTGCTCAATAGGCTGGGAGACTGCTTAGGCAGCACCAACGCTCTGCACAGAGTACGGTCCCGATGGATGGATGGTGTTAATGATTGGGATTTTTTAATTTTTTTTATTGCAAAAGTCCAATTGGGATTTTGGTTTACTTTTGTTTTTTTCTCCTTTCTTTCCTTCTTTCTTTCTTTCTTTCTTTCTTTCTTTTAAGACATGGATGAAGTCCACATCATTACAACCTTGTTGCATTGTGTTGATGTGCTGTGAATGAGTTGTTTTGCTATCAGTTACGGCAACTGCTTCTTTCATCGGCAGCTCATGGCTGCGGGGGTCGTATTTTCTGGGGATGCAGCTGCTCTGCTGATGCAGTGCCCCCTCCCTGTAGATTCAAATCACAATTTGTAATTTGGCCAGGGGACGCGATAACTTGGCTACCCTTCGTGAAGAACACCGTGGTATTTGTAACGTCCACCATCTAATGCTGGCAGATGGGACGCCCAGTTTGCTATCCAGCACTGAGGGATGGCACACACAATATTGATGTATTGCCCTGCCTGCGAAACACCAGGAGACAGTTGGGCCAGGATTCAAACCCAGCTTAGACAGCTCAGAGGCGAGTGTGCAAACCTCTAGGCTATCCTGCCAGCCCAGTCGTGGCAGCAAAACCCGTACACCTTGTAAACTACTTTGTTATGAAAGCAAATATACGAATTGCACTGTCGCCATCGTATTACTGAGAGGGGTAGGTATTGGAGGCCGTCGGATATTGGATATTGTTGACATTCCTCAAATGAGGAATGTTGTGTCGCAATACATCTTTATAATCATTCCCTCAGAATTTTCTACCAGAATTGCACAGTTTGAACTCGTAATTTAAGTGTGCGTTGGGAATGCTGGGCACCGGGGGGGGTGCAATACAGTTGCAGATCAGCTGATGGAAGCTTTGTGCCTGAAACTTCTCTCAGCAGTGAAAGCAGCGGGTTGCCAGGCCAATGCCAGTTTCTCTTTCTAATGTGTGTGGCTTTGAAGCGGGCAGGTAATTATTAGCACTGCAATTTTGCTCCCGTAATGGTTCATTTATCGCAACCCTATTCTCGCATGAGACTGTTATTTCTTCTCCCTCATTTCCCCCTCCTCACCTCTGGAGTTTCAACACGTTCAACTAGCATTTTTGTCTCGGTGTTAATGAAATGTTTTGTGTGCGAATCTGTGCCATGCAGGTTTTACCAGGTGCATGTATCTTTGAAGGTACCGACGAAGATCTCATCAAAAATTGACGTGTGTCTTTCCAAATCTGAAGGTAGGAATTGGTCCTTGTTCATAATTACGCTGTTGCTGAGAATTTTCCAATTGACCGCAGTGGTGTTAAATGTACAAACATTGCATGCAATTGCCATTTTATATGTTATCCATGTTTGGTTTCCCTCTATCTATAGGTGTGGCCTACATGCTGCACTTGTATGGCTTTCATGAACATGCATTCTAGTCGGTCTGTGATGATCTCCTGAAGCTTCGTTACGCCTCTGGCAGCTGTAGGCCAGAGGCATTATGTTTTAAGATTGTCTGTCTGTCTGTCTATGGTAACTTGTGAACCACTTGAGGGATTTCAACCAAACTTGGCATAAGTATGGATTGTACGACAACGATAAATGGATTCGATTTTGGGTTCAAAAGGTCAAAGGTCAAAAGTCATGCATGACCTTTAACTAAAATATATAGAATATATATATATTTAACATAACTTGTGAGCCACTGGAGGGAGGCCAACCAAACCTCGTGCAGGTATGTATTGTAATACAGAGATGAACTGATTCAATTTTTGGGTTCACCACATTAAAGGTCATGTGGCCTTTGAAAAATCATTTTTCAGACCATAACTCGAGTTAGAAGCATCTGATATTCTCTCTGTCTCTGTCTCTGTCTCTGTCTCTGTCTCTGTCTCTGTCTCTGTCTCTGTCTCTGTCTGTCGCTCTCGCTCTCGGCTCTGTTTCTCTCTGTATCTGCCTCTCTCTGTATCTGCTGCCTCTCTCTTGTTCTTGCTCTCTCTGTCTCTCGCTCTCTCTTGTCTCTGCCTCTCTCTGTATTGCCTCTCTCTGTATCTGCCTCTCTCTGTCTCTGCCTCTCTCTCTGTCTCTGCCTCTCTCTGTCTCTGCCTCTCTCTGTCTCTGCTCTCTCTGTCTCTGCTCTCTCTGTCTCTGCCTCTCTCTGTCTCTGCTCTGCCTTTCTCTGTCTCTGTCTCTGTCTGTCTCTGTCTCTCTGTGTCTCTGTCTGTCTCTGTCTCTCTGTGTCTCTGTCTGTCTCTCTGTCTGTCTCTCTGTCTGTCTCTCTGTGCTGTCTCTCTGTCTGTCTCTCTGTCCGTATCTGTGTCCGTATCTGTGTCGTATCTGTGTCCGTATCTGTGTCCGTATCTGTGTCCGTATCTGTGTCCGTATCTGTGTCCGTATCTGTGTCCGTATCTGTGCGTATCGTCGTATCCTGCGTATCCGTGTCCGTATCCGTGTCCGTATCCGTGTCCGTATCCGTGTCCGTCTCCGTGTCCGTCTCCGTGTCCGTGTCCGTTCCGTGTCGTCTCCGTGTCCGTCTCCGTGTCCGTCTCCGTGTCCGTCTCCGTGTCCGTCTCCGTGTCCGTCTCCGTCTCCGTGTCCGTCTCTGTCTCGTGTCCTGTTCTGTCCTGTGTCTGTTCCTGTCTCTGTCTCTGTCTCTGTCTCTGTCTCGTCTCTGTCTCTGTCTCTGTCTCTGTGTCTGTGTCTGTCTCTGTCTCTGCTCTGTCTCTGTGTCTGTGTCTGTCTCTGTCTCTGTGTCTGTCTCTGTGTCTGTCTCTGTGTCTGTGTCGTTGTCTCTTTCTCTCTCTCTCTCTCTCTTCTTCTCTCTCTCTCTCTCTCTCTCTCTCTCTCTCTCTCTCTCTCTCTCTCTCTCTCTCTCTCTCTCTCTCTCTCTCTCTCTCCTTCTCTCTCTCTCTCTCTCTCCACATTGAAGTCACATTCTGTTTTCTCGTGTTTTTACCTGTTTTCTTTTCTTCTATCATTTGCCGTTAACCTTTGCCGTTCTTTTTTTCTTTCTAGTTTTCCTTCCTTATTTACGGCAGTTTTTTTTTTTTGGTATACCTTGTCGAGGCTCGTATGAGAGCTAAATCGAGGCTCATAGGTTTCCATTCTTCATCCTCTTTCTTGGTTAGAGCATCCACTCAGAGTCTGGGGGGTCGGTGGTTCAAACCCAGGCCGAGTCGTACCAAAGACTTTAGAAATGGTACGTGCTGCTTTCTTGCTTGACATTGAGCATTCAAAAGGTTAAGAGCACGGAAAATCCCCATCGGTTGGCATCCATGGGGAGGAGGAAATTCCTCCTTAGGAAATGCCCCACTGAGTGCAGTGAGAAAAGCGGCGCCATTGCTGTGACTTCGCTGGTACCCAGAGTACACTGGCAAGTGACGGCATTTCCTACAAGCATGCGTGCGTGTGCACCGCCCGATCTCCAGGCTTAGGTGTGTCAGCTCCACTACAGGCCTTAGATCATGTTAAAAAAACAAAAAACACCAGTTCTGCACCTGCTTTTGCTCAACCACATTGTACACTTTTGAATGGTGATTGAACAAAACAACAAAAAAAACTTGTCTTCATTAATCTACTTTACGCTTTACATCACAGTTTTGCAAACCGTCATGCTTGGTGGTTTGCCATGGCTTTCCCAGCAGTCAGTCAGGGCAGGAATTTGGAATTTGCTTAGGTTGCCGGTGATAACTCACCTACTCTTTGTGAAAGACACAGTGGGATCTTTAACATCCACCAATGACCATTGCTGGCAGACGAGTCCTCCGGCTTAACATCTATCCGAGGGACTGCGCACACATTGATGCCTTGCCCTGCCCATGAAACGCAAAGATGGCAGTTTACAGCTGGGTCAAGATTCAAACGTAGGGTGAAACCATTCATAGGCAAGTATATATACACGGTGTTTCAAAAGACTTGGTACTATTTCGATGCTTTGATATGAAAAGGGTATACAAGATTCAAAATTAAGAATCACCCATCATAAAGTAGAGACTTGGGAGATTTTTTTTTGGAACTTCGATTTACAATGATGGAATGATGCGGATGACGTGTTCGATGTGACCTCCACGGCTGCCAGGAAAGCGTTCACTCTGACAGCGAAGTTCTGTGTCATCCTCTTGCATGTCAGAGGTGAGATGGATGTTACACACTCCTCAAAAGTTCTCTTGAGCTGCTGGATGTTATGAGGGTTGTCTTTCCAAACATGTTCCTTCACGTAGCCCCGCAGAAAGAAGTCCAATGGGTTAGGTCTGGGGAATGGGCAGACCAGATGTGCTCTGTCTTGAAGGAGATTACCAAGTCGGCGAACATCTCTGCCTTGTACGTTTCAGTAAGAGAATTATTGTTTTGTAAAACATATCAACTCCGGACGATTGAAACTTAGTCGAAGCCATTTCCCAACATCCTAGAACATAACCTGAAAAAAAAAATTAATTACATTTCATACTGTTCAATGGAGACACAATCCATAGAGTACCAAGACCTTTGAAACGCCTCATACCGACCTGCTAGCGCATGAATGCCTTAACCAATTATAAATTTGTAACCCTTTCACATTATTTGTAACGATTTCCAGTTTCTCGTGGAAGATGCCTTTTTCCTCTTCTCTGTGTCACTTGCTTCCAAAGTGAAGTACTGTATATCATTGCAGATTCATCTCTGTCACTGTAGATTATTGTCCATTTTTGTTGCTGTTGATTGTTGCTCATGCCGTCTGCTCATTCCATTGTTGCCTAAGTTTGGTTGTTTTTGGCCTCACCCATTCAACCCCTTACCTTCGCTCCTGTTTGTCATTCTTTCCTCATCTCTTACCATCCCTATTCCTACCCTCGTTCTCCTCTCTCATTCTACCTACATAAGTGTCCCTCCACCATGCCGTTTGTGTGGTGTTTCTTGCTTTCCATTGTACTCGACCTGTACCCTTCTGTTCTGCTCTGCTCTGTGTTCTACCTCTTCCATGACCCTCGACTTTGTTTGCAAAAATAAATAATAAAAAAAACAATTCTGAAATATCTGATGTTGGTTTCATTTTCTTTTGAATGTGTTTACTTGTGTAATGCTCTTTTCTTTGCTTTTTTTTTGTTTGTCCCCCCCCCCCCCCAAGTCGTTCGCAGGCTTAGTCAGATCTTCTTACGTCATGGTAAACAGCTGCTTTATTTAACGGTCGACTGTTGCTCCCAGAACCCTGGTCTGAATTCTGGAACAATGGTGATTTAGATGATGCAATAATTTCCAATCTCATTGCAGAGAATGAAACAAAAGCAAAGGCACTTTAAAAAAGGTAATTGAGGAAACAATATATGCACAGGTCCATTTCGTTCTCAAGTTCTTCCTGTTGTGAGGCTTCTTCTCACAAAGCATTCGACCTACAAATGTGAGGTTTCTGTGGAAACGGAGACATACAGTCCTTTTGAAATGCTCAATTAAGGTTCTCTTGTCATCTCTCTGTGTTCAGGTGTTTAAATGGAGGGACTGGTTCATCACTTACTTTAGTGTTATCACATTCATTACTTCCACCACCGAAGGTGGACGGAGGTTTAGTTATGTTTTCACCCCTGATTGTGCATCTGTCTGTGAGCACGATATCTCAAAAGATATCTAAACTTTGGGTGTGTTTGATTCAGGAAATATTTTGGGAAGTTCCTCTACTTATGGGCCAGCACATACACCATAATAGTTGAATTCTAAACTGCATAATAAAAACGAAGTAAAATTGAGAAAGAAATTCGGGAAGGTGGCAGCTCGGGAGGTGCGTTTGTGTGTTTGTGAGTCGCAAGTACTTGTTGGAAATGTGTTTGTAATTGCCACTTTTGAAATGGGTGGTTCATCATCATAAAGCAGAATTTATCAGACATGGTCGGCTATCTCGGAGTTTTGTGCACTCACTGTGATGGCCGACTGGTGGCCATTTTGTTACTTAAACGTGTCCCCAACCATTTCTCAGACATCCATGGTTTGATTTTGTTCAAGCTTGGCACAAGCACAGCACATAATGGCATACACGTGCACTTCACTTTATTTTGCGATCTGATCAAAGATGGCTGATTGGTAGACCGGCGGCCATTTTAGTTGCGCATAAATATGGGCGAGCCCTCTAAAACCTAGTTCAGCAAAATTAGTAAAATAATAGGGGCTATGACATTTTATGTTTTTTTTTTACTGAATATTATTGTTATTATTTTCATTTATAGCACATGCTGCATGCAGCATCATTTGTTGGTGTAGTTGGACAGACTTTATTTGTCATATTATTCTCCACAGTATCTCTTTTCGATGCAGTTGGTCCAGCAATCGACAATTATTTATTTATCACAGCACAGATGCCTTCCTCTGGAGTGTCCTTAATGTAATGGACGTGGCTATGGTAACCTCTCCAGGGGATACAAAAATATTGTTATTCACAAATTTGATGGATTATTATTTCTTCTTCTTCTTTTTCCCTTCCTGAAATTTCTTAAATGATTTCATGAGCATTTCTCTGCTGCATTACCATGTATTTAACAAGTTTGGATGTCTTCTTTGTTCAAGGTTTATGCTATGGTCACACCCTTGATACGTGATGCCATTATTTTAATGATACGCTGAAACTAAAAGAGTTTGAGAATTTTGATATTTACTAGTTGGCATTAAATAATAAGACTAGCCATGTAATATCATGATCAGCTAGAGCAGGGGTTACAAACCTGTGATCTGTCGACCTTTAGGAGTCCCCAAAAAAAACATTGATAGGGTCCACGATGGAGGAGGGGGAGGATGTGGTGGTGGAGGAGGAGGAGGAAGAGGGGAGTGGGGGTCAGTGGGGGAAGTAACATTCACCTCCCCACACCACCAAGTCTGCATGTCCGAAGTGACCTGTCACGAGATTCTGTGGTTCATCATATTTGTGTTGGCTGGGAAATATCAGCGAAGGATTTTATTTTTATTATGATTTTTTTCTGAAAAATAGCTCATTGCACAAGAGAGCAAATTCAAATGATATTCCGACATGGTGGTCCAATAATCTTTTTGGAAGTTTGGAAAGGGTCTGCACACCCCAAAAGGTTGGAATCTACTGAGCTGGACCTTTTACTTGAATATTTACATTTGCAAGCTGTATAACATAATCTTGTTCGACCCTTTTAGAGTCCTTGTTGGTTAACACGTGAGCAGGGGAGGTGAGGGGAGAAGCGTGGGGAGGGGATGGTTGGTGTTAAGGGTGAACTTCCTCCTCTTGGTTTCATCTTTGCCATTTTGAAAATCTATCAGGATTAATAATCCTAAACTGTAGCTTAAAGACGTGGTTGAATTGGGAGAGAAAGCCGCTGTTAGATTACGTCTGCCATATCATGGTGGCTTCCCACGAGATATCTGACAAATGAAAATGTTCCATTGTTGCGTTTTTGCACGCCACTGTTTTTCAGGCTGACAGATCTGTTGAATCGTAGGTCACAAACGTGTTGTAGCACTAAATGCTTGGATATTGAGCTGTCGACTCTGATTACTTCACTGCAGCATTACCTCTAAAAAAAACAAACCACATTGCCTCTAAAGGCAATGCTTACGGTTTGCGATTAAACTGCCTGAAGCTACAATCCCATTAATCCCACCAAGAAGGCCTTTGTAAAGGTGTACGTTTTTATTTTTGGCATTCTTCTCTGTCGACGGCGCATCCTGTTTGTTGCATGCAGATTTCAACCACAAAATTATAATTTACCAGAGTCTGGATGTTCTTGGCATGTCTTTGTCTTGCAGATGGAGAAATGGTTTTTCCAGCTTTTTGTGGTGATGGCACTGGCTGTAGTAAGACCTTTAATATTCTCTACAAGAATGAAGAGGTGATTATAAACGACGTCATCCTTTTCAAAGTGCTGCTCTTCCTTGATGGGAGAAAGGTAATGGAGTGACAAAAAGTGCCTCGGTTTATCGGTACAACCTTTCGGCGATGCTCTGTGCTGTGCAATGAAATGTTCCCTGTCAGGCAAGAAATATCTACACTTTCTCAAAAAGTTGTTCGTGCTTGTGCGTTGCTCACTTTCTCCCAGATTGAGGAAGCTTTGCGTGAAGTTGAGCTACATTTGCTTGTCGAACTTTTCTTCACCAACAGCCATTTTACGTAAGTGGCTGAGCACGTGGGTTCAACCATCTCAGTTGGTGGATGCAGACATGATGACGTTTTGAGAGTCAATGAGCTTAATACGCTGCAGGGTCCCAATGAAATGATGCTATTCTGGGGAACGCTTTTATTTGTTTCCAATACCTGTTGTTAATTTTCTATGTTTTTTGGTTGTTTATTTTTATTACCAAACAATATTTGCTGTGCTCAATTGTTGCCTCGACACATGTATTACTATTGATCAGTATCTAGAATTGGACTAATTAGGAGTTCTGCTTGCTTGCCTCCTCACAGGCACGGAGAAGCAACCACGCTTCAGCCAGTAAGCAGTCGTACTCTTCATTTGCATGCTGAGCTGCCTGCAGGTCTACACCATCACCTGCCGCTCATCTTTGACTACTTCCACCTTTCAGTAGTCTCTCTAACTGTGCATGTCGGTCTTGTGGCGCTACAACAAGCAATCATGTGGTGAATGGGGACAATGTCATGATGAGGGATGTTATTAGATGGGAGGGAGGGTATAAGTTAAAGAAGGTGAGCTGAGGATCGGTACTTTCTAAATGTAGAGTGCAGTTATTCAATTAAGGGTTATGTTGGAAAAAAAAAAATCCAATCCAAGTTGTACAAAACACTATCATCAGATTTATTGTACCCACCCTCCACCCCTCACCACAGCTGTCTATCATATTTACTTATTGCTTTGTATGTTTATTTTTCAGCAATTGAAGGCTCATGGAGCTTGTCTGATTGCTTGACAAAAGGCACTCCTGGATCTGGGACTCCTAAGCTTCTCTTGCATGGCAAACGCATAAAGAGACATCGTTTTGCATTACGTTACAAACATATTTGTTGACCTTGCACAAATCAACACCATATATGAAATTTCCACCTGAGATTCCAGTATAGTCAAGTCATGGGTTCAGATAGGAATGCTAAACAGGCCATCCAATTAAACTTTCACTTTTTTATTGTTCGTTATGTGCTGCAATTAGATGTTTTTTTAAGTCAAAATAAAGACCAATTATTGCACCATCGTCCCAAGAAGGAAGCCAGACATAACAATGCACACACATGCACACGCACACAGACACATCCACTCGCGTACAAACATACTTGCATATATACATATAAGTAAGTGGCGGTCTTTCTCTTAAATATGCAATGAGAATGGCACTTAGTGGATTGCATGCAATGAGCTCCACTAGGTTTTTGAGAGCTCTTCTCTTAAATATGCAATGAGCTCCACCAGGCTGAACAGTCTATGTTTTGTATACCACTGATAGGTTGTATCTTGAGCAAAATCGAATCATCTTGTTCTCATCACCTACCCAACTCATCCATCATGGTTTTGTCCAAATCCGTCCACAACTTTTTGAGACATCGTGCTATACAGTATATCGTTTTTGGCCCTATCTCTCAATGGTAAAAAAAAATCACTTTTAAAAATGATATTGTCCGGATCCAGATCGGGATCCTCACCAAAATCTGATCAATTGGTCCTTGTCACACACCCACCCTGTCTACTAAGTTTTCTCTGAATCCGTCCATAACTTTTTGAGATATCCTGTTCACAGACAAACAGTGGAGAAAACAACCTTTGTCCACCTTTGGTGGCAGAGGTAAAAAAAAAATTGACACTCTTTGCCCTCTTTCATGTGTTTCATACATTCCTCAAGCCTGGTGGGATAAGTCAGAGATTTGCATACATGCCTCT
The DNA here is from genome assembly GCA_035128595.1 of Eptatretus atami. NCBI lineage: Eukaryota > Metazoa > Chordata > Myxini > Myxiniformes > Myxinidae > Eptatretus > Eptatretus atami. The sequence continues at coordinate 71,545,785 of CM068966.1, read as the reverse complement.
GAGCTGTCAGGCTTGGGTTCTCATCTCAGCCCAGCTGTAAACTGCCAATTCCATGTTTCGCAGGCAGGATGATTCATGAATTTGTGTGCCATCCCTAATATGGACATTAAACTCGGCTTCCCATCTTCTGGCATTAGTTGTTGAACTTTAAAGATCTCAGTGTCCTTCATGACGAGTCAGCGAGTTTTCACCGGCACCGTGAACAAATTGCAAATTATTTCTATAACCTACAGGGGGCACTCCATCAGGACACAGCTGCACTCCCAGCAATGATGCAAACTCGCAGTCACGTGCTGCACATGAAACGACGACGATGGCGATGCATCACCCTTCCTTGTATTTCCTGTAAACATCTTGTCCATTTTCTACCCATGCCTGTTAAACATACCCTTCCTGTTCTTGCTTTCTCCTCTTCTCAACACCACAAACTTTTCTTTTTTTTTCTTTTTCTTTTTCCTTTATGTTTGCACATATAGTATATAGATGGCCCTTTAATATTTCTCGTGGTCAGATAAATTATTTTTGCCTAACGTATCGGTAACTCGTATAATACTGATTTAACTTATCATTGTACATTTTAATTTTTATTATTACAAACTGCATTTTATGAAGTCGATTACATCTGCATGACCACATGGTTTATGTGTTTTGATGCACCATTGGGGCTTCTGACTTCGTTGCAATCAGAGCTTTGGCTAAAAGCAGCTGCTGCTAACAATCCTCCCCTGCATGTACTTTCTGTTCTTGCTGTGCTGAGTATGTATGCTTTACTCTCCTGGCTAATAACAAACGTTGCTCCTTCTCTGGGGGTCATGTGTGAGGGCATGCTGAAGTTGTAGATTGCTTGTAATGCACTCAGGTAAAACCCTCAGGAATATAGAGTTTAAATCTCATAAGCCCACTGAAATTTTGATGAGCTTTGATAGCCAGGGATGCTCAAAATGTCGATTGAAATCCGATGATGTTCTTTATTACTTGCCAACGTTTTTGTTTGCTGAGGGCAAATTGGTTGGTTCGGTGTGAATCTGAGAATCTGCACAATGTAAACGCCCTCAACAACCAAGGATGCTTTAAGCATCAAAATGTTATTTATTTTCTCACGTTTGTTCTCCTTTTCATTTTTTAAAAATGACATAGAGTGATCAAAGCTCATGGGAGAGCATAATAACAGGGGTGGGAGGGTGAAGAGGATTAATTGACATAAAATGGGATGAGGGGGAAACGGTCAGCAGTCTTACGAGAACATGTACGGCTGCTTCATAGCACAAGAGGAGGAGACGTTGGTGGAGATTGAATTTTAATACACCTGCTGAGACCCTTTATCAGAGGTAGAAATGGTAGAGGCCAATGTTAGCAGATTTTTGAAGTCCTGGAGGGAAAAGCTCAATACTTCAGTCATAAGAAGACAGTTCAACATGCAAGAGAAGAAGACATTATTTATGAATGGAGCTGACCGTTGTGTTTTGATTCTGGAGGGTAGCAAGGAAAGGTCTCTCTCTACTTCTGTACCATGTTTTATCAGAAGATTTATTTGAAGATGGGACCCAAATGTATGTAATTTGCACAAGAAAAACATTTTCTACGTTTGCAGCTCCCCTCGGCCAACCAAGAATTCTTCGACGAGCAAAACTGTTTCAACAACATCTCGAGACCCCTTCATCGAACCTCTCGAGTTGCTTCTCTTTGGTCAAAGCTACCTGAAGCAGGTGATGAATACACCTGATTAGTTTTTGTCTGATACTGAAATTGTTAAAGCACTTGTGTTTTATCCCCGCCAACCAACGAAGTTGGCGGGGATATAGAAATGGGTTCCGTCCGTCACATTTCGTTTCCGGAGCTTAACTACAAATCCCCTCAAGATATATTTACGAAATTTGGTAGACATATCAAGCAAGTGGTGAACTGGTGCCTTTTGATATTTAGAGATTTCTCAAAAAAATTTCTGTCACTTTCCATGGAAACAAGTTGGGTATTAAGAGATAATTGAGGTTAACCTTTGTTTCCAGAGCATAGTTGCAAAACTATTAACTATTTCTTTATGAAATTTGGTACACACTCAAGAATAAATTGAACTGGTGCCTTTTGCTACTTGTCCTCATTTACTATGGCGGGGGATATCGAAGACTTTTTCTTCAACGGAATGCTAGTTGTGATTGTTTCGTTGTTCAGTCTAAGATCCTTTGTTTTATTTGCCCACTTTTGATACTGGGTTCCTGAATTGTTACGGTTGGCTTACGTGAAACAAACAATGCAATCGTAACCACTCACGCAAACATTAATGTTTCTTTCGTTTTTAGGTGGGTTAGAAAGTTGAAATTTTGCATACTGATGTAACTCGAAACCACAATTCCAGGAAAAATCCAAACACTGTCCATAAACGAAAATATTCAGAAAGAAAATCAGCCGTTGGAGCTTCGCTCCCACTCACAGAGGGTCACGTAACCAAAGACAATCATTTGATCTTGCAAAGGCACAATCACTCATGGGTGTTTCTAGTTTGATGGCGATACGATTCGAGAGTATTTGTGTGTTTTTTTGTCATTTACAGTGTACTCATGGGTGTTTCTAGTTTGATGGCGATACGATTCGAGAGTATTTGTGTGTTTTTTGTCATTTACAGTGTACAGTCCTTCCACATGTAAGAAGTCATAAATATTTTTTTTGTTTCCAGACGGTGTACAATAGTAAGTGCTACAATGCATTTTTTTTTAAAATGTATTTACTTGTTAACATATACAGTTCGACCTCTGAACAAGTGAGCATAGTTAAAGCAAACATTCAGAACATGTGTTAGTCTTTGCATATTTTCCCTGTATTCACGATCCATGTTTTTTTAAAAGCTTGGATGTAAAGATCAATTTGTCCTGGAAAGTTTAACACAAACACAGCACCATACATTAGAAAATCGTCAAACTGCAGATGACATTTCCAAGAACAATTGTCAAGAACGTGAAAGGAAACTATCATTTTATTATTCTCTGCATTTTTCCATTACCCTGGTGGTGAAATACACCACCTCCGAACGCCGCTGAAGAAGAGAGATGGAGACCCTCGACATTTGTAGTTCTCCTTGGCTCACCAAGATGTTGACTTTACATGATGAGATGAATTTGTTTGGTTGTTGATGACGCGCAATGTGCGCAATGTGTTGATGACGCGCAACAGCCACAATAATATGCCAATTGCTGTTTGTTTTTGACTTTTTTTTTTCGTGTTGTATACCTTCTCGATGCTCGTATGAGTGCTAACACACAACGCACGCAAGGGTGGCATGAGACAAGAGGGGTGGGAGTGGGAAGGACAAAACAGTGTGGAACAGAGACATTAGGAGATCTGTGGAAGGGAGAGGGATGGGGCAGGGAACATGGGGTATAAACAAGATGGACATTACAGGGACTTTCGGGAAGGAAAGCAGGGAATTTGAAGGAGGTGGGTTTAGGGTGGATTAACGGGTTATAAGTTCAATTCCCACTCTTTTAACCTTTTGATATGATTACGAATCATGTATGTGTGTGTGTGTGTTTTGTTTTTTTAATGTGTGTATGTATATGAACATCACATCTCAAAGCAAAAAAGTGAGGAATAAAGGAAGGTGGCTGGGGGCGGGGGGGGGGGTGAAGGAGAGGGGATGGGGCAAAATTGTCCAATACCTCCATTCCTTCATGCCATGAAGACAAAGTTTGTAACACTTCAGTCACCTGATTTCAAGTTTTTATACACTGCGTTGGGGGGAAAAAAAATCAAATCTTACTTCCTGCTTGTATACTCCTATATCTTTATGTAGCTTTTCATGTTTTTTGTTTGTTTGTTTGTTTTTGTATGGCATTATCATGTGAATTCCTGAATTGTGTACTGCTCTCCACATGTGCAATGCACAGTGTTGTTTATTTGATTTATTTGCTTTGCTCATGGTACTTCTCACCATTCAGGGTGGCTCACCGGTGTCTGAGGAAACCATGCGCCAGGCGTGTTGTTGGCACTTCACCGTGGTCAAGATTATTCTTGCTGCCTACAGAGACATCTTTAACTCTTTCACCGCCATCCTCCGTCACCTTTCAGAACCACAAAGAGCACATATTGGTGTGTCACGTTTTGTCCTTCCACGAGCTTTGATATCTGCATTGAAGGAGAAGAAGAAAAGCTTTGTGACATGGTTTTTGTTGTTTTTTTTTGTCCTTGCAATTATTATTTTTCTAATTGAGAGGTTTCACCAAATTCCCAACTGATTTTGATGGGCCAGGAAATGTTGCTGACTGATGCTTATCCTGGCTCATTTTCTGCAAAAATGTAGATAAACGTTTCATTTACTATTTATTTTATTTGACTTCATTGATCACAAGTCAAAGTTGATGCACCTTCCCGAATTACTGACCGGGCAGGAAATGTTGCCAAGCAAAACTTTATCTGCCTCAATCTGTGCGAGTTGAAGCGATTTCTGCAAAAACTAATTAATGGATAGATTACACAAAGTAACAACAACAAAAAAAAGTTTGTTTGAGTGAATTTTTTGGTTGTTTATCTTTTATTAGGTCGTAAGAATGAAGAAAAAGCATATATTTTATGTCGCTAATCGTTATTAAGGAAATGACAAACGATTTTTTGAAAAATAACAAAAAATTTGTATATTTACGTAAGAAAATTGCAGAAAAATGTATTTGAACATTAATGAAACTATACAACAGCGTTGAAACATGCAGGGATATGCTAATCAGAAGTAAAACATAGCATACTGTTGATCGTTTTGTGATTTAGAAAATATTTTGAAATTATTTTGAAAAAAATATGATTTTTTCAAGTAGGTTATTCAAGTATGATTTATATGATTCATTCAAGTAGTCATTTGATATATGTTACATTTTGTTTCCGTTCTTTCCCTTCAACTCGTCTTATTATATTTGTTCTTTTATTTACACATATTGTCTCATGATGGCTTCTGCTCGAGGTTCTGCAAGCATGATCCTGATAATTCTGCTATGTCTGCGGAGTCTTTCTGAATGTCAAGTCAGTCAAGTACACCATCGTTGAAGGGAACCTCTTCTGTTCGGCTTACAAGGCGTACTTTGGAGTTCAATTAGGGACCAGGACAAGAGTTGGGCGCCACACGTGGTTTGCGGAAGCTGTCGGTCCACTCTGGAGTCGTGGTACAGAGGGGAGAAACGAAAACTGAAGTTTGGCGTGCCAAGAATCTGGCGGGAACCAACAGATCACTCAAACAACTGCTACTTTTGTATGGTGGTAGTGACGTGTCACCGCAGGGGAAAGAAGACGGATGTGTTCGACTACCCCGATCTGCCATCATCTCTTCGTCCGGTGATGCATTGTGAGGAGATTCCAGTTCCCAACCCTCCTCCGGTGATCACGAAGATGCTTGCACAAGTTCCAGCAGCGAAACAGAAGATGCCCACGACGATGTCTTTGTGCAGATGATACCCAGGCTATTCCGCAATTCCCTAACCAAGCGGAGCTCAATGATCTTATCAGGGACCTAGGACTCACCAAATCAAAAGCAGAATTACTTGACATCCAGATTGAAACAGTGGAAGTTGTGGACGAGAACTGTCGGGTAACAAAACAGAGACAACGTCATGACATATTCTCTCAGTATTTTCACACTGGATGAGAAAGTGTGTTATTGTCACGACATCAACGGCTTGTTTGAAAGAAATTGAATTCCCGTATGATCCCAGCAACTGGCGACTGTTTGTGGACAGCTCAACTAGAAGCTTGAAGGCGGTGCTGTTGCACAATGGTAACAAGTACCGAAGCATCCCTATCGCCCACTCTGTTCAGCTAAAGGAAGGCTATGAGAATGTGAAGCACCTGCTGCGCTTGGTGAAGTACGAAGAGCATGATTGGGAAGTGATTGGAGACTTTAAGATGATTGGCTTTTTGACAGGTTTGCAAGGCGGCTTCACAAAACATCCTGTTTCCTCTGC
>CM068966.1:71510603-71524619 GCA_035128595.1 Eptatretus atami | reverse complement strand
TTTTTTTTCTTCAATTATTCAGTATGTGAAACATTGAACCGACCTCACTGGGTTTCAGATGTCTTCCAAGCCAGAAGACTTGGTGGAAGCCATTAACATGGACCTGATCCACCTCTGCTCTTTGCTCATGTCACTCTGGGGTCAGTTCTTGGATTCCATGACTCTGCAGCCTGATGTGAACCTTTTGCTGACCCAACAACACCACGATCTGAGGGTATGACCCGAACTATAATTACAAACTGCAGTTTTAGGTCCAAAATTGCTGATTCCATTTCTGAAGAAAGATTTATTTGCTTGTCCTCATTGTCTGCTGTTTGTTGTTTGTGTAGTTGTTTCAAATGAGATCTTTCCTTTCAAAAATGCAATTTTTGATGAGAAGTACAGAATGTCAATAAACTTCATTTTAAAACCCATATTTTTTTTTGACACTCAAGATCCCATGGATCACAGGTATTGCCATATTTGTTTTTCTTTACTTGCGTCCCTCCCACCCCTCACTCCTCTTCCACCGCCTTACCCCCACCACCGGGAATAGGTGAGGAGGTTTTCGGAGGCTTTCTTCTTTCAAGAACACACGAAAAATTCTGCTTTGGAGAACCCAGAAACGCAGTGAGGCCGTGCCTTCTTTCACACCGCCGTGCATTGGTGATTGTTCACAATGTGCAAGTGGGATAAATTAATCCTTAAATTTGGATTCTCTGCACAAATGTTTATTTCTATTAAACAATAAAACCTCCTTATTTTTCTGTTTCACATTTTAAGAGATTTCCTCTTCTTTTTTTCTTTTCTTTTTTTCCTTTTTCTTCTGTTCCCCCCCCCCCCAATTCTTCACCACTAAAACACTTCCAAAAATCATTCGATGCAAAATTGTAGAATTTTATTGTTTTCCCTGGATCATCAGTGTAGCTATCCTTGCCATCCATCTCCATAGGGTCCAACAGCATTCGGTGGTGGCCACGACGGTGCGGAACTCGAACTATCTGGCTTTGTTGCCACCACTCCCTGTGGAATGTACAGCTGTGGATGGGGACTTCACATCTTTGCCAATTATATTTGAAGATCGCTACGTAGTTACATCTGCCTTGGGTAATTTTTCAAATTCTCTTTGGACAGTAATACCTCAATGCTAATTTGGTTAATTTACAATTATTACATCTCACTTTTGACAGTGCTGACATATTGTCATAGACGGAACAGTTACAATTAAATTGTTTTTCTTTTCCTCCTCCCTTAACCCCCATGTTTTACAACCACTGGTTTGAACCTTAACTGTGGATTACAAAGCTATGGAGAGCAACCAGAGATCAGAAACGGCTGTCGGGTTGAACTCCGGGAACAAGACACCAGACCACAATACAGATTCCCACATGCACTTTCGACAGCCTGGAACTTCCGTCACCGATTCAACATCAGCGATCTTTCTATCAGAGAAAATAACTAGCTGTACAAAGAAGGTACAATCTGTTGGAAATAAAATGGATCAGGATTTTGATGCACAGTGTGTGCCATTAGCATCTCCATGTGCACAAAAGGACGGCAACGCGGTAGGACCAGCAATCAACTCTCTAGGCCTTAGAGATTTTGAATATACTTCAGACAAAACCATGAAGTTTTTCACACAAGCTAAGCAGATGCATGCTGAGAAACACACGATGGCCACTGATCCACAGTTAACATTTTTTAGGAAAGACGGAGACCCAGCAGGAAACATTGCATCCAAAGGTCAGAATAAATCTGTACATGGTAAGGATGCGGTTAGGTTATCCGACAGCACTGACGGCTCATATTCCTTCCCGTTTGATCAAAGAGAAAGAGATCTGTCAACACGTCACACAATTGAGGCTTCTCCATGCTTGCCTTGTAATGATGGGAGCATTTGCCTCTCAAGCTTGAGAGCTTTCCAGCAGCAATCATCTCAAACAATGAGGTCCTGCAATGACCATCTCAGGAATGTGTCACTTGTTACAGACTCTGGAATAGAGAGTGAACCAAATTTGAGTCAACAGGATCTCCAGTACAAAGGCATGGAGGAAGGCAAGTTGTCTGTAGCTCTAGGACAAAGGCCTGCACCCGACGGAACATATCAAATGTCTAATCTGCAGAGAAAATGTGCTTCTCAATTACTATCTTCTTTAAATTCCATAAACTCTTTGCCATTGGATTTTGAAGATGAACGTTCTTGCCTCAGTACTTGCAGCCCACGTTGTTTAATCCCAAGGACCGAGCATGTATCTTCAAATAAATTGCTCAGGCGAAGTTCTTTGATTGTGCAAGCTGATGCTGCAGATGCGTCCTGTTTTGGCAAACGAGAAAGTCTTCGGCCTGGTCAGAAACATCCAACAAACAAGTGGGATCTGTCTCGAGAATCAAGAATGCGCTTTGGTGCACAAAAACCAAAGAAGAAAAACCGCTCACGAAGCAGCAGTGAATCTGATAAAGCATCGTTTGAACAATCAGAAATTTCTCGATACCATTTGGAACAATTTTGCTCTGGAACTGGCTCAGCAGTGAAGGTGCTCGGTTTTAATAGTGTTTCGAAGTCTAAGGATGATAAGCCAGGTCTTAATGTGGCATCTTCATTTCATGATGAGCTTACTCAGGGACTTGTCGAAGATTACTTTGGTGTAGGTAATGAGAATAGCCTGCCTCACCAAAGTCTCAATGCTGCTGTGAGTGCTGTGCACATCTCTATTAAAGATGCTGATATGATGAAGGGACTTGAACCTGAAATTAGAGACAACACAACTTGTAGGGCAACCAATGTCCTACAAGGCAAAGATATTGGACCATTGGTGCAGCAAATGGCTCCAGAGGTTATTGGCTATTCTGTATCATCAAAATCTACCTACCTGCCACTGTCCACCACATCCAGTTTTCCGGCTACCTCATGTGGACTGTCCAGCACATCCCACATCTCAGATGTGCACAGATCATTGCTCTTCCACCCTGAGCATCTGCGTAGGTGAGTGTTTGCGTTGCTGGTTGTGACTCTGTTGTCAACTTTGTGCTTTGATTACTGGATTGACCCTTTTAAGGAAATTGTCAGTTTATTGCAAAGATGTTTCAATCTTCTGATGATGAGAAAATATGTAAGGAGTTTAAGGAGTGGCTACAGTACTGTATCTACACTATAAAAGTGAATTTGTATATTTATTGTATACATATGCTTCAAAAATAAAAAAAAACATGCTGAACCAAAACCAACTAAATTTTGCATGTGCCCAAGGTACCCCAAGTATAGTTTCTGTTAGGTAGCATATCTGGGAAGTGGTTCAGGGTGGGAGGAAGACTACAATTCTATGTGAAGATGTATCAAGCAGCACGACCTGGAATTACAAATCATATTCTTGTTGAAGAAGTTTTAACAGCACTCTCGTAGGTTGAAATCTGAGTGAGAATAATAATTTTTAGATCCTCATGGAGGATCTCTAAGTCTTACTCACGTTGTTGTTCTGTGGATTTTTTGTTTCACAGCCTACAGTTTTCATCGAAACTTTCTGAAACTTGGCATATAATATATATATATATATATATATATATATATATATTATATATTATATATATATATATATATTACGCGCTGTGGAAATTCGCATTACACCATAAAGGGCCCGTAGGTGAGATATCTCGATAGGTGCATGTGTAGTTAGCCCAACCCTTTGTATAGAGGGAATTTATGTGATTCATCCGGGGCGACGCTTTGAGTTAGCCATTTTTTTCTGTTCTATCTTTATTTTGAACCAACCACGTCTCAACCGCCATCACACAACAACCACGCCACCGCCACCATCTACGCTCCCACATCGCATCACCGCCATTCCCAAACGGCACCATCACCATCAAACCACCACCGAAAACCCTCCACCACTTCACCTCTCCTTCTACAGCCATTCCCGCACCACCTGTGAACACTGAACGTCGGCTGTCTCGGGCCCGTTCGGCGTTTGTGCCGAACGCACCGAGCCGCGAGCGCGAATGGCGGCCTTTCCGAGGGGAAAATTCGGATCAGAAATGCTTCACGCCCACTTCTCCTCCGTCCAATTAGCGAGCGCGGGGCGGCTTGGCCCGCCTCCAAGCGTGTTATGTGAAGTCCGTATATGCAAATTTAGGATCAGAAGAGGTTCACGCCCATTTTTGCCCGACCAATGGCTGACCGGGGGGCGGCGTGGGCCCCGCCTCAATCGCGTTCTGATCCTAAAATTTGCATATTGGCTTCTCCTGCCGCCTATAAAAGGCGAGCGCAAGGCGAATCGAGAGAGTCGGGTGAGGAGAGTGTGGAACTGAGAAGAGTTGCAGGAAGGTTGGGTTTTGAGTTGCCTGGAGAGTGTCGGCGAGAAGTGGCTGTTGGGGACAAGGAGCGTTGCGTTGCGTTGGTGAGTTGAGGGAGTGAGCGCGGTGGAACTGCAGGCAAGGGAGCTCGGGTCCGAGGCAAGAAGACGGAGGTCGGCGACGAGGTTGCGGTGTGAGATCGCTCCGTCTCGTCGCGGACCCAAGCCAGCCAGCCACTCCCCTCCCCCACATCAACAATCTCCCTTTCCCCCACGCTGAGATAGTGCAAAAGGGGCCCCGTTCCCACCCCACCCCACACGTGGTGCCAACAAGCACGCCAGGGCCCGGAGTCAGGCACAGCGGCGCGGACACTTTGCGGCTGGCCCAACGCGTCACAGGACGCGGGTAAGACCCACCCGGTCTCGCGACCTGGCCGCTCCTCTAGGTCCCGCGCACATTTGGCCTACGGGCCTGTCTGCCTCCTTGTCTGTGAGGGTGGCTTTTTCTTTTGCTTTTGTGTAAATGTGTGTTGGCACCGTCTGTGAAGTAAAACTGTATAGTGTCGCCGTGTGTGCGCGTAGTCGGTATTAACTCTGCGTCTTGTTGCTTTTATTGTTTTGGTTGCTTTATGTGCATTTTGACTGTATGGCTGTATATACGTGCTTTCCGTGTGCCGGGAAATAAATGTGCATTGTGTGAACTGTTTTCCGTTTCGCTTCGTCTTATCTCTAATTGAATCTCCATCCTGCTTCACGTAAGGGGTTCGTAGTGGGTGCAATCCCGGTAAGTAATCGGAACCGTCGAGGCCGACGATAACACCGCTCAGTTATCACTGTAGCACGGAACGGACCGCTTAAGCGGTTCGTATCGAAGTCGGCTGTGGCGTGGTACGATCGCCCGGTCGACCATTCGCGCAGGTACTTAGGTAGATCGATTTGGCGAGCAACCTATCCTGCGCGGGGCAATTGGCATGATCGTATGGTGAGGTTAAACCCCACCCGTGACTAGCTCCCGGCGTTGCCGAGAGGGTCACGACTGAATGTCCGGCCGGTGGGCGACGTGCCGCGATTCGAGTTACGTGCCATTCGCACGCCGGGGGCGGCGAATCGCAACATATATATATATATATATGTAAAAATACCGGCGCAGACAGTAACGATCTCCGATTTTGAAAATTCCTCCTAGAAAAAAAAGTTATGATGCCAAAATATCTTCGCTAATGGAAATCGCCTAAAAAATTATCTCCAACTAGGCAAGCTTTTTGAATTCTGTTTGCGGGAATGAACAGGCATTAGCAGAGATGAATACCGCACATATGATACATCACTATGACGTCATATCAATTTTATGACGTCATTCCTATTTTTTGACATTTTTTGTTTTTTGTTTCATTTGTTTCACAGCCTACAGTTTTCATCAAAACTTCCTGAAACTTGGCATATATTATGTAAAAATACCCTGCGCAGACAGTAACGATCTCCGATTTTTGAAAATTCCTCCTAGAAAAAAATGTATGACGTCAAAATATCACCGCTAATGGAAATCGCCTAAAAAATTATCTCAAACTAGGCAAGCTTTTGAATTCTGTTTGCGGGAATCGAACAGGGCATTAGCAGAGATGAATTACCGCACATATATGTACATCACTATGACGTCATATCATCTTTATGACGTCATTTCTATTTTTGACATTTTTGTTTCACAACCCAGAGTTTTCATCGGATCTTCGTGAAACTTGCCATGTATATGCAGAAAGCCCACGTGCAGGCAGTAACCATCTCCATCTTGGAATTCTTCTAGAAAAAAGTTAACGTCATATCGCCACTAATGGAAATCGCCAATACCATTATCTCCGAAACTAGTTTGTTTCACAGCCTCCAGTTTTCATCGAAACTTCCTGAAATTGCATATATATGTAAAAATACCCTGCGCAGACAGTAACCATCTCCGATTTTGAAAATTCCTCCTAGAAAAAGAGTTATGACGTCAAAATATTGTTAGAATTTGGAATTCGATCGCCACAACATTCAGTTCCTTTAAGCTCAGTTATGTTCGATAAGTGCATGTTCCATAGATAGCTCACTCTATCTGTTTTAACGGGCAGAATTGATTAAATGCGCTGTGATTTAATTTAATAGTTAGGAGCGATCACAACACAAAGGAAGATGCTCCTCCCCTCTTCTGTGAGAGAAGAAGAGCCCTCCGTCCCGTGATTCATGACGTAAACAATTCTTCCCACCCACGTTGTGCGGGCACGAGGGTATGAGTCACGCCGGGAGCGGGGAGGGGGCGATAGAATAAGAGGGAGACCCTCTGCCGGGGTTTTTGGCTTGGCTCTGTAGCAGGCCTTCGGTTCTGCTTGGCTTGGGTTAGGGTTGAGGCTTTTGGTTCTGCTTGGCTCGGTTCGCTTTTTGGCTCTGGCTTTGTTCGGAGAGAGGTTCGCTTTTTGTGCTTGGTTCATCGGAAGAGAGTTGAGCTGGTTGCTCGGCTCGGAGTGCTTCGTTGGCTGGTTGTTCATCGGAGAGCTGGTCGGTTTGGCGTGTTCTTCTTCGGTCTGGTGGTCGAGGAGTGTCGGCCTAGTCAAGGGTGCTCGAGCTGGTTCGAGCCTGTTGCTCTGCTTTGTGGCCTTTTCGGCTGGCTTTTCTTAGTTCGTGGAGCTCTTGTCTCCGCTTGTGTTCCCAGCTCGGTGCGACTCCTTGGCCTCATCTTGAGGTGGTTCTTCGGGGAAGCGACGCATCGACGGGAAGGATCGGCGCTCGTCTCACCAGCATGTGTTCAGAAGCGCGAGGGATTCGCTGGAGCTCGGGAAGGATGACGCGGCTCACGGCGATTGGATCCAGCTCGCTTCCCGCTGGAGCCCGGGTCCGAGCAGCTTGAAGGACCACACGAGGGAGAGTTCGAGATAGTTCTGGGTTCAGCTCATCTGTCCCTCCGAGCTGAAGTCTGTATAAAGGCATCAGCCACCATTTCTTGGGGTGTGTGTGCGTACAGTGTCCGTGGGCCCGTCTAATAAGAGAAGCTTTAAGTGCCTGTGTTGTTATTTGCTTTACATTTCATAGGAATCGGCTGTCGGTTTTCTGTCGTGTTCTGTCCCCTATTCCCATTCATTCATTGTTTGCATGCCTGTGTTCAAATAAATGTTCCCCATTGTGAATGTCACTGCTCGTTGTGTTTCCTTCCTCCATTGGACTGCCATTAAGCGTTCGAGATATTAGCTGTTTAAAGCAGATAAACGTACATCTGGTCGACGGGACTTTGCGAAAAACCCTCGGCAATCGCGTTCGGAGCGAGCTCTTAAGCGGCTCGTTTTCGTGCAGGTCTGTTAGGTATAAACTCCCGGCATTTCTGTCCACGCGAATAGTTTAGTATATCGATTATCGGCGATTGGCCCTGTAGCGCGTGGACGGAAAGGTTGGCTAGTTTATGGTGTTATAAAAACACCGTAGCTGGGTTTCTGCGTTGGTCCGGAAGCTACGACTGGAATTGCGCGTTCGGTGGACGCGCGGCCTGGATTGGGTGAAAAGGTCGTGCGGACGCCGAACGCCCGGAAATCTCAACGAATATCTCCGCTAATGGAAAATCGCTGAAAAAATTATTCCAACTAGGCAAGCTTTTTGAATTCTGTTGTGCGGAATTGAAACAGGGCATTAGCAGAGAGGATTACCGCACATATACATCACTATGTGACTCATATCAATCTTTATGACGTCATTTCCTATTTTTGACATTTTTGTTTTTACAACCCAGATTTCATCGGATCTTCGTGAAACTGCCATGTATAATGCAGAAAGCCCACGCTCAGGCGAGTAACCATCTCCGATCTTGGAAATTCTTCCTAGAAAAAAGTTAACGTCATATCGCCACTAATGGAAATCGCCAATACCATTATTCTCCAAACTAGTTTGTTCACAGGCTGGTACAGTTTTCATCGAAACTCTGAAACTTGGCATATATATGTAAAAATACCCTGCGCAGACAGTACCATCTCCGATTTTGAAATTCCTCTAGAAAAAAGAGTTATAGCGTTCAAAATATCTCCGCTAATGGAAATCGCCCACAAAAATATCTCAACAGGCAACTTTTGAATTCTGTTGCGGGATCGAACAGGCCATTAGCAGAGATGAATTACCGCACATATGATACATCACTATGACGTCTATCAATTTTATCACATTATACAAATATATGCCAGCGAGGATGGCTGATAAAGATGAGTCACAGGATGTTTTAGCAGGTAGCTCTCTAAGCTGTCTCACTTGGGTTTGAATATCGGCCCAGCTATAAACTGTCATCTCGGTATTTCACATGCATGGTGATTCTTCAATGTGTGCCGTCCCTCGAATGGACGTTAAACAGGGAGTCCTGTCTGCCGACGTTAGTTGGTGGTCGTTAAAGATCCCATGGTGTTCTTCACAAAGAGTAGGCAAGCGATTGCCAGCACCCTGGCCAAATTAGAAATTCCTGCCCTCACCTTAGTCGAATGTCAGGCCTGGCCAGCTGGTTCATGAAAGACTTGAGCCAAACTTTCCTCAACTAACCCCGCAAGAACTTGGGAATAATTGTGGCCATTAAGAACAATAAGAATAAGAAGTTGGCTGGCGAAGGTGATGTTAGCTGACTTCCAAGCAAATGGAGGATGTCCTCGGGCGTACAATGCCACATCTGTCAGAAAATGTGAAGAATCAAATAATTAGACACCTTCAAATGTGATCTTCCATTAGCCATGTTTCAAGGCTCTTTAACATGAAGAGAGGAACTGTTTATGACATCAGAGGACATTATCAAGCCACTGGGTCAACAAGAGATATGCCAAGAAGCGGATGTCCCAGGATAACTACTCCCACTCATGACCGATACATTTGCATGACCCATCTATGCAATACATGGCCATGGCCTTTCCTGGGAAAGCCAGATTTCAAACCTCGCCTCCAAAGCCTGTCGCCGACTGGGAATCCTCCGTCATGCAAATCCTTCCTCGGCCCACCTGAGCTCCTGACCACTTACAAAGCTTTGTCCCAGCCTGATGGAGTATTGCTCTCCCTCTGGGCTGGTGCTCCTGCCTCCCACCTTTTCGGCTTCATGCTGTGGAAACCAAGGTGTTTAGGATCATTGTATCTCCCGCGATGAGGCTGAGTCTTTGGGCCTCTCACTCTCTCACCGCAGGCTGGTGGTGGTCTTTCTGTCTTCTACCGTCGACAGGTACATCAAAATCAGCACAAACAAATGAGAGATCCAGTCGGCAGGTCATGATTCAAGTCGAAAACATCAACTCAACTTACACACAACACTTCCAGCGCAAAAAGTGGTCCTAAATGTAGCCTACAACAAAGTACAATGATCATTTGATCTGCCAGTATCTGATGACCCACATTGGGACAACCAGACCAAACTGGTGATCACCGGAAAAGATCCTACACCAGTACAAGTATGGAACAATTCCACTTCCAGGACAGGATCTGAAAACACACCATGAAGAAGCAGATGTCATCATCATCCATCACTAAGTTAGAATTTGTCAGGTGTCAGTGGTGACTCACACATCACAGTGGTCTGTGACGATACAGATGTCTTTGTCCTGTTGATTCATTTCAACCTTGAGGAAAAGATGACTGTGGATGTCAGCATGGAGAGTCCGTGTGCTGGGAGGCGAACTAGACATTCGCCAAACAGCACTGAAACACAAAAGCATCCCAAATATCTGCCTGCTGTACATGCTCTGACGGATGCGATACTGTGTCGTATTTGTTTGGCATTGGAAAGGCACAGACAGCGTGAAGTACTAATGGCGGACATCATCCCCCTTACTTGGTCAGCTGGAAGCAGACGAGGAAAGATGATATCTGAGGCAACTACCTTCATTGCTGCCTGTTATGGTTCCAAAGTCGAAGGTGATATGTCCACACACCGGTGTCAGTTGTGGAAATCTAAGATGGCCAACTCAAGATTACCTCTGCTCCAAATTGAAGTCGTTCCCCCATCGCATGATGCCTTTGTTCAACATGTACATCGCGCTCATCATCAAGTCATTATATGGAAATCGGCCACTCAATCAGACCCTCCGAAGTTGGATCCATCAAGTATGGATGGCAAGAAGGTGAGGACGGTGCGACGTTGTGTCTAACCACACTTCCACCTGATGTGTCTGCTGCACCAGTCACCATTCTGCGGCTGATAAGTGTGGATGCTCCACCAGCCGGCCATGTTCCACCGGGAGGTGTGGTTGTGTGGCAGCACAGATGTCATGTTCGATGTTTTGCAGTTGTAATGCTGGATCAGACTGTTGTAACGAACAGACAAGGGCAGTAGCTGCTAATCACGACAACGATGACGAAGATTGAACATAATGTAGAATATTGCATCCTTAACAAAGTTAATATTTGTTTGCCTAAAAATAAAAAGTAATTTAAAATCATATACATGTTCATACTTACTTTAAGACATAACCCAAAGTCATAGTCAACTATCCACATGTATCGGATATATTTGTGTAAAAATCGTATTCCACTATAATCATCAATTCATTGATCATTGCAAGTTCGTTACTTCAGCTGTCATTGACTATTATTGTACGTAGTATTAATATTGAGGTTCATCCAATTCAATTTCTTACTCGAAATGATCAGTGGAACTGCAAAATAGCATTTTTCATATGAAATGGTGGCCATCTTGAAAATATGAGACAGGTCTATATATTAATAATATATATATATATATATATATATATATATAGTATATACACCTTCAATTTTATCATTATCAGATTCCTTGACCATGAAAACATAGTAGTAGACACCAAAATTGTGTTTGTAAGTGCATTAGAAGTGAAGATATAGCCCAAAACAGAATTTATCGAAAGTCGGCGGTGGCCATTTTGTTTTTCGCCTCTAAAAAAAATTCCTCAAGGGTGCGAGTCTGGCACCAGGCTGCATTCTGGATTCAGGATAGCTCAGAGATGATGAATCAACCAAAAAAACTTCATAATGACGCCACAAAATGCTTTTTCACATTTCCGCTGGACTAAAAGGGGTGAAAACATGACCTCCTTCACCTTCGGTGGCAGAGGTAAAAATCGCATCAACAACAATCACATGTTCTGTTTTTTTTAATTGGAGAGAGAGAGAGGGAGAGGGAGACATTGGTTGTTACCCCCTTTACGGGTCTCAGAAGGTGGAATGGAGCATATATATAATTATATATATATATATATATAATATATATATATATATTATATATATATATAATATATAATATATTATGTTCTGTTTAAAATTATTGAATTAAAAAATATATAAGAGGTGGGGAAAGAGAGCAAAGCCAGTTGCTGGGTGAGAAATAAACAAACACAAACAGTTCATTCACCTTCTGACCAGACTGGAGATCAACCGATGTGGGTTTTTCAAGGGCTGATGCCGATACTGATATTTAGAGAGCATGGGGCCGATGACCAATAATGCCGATACTGTATATGCATCTGCCGATACAGTTTAAGTTTTGTATATCACTGGGCCAGATCTACACACAGACGTTAACCAAAATATAATTGGATTGTTCTTACCACCTCCCAAAATCATCCACCAAGTTTCATCTGAATCTGTCCATAATTTCTTGAGATATCATGCCATATATCATTTTGGCCTTATCTCTCAATGGTGAAGAATCACTTTAAATATTCTAGTATCTGGATCTTCACCAGATATTCATCCTTGTCACACACCCAACCTGCCCACCAAATTTCATCTGAATCTGTCCATAAACTTTTTGAGATATCCTTTTCACAGACACATCCAGACAAATGAGAGTGAAAACATAACCTCCGTCCATCTTCGATGAGTCTCTATGTCTTCCATAAGTCTCTATATCTTCAAAGCCAATTTTTATCATGAAACAAACATTTGAGGCAGCATTACAAAGATAGACCCTTCAATCCTCCATTATCCATTTGTTTTTTCACTTCATCGATTTTTTTTCTACAAGAAATTATGGCTTTTAATTAATTTTTTTTGGAAACAGTTAAGGCTCATGGAAGAGCTACACTATTGAACGAGTGTCCCTCTCTTCATGTATCTGCCATGAATATCACTGCCAAGGGACAAGATAGATACAAGCACACTGAACTGATCAGGTTGTAACCAGACGAGAGGAGACGAAAGGGTAAGGAACAATCAGCGGAGTTGAAGGACAAGGTAGAGGGAGACTTGGACAAACAATGGGTGTGGGGAGGAGTGGAGACAAGGAATGGATGCATGGGGTGGACAGGATGGATACAGAAACAACCTCTCAGGAAGGAAAAACTGGAAATTTGGAAGGAGGTGGGTGCTGGGAGTGGGAGTTAATGAGGGTAGTATTGGATGGGGGATGACCTGAGATGGTTGTGAACAGCTATTTTGAAGACCTGGAGGGAAGAATGAGATTGAAGAGAATGTTGAAGTTGGTTTCACAGGCGAGAAAAAGGAACATGAGTGGAGGTGAGCACGGATTTAGGTAGTTTCATCAGAAGTGGATTGATGGTGGGCTGTGTAAGCCCTGCAGAAAATCTTGTGGGGGGGGGGGCAGAGGGTGCAAGACCTGAAAGGAGGGAGGAGAAGATGGAGAGACCATTTTCCTGTCTGCAGTCAGAAAGTGATGGCCCATAGATTCAGCCTCAGTGTGGAAGATTCAAACAATGATTCCAATTGTTCTCTGACAGACATTTTTTTTTTGTATATGAAGTCGAATGGAGGAGCTAGAGCATAAAGCAGATCAAAAGGGTAGCAGAACAAAAGGAACCGTATAAAGAGAGATGGGAAACACACCAACAGCAGGGTTGAGGGACAAAATAGAAGTAGATCTTGGCAAATAAGGGAGGTAGAGGAGGATGCACAGGGTGGACAAGATAGATACAGAAGCAAAACACTGGAAATTTGGAAAGATTATTTGACCAGCTTGTGAAGAGAGGGAAGAGGCTGCAGCCTGCCTCTCTGAAGGATGAGTGATGTTACAACAGAGGGTAGAGTCATCGACAAAGAGATAGAGGATTTTCCCGAGGGTCACAGATAGTTGATGAAGATTAGAAACAAGATGGGGCCCAGAACATTGCATTGGGCCACTCCAGCCTTAACAGGTAGAGGAGATGAAAGGATTATCTTCAGAGACACATATTGGCTACAAGAGTAGAGGAAGTTAGGAAGCCATGTGTGGAGTTGACCTTGGATACCATAGGCAGAGAGTTTGGAGATCAAGGCAGGGTGCCAGATTGTATTGTAAGCTCGAGGTATGTCAAAAGAGATGGCCCTGATCTCATGTCTGACATTGAGGAGCCTCCATAGATTGTTGGGAGAGAAGGAGCAGCATGTCTAAGGTAGAGGTCAGGTCAGGTCAGGCCAGGTATGGGAGCAAGCAGCGCGTCGTCGTGTCCACTTTCCGCCAGTACTCCAGGGGCCTCTATCTGGCCATCCCCCAGGCAGATGCCTGAGCCATCCCCATCTCCTTGAGATCCTGATCAATCTGCTGCAACCATGAGGCACACGTTCAGCCCACTAACCTCCTCCACTCACAAGGCTCCCTCGCTGAGAGAATCTGGTGAGTTGGATCAGCGCTAGGAAAATGAGCCACATGGCCATACAGCCGCAGCTGACGCTCACAGACTATGTAGGTAACAAATCTCATTTGAGTGTCTCTCAGCAACTGCTCATTGGGTACAAAGTTCAACCAGCGAGAGCCAAGGATTCTCCGAAGAGACCTGGTACCAAAGGAATTAAGTCTCCATCT
>CM068966.1:71463034-71510593 GCA_035128595.1 Eptatretus atami | reverse complement strand
GTCCAAGTCTCACATCCGTAGAGCAAGACTGGAAGCACCAAGGACCTGAAGACTCAAACTTTCGTTTTTCTGCACAGGTACCGACAGCGCCACACCTCATGATCCAGTGAACCCAGGCATGACCCAGACGTCTATTGACCTCTGGCTCACTGCCAAGGTAAGTGAATCTCTCCGTGACCTCAACATCCTCACCACAAACAGGCACAGACAGGACAACAGCATCCAAGATGTCAGTGAAAGCCTGGATCTTAGTTTTGACACAGGAAACCCATAATCCCAGCAGCTCTGACTCCTCATTCATGACCTCGAGGGCCCCCAAAAGGTTATCCAAGTCTCCGCGAAGATGACTGCATCATCTATGAAATCAAGGTCAGATATCTTTCCATTCCCCAATGATGCACCGCAGCTTGATCTCTCCAACATCCTCTCCAGAATGCAGTCCATACAAGCGCTGAAAAGTGTGGGGGCCAGTACACACCCCTGATGAACTCCAGTAACAATTGGAAAAAAAAATGTCGGAGATGGTATCACCACATCTCACAGCACTCTCAGTCCCAGAGTACAGTTCAGACATCAGATTGATCAGTTTTGGTGGCACCCCACGAAGACCAAGAATCCTCAGAGGCATCCCGATTCACTGAATTGAACGCTTTACAGAGATCAGTATAGTGTTGCGAATTCGCGCCCGTCGGCGTGCGATCGGCCACGTGACTCGAATCGCGACCGCCTCGCCCACCGACGGACAATTCAGTCGTGACCCTCCCGGCTAACGCCGGGATCCAGTCACGGGTGGACCTTTCGGCCTCACCACAACCCAGTCCGCATTCTACCCACGCGGAATAGGGTAAATCGCCGAAAGTCGATATACCTAAGTACCCGCACGGGTAACCTACCGAGGGTTGTACCTCCCACAGGCCGACTTCGGACACGGGCCGCTTAAGCGACCCGTTCCATGCTAACGGGATAACCGACGGGGTTATCGTCGGCCTTGACGGTTCCTGATTAATTATCGGGCGTCCCGCGCCACGACGAACCTTTACGTGAAACAAGATGGAGACCCAACGAAGGAAGGACGCAGCGACACGGGGGAAGAATTCAACAAGTAAGCATTTTATTTACAACACGACAACGAATAGCACACATAAAGCAAACAGTCAGAATAAGCAATTGCACATATATCAATAAAAGACAAAACCCACAATGCAGAGCTACAACCGAATACGCGACACACGACCACTTACACAATTCTACTTTGCGGACACGGCGCCACACACACACGTTCACACAAAAACCAAAAAGAAAATGGAAGTCGACTTCCCTGAGGTGGTTGAGTCCTCGGCGACCGTCACTCGCCGTGGCCCGCGAGCTCTCTCCGTGCCGAAACCCGAGAAGCGAGCAGAGAGAACCAAGAAACAAAACCCTCATTCGCCTCCGCTTCTTATACGCCCGGCGCCACGCCCCGTTCTCGGCTCCACCTTCCTTCGGGGCGCTTCGAGAAGGGGCGTTCCCTCTCGTTCCCTCCACCTCCGGCTTGTGGGGGACGAGGCGAATTCATTCTGGCGCCGGGCCAAGGGAAGAAATAGGCGGGAAAACGCGCACCCTCGCTGTGGGGACCTCTCCCTTCCCCTCTCGCGCTCGACGGCTCCCAACGCGGAAACCGTCGTACGTGGACCGCGGAGGATGGCGTTCGTTGGTGTAGGTAGCGTGGTTGAGATGGTGGCGTGGTTGTGAGGGTGGCGGTGCTGGCGTTGTTGGAGTGGTGGCTTGGTTGGCGTTGTTGTTGTTGGCGTCGTTGACGTTGAAGTGTGGTTGGCGTTGTTGGTTCGAAAATAAAGCAGAACAGAAAAACGCCCAACTCAAAGCGTCGCAGCCCGAATGAATCACATTAATTCCCTCTATACAACGGGTTTGGAGCTAACTACACATGTACTTCAGAAATACCTCACCTATGGGACCTGGATGGTGTTTGCGAATTTCCACAGCTGTAACACTACTCCCCTCCCTTTTACAGACTCGTCCCGAGTCGTCAAATTATCGTGTGCCATCATGTGTAGTTCTCCCCTAGTACGTTTTACCTACGGATCCCTGAGTGCGACATTCATGGTATTCGTGTCCCAAAATAAATAACCTGAGGGCTGAGTAACTAACTAAACAAACTCACTCACACAGACGACTTAAATAAAATTGCCGGCGCTAGACAGACATGCCGGGGGCGCACTCGTATTTACAATACACAACTTAACAACTTAACCTTATAAATTTTACACTAAACCATGGCCAGGATCAATGGACTCTGCAGGAAAAAGGTAAGAGTCAAAGAAAACCGGTGCACGGCCGCCACTGCAGGCCCGTGTTGCAGCTGCCAACAGGACAGTTCCTGCAGCTTGCAAACTGTTGCTAAGACGATCCTGGCGCACATGGCAATGAACAAGGGGGCAAAGCAAAACAGAACGGGGCCAAATGACATGGGCGGTGGGCATGAACATGGCAAAGGTAAAGGCAAACATAGCCTGCAGAAAAGGCCGTTGCAGGCAAACACAGCCGGCAAACGAAGTGGCCGGCACAGGCCTTGCAGAAAAACAGCCGTCGGACGATCCGACCGGCACAGGCCTTGCAGCAAAACAGCTGCAGACGATCCGGCCGGCACAGGCCTTGCAGAAAACAGCTGCTGACGATCCGGCCGGTACAGGCCTCGCAGCAAAACGCAGCCAGCCGATGAAGTTGGCCGGCCTCTTGCCATGCAGGCAGGTTGGTGGAGGGAGTGCGGTGGTGCTGGCCACTCGCAGAAGGCGGGCTCGGACCTACCTACTGTCTCCCTCCCACCTATCGCCTTTGCCTGTCACTGTCCATACCCACCCCTTAATTTGTCAAAAACCAATTTAGCCCCAATTAATTTTTTTTTTGTTTTATCTTTACTTTCACTTCCCTACTTCCCCACTATAAATCGTCCCCTAACCCCTTTACTGTCTCTGTTTGGCTAACCTATCGTCCCCTAGCCTACTCCCAACCCCTACGTTCCCTTCCCGGAGGGGAATGAGGGAGAGCTAGCGTCATGTGTCGAGGCCCAACTCGAGCCTCAAGATGGCCTCCCCAGATTTCAGCGATCTTTAACCCAAAGTGGGTCCAGCGGCCCACAACGAGAGCGAAGGGATGGATGGTGCGGAGGGGTACACTTCCTAATCTACCCTAACCATTTAACTGTTAAACTACCCCGGGGCTTTCAACAAGCGCCTCTCGCTTAACCTATTGGTTCTAAAAACCAAGATTCCCGTCGCCTGTGTTGGTGTCCACGCAAATTTCGGGCCTCGCCCTCCAATTTTCCTCCCGTGCCCTCACACGGTCTCATGGCTGGGACGCGTGGCTCCCCTGGCAGGCACGACCCTCTGCCGAATCCCCTACGATGGCACCCCCGGGCACTACACTGCCTCCGAGCCTACCAGCTCCCTAAACACCGGGGAGTGCCCCCATGGCAACTCCCTGAAACGCACACGTGGCAGGCTGCGCCCCGGCCCCTTTCCGAGGGTCACCCGTGCCCACGACACTGCCCACGCGGCCAACGGCGCTCCGGGCCCCCGCACCAAGCGGGCGCCCGTGCCCACTACGCTAACCCGGCCCCCCATGCCCTTGGCCTACCACGGCCGACTAGCCCGGTGCCCGGGGTACCCACTCAGCGATACTCACCGTTCGCAGCCACGCTCCCAGCCCGTCAACAGGGCTCCTGCACCCCTCCAAATGGGTATCGAGCCTACTTTCCACCAACAACAAAACGACCTCCATTTTGTCAATTTAACTAACCCACTAACTCACTTTATACTGACCCCGGGGTCCCTTGGCGGGAGTCACTCCTCCCCCAATCACTCATCGCACCATGCATTCCACATTCGCTCCACTCATACAGACCCGCTGGCCTCACTCACTCAACATGTACTCAACTCACAACTTTCCAACTCTTCAACTCTTCAACACGCACATCGCTGAATCCTGCCATCCTTCTAACTACCTCCCCTAACTAACTCGTGCTCCCACGTCGTCCCTTACACTATAGCACGTTCCTTTTAACACTACGTAGCTAAGCTACGTCCCACTACACATTCACTCAGTCATTGTCCTCAAAATCTCTAAAATAATTTTCCCAACCTAAATCTCACTAAAATCCCTCTAACTAATCCATTCCACGGGCCCCATGAGGACTTACCCTGCCCATGGAGCCGGTCTAGCTAAGCTAACCCTTCCCCTAGCTAGTTCCCATCCTGTGCCCAGGCAAGGGGGTCTTCCACCCCTTACCTGGGAATCCTGTTCACCCGAAAGCGAGGCTTGCTTTCGTTAATTTTGTATTGCCAATTATGCGCAGCACCAGCGCGGCAACTCACAGCTCGCGCACTTTGCACCTTGCCCGTGACGTCATGTAGCTGCACGTGTACCTCGTCCCTCTTGGACGGTACCATCCGGCAGGGATTCACCCTCCTGCCGGATTCCAACCCTACGTGCAGCCATGACTTCACCCTGCGCACCCCCAAAAGCAAACCTCGCACTCCGAGGGGCTCCCACGCGAACACATGTGCTCTGCCCGTTGGAGCTAACACAAGCTCGCGTGGAGAACCCATCCGGTCCAAATTCGTTTACCTGCCTACACTTTGTCCGTCCGCGGGATCGGCAACATCCACTGCTGGCGTTTCCGGACCGGGCTTCACTCCCGCAAGCGAGCACGTGGGTCTCGTGCGTTGCACGGCACGGACCGCGCGCTCGCTGCTGGGTGAACCCGGCACGGTCCCAAAACATCTACGGCCGCTACCCGGCCCTTGTCCCTCTGTCGCCGTCGTCTCCGTTCCACCACGCAACACTGCGTGTTACGACGCACAGACTCCACTCCAACACACTCACACTGGGAGACGCGGCTGCATGCTCACGCATGCCGACCGACATCTCCCTTACACACAGAGACCTCACACACACGGTCTCTCTCACACGGACCCTCTCACTCACACCCAACCTTCCACTTGCACAGGGGGTCTCACTCACACCATGCGTGCCGGAAAGCACGCATCTCCGCACACTCGCAAACGCACACCCCTGCACAACCACACTGGGGATTCGTGTCCACCCAAGGTTCCCGGGCCTCTATACCCCCAAGCTGCACGTGCACCTGTCCACAGCACTCGTCCCTTCAACTCCGCTTGGTACGACCGAACCCACCTGGTCGTGATTCGCTTCAAGGGGCATACTCCCTCCCCTCGTTCCTGGAGGCAGCCGTCCCGCTGCTCACACCGGTCTCTACACGCTCCGCGAGCTACCCCCATTATCCTCCACTACCTCTGTGTGTGTGTTCTGTTCCTTTAACCCCGTCTTTATCGTGCAGTCTCTCCTCTACTTTTTCTGTCTCCCGCGTGCCTATACATTTATTAGTCTCTGCTTCTTTCCGGAGTTCCTCCATCTCTCTGGACTTCAATTTTACTCTCTCCTTCAGTTCATTAATTTCAAACTCGTATAGTTTTGTTTCCTCTCCCACTCTTCCTCATGCTTCTCATTTTCCAACCTCATCGTTTCTTTCAATTGGCTCATTTCCTTCCTGTGCTTCATTCGCTGTTCTCTCATTACCCTTCCTTGTTTCTCCCCTGTCCTTCCTTTTCCAGTTTCATGGTTTGCTTCATTTGGTTAATCTCCTTCTTGTGTTTCAGTTGCTGCTGTCTCATTATTCTTCCTTGTTTCTTCTCCTGCCCTACCCTCTGCAGTTTCATGGTTTCTTCATGTGGTTAATTTCCCTTTTGTGTTTCATTCGCTGTTCTTGTCTACCTCTTCGCACTCCAGCCTCGCCTTTTCTTTCAATTGGTCAACCTCGGCTTCATGTTCTTTTTGTTTTCTATCCATCGTTCCTCTGTTCCTCCTCTCCAATCTCGTTGTGTCCTTCAATCTCCTGATTCTCCTTCCTGCTTCATTCCTTGCTCCTTCAACTTCTCCTCGTATTCCAACTTATTTTTTTCGTTTTGTCGTTCAATTTCAAATTCATACTCTTTCAGTTTTCTATTCCACTGTCTTTCTTGTTCCTCGTTCTGCAATCTCGTCATTTCCTTCAGTTGACAGATTTCTTTCTCCTGTCTCATTCCTTGTTCTTCCAGTACTCTTTCTTGTTCCTCTTTTAACACTCTCAGTTCGTTTTGTAACTCAGAAGCTTTCTTTCCAATTCCTTTCTCATCTCCGCACACTCCGACCTTGCTTTGGCTTCTAACTGTCCTTCCGGCTTGCCCTTGTGGTTGTCTAGCCGTCTTCCCAGTTCCTCTGTCTCCGTTTTTACCTCCAGTCCCAGCTTATCAACTCTCTTCGTCATGTCTTGAAGTCTTTTCTCACACTCCACTATTTTTATTTCCTTCGTGCACGTCTCCGTCACCCCAATTAATTTTTCCCTCTCGGTTACCGTCACTTTTTCCGTCACCTCCACACTTCTCGCCCAACACGTCTCCCGAATTATTTTTCCTCACCCGCCTTCACCGCGGGCCTACAACCGTTGCACCCCTCCCAGCTCGTTCGTTCCCACACGTGGCGTCGCCATTACGCACTTTGCTGTTTGTGGCCTTCATGCCCGCCTGCAGGCTCCGGCCCATTTGCTGCGTTTCACCCCGCATTTCTTTTATTTCTTCCTTCATTTCGTTTTTCATTTCGGTTGTGTTTGTTTCCATTCTGAGTGCGTTTCCATCCATTTTTTCGTTCAATTCGTTATTCATTCCTTCCATTTTGTTTGGTTTGTTTCCATCTGCTTGTTCACTCCTTTTATTTCGTTTTTCATTCCATCCATTTTTCCGTTCATTTCTGCCAGCATGGCGAATAGCTGGGCCATGTCGGGTGCACTCGGCTGAGCCGATTCGGCCAGGATCGGGGGTTTGTGGAGAGGGGAGGGGAGGTGTTATACACCGCGGCCGCGCCGCACCCATTTCGGGCCCTGGGTTCAGTTGGGGGGGAAACTGTTCCTGCACACCAATGTCCTGCTCGGGTCGACATCCTGGGCCATGGATTCTACATCACTACACATATACATTCCTAATACCCCCGGCTCCCGCTCGCCTTGAGACGCCATCTTATTCCACGTAAGGGGTTAATTTAATCGCTCGTAATTTAGAGGGAATCGGGGGTCGCTTCTCTCACCCTGGACCGATTCCCTATGAATTTAGCTTGGAGACGGGAGGGATTGTTTTCCCGCTCTCTGACACCAGTGTTGCGAATTCGCGCCCGTCGGCGTGCGATCGGCCACGTGACTCGAATCGCGACTGCCTCGCCCACGACGGACAATTCAGTCTGTGACCTCCCGCTAACGCCGGGATCCAGTCACGGGTGGCCTTTCGGCCTCACCACAACCCAGTCCGCATTTACCCGCGCGGAATAGGGTAAATCGCCGAAAGTCGATATACCTAAGTACCCGCACGGGTAACCTACCGAGGGGTTGTACCTCGCCACAGGCCGACTTCGGACACGGGCCGCTTAAGCGACCCGTTCCATGCTAACGGGATAACGAGCGGTGTTATCGTCGGCCTTGACGGTTCCTGATTAATTATCGGGCGTCCCGCGCCCACGACGAACCCTTTACGTGAAACAAGATGGAGACCCAACGAAGGAAGGACGCAGCGACACGGGGGAAGAATTCAACAAGTAAGCATTTTATTTACAACACGACAACGAATAGCACACATAAAGCAAACAGTCAGAATAAGCAATTGCACATATATCAAATAAAGACAAAACCCACAATGCAGAGCTACAACCGAATACGCGACACACGACCACTTACACAATTCTACTTTGCGGACACGCGCCACACACACACGTTCACACAAAACCAAAAAGAAAATGGAAGTCGACTTCCCTGAGGTGGTTGAGTCCTCGGCGACCGTCACCCGCCGTGGCCCGCGAGCTCTCTCCGTGCCGAAACCGAGAAGCGAGCAGAGAGAACCAAAGAACAAAACCCTCATTCGCCTCCGCTTCTTATACGCCCGGCGCCACGCCCCGTTCTCGGCTCCACCTTCCTTCGGGGCGCTTCGAGAAGGGGGCGTTCCCTCTCGTTCCCTCCCACCTCCGGCTTGTGGGGGACGAGGCGAATTCATTCTGGCGCCGGGCCAAGGGAAGAAATAGGCGGGAAACGCGCCCTCCTGTGGGGACTCTCCCTTCCCTCTCGCGCTCGACGGCTCCCAACGCGGAAACCGTCGTACGTGGACCGCGGAGGATGGCGTTCGTTGGTGTAGGTAGCGTGGTTGAGATGGGCGTGGTTGTGAGGGTGGCGGTGCTGGCGTTGTTGGAGTGGTGGCTTGTTGGCGTTGTTGTTGTTGGCGTCGTTGACGTTGAAGTGTGGTTGGCGTTGTTGGTTCGAAAATAAAGCAGAACAGAAAAACGCCTAACTCAAAGCGTCGCAGCCCGAATGAATCACATTAATTCCCTCTTTACAACGGTTTGGAGCTAACTACACATTTGTACTTCAGAAATACCTCACCTATGGGACCTGGATGGTGTTTGCGAATTTCCACAGCCGTAACAATAGGATGCAAGCAGCCCCTGCCAAAACTCTCGTTTGCGTTCGGTGAGGGCCCGAAGGGCAAGGATACGGTCAATCGTTGACCTCTTAGGTGTTCAGCCTGACTGCTCTGGGTGTGAGGTCGAGGGTGGAGGTGAAGGGACACTGTCTGAATCCAATTTCATGATCTGAGATGAAGCCATTGGAGAAGAAGAAGAAGGATTTTATGTCAACTGCGACGATGGATTCCATGACCTTGCTGATGATTGGAAGGAAGTTGATAAGTGCTGTACTTGAAGAGATTGATTTTTGCACCTTGATTGTGTAGTGCAACGATGTTGGCTGATTTCCAAGCAGATCACTTCAGGAAAATAATAGGGTGAAAAGAGCAAAGAAAGAGTTGGTGTCAGAGCAGCAGAGCAGGTTTGTAGAGATGCATGATGATGCCTTCTGGTCCAGTTGCAGAATCAGAGTTGATGTTGAGGATAGCCTGAAACTTCTACACCTTCACAGGTGCAAAATCCAGTCTCTTGGAGCAGTTGGGTGTGATTGGGTGAGGTTGGGACGCAATATTTGGAAGTAAATACAGAATTGATGCATTTGGCTCTCTCATGAGCAGAGTCGGCTGTGGTGTCATTTGATGTGATGGAATGGATGAAGGAGGAGCGCACTCCAGAGACAGACATAACAAGGCATCACCAGGTTTTAGAGGAGGGAGACAACTTTGAAAGTTCAATCTTGAGGTTGGCCAGAGATTGTCTTCTGGCTCTCCTGAGAGGACACACAGTTGTTGCGGACTTTTTGAAATGCACTGAGATTGCCTTCGATCAGGTTTGCCTTCCAGGAAGAGAAGGGAAATTGTTTCAAATCATCTACCTCACCACAGGATTCAGTGTACCCTGAGTGGGAAGAACAGTACGATAACCGAAGACAAGATGGGATGAATATGTGTATGAGAGAGAGAGCAGGTGTCTGCGGAAGAATTCCCAGGCCGAGTTAACATTAGGGAGAGTAGATATGGGAGAAGTGAGAAAGTATCCTGAAGAGAGATGGCTGCTTACAGTCCCTGCCATTCTGCTTGAGTGAAATGCCAGACTCACCGGCATTGAGGCAACTATCTCAGAATTGCCAGAGAGATGTTGACTCTCACAAGCACATGATCAGATGGACCAATTGGAGCAGAGGAAGAACAGGAGAAATTTGCAGGGAAGTTTGTCATCACCAAGTCAAGAAGAGAGAATTTGCAATTGGGAGCAATCTGGTTTGGAAAGTTCACAGACTGAGTCAGTTCCATGGAGTCACAGAAGTCTGCTGAAGTGCCATGGCTGGTGAGATAGGTACCAGCACCCAAGCAAGTTGCATGGTGACAATTGAAATAACCACATGTGATGTAGAGACAGTTGGGATAAGTGGTTAAAAGTTGGTCCATGTTGTCTGAGAGAGAGAGATGCAAATGGAGACTTTTTTATGTCTGCTGAAAAGTAAAAGTATGGAATGAAGCACCCACCTGCTTATCATTGCCTATCTATGGTGTGTTGAAAAGTAATGCCTCCTGTTCTTTTCCTCCAAAACAGGTGTAGCTATTCAAATGAAGCAAAGACAGATACTAGCATCAATCTTTATTCCACCAAGGTAAATGTTTATTTCTCAATATGATGACCCCTGCGACCACACATTTCTGCCAATGTCCAAGTAGTTTTGTGATGCAGTCACAATAGAACTGTACGTACTGTTGGCTTAACCAGCACTTCGCAGCGGCCTTGATATCAATCAGAAGAAAAATGTTCTCCACAAAGGTATTCCTTGAGTTTGGGGAAGAAATGAAAATGTAACGGAGCAAAGTCGGGGATGGTGATTCTTTGTGGAGGTACTCCATCTCTGACTCTCAGGATTGGAATGGTGCGTCAAACTCATCTCCACTCATCTCATCTCCAGTCGGTCATCCTAACTCCCATATCCAGCGCTTCGTGTTTCACGGCACTGACAACGTCATGCTACCCTCTGCCATCTTGAGTAATGTAGCACTGATTTATCTGGTGTCAGAATCGTGAAACCTCCCACCTTGTGATGGGAATAACTAATGTGCAGACTGCTCTTTGTTTCACTGGAATATCTTTGCCTGTTCAGGAGAAAAATAATTGGAGGCATTACTTTTCAACATGCTCTCGTTCATATTACATACTAAACAGAGCGTAATCTTTTTCTTTCTTTTTTAAACATTTTTTGTCTGAGCACAGGCCCAATCACTCCTTCACAACCACTATTACACCCCCCCCCCACCCTCCACTCCAATCCCTTTGTGTAATTTGTATACTTTGGGACTGTCATTCAGGTTTGATGTATGCTGCACATACGACATAAGCCAATGCTTTTAGGTGGTGTATAACCTTAGTTGTGGTGTGTCTATGACATTTTAGATATTGGTAGAAATTATGAAACAAACGCTTTTTAGCCACGTCTCGGCGTAGCAAACGCTGGCTCTAAGAGAGCTCCACGTTGTTGTTGTTGTTCTTCTTCTTCTTGTTCTTCTTCTTCTTCTGTGAAGACAAAACCTTTAGGACGCGGCTCTTTTATATAAAGGATCCGGATCTCCTTAAATACTAAACACTTGTACACATCCTCGCATTGAGGGTTCCTTTTGAGAGCGTCTATCATGAACTTTTAATATATTCGGACATTTGCTTTAAAGTTTCGAAAAGTTCACGTTACTATTTAAAGATTATTCCATTTAATGTGTTGTAATTTCGTAAATACACTATTTTCTAGTCATGAACGAGGAGCCTCCATGACTGGTCTCGCTATTGGCTCCATCAAGGCACGTGACGAAATATCGGAAGTTGTTATTGTTATTGTGATCAAAATGCTGATGTTTCGCTTTCTGTAATTAATTTTTAGCCGCGTCGGTTGCGAACGCTGGCTCTAAGAGAGCTCCGCGCGCTTCTTCTTCTTCTTGTTCTTGTTCTTGTTCTTGTTCTTCTTCTTCGTCTGGTGAAGACAAAACCTTTAGGACGTGGCTCTTGGACACATTTGTCCTTGTTTGTTGTTGTTTTTTTCAATTAAAACATTTCGTTTTGATATTTGTTTGTTGATTTATTTTTCTCTTCCTCTCTCTTCCTCCACTGCTGGCATATAATGATCCTCCACTCTTTGTAAAGTGCTAATTTTGAACCCAAATAATTTTCAGAATCATTATTGGCATTACGATTCCTTACCATTGCCTTAAAGGAATGGTTACGTGTTGTATTAAATTTCTAATGCCATTTTACTTCGCTGCTTTATCATGGCAACTTGTTCTGGCTTCCTCCTCCTGCTCCATCATTAACATTTGAAGTATTGATTCTGGCTTGTTAATCCATCCCCTTCCAACATAATGCTCGCAGGATTATCTATTGGTTAAGGTTGTCATGAAATTGGTAATTTTTTTTATCATTTGAATTGTATTTTTACCTCTGCCACCGATGGTGAAGGAGGTTGTTTTCACCCCTTTCTGTCTGTTTGTTTGTTTGTTTGTTTGTCTGTGTGCAAGATATCTCAAAAAGTTATGGACGGATCCGAATATAATTTTGTGGACAGGTTGGGTGTGTGACAGGACGAACTGATTAGATTTTGGTGAAGATCCGGATACGGATCTGACTGCGAGAATTTTTAAAGTGATTCTTCACCATTGAGAGATCGTGCTAAAAACGAGAGATGGCATGATGTCTCAAAAAGTTGTGGACGGATTCGGACGAAACTTGGTGGACAGGTTGGGTGTGTGACAAGGATGAATTGATTCGATTTTTGTGAAGATCTGGATACGAGAATTTTTTTAATTTTTTAAGTGATTCTTCACCATTGAGAGATAGGGCCGAAAACGATATAGTTCTGCATTGCATGATATTTCAAAAATGTATTGGGCCCGATATGTTCTCGTGGATCTGGAATTACGTGGCGGAGGTATTCGCTCTACCGAGTGCCTTTAGTGTTTTTTGTAATGAGATTATTTGATTGCATGTTTCACATTGTTGTGTAAATATTTTTAAAGGTTTTTTTTATATTGGTTATTGTTGTTTAATATTGTTTTGCTTTTATTTGGCCTTGCATGAACTTTGTGGTGACATGATGTCATGTTTGAGGGTGTACAGGAAGTGTATGAACTGTTGAAGTGGGATAGGAATATTCTCTTTATCTATTTTGGCAATTTTTCACTGCAATAATGTGTGCATCGCAGATAGCACTTCGATCATTTTACCAATCAGTTGTACGTGTGCGCACAAGCTCAGAATTCTGTACAAATGTGTTGATTGCCATTCAGGTTTGTAGTTTGATCACGGAAAGCATTGCAAGACCTTTGACTATTTCGAATGCATTGCTGAAGTTTTGAAATTACACATTTTCTGCTTTTTAATTTTTGTGAGAACAGATGGAATGATCTTCAGTGGCTTTAGCTATTCATCTGCTCATTTCTTTCATTGCAAATCCTTTCCCCTCCCCTTACACCCCCACCATGTAGTTTTGTTCAGTCTAAATACAAGCTGCTGAAGGAGCTGAGCTTCCCAGCCATCTGGTACAGCGAGCTACCAAATCTCTCATCTTGCACACCATATTTTCAGCCCAGACCTCCAGAGACCCCGGGAGATGTTGTGCATCTTATCGTATGCGTTCACGGCTTGGACGGTAAGGCCAACCTCTCGCTCATCCTACCCATTTCATCAGCTCCTTACGTTGTCCCCAAGCGATAAACGATACGGAAGTGTCTTGTTTCCTATTTATGTCATCTTCATTCATTTGCATAACCTTTCCTTCTTATTTTTAAAATTTTGGAAAGAACTGCAGATGTGTAAAAAAAAAATAGTGCAAGAGAGACAGTTCCATCAACAAAACTCTGTTCATCCAGTGTTTACATAGTAGTTTGAAAGTATATTTTATAGATAGCTTTTTCTTTGCCTCTAAAGCATATTGACAAGATAATGAAGTGTGTGTGTGTGTGTGTGTGTTTGGGAAAATCGATGGCCTAAGATCGCACTGTATCCATGCTGTTGCCTCGACAGGAAACTATGCAGATCTGCGCCTTGTACGGACTTTTATCGAGCTTGGTTTACCTGGCGATAAACTGGAGTTTTTGATGTCTGAAAGCAATCAGGCAAGTTTCGGCTTTTACGCTTTTCATGTGTTTTTTTTGTTTGTTTTTTTGCTCTGGTGCTTTCATTTGTGTGGGTGTTTGGTTTTTTTTCGTATAAATAGTCGAGGCTCGTGGAAGAGCTAGTATTACTACACTGAATGGATCAGGACGTGATAGGACAAAAGAAACAGCTGAAAGGGGAGAAACACCGACAGCAGAGTTAAAGGCCAAGATAGAGGGACACTTGGACAAACAATGGGTGTGAGGAAGAATGAGTGGCAGGAGAGGATGCATGGGTGGGGGGAGTGGGGGCTATATGGATACAGAAGGAAACTCTCAGGAGGAAAAACGAAATTTGTAAGGAGGTTTATAACCACACTGCCAGAGCATCCTCTGCAATTGACCCAACCAAAAGTGCAACACAAACCGTCTCTTTCCAACCACCTTCCTGCATAAACCATAACTTGACGGCCCTGATGTGTTTGACATTTGCCGCAAACTGATTGAAATGGTGGGATTGGAGGGGCTGGGGGGAAGAGAGGTGGTAGACTACACAAGGTGCACCTATGGAGTAAAAAAATATATATATTCTGGCCAGATGTGATCCATCCATCCATCCATTGGGACCATACTCTGTGCAGAGCGTTGGTGCTACCTAAGCAGTCTCCTTGGCTATTTGGCACAATGCTGGACGGGTCGCCACTCCGACACAGTATACCAGCACGCTGGCACTCATTTTGCCGACCTCGGAAGGATGACAAGCCGAGTTAACCCCACCTGGTATTAATTCAACAGCTGAGCGGGATTTGAACTCAGGACCCTGGGATACCAAGCCCACCACCCTAACCATTAAGCCAACACCAGGCATACATATGTGGTTCTTCCTAAGAAATGGTGTGGTATAGGTCTAGAAAGAACATAAAGGTCCAACTGAATTGGGGAGATGGTTCCAAAATCAAGTGAGCTGGAAGACAAATGAGGGGTGTTGAGCAGACATCCTGGAAGTTTTAGAGTTGAACAAGGAATGGGAAAGTTGCCTGATAGATGTTGTCAACCTAGTGAGTTGGAGACCATGACCTGCCTCAGTATGACCATTTTCCATTTTCCCTTGTAAACAGTAATTGCCACCTAATTCCTTCCTCATCACCCCGAGAACTTTACAGGCACAGGCATTTGTACAACTTTCAACAGAGTACCACTCTCCTCGGTGGGCTTGGGCCACATAAACCCGCTTTTCACTCTTGGATTTTGTGGAGGTGCAGACAGCACTATCGCCATTGCCCATCATATTTCGGTACACGAGGGTAGAACAAACTGATATAGCCACAAGCACAAGCACCACTCCAAAGCATTCAGAGTATAAAACCAGAGCTGGTGAAGGAGTTGGATGATGCTGCACATGACCCGGAATATGCCACGAGTTCACTTTTGGTATTGATCCTGTTAAACGGTGTGAATGTAGCGGACCTGAGACTCTTGATATAAAAGGATGGCATAAATTTCTGTGTTCACTTCAGGGATTTGAATCCATGCAAAATTATTTTTCACGTGTGGAAATGACCCAGGAAGAGATGCTGCAGGAGTGATGGAGAAAAAAAGAAGCAAAATTTCCCATTGGGTTTCTCTAACCACGTGACAAATGCTTTGACCAAATCGATTGCAGATTGCGATTTTGAGCAAAGAAAATAGTCTCTCCAGCTCAAGACCATCAATGATCAAAGTGGCATGGGGTCTTGCATCCGCAGGCTCCAGCTCGGGTACGTTTGCAGTTTATTCCACTTGGCTTCATCAGGCATCCACAATCAGACCTGCACAGCTTGGACATGATATTTCTTGCACAAAATATTTTGACTGAAAGCACATCCCATGCCTGTGATAAGTTAGTGAGTGCTACCATTTGGTATTCTGTTCTTGCCTTTCCTACATCAGGGATAACGTTGTCGGTCATCTGACACATAGCTTGTATGTTGAACAAACCAGATGGTCGTCTCCAAAGTGCCACGTGGACCTTTATTGTTGTTTTGAATGTTGGCCAACTGCCATTCGAAGGGAGCTGGGATTGCTAATTGGACAGTGTGATGCCTATCCTACGAATCTGGCATGTTGAACTTTCACTACCACAGGCTCACTGGGCTTTGCCTTTGAGCAGCAAAGCAATCTGCTGGTGCTTTGTCCTACCACGGATGAGCGTGACCAAAATTTATGGTGTATGCAGCAATCTGAGGACCCCTTGATTTGTTGCAGCGACATCAAGGCAGCTTCCTCTGCTAATTGCTGGCTTGTCCTCGTTCGAGTGCATTCGATGAACCGACCCTTTTTTTCCTTGTAAAAGGTGTTTCTGCGAATAGGCCAAAGTGAATACTGTTCCAAATTTTTTAATTGAAGCTCATTGTAGAGGTCTAATTTGATCGAAAACATTTACCTTTCATCATGGTGAATTTCCTTTGTGACTTTTGGTGATTTTTTTTTTGTTTGTTTTTTTTAACACTGCAAAATAACAAAATAATTTTGATAATTGAGCTAAAATCTGTGGAGCATCTCGGCTGTATTAGGTTGACGATCCACATTCAGTTCTACCGAAATATATATATTATATAAATTATATATATATATATATATATAGTACGTATAATATATATATATATATATATATATATAATCATCAGGGTCCACCTAGCATTATGAACAACCAAAAGAAATGATCTTGTGAAATGTTCCACATTCTCCGTATTTGTACAATCGTAAATGGGCCAGTCGCCTCAGAGTCGTCGTCTTGGAAGGTTGCATACTCCATGGTGCACTACCTCTTCTGGCACTGCAACAGATCAAACCCACAACCGGATAGGTCGTAAGGGAGCATACTGCTGCCGAGCTATCTTGAATAACTTTTCTTGTGGATTTTCTTTGTGTGTGACGATACCCACAGGAAAGCAAGACGGTATCAGCATCTGTTTAATGGTTGATCGCCAATATCTGACGAAGGCAGTCTTTTATTGAATGGGATTTGTAGGGACACAGACATAATGATAAATGGGTGACTTCTCCACGACACTAATAGGCATTTGATGAATGTACATGACACATTTGCCATCCGTGGTAAGATATGGCAATGTCTGGTGCAAGCAGGATGAGATACCTGACTTGCTAATGTAAAAATTGTGTGGAGTCAGTTGGGAATCGAGCCAAAAATGCCATCTGGATTTTTCTGGAGATGTCATAACCACTGATGGTGAATTTGCACCGTGAACTTACTGCCATCATTATGGTACTTCATTGAGCCTGTGGCTGAAGATCTTATCAGCTGTAGACCATGGTGCTTGCAGTTTTGCGAGGTTATTTCGGAACATCAGTCAGGTGTCCTTTTGCTGTCCATATTGGGGTTGTTCATTGCTGCAGACTTTGGAGTTAAATCCCTCCCTTCATCCTGCACTCTCTCCATTTCCATATCTTTGCTACTCCCCCCCCCCCTCCACTCTATTCTCTACCTCCCCAAATCTGTGGAGCTCATGTAAATGAAAGTGGACCACTGTATCGTGGCATGCAGTGTACATCTGTCCAGCAGCACCAGCCGCTTTTTAAATGAAAAATACCCAGGACATCATGCCCTGAATACTGCTTGCCGGTGGGTCGATTGGATTCGGGATCAAATCTGGTGCACTCTCCATGCCATTTTGAGGCTGGAGGTGGTGGGGCGAGCAGTGCAGATGGGGGTGTACTACGATTGTTGGCACTGCATTGTCTCGCTGGGTGGATGTAATCTTAGCCCACTCTGAGGGAGTCTAGACAGCCAAACAGAATAGGTGACTGGCTGCTGTGAAGCTTTGATTTAGAGGGCGTACCTAATAGTAACTCCATTTATTTCCCTACACCTCATTACATTCCTATTTCTTAGAGTTGTTGTTTTTTGTTTTATTGATCAAAGTTGATGTTTCCTTGCTAACCAGGAAGGAGTTGGGGTTCATCTGTTCTTGGACAAAAGATTACATGGCTTATTGATATGCTCGATTTCCGTATGCCTCATGGTGGATCTCCTGGCTTACACTGAGTGCCAATTGTGGTTCTGTGACTCCTAGCAAGGTTACATACATGGATTTCAAAACATTAATGTTTTTGATACTGCACCACGATGTTGGTCATGTCTTTCTCTAGATATTCCTGTGGGTATATTTTGTTTGATTTCTCCAAAACACGTGATTGAAATGTTTATTACTTGAACAGGAAAATCTAAACTGTAATTCTTTTTCACTTTTCCTGTATTTGTTTTCCTTTGGAAGTGTTGCTTATTCATACTTGTAGATCTTGTGTGCTTGTGTCATGAATACCAAAGACCTTCGGACGCAAGTTTCAAATTCGGGAAAAATATGCCTGAGGTCATGTCACACACGATCACCAACTGAGGCAAGGCTGGCAGGATAGCCTGGAGATATGCACACTCGCCTCAAAGCTGTCTAGCCTGAGTTTGAATCCTGACCTAGCTCTAAACTGTCATCCCAGTATTTCACGGGCATGGCGATTCATCAGTGTGCGTGCCGTCCCTCGGATGGACATTGAACTGGGCATTCCATCTGCCGGAATTGGTTGGTGGATGTTGAAGATCCCATGGTGTCCGTCTCAAAGATCACAAAACGCTTGCCCATTGGACCCAGTGCACAAGAGGTGAGGAGGGGTAGGTTTGACAGGTGGGTATAAGTTATTCATCAATTGAATGATCACTACTGATCATTGCAATCAACAGTCATAACTTATGCCGACCTGTCAAGTCTCTTTAAATAAGCTAGATTAGCACCAAGTGGCAGTCTGTGGTTGGTTTGCGAGAGTTGCCCCCACTGGGAATTATAGGGGTTATTGAGAGGTGCAACTCACCGCAGAGAGGGAGGCTCTCGTAAAGGCAGAGTCTTTGACGAGTACATCTCTCAGCTAACATGACACAAAAGCGTCAGTACTATCCGAGTAGGCCGCCCGAAGGATGTCACCAAGGGCAGCACCTTGGAAGAGACCGGAGGAAGTGCTAATCACTCTTGTGTTGTGGGCCCTTACTCTGTCAATGATGAGGACACCATCACCAGCTGCGTGGATTGCTGATACAATCCAACGCTAGACAGTATCGCAAGAATGTGGTGCCTTATGTGGTGCCCTCACTCTGATGAGAGTTGCAGCGATACCCTTCAGGTGCTCTGTACAGTCCAAATAACACCACAGTGCCCTGACCAGACATGCCAGTTTTTCCTCAGTGGAGGCAGCTTCTAGGTTTGGAAGGACCTCTTCCAATGAAGCTGAGGCTCGCCCTTGCTTTTTGGCCAAGGACGTGTGATGGTTGATGGTAATGCTTATTACCATCAACTTTCTCATAAATGGTGTTTTTTTAATTTACAAAATTGATTCTCATTTTTTTTATTTTACAGGAGAGAGGCTCATGAAGGAGCAAGATGGAGCGGACAGTGGGACAATCATCAAGGGAATAAATTAATAGGAAAAGAGGAGAATGCCTGGTGTTGGCTTAATGGTAAGTGTGGTGTCCTTGGTATCCTCGGGTTCTGAGTTCAAATCCCGCTCAGCTGTTGAATTAATACTAGGTGGGGTTAACTCGGCTTGTCATCCTTCCGAGGTCGGCAAAATGAGTGCCAGCATGCTGGTATACTGTGTCGGAGTGGCGACCCGTCCAGGATTGTACCCAAGAGCCAAGGAGACTGCTTGTGTAGCACCAATGCTCTGCACAGAGTATGGTCCCAATGGATTGAACGGATGGAAAAGAGGAAACTTTGAAACTCGCAAGTAAAAGGGTTGTGTTAGAAAAGGTTAATGAAGATCAGGGTCAGAATTACGGATGATAACAGATGGTGGATTCACTGCACACATAATGTATGATAAATGGGCTGTGTAGGGATTTTTCTCTACCATATTTTTATATAAACCCCTCACTCTGCTTTATAATGTTTGGTGATGGCAGCATTTTTTTTTGATTAACTTCACTAGACAAAATTATACTTAATTCTGTTTGTTGATGGATCGACGTGTGTGTGTGTGTGTGTGTGTGTGTGTGTGTGTGTGTGTGTTGTGTGTGTGTTGTGTGTGTGTGTACGTACATTAAATTGAATAGCAATGAAGGTAATTTCATCTCGAGGTACAGCTATAAGCTATGGGAAGGAAGTCTGAAAAGTTAGGTCGTATTTCACTGTTGACTGTATGGACACAGCTGAAGCCGTGTATCTGCTGGACGCACAGCTGAGGCTGTGGACGCACAGCTGAGGCTGTGGACTCACTGTTTGGAGAGGTTCTGGGTCGAAAGAGTTGAAACCTCTGTGAAGAATGGAGCCCAGCTGATGATCCAGGCAGTCAGAAAAGCAGACAATTTCTTACAAGTGACTGAAGTTCTTACTTTAAGGATATCGAGGTTGGCAATTAAAATATAGTTAATTTTAGGTAGTATAGAATTTGTATCATTTACAACATCCTTTAAATGTTAATATAACATTTTGTGAAGAAGAA
This sequence comes from Eptatretus atami, assembly GCA_035128595.1. Taxonomy (NCBI): domain Eukaryota; kingdom Metazoa; phylum Chordata; class Myxini; order Myxiniformes; family Myxinidae; genus Eptatretus; species Eptatretus atami. The sequence continues at coordinate 71,490,515 of CM068966.1, read as the reverse complement.
CGGCACTCGGGAGAGCATATACTTCCAGTGGGCTGAACAGCTTACGTTTTGTTATCCCACTGATAGGCCAGATCTGCATCCGGACTTGAACCAAAAATCGAATCGATTTCCTTGTAACACACCGAACCTGTCCACCGAGCGTCGTCCGAATCCGTCCATAACTTTTTGAGATATCCTGCTCGCAGATAGGTAGATCGACAGACAATCAAACGGGTGAATACATAACCTCTGTCCACCTTCGGTGGCAGAGGTAATAACCATCACTGTTCAATAAATGGCTGCTGTGAGGAATTACTTGTGCACGTGTGTGTGTGTGTGCGCGTGCACATGTGTGTGTGTGTGTGTGCGCGTGCACTTGCGTCACAAGTACATTGTCTCCAGCTCCCCTTACTGTGCTACAAATTGCTGATATAATTGCTGAATTGCTGATATCAATGCTGCCGCCACATTCTGAACTGTTTATAGACATTGCTAATTCAAGCAGAGGCAGATTCCATGGTGGAAGAATCATTTGAGAACATGTCCAGTATGGATTGTGGAAGTATGGGTATGGTTCTTTTTTGTTTGTTTAGAGAGGGGCATGAAAAATAGACGCCTGGTTCCCATGTGAGGCTGTTCATTGTGATGCATACCTTTCAGAGCTCATCTTGGCAGTTTTCATTGTGCTGGTTTGCAGCTTTTAGCATCGGCTCTGCAATGGTCAGATTGATGTTTCATGAAACTAAAAGCCTTTGCACAGTCCAGATGTATTTGTTGATATTGTTTGTCGCTGTGATGTAGATGACATCAATTATTTTTTCTAACTTTTGTTTTCTTCACATCATACAGTTCATTTTGAAACTATACTTGTCTAACTTTGCGGTTACTTTTTTTTGGCTCCCAAGGTCAACATGTTTTTAAAACTGGTTTGATGAAAGAAGGAAATTGGAAGTATTATTTGTGGTTTCGCTGCACGGATTTTTGACTTTGGGATGAGATTTTGGTTGCAGCGATATCTGACCTTTGCCCTCGTTGGTCATTCCATTGATTGGTTTGGCACAGCAGAGATTGAGCAGCCTCATGAGAATTGGAGCCAGTGTTATTGAGGCAACGGTCGGGTGAGCTTGAGTAGAACTGGTCCAAGGCATTGCTTCACTATCTGCAAACACAACAGAAGTAATAACAAAGCAATTGTTTTTCACCAATTACAGGCTTATTTATGAACCAAATGTGTTTGTTTGTCCACATTTGTACATCTCTTGTGAAATGATGTAATTGTTTTTAGTCAATATATTGTACCATCTCTCATGGGACCATTGCCTACTTTTTTTTCCTTTGTATGTGGCTCTTGATTAGTGGTCACAGCTCATTTCAGTTTAACCAGCAAGTGAGTGCAAACTGCAACTGGAAATGAAGGGTTTAGCAGGTCCTAGATGTGTCTATTGCTTCTCTATGTGCCTGGGAAAGATTTCTGGGCTGCGTCTGTAATGGTTGTTAATGCCAGCTTGAGAGAGCGTTTGAACGCAGTGCAAGCCTTTGCTGTCATTGGAGGATTTTTAGTTTTTCTGGGTTTTTTTTTTAATTTTTATTTTTGTCCCTGCGCTATCTACCTTTGGTTTGACTCTCGGCTCAGATATGAGCTGTCGTCCTGGTGTTTCGCACGTGGGGTGATAGTGCGTGTCTTTCATGAAGAGCTAGCAAAGTATTGCTCGGACCCTAGTCCAGTTTTAAATTCACAATTCCTGCCAGAATGCACAGGCACACTGCGTCAGTGGCACAGTCATGCCTCAGTAATGATGCAACTAGTGGGCTGAATTCAGAATTTGATCCCAGTCCCAATATGCATTTGCTAAGAACAACTTGAAGCTTCCCATACTTTGACAATCAGTGCTTCAAACCTCTGTGCATGGTGTTCTTAGAATCCTTGTACTGCTGAAAGGAGGCTTGAAGCTCAGTGCTCTACCATGAGTCCAATTAGATTGTCTTCGGCCTATACATTTTTTTTAAATATTCAATGCCAAGGCTTATGGATGAGCTAGAGTGCTTAAATCTTGATATTTGTTAGTCTTTCTTGGTGACTACTATGACAGTACAGGTTTAAACTTGTAGGTGATTACCCTTGTGGCAGTCAACATATTGATGAGATATTGGCTCACTCTAATAACACCCCTCATTCTCCCCTTCATTCAAAACAAAACTACTGTAAGATTGAGCACTTGATTGCATAACCTCATTGGGGTATATAGATTGTAGTAGATCTGAGAAACATTGTGGATTAGCTCACTTTCCAGGGCAGAGGTGGGAGCCATAGCAGGAGCATTCTCATCGTGGTCCCTGACAGATGTTTCATCTGTGAATCCTGCTCAACATCTGCAGTCACCACTATTATCACCAATATTTTCACTACCATCATGAACAACGACCTAGCCAAAGACCAATCAAGATATCAGCGTCACCACTGAGAACCAATGTGGCCCTTGTTGGGTTTGGCACTGAATATGTTTGCCTCAATATTGAAGGGTTATCTAGGGCAAAACAAGATCTTGTCAACATCCACAAAGAGAATGGCTGCCACATGCTGTGCTTGCAAGAAACATGTGGCACATTGGCAACTTGTGTCATCACGTCACTGAGACGAAGCTTGTTATTCAATGGCAGCATGAGTAGTGTTGAAGTGCCATATTTACTAAGCCTGACATCATCATCATCAATACCTCCTGCCTGACTGACAACATTGAGATCGTGACCACAGATCTTGGAGTCATATCCACGTCTTCAGTATTAAGCCTCCTCAAAAAGACCTCATCCGCTGATTCATCCAATCTTGACCATGGCAAGAGCAGAGTGATCATAGGAGATTTCAACAGTCATCCTACTAGGTGGGGCTACACCACCACCTCAGAAGATCAATCCATCCATCGATTGGGACCATACTCTCTACAGAGCGTTGGTGCTGCCGAAACATTCTCCTGGAATATTGGGCACAATCTTGGATGGTTCGCCACTCCGACACATGATCCTTGAATGGCTCAATCATCCCAGCAAGCTGGTACTCATTTTTGCCAACCTCAGAAGGACGACGGGCTGAGTCAACCCCACCTGGTATTAATTCAATGGCAAAGCGGGATTTGCACTCAGAACCCTGGGATGCCAAGCCCGCCACCCTCACTATTAAGCCAACACCAGTCATACCAGATTGAGGGGGGAGGGGGGGGGAGTAAGTGGAAGAGTGGGCAGATGTACACCTCATAGAAACTCATCCATGACCTAAAACTCCCATGCTCCTTCAACAGCAGTCACTGTAGAAAAGACGATAATCCTGACTTGCTTTTCAGTAACAACAGCTGGCCTGTACAGAAAAGCTCTGATGGACCTTATCCATCATGATCACAACATTGTCCCATAGCAATCCAGATTAACTCTGCAATTACACCTCAAAAAGTCTCCTTCCATAACCGGTTCAAGAGGGCAAATGGAGGGGATTCAAGGTTGGTCTTGATTCAGAAGTTGAGAGAGTTGAACCAATTCATGATAATTACGACTTACTTATTAACACATAGTGCATGCAGTGTCAAAGAGGCCCATATCCCGCATGGCTACGGAGAATTTTGTATTCCAGGTCTAAACTCCTGAGCTATATCAGTTGTATGAAAATACAAGATCATGTTTGGGGAAGATCCTATTTACCAAGGAAACCATCCTGGCTGGCGAAGAGCTGACCTCTGCAGTATTGGAGGAGTGGCGAAAGTCATGGCAATTCCTAAAAGAAAATGCAGACATGTCCCACAACAGTTTAAAAAGCATGAACAACCATCAGAAAGCTGTTTCCACCCACATAAAGCCAAGCTACATGACACATTGCTGCAGATCAAGTAACCCACCATCTCCTCGACCTCGAGAATGGCAGGACTCCACCAAACTAGCCTAAAGTGTTGTTGAAGAGGGACAAAGACAGAGTCATCATTTTGCGACCAAATTTTCACCAGCTGAGCTAACCATGGTAATTGACGCCTTAAAGATCGGGAAGGCAACTGGATTCGATGACATTTGTACCGAGCAGATTAAGCACTTTTGTCTCCGCAACATTTAATGGTTGCTGCACTACAACGACTCTTCATCTTCCCTCGAAATTCCAAAGATGTGATGTAAAGCACATGCTGTGGCACTCCTCAAACCTGGAAAGGAGCCAACAAACCCAAATGTGTGCCACCTCTATAAAACTATATGAGCGCTTGATCCTCAACGGTTTGATACCTCTCGTGGAAGAACATCTCATTCCAGAACAGGCTGGTTTCTGACGAGGCAAGTCTTGTGTTGGTCAAGTCCTGAACCTCACCTAACACATAGAGGATGGCTTTCAGAGAGGTTTGGCAACTGGAGTTGTGTTCGCCGACCTAAGAGCACTTTATGACACAGTCAAGCACTGACTGTGTTCGCTCAAGTCTTCCAGATGCTGAGGGAACCTGATAAGGATTTTGGAATCGCTTCTGAAGAACTGGAGATTCTGTATCAAACTTGACTGAAGACAGAGCCAATGGTGCAAACAGAGGCTTGGCCTGCCACAGGGCAGCGTACTAGCTCCACAGCTGTTCAACATCTACACCAATCACCAGCCAATTATACCATTGGAACAGAAGCTTTTTTTGTGCACTGATGACCTTGCCACAGCTGTCCAAGCGAAGGAATATGAGGAAATCGAAGGTCACCTCACAGCTGCTCCGTCTTGACTATCCTCATACAACAAGGTGAACCAGCTTTATGTTAACCTGACCAAGACACAAGTCAAGCCTTCATCACTTGCGGAACCATGATGCCAACAGGAAACTGACCATCATTTGGGATGGGGCGCCACCTTCCCAATGTTACAACCAAGTTTACCTGGGAGTGATACTGGACCACAATTTATCTGAAAAGACATATGTGGAGAAGACAGAGGCTAAAGTGAACACTTACAACAACATCCTCAGAAGGCTTAACTTGAAATGGGGCTCTGATCCCTCCACCCTTTGAGCTACAGCACTGGCCCTATGCTACAGCACAGCAGAATATGTTTGCCCGGTGTGGGAAAGGTCATCCCATGCTAAGGAACGTGACCCCGCACGGAATGCATCCTGTCTAAAACCGATGCACCGATGCATCCTGTCTAAAACCATGCAAATGTCAAGAGCCTATACGTTCTTTCCGTCATTGCCCCTCCATGCATCAGAGCCACAGCAAGCCGAATGGAGCACTAAATATAGGTCTGATAAAAGGCATCCCCTGCATGAAATACTGCAGTCAAGAATCTGCTGAAGTTCACAAAGTTATTCGCATTATATTTATTGTATGATTGGATACTATAAGAAGAACTGACATCGTGACCCCAGGGTATATCGTATTAGATATGAGAATGAACAATCTATTGTAAAGTAAAGTTGATCTTGCGTGCGGACTCGCACTTGCACACACAAATACCGATGACTATAGCCTCTCCCATCCCTTTTTCGGAACAACTCAGAATCTGCCAACCGTTCATTGTTTTCCCATGACGATAAACAACCCGTTTTTGTTTGCAATGTTTTGCTTATATATTTTTTCCAACTCGACTGGTGTGTCCAACTTTAGTTATGAGCAGTCGGTTTGGCCTCAAAGTAATGCGAGCAAGTATTTTCTCCCACCAGGAGCGTGCTTATTAAATGCTACACCCACCTCCTCCCAATGTTTGCCTCACAAAAACGTACAACAAATAAGCTTCATTATCTTGCTCCTTTTGCTTGTTTATTCTTCCAATCGGATGAAGTATTGATTTTTGAACTCGTTGCATACTTTGATGCCATAAAACTCCCACTGATTCTTCTAATTGGACATTAATGGTCCAATTTGCACAGTAAAATTGTCTGTTTTGTTGAAGGGCCTCGGTGAGGGGGAAAAAGGGGGGCGCGCAGTGTTATACAGCAGCTCAAAGTAATCAAGTTATTGATTCCTTACAGCATAGGTAATGAGCTTGTTCTGTGGCTTCATTTATTGTGAGCTTAATTAGTTTTTCCTGGCATCTCATTTGCTCAAATAATAGACGGAGGCCGAATACAACCTCAAACTCTGCCGTGATTGCCTGTGGAGCAGTTATTTTATCCTTCCATGTTAATCAGCCTTGCAGCTTCTTGTTTATGTTTATCAGATGTGTTTATATTACCATTATGTCATGTTCGGTAAGTGCTTCCATCTCACGGTCTTCCCCTACTCTTTCACCTTCCCCCAACTTCCAACATTGGTCTTGCCTCATGGAAGACGGTTTAATTGCAAAACAAAGTGGGATGTTAAGGTTTATCTCTATCATAATTACCTGCCAAGGTGTTGCGTAATTGAAAGGAATTGCAAAGAGATTTACGTTTGATGATTTTGGAATGGACAAGCAACACATCATAACAACCTATCGGGTAGGTCTTGATGAGATCCTGATTGTGACCTCAGTGTGTGAACCGAGAACAATGCTTCCCCTCAACCACATTATATCCTTGCTGTGGGAGGGGCATGAAACACAGGTGGATGTTCTTCACAAACCTGATAGCAAATGTGTTGTTATAAACAATGCCAAAGTGGGGCAGTGCTTTTAGAGTTATTTTTATTTATTTCACTTCGGACAAGGATGAAATGGGTGGATGTGGTTCAGAAAGCATTTTAACTTGGTTCGGAAGAGTTATAAAAGGCGAGAGAACATAATGATGGAGCATTGCCACTCTGCCAAGTGACTATTCTTTGGTGTAAACAAAAGTATCCAAGTCGCCTTGGACTCCTGCTGGGAAACAATGCTTTTATGTCTATGTTTTTGAAGAGCGTGACCCACCCTATCCAATTTATTCACGTTAATTTGATTTCGCACGAGCCGAGGTCCGTGCTTGCAGGAAACTGTTTTCAAACAGGTCTTACATTTCTTTTAAAGTGGCTTCGAGTTGACCAAAAATTTTGTTCCACTCTCGGGACTCGCCAGCAAGTCGGACATAAATTATGGAGAGCAGGATTCTGGATCACTTGCAGGCAGGCGAACAGAAATCCCGCTGCTTCGCACGGCAGGGAACATTGCACAATTTTGAAACTGCATCTGAGTGTTCTGAGTCTCGACTTGGCCATTGTTCCGTCCTGCCCAAAGCCAGCAAAAGTAACGTGATGATGGTGTTGAAAGGTCATTCCGTGAAGAAGTCGACTTCCCTGTTGCTGTTGCAAAATTATCAAGTATATTTTTCGCTAACGGAGTTTTAAACAAGATTGAAAAGCAGGAGCGGTGATGTAATTACTTTGCGATCCGCGAACAAGATTGAGGACATGTATTGCTGAAGCCGACAGCGCCATTTGCCGTGATTTGCAGTCGCGCAGAGGACTACCTTAACTGCTACCGCATTGATTGTTTGATCGACAGAGGGTTCCAGTCACCCCCCTCCACCCCCATTCCACCCAAATGGGAGTTGAACCAGGACACTTGGGGGTGAATAAGCTGCACACAAGCTGAATGAAAGCAAGGGGAGAAAGGGGGAAGGGGGAAATAAAACAGAAAAGGAACAAACCAACTAACAAATGAGAAGAGGTGAGGGGTGGGGGGGGGGGGGAAGAAACCCATAATAACCTGGAAAAAGGGAGTGCTTGGGAATGGGGTTATTTGGGGTAGAAGAGATGAGCATGGAGAGGGGATTACCTGAGGTAGTGGTGAACAGTTGTCTTGAATATTTGGATGGAAGAATGGGATTAAACATATTGGGGAAGCTGGTTCCACAGGCATGAGAAAAAAAAGAGGGCCAAGTTGTCTAAATTGTTGTATATTTTGAAAAGTTATGCTTTGTTGTGGATGATTATTATTGGATAATTTTTTTCTCAGAATCTAGAAATCAAGATTTGTTGATAGTGCTCTGCACTATTAATCATACATACCGATCTGGAATGACATAAAGTCAGGTTGGGCATCATCTCCATCCAGGAAGTTGGCTGACATGTATCTCTAAGTCATTCATCTTACCAGTGGCCTCAAACATTCCGCATCGCTGAGCCCAGTCCACTGCTATATATTCACCATCCAAATGATTATTGGTCTCACGATCGAGCTCTCTTTCCTTCAACCTCACCTTCCAACAGTTCTTTCCGTGAACAGTCGTGCTGAAGAGTATGACCAATGTAATCCACATTACGTTCATCGATTGCATCCAACAAGCTTTTCTTCCACAGAGCTTGAGGTCCTGTTGTATTTCACCAAAATTTACACTTGTAGAAAAGTTTAATCTTGAATTCTGTAACTGTTGCCTTCAACATGCCTGCTGACTGTTATGTTTTCTGCCAGGTGGAGGGATTTGGGATCTTTTAAGCTCCAAATGTTGCAAAATAAAAACTCATATATAGAGATTAGGCATTTTGTTTTTCTCTCACTCCTCCCCTCCTTTATGCTGACTAAGGTACGCATATGAACCTGTACATAAATTACTTTGTCATCGGTGTTTTTTTCATCACACAAATTGCATAATTTAGGAAAACTATAAATACCCGCTCCCTACGGGAGCCGTCAGGGGGGCAGGAGGGGCGGGATGGCCTAGACAGAGGGTCATGCGGATCATGCGGATGACTGTGTGTTAATTTTATTTTTCTTCTTGTTGTTATTCTTTAACAGCCACATGCAATTATTCCCACATTCTTGTCAGGTTGGCCGTGGGAAGCTTGGCCCAAGTCTTTCACGAACCAGCTGGCCAGGCTCCACGTTTGACTCAGCTTAATTCAGGAATTTGGAATTTGTTGAGGGTGCTGGCGATAGCTCGCCTGCTATTCACAAAGGACACTGGGATCTTTAACGTCAACCAACTTATGCCGGCAGATGGGACACCCAGTTTCACGTCCATCCGAGGGACGGCGCACATTGATGAATCGCCCTGCTTCTGAAACACCGGGATGACAGTTTATAGCTGGGTCGACATTCCAAATCTCGCTGGACAGCTTAAGGGGCTGTCGCACCTTGACGTTTTAGCCAGCGTATGGCAAGGTCTCAAAATGTATGTAAAACGCTGGCGTACGCTGAACTATTGATGTTTTTTTTAAGTTTTGGGCGTATAATAACGTGTTGGACGTATGCATAACGTATTAGTAACGTACAGTCGTACACAGAACGTTTTAATCACATATAGATAACTTATACCAACGAATGCTGAGCGTGTTGTCGGCGTTCACATCCTATGCCCAACGATAGTCTAACTTATGCATAGCGCGGGCAACTTATCGCCGACGATCACGTGGCATATGCTATTCATAGGCTGCGGCTCGACGATTCAAACATAACCGCACTAGACATCGAAGTGTGAAGCCGTGTCACACCTTGACGTTTTAGCCAGCGTATGCCGACGTATGAAAAATTTGCTGAACCAAGCTGGCACACGTCGAATACGTTATGGGTAAGTTTTGTATACGTTAAGAGTACGCTGGCATACGTCGTAGTTTTCTGGCATACGTCGTCATACGCCGAGTACGTCGAGAATTTTTCAGCATGTTGAAAATTTCTCGACGTATGACACGTTCCGCATACGCTGGCATAAGTTGTAGGCACGCTACGCGATCGTTGACACACGTCGACACACGTTACTTGTACGTTGCTCATAAGTCGAAAACACGTCGAGGTAATGGTTCGCGTCAGTGTTCCAGACTCCCTGTTTTTTTTTTTTCTTCGGTATGACGGTGATGTTAACACTTCGATTTCTAGTGTGGTTATGATTTAAATTGTTGAGCGGCAGCCTATTAATTATATTATATTATAACGCACTAGAAATCGAAGTGTCAACATCACCGTCATACCGAAAAAAAAAAAAAATAAACCAAGGAGTCTGGAACACTGACGCTAACCATTACTTGACGTGTTTCGACTGATGAGTAACTTACAAGTAACGTGTGTCAACGATCGCGTAACGTGCCTACAACACGTTACTCAAGGTAAGAAATAATTTCGGGTACGCTAAACATTACCTCGACGTGTTTCGACTGATGAGTAACTTACAAGTAACGTGTGTCGACGTGTGTCAACGATCGCGTAACGTGCCTACAACTTATGGCCAAGCGTATGCGGAACGTGTGAGACATACGCTGGCATACGTCGAAAAATTTCAAGCATGGAAAATTTGTCTAACACCTCGGCGTACAAAGACGTATGCCAGCGTACTACGAAAAAAAGCCAGCGTACTATGACGTATGCCAGCGTGCTCTTAACGTATACAAACTTATCCATAACGTATTCGACGTGTGCCAGCGTTTTAGCCAAATTTTGCATACATCAGGCATACGCTGGCTAAATCGTCAAGGTCTGACAGGGCCTTTAGAGGCGAGTGTGCATTATGAATAGGGTTTTGTGTTGCATAAAGGTCACAATTGGGATATTCATGGGAAAAGTGTGTCAGGGGCAATATCGCACGTCACACTCTTGAAGCCATGGCTGGGAAAAATGACATGAGGTCCCAAGATGCAAGTTATAAACCATCTATGTACAGTTCACAAAATCTTAAGGACAGAAAAATCAGACAGGCATTGGGATACATCATTCATGCATAAAGACTCATTTGAGTACCTTACCTTGAGGCCAAGCAAGTTCAGTCCGCTCGGATCCGTTATTCTGTGGGGAACGTGATGAGCATAAAATGCCTCAAGGATGTCTGGTTTGGTAATCATACTTTGGAAAGAATTGACAGAATAGTTTGTGTTTCTAATAATTTTTACTTCCATCAGGAACTGCTGCCCAATGAAATGCCATTCTCCCTTTCTCGTCACTCGCGCACACACGCGCACACGCACGCGCACACACACAACAACACACACACACACACACACACACACACACACACACACCACACACACAGTGTCATTCATTGTTAACTTCATATTTGGGTTTCAGAAGGTGAACGGAGCCCTCCCAGGGCTGTGTGTGTGTGTGTGTGTGTGTGTGTGTGTGTGTGGTGTGTGTGTGTGTGTGGTGTGTGTGTGTGTGGTGGTGTGGTGTCTGGTATGTGTGTGTTTTTTCTTTCCACCATATTTCTGCTTGTTATTACCTCAACACAGTTATGTTTCTTATCAAGACTTGTCCTGTTCGTGTTCCTGTCTGAACCCCCTGGCTAATGATCCAGGGAACCCAGGTTAAAAACCCATATGTCATCTATGTTTGTGCATTGTCGACTCATGTCCTTGTATTCCATGTGAAGTTTATTGTTCTGAGCCAAATACTGTACATGGATGTCTAATAACGTCTTTGTCCTGAATGTGAAACGTATGCAAGCTCCATCAGGAGTCAAAGATCACGAGAAAAAAAAAATGATACTCGGACCTTGAGATGCATTCTTTGGCTCTTAAGAAAGGGATCAAAAACAGATTTACCTCTTTGCCATCTTCAGTGGCTTGGTGCGAGTGACTCGGTGGTGGAGTAGCTTTTTGCCTTGTTGCATTGTAAGAGTTTCCTTACAAGGAGCTACGATACAGGAGGAGGCTGTTAGGCCCATCACGTCTGCTGAATGTTTGCCAACCTATGGTTGTTTGTCAGTGCTCAATCCTTTTTAATGCTGAGCATAAAGAAAGGAAGCAGCACGTACGATTTTTGGTCTTTGGTATGACTCGGCCGGGGTTAGAACGACCAACAACCCAGACTTAGAGCGGATGCTCTAACCATTACACCACCAAGTCATTGCCCTCACTGTGCTGCACATTTGATTTACATGGCTGCTCAGGAGAATTTTCCACCCCCTGCGACAGAGTGACAACCTGCCCAAGATTAGTTCTTAGCCATGGATGCTTCATGACATAACGTGTGCAGCTCGATACTCTATCAAGCACATTATCTTCCAACCACCATCATGTTGAGTGGTGTCTATAGAGCAGCAGCTTTGCTCACAAGACTGTTCACTTTTGGGGAGGTCATAGCTTCAGAATCGATGCTCGGTCATGGCAAGGTAAAAGTGGAACAAATCTTATTATGAGTTAATCCGTCAGATTGCTAATCCTGCAACTTGTCTGTGCTTGAAGATACCTTACTATTATCTGGTTTGTGTGCCTTCAGTTCCCATTGAATGAGTTGGAGAAACTGCTGTCCATGACATCAGAAACGCTAACATTACCATAGAAAGCAAGCAATAAATCAAACCTCAGAGACTTAAAATAAAGGTGGAATCACTTCACTGATATTGATGCCAAAGCGCATGACAAGTGACAAACAAAAATAAATTTCCTTCTGCAAGTCTCAGAGACATCTGATCTCTGGTGCGCAAATCCTGCAGTCGTGTACTCTGTGACATGGTGATGAAACACAGCTATTGCCCACAGAAGATAACTCATAAGCTTCCATGGGCATGTGACATGTGACACTTGGCAATATCATAAGAGCACTTTGAAGCTCCTGGTACAGAAGGTAGGAAAGGTAGGTTGAGACTTTAAACCATGGCAGGCAAGAAAACCTTCAAAAAAATCTGAACCAAAAGGACAGAAGCAAAATACTACTGTACTTTTCTAAACCCAAATGTTATCCCATTATTCTGACACATTTTTGTCATGGACGATCAAGGTGACAGTTGGTTTTAAAATAATAATAATAATAAACTGGTATCGAGGAATTGAGGTGGTATTCGCGGATGGGCGAGGGGATTGATTGACATTAAAAGAGAGGATTGAAGAAAATACAGTAACCTTCAAGTAAGAGGGTTTGGTTAAGTATGGCTAATTGTGGTAGAAAGGATTGTAGGTCGGGATGACATGAGGTGGTTGTGCACCACCTGCTTGAAGCCCTGGAGCGAACAGTCTCCGGAAGATGGCTCCACGGTCGGGAAAAAAGAATCCCAAGAATTATTTTGGCTTTTATTCTCATCCAAAACACAAATCGTTTCAGACGATCATAGACACTCTTGGAGAAAGATAAGCTTATGCAAGCATACTTGAGCATACACCTTCGTATCTTAAATCGATGTGTTCCAAGAAGCCGCACTGACTTGTTTCGTACAATGCACTCCAGAAGATCCTGATAAATTAAAGGATTTTTTTTTTAAGTTTCTCTCTTTTCTGATTACAGGCAGACACGTTTGCCAACTTTGAGACTATGACTGAGAACTTGCTGGAGGAAATTTTGCAGCATGTCCTTATTTACAACCTCACGGTTCAACGGTTGAGGTGAGCATGCAAGTGACTGTTTGTCTGTATACCCTTCAGTCGTTTAATTACAAAAACTTGCACAAAGTACAATCAATTGTGGAAGCATCCGGTCGACTATTGTTTGGAGCAAAATTCCTCATCTTTAAGTTTTGGTTTTTTTTGATACCCATTCGTTTTGCCAAATTATCTCAGATTTGGAAATCACAAACATTGGTGTTATTATATTTACCTCGACCATCGAAGGTGGATGGAGGTTGTTTTCATCCCCGTCTGTCTGTCTGTGAGCAGAATATCTCAAAAAGTTGTGGACTGGTTCGGACAAAACTTGGTGGACAGGTTGAGTGTGTGACAAGGATGAATTGATTCAAATTTGGTGAAGATCCGGACCCGGATACATTCAAAAATTTCAAAATCCGGATACTTGATGTTTCAGAGTCATGGGCGGATTAAGATAAAACTTGTTGGATGGGTTGGGGTTGGGTAGGTGACAAGAACCAAGCCAATTAGATTTTGTGAAGGTACGGTTGCAGATCTGGCCCATCAGTGGGAAAGAAAATGTAAACTGTTCAGCCTGGTAGAAATATGCACTCCACTGTGTGCTGTTCGAGTTCTAAACTGTCATCGGCTTTTCAGTATCGTTGCTGCCCCATTGTTTGTAAATTTTCAGCATATTGGTCGCATTGCAATTGCTTTGATACTACAGCGTCAACGGTTCAACTAACGTTAAACTAACGTTTCAACTAACGTTCAACTAAGGAGGTTAAAATCCCATGAAGTACCGAACGGTTTCAACTCCTGTGGAGTGGTTCTGAATTGTGGCAGACAACGTGCACACGGTTGAGGAGAAAGATGAGAAATTTAGCTCTTTTATTTTTGTAAACCAGTGGGTTTATTCCCAAACCAAAAACAAGGGATGATTGACCAGTGGAAGGAATACGATGGTGGGTTGGGAAGTTAGGAAGGAAGGAAGGGAATGCAATTGATAAATAATTATATGCAACGAGGATAAAAGCTAGGTGCCACACTCTGGACTCAGTCACAGATGGGAAGGGACCAAAACCGGGGGACTCAGCTCTGGTGGTAGTGGGTGGAAGGATGGGCACAGAGCAGCCACGAGCAGGAGATGATTAGTAGGACAATGAGGAGACGAAAACACAAGGGCAGGTTGATGAACCCGGCCAGGGAGGAACAACGAAAATGCAGTCAGGCAGGACGAACAAGCATAGGATGAAGACAGGTGGGCAGAACGACCTCCTCATAACTCTCCTCACACTCTCAGAACTTGACGGTCCTCTTTCTCCTCATTTTTTCCTCAGCCAGTTCTCCTCACACTCCACAAACCTCTCACTCGCACGATCCATCCCCACCATTGTCAGCTCCTCCCTCTTCTCCCCGGGGCACCGCCCACCCCCCCCCCCGAAGGCGTTCATCACTCTGCCTGGAGGCGTTCAGCTCCACCCCTCGTCCTCTTTTGCCAAGTCTCCCAGCGCCCCCGGTAGAGGTTTACATAGGGTTATACGGCACAATTTCCTAAACCATAATCCCGAACTAATTATTACCATGCACCACCCCCTGTATGGTGCACATTCAAATCAGGCAACCCTTAATCTGATGTGTCCCTACTTACTACATCGAGATTGGTGAACAACTGGTACACGGACCATGCTACTCCATACATTCCTTTTGCTTATGGTAATATCTATCCCCCCCCCCCCACACAACGTAATAATGTGTTTCTTTTTTAAAAAATTACCTAGCAAGTTGTCTGTGCCCAAACGGGATTGTAAACGGGGTGGGGATGGAGATGGCAAAATGCAAATGGTGTCTTCTTTCTTCGAGTCAGAACGCTGGGATCAACTGTTCACATTTATTGCCACATCTGATGCAATTTAAATGCTGTAATGGTGGCGAGTTGCTCCATTTGAAACTGTTCGATTATATGTAGCTTTTAGATACCTTCGGTCAGTAATAAAAATTTGTGTTGGTTTCAAAGGCAGTGACCGGTTGAAAATTAATTGTAGGATTATTTTACAATCAGAGGATATGATGCGAGACCAAAGGGGTGTTGAAGCAAAATGGTTAGACCAGAGTAAATTTGAAGTTTGAGTGCTGAGCTATTTGTGAACGTCTACAGGTCAGTTTGTTGAAACTTCGGAGGAGTCAATCCATATGGGGCCTTGGATTGGTAGTACAGAGTATGTGTGAAGAGAGAACAAAATGATTGTGGCAACGGTCATCAAGTGATCCACCACGGTGATAATTTGTTAACGCCAACCAGTTCGTAACAAGATGCCTGGCCTATACTGTGAAATATTTTCATGTGAATGCTAATGCGTTACTCTGCATTATTAATGGAGAGTTACTATGGATTGTCTGCATGAACACCTGCCCAGGCCCCAGCACATTTAGAACTTTCAACTCCAAAGGGTAATTGCCTCTTCAACAAGTTTTATTTATTTATTTGCGGGGTGAGCTTCCACATTGTGTAAGCACATGAACCGTGCTTCCCCATTGTCTCGGGTCCCTCACCTGCATTTGATTTTTTAAATTATTATTATTTCTTTTCTTTTTTTTTCTGTTTTTTTATATTTTCATTTATGGATGTTGTACAACGACTCTATCACTTTTTCCGGTGTACAGGCTTCGATGTCCATCGGCACGCAAAATTTCAGCTTTCTTTGTCACCCAGAGGGTACTGATCTTTAATATTAGTCAGTGAGTCAGTATCCGTCAGATGAACTCGCCAGGTGCGTGTACTGGCCCCCACACTTTTCAGCGCTTGTATGGACTGGATTCTGGGGAGGATGTCGGAGTGATCAAGCTACGGTGCATCATTTGGAAATGTCAAGATATCTGACCTTGATTTCACAGATGATGGAGTCATCTTTGTGGAGACTGGATATCCTTTTGGGGGCCCTCGAGGTGCTGAATGAGGAGTCGGAGCCACTGGGATTATGGGTTTCCTGGGTCAAAACTAAGATCCAGGCTTTCAATGACATCTTGGATGCTGCTCTCTTGTCTGTACCTGTTTGTGGTGAGGAGGTTGAGGTCATGGAGAGATTCACTAACCTTGGCAGTGATATTCTTTTGTCTGCTGGTTGTGAGCCAGAGGTTAATAGGCATCTGGGTTAGGCCTGGGGAGTCATGGGTTCACTGGATCATGGGGTGTGGCGCTGTCGGTACTTGTGCAGGTGGAGGAAAGTCCGAGTCTTCAGGTCCTTGGTGCTTCCAGTCTTGCTCTATGGATGTGAGACTTGGACTCTGACCAGGGATCTGAGACAGAGACTTAATTCCTTTGATACCAGGTCTCTTCGGCGAATCCTTGGTTATCGCTGGACCGACTTTGTGTCCCATGAGCGGTCGCTGAGAGGGACTCAAATGGGATTTTTACCTGCATAACCTGCATAGTCCATGAGCGTCAGCATGGACATGTATCTCATTTTCCTGATGGTGATCCTGCTCACCAGATTCTCTCAGCGAGGGAGCCCCATGAGTGGAGGAGGCGGATGATAAGCCGACCACGTGCCTCGTGGTTGCAGCAGGTTGATCGGCATCTCAAGAAGATGGGGATGGGCCAGGCATCTGCCTGGGGGATGGCCAGACAGAGGCCCCTGGAGTACCGGCGGAAAGTGTACGCAGTGACGCGCTGCTCTGGCGCATGCTCCCATTCCTGATCTGACCTGTCAGTAAGTCAGTCAGTGGTTAGAAAGAGCTTCATACATTAGATTATTTTTCACATGTTTCTTTTGAAGACAAGAAATATGCACTTTGTATGAAAGAGAAGGGCAGGATTTACAAATGACGTGTAAAACTGATGTGCTATTATTATTATGATCATTATTATTTTTATTATTATTTTAATTACCATGTACACGCAAAGCAAAAACCGGGATTAAGCAATTGATTCACTTCTGTCTGTCTGCTGGTCCATCTTCAAACGTCAGTTTCTGATCGAGGAACAACTTCATTTCATTTGAATGTTATGTTTTGAACATGAATCGGAACATGAATCGGAAAACAAACCTGTAGTTTAGCAGTACAGAACTTTGGCTCTGAGTTTGTCCTGATCGAGCATGCGCAGGGAGGAGTGAGATAAAAAAAATTTTTTACTCTGTCTGCCTGTCTGGCATTCAAACAAAATTGAAAATCATTCCAAACAGAAAACTAACAGCTTGGTTTTTGAAGCTGTCATAAAGGACACAAACAACAGGCTTGAATAACAAATACAACATGCTAATAAGGTAGTGTAAAAGATGCTGCACCAATCAAAAAAAGATCAAATTTTTTCTACAACCTTTAAAATCTCTTATTTATACTTGAATTGGATTATATATTATTGGATTATATATACTTGAATATATGAGGTGCCGCGAGGAGGAGTGATGTAAGAGACACATCGGCCATTTTGGAGTTAATTCCATATAGCACTATTTTAACCCTTCCCCTATCATCCGAGCCTATCATCATATCATTAAAAAATGTCGCTTACATCACTCCGCCTCGCGGTGCCTCATATATTATTGGATTATTGGATTATATATACTTGAACTCTGGAACAAAAATCGCCTTTTTACCACTTTAAAACCCTTCCTTTTAGTAGAACTTGGGCATGTTAAACAAGGCGGTGTAAAGACACTGCATCAACTGTGCGAAACTTCCGGAATTTATTTTATGCGACCTTTAAAATCATTATTTCATTTCAATTTGAATTATATACTTACTTGAACATGAATTATATACATGGGGTAAGGTGTTCCATAAACTTGATATTATTATTACTATTATTATTATTATTATTATTACTACTACTATTACTTTTATTATTATATTTTGTTCATACGTGTGATTCTAGGAGAATGTTCAGAATGATATGTAACATGTGACGTGAATGAGGGTCGACCACAATGAGTGTATTAGCATCACTTGTAGAATATACCAAAAGGGGAAGTCAGATTATTCCACTGTAGGTCATTAATGAGCCAGCTGGGTTTTATTATCAATCCAACAGTGGGTTGGTAGTCCTGAAACCAACTCTACTTGCTGAAGCTTAGAAACCAAATCTCAAATACTGCTGCCTTCCTCTGGATTTGAACCCACAACCTCTGAGATGCCAGTTCATGGTCCTCAGCTTGGCCACATTGACCACGGACTAACAAGCCACCACTGTGCCCAAATTTTGGCCAAAACATGTCGTTTGGACCATATTTTGAAGGCCTTCTTTTGTTTGATATCTACAACACTCTGAAGCTGATAAGGAAGGTTTTCCATTCCTGTTTTAATCCCCTTCTGCGGTGTTGGAACTGCCAGTGCAGAAAATATAGATTATTTAAACCCATAGCTCCTGGGCATTTCATTTGCAAACCCGGGTTTGTTTACAGCAAACAAAAGCGCTGAGCTGAGTACTCGTACCCCTCCTCACCTCACCCCCAACCCTTTTCCCTTTTTTGTTTTTCCTTCCACAATCTAAATTTCTCTTCACTATGTGCTGACCGATCACAAAAAAATTCATGGCTTATTGTTTGATGCGGTTTTTTCTCTCTCTCTCTCTCTCGCACTCTCTCTTTCGAATCCCTTTGCCCCCAAAATTAAGCCTAATCCTTGGACAATATTGGTTTTTGACTTGTAAATAAGATTATCCATTTTTGGATTGGTTTTTCACTTGGTTACAAAGCATTGGCTGATGTGAAGTGTTGTTTTCTCCTCCAGGCATAATGCACAAAATCGTAAACAATTTTCAGAGGTGTTTTTTTAATTTCGTTTTTACAATTTTAACAGAAATGCTTTGTCTTTAATTCTTTTTCTATTTTGTCTTCTTTTTCTGCCAATGCCAGCTTTATCGGTCACTCACTGGGAAACTTAATCATTCGTTCAGTGCTGGCTCATCACCGATTCCAGGGTTTCCTGCCACGACTGCATACATTTCTGTCGCTATCTGGACCCCATCTCGGCACAATGTACAACAACAGCACCCTCGTGAACACAGGTTCGTCACAAGCCCCACATACCCCGATGCAAAGAAACACCATGAGCTTGCTTTTGAGATACGATTGGGTATCGAGGAGGAATCGTGCTTTCAATGTGAGAGGATGTTGTTTCAGGGATGGATCCCAGGTTGATCGTGAATTTGAACTCAGATTTTTATACGGATGATGATGATGATGATGCTGATGCATGACGCGTGCATGATTCTGTGATTGATCGGTAGGCTTAAATAAAGTCAGTGCTGAGATATATTAGTTGCTACGGTGTCCATTTTTGAATAAATATTAACAGTAGGTAGGAAAATAAATCTTTCAAAGTTTGGGGGGAGGAGTGAAAGGGGGCTTTGGGGATGGGGGGGGGGTCTGAAAACGGTTTTGAGCATTGTATTGATTTGCTGTGCATGCCCATCGGTTGTGTTTTGTTTCTTATCTGGATGGGCCATATTGGTTTTAGACAGGTTTCTGTAAGCTGAGGATATAAAAGGCCTAACCCCCAAACCTAATCCGAACTCCCCCAGCAAATCGGACAAGCTTGTGCACATGTTCATTCAAATGATATTCGCCCTTCAAGTTCAGGTCATTTTACCACAAATTGTTCAGGATTGTAGCTATGAAGCAACGTGGTTTTTTTTTAAAGTGGACACTTTCTTGTGCAGTTATTTTATTTTTAAATTGAAAGTCCTTTTCCTTGCCTTTTATTGAGTAATTGAGGTTTCGGGTAAAGCTTGATGGTCGCAATGTTTACCCACTTTGTAACGTTGTACCTGTGTTATCTTCTTGAAGCTGCTCCACCATATGTTAATCTGAGTTGATATAAAGTTTTTAAATTGATGTAAATTTGTTCTCTGTTGGTCATCACCTTTGGAGACTTGAACATACTCCTGAAGAGACATGGACTTAATGACTTCTTTTTTTCTTTTTTTTGAAGATTAATCAATGTAAAACACGCTATTTTTAATTCCCATGCCTCCTGCCTCTATATCACAAGTTTACTCATTGAACACTATATGGTGTGCAAGCAATCCAAGTGCGATAAAACCCCATAATGATGATTTGTGGCTGCGGCGGCATTCGGAGATTAGATTTTTGAAAGAGATGGGAAGATGGCGAATGCGATTTCTAGTGCGATCCTTTCAACAGCATGACTTGAGCAGTCAACATTGTTATCATCCCTCTGTATTTCCACATTTTCACCAGACAACCTGCATTGCACAACCCTGCATTAAATGTCATTCATTTTATAAGGCTGCATGAAAATCCTGCAATGGGCTTAATGTCCCTGTTACGTGGTGTTGTGCTCTTAAATGCTGTACCACCACATGTGCCAACAAGATCGGTTGGCAGAACTCCGACTTCAAAGGAATTGAAAATAGCAATGTTGTGTCCCGACAGTCACGAGCATGTGCATTTTTGACACCCGTCTTGGTGCACAATGAGACGATGACATATCTCGTATGATAGATGTTCTTTACATCTTGTAATGTTTTGAGGAAGCAAGAAAGATTGTTTTATTTGCTTGCAGAGTGGAGGAAAATTTGACATTTGTGTTGAAACGAAGATACGGCGATTGCCCTTTGAGCACCAAAGCCTCAGCATTTTTTTTTCTTGGAGAAAAGCCCGGACAATCATTCAAAGCTCAAGGACTGAAGGGACTGCTTGCACACACTGTTCTTTGTGCACTATAAACAGAAATGTGGGGTTTTATTTTGCCAATGGCTGTGGAACATCAAGTTTGGTGAAGTTTTCATGCTTTTGTACTCCATTTACTGTGAGTGATTGCATGTTGGATCGTTATTCAAGTATGAGTTCATCCAGCTCATGGTTAACATAACTGCAGAAGAACTGTGCCACTCATAGAGAACATGTACACCACCTTTGACTGAACTGTCCTGTCAGCTGTCTAAAGAGGAATCTCAAACCAGTCTCCCTCCTCCAAAAATCGGTGGGTGTCTAGTCAAGTCTGTTTCTGGTGTATGTCCCCCCCCCCCATCCCCCCCCACCCCCTTACCTCAAA
Organism: Eptatretus atami; assembly: GCA_035128595.1. NCBI lineage: Eukaryota > Metazoa > Chordata > Myxini > Myxiniformes > Myxinidae > Eptatretus > Eptatretus atami. The sequence continues at coordinate 71,469,425 of CM068966.1, read as the reverse complement.
TGGCCACACAGCTGACACTGCACGTGAAAAGGCTGAATACCTAAACTCCGTGTTTGCTTCTAAATCTTGTATCCCAAACCCATCGCTTTCTGTACCCAACCAACCCAGTCGCACCAGCTGTCCCTGGACTCTGTGTCCTTTTCTCCTGACAAGGTGGAGAGCTTGCTGTCAAACCTTGACTCAGATTCTGCAACCGGTCTGACGGCATCAGCCCACTTGTCCTATAAACCTGCTCTGCTGCTCTTGCTCATCCTCTCTCCGTTCTCTTCACGCTCTCATTTGCTCAAGGTCATCTGCCAACTGCTTGGAAATCTGAAAACATTATCGCTTTGCATAAAAAGGTGCAAAACAGATCCCGGCAACTACAGAGCCATCAGCCTTCTCTCAATCATCAGCAAGGTTTAGGAATCCATATTGCTTCAGACATTAAATCCTTCCTCTTCTCCAATGGCTTGATTTCTGATCATCAATGTGGATTCAGACCAGGTCACTCTACCCTGGATATGCTGCTTCTGCTCTCACAATGGATGGAGATCCTCAATGCCAGACATGAAATCAGAGCAATCTCCTCGACATATCGTGTGCCTTCTTACGGTCTGGCATCCTGCCCTGCTCACAAAACTCTCTTCCTATGGTATCCAAGGACATCTCCACTCATGGCTCGCAGACTTCCTCTCCTGTCGCAGCCAACGTGTGGCCCTAAATGGAGTTCTCTCATACCCTCTTCCTATCCAGGCTGGACTCCCTCAAGGCAGTGTTCTGGGCCCTGTTCTTCATCAATGACCTTTCTGACTCTCTGGAAAATCCTCTTCATCTCTTTGCTGATGACTCCACCCTCTGCTGTACCATCTGTCATCCCTCAGATCGGCAAGCAGCAGCCTTTTCACTCTCTGCAGATCTGGATAAAATCACCAGCTGGTCCAACATGTGGAACATGTCTTTCAACCCTGACAATCTCACTCTCCTTCTATCTCTCTGAAAGTACCATCTGGAACCCCCCCCCCCCCCATCCATATACTTTTTCAACCATCCTCTTGAAGAAGTCCTTTCATTCAAGCTTCTGGGTCTCACTATCTGCCTTGATCTTTCCTAGGAAAGCGAACTTTCCAAACTGGTCTCCAAAGCCAATTGCCGACTAGGCATTCTCCTCATTCAAAGTTCCTCCTGGCAGCTCCTGACCACATGCAAATCTTTTGTCCGAGTCGAATGCAGTATTGCTCTCCCCTCTGGGCTGGTGCTCCGCCTCTCACCTTTCTCGCTTCACGCTGTGAAAACCAAGGCATTAAGGATTATTGGTATCTCCCGTGATGAAGCTGAGTCTTTGGGTCTCTCACTCTCTTACCGCAGGCAGGTTGGTTGTCTTTCTGTCTTCTAACGTCTCCTCTCCGCCGCTCACATTCACTCTTTCATTCCCTTTTTTTTCCTGCCTTTGGAACAAACTCCCACACTCTCTTCAATCCAGTCTTCCCTCCAGGTCTTCAAAACAGCTGTCACCACCATCTCTTATCTTCCCCCATCCAAAACCACAACTTTTCTACCCCTGCTAATCTCCAGCCTAAATCCACTTCCTTCAAATTCCCTGCTTTCTTCCTGGAAAGTCCCTGTCGTGTCCATCTTGTTTACCCTGTGTACCTCACCCCATCTCTCTCCCTTCCACAGATCTCATGTCTCTGTTCCCCACTGTTTTTTCCTTCCCTCTCCCACCCTTCTTGTCTCCTGCTCCCCTTGTTGTGTGTTTATATGTGTTAGCTCTTTTTCGAGCCTCGGCAGTGCATACAAAAAATAAAAATAAAAACATTCTCAATTTTGGGACTGTACCTCCATCCCTCCCCCCCCACACCCCGAAATGTGGCCATAAAGTTATTTCAGGGCGGTATTGAAAAGTCCAGCACTCAAAAGCGCTATTACGTGTCAGCCTCATGAGCTCCAAGAAAATGACAACCAGAAGGGAGAACAAAAGAAAAGATTAACAGGAAGTACCTGACCTATTGTCAGGTCATGCCAGGTCAGATCTGAGACATGCCACAGGTATCACGTAAACCTGTACTAACCTGTTTTATGGTCGCGTTTTCAGTGACTAAACCGTCTCCCCTAACAGGCTTCCTGGTGAGGAAGGGCGTATGGCGTATGGATATGGACACCCAGCAGGATTAAAAACAAAACCTCTCAAAGGGCAGAGGGGCCCTTGTGAGGAAACCGCTATCCATATCTTGGGCCCAACTGTGTCTGCAGACAACCTCCTGCAGTTGGGTACATCTTTCTAGGAGGTTGGTGGCAGGATTTGCACTCCAGCCCCATCAAACACTTAATTCCACAAAACATTTAAAAAACGCAAAGAAAACTGAAAACCGACTCCGTGGGATTACCTCCTGTGCAGCTGCCCTTCGCAGGGCAGCTCACCAGATGATGGGATTGGGACAAAGCCCTCGGGACCCCTATTCTTTGATGATGGGAGGAAGAGCACGGGGTAACCTTCCTTGGTCGGATTGCGGTGGTGTGTGTTGGGGTGGTGCTGAGGTGTCATCCACCAGATGGTGGTCTCCTGTGGTTAACCTCAGATGGTCCCTTCAGGCTTGATGCCTGGAATGTCCCATCCCTAAGAGGATGATCACCTGTTTCTGCTATCATCTGAACTCCAGCGTTTGGGCATCGGTATTGCAGCACTCCATGAGATTCAGAGACATGATAGTGGTGAGATCATGGTGGGTGGTCACACCCACGACTGGTCTCGTTGCTCTGATGGTAACCATACCGAAGGGGTTGCTGTAACTGTGTCCAATAAGCTGACTCCCATGATAATTGAGGTAACACCGGTCAACAAGCGTATTATGAGATGGAGAATTTGTCACTCCTTGGGTGTCGTTTCCCTGGTCTGTGCATATGCGCTGACTGAGGTGAGTGATCTCACTGTGAAGGAGACATTCTATGCCACTTTCAAGTCTGTGGTTGATTGGTACCCCACGAGAGATACTCTTCAAATCTTGGGGTATTTCAATGCATCGACTGGCACTGATAGGGGGTTTTATGAGACACGTGTTTGGCCCCATGGGGCTGGAACTGTGAAGCAGAATAGCTCTAATGACTTTGCAAGAAGTCGTGGACTTACGATGGCTGGTTCATGGTTTTAGCGCCCACAGGCTCATCGTTGGACTTGGTATTCCAACACTGGTGGTGTGCAAAGGATATTGACCATGTGCTCGTTGATGGATACGGGAGGATTTGGAACTGCAAGGTCCACTGGAATGCTCATTTCCTCAACACCGACCACAGGCTTGTTGTAGCAACTCTGAAGTTGCAGCTTAAATCTGGGAGATTGGTCCCATCCCAGGCTATGCTGGATGTTGGCAAGCTCAAGGATGAAAGAGCAGCTGAGGAGTTTGCTAACAGGCTTCGTGGCGATTTGGGAGGTCTGGGTGTTTTGGGGAATCCTGAAGAGTTGTGGAGAGCCTTCAAGACTACCGTCCTTGAGGTTGCTGGTGGATGTCTTGGAACCCACCTTCAGGTGAAGAAGAATTGTCTCCCAAAGGACCTGAATACCATTGACCAGAATCACAGGGCCAGGCTTAATGGCAGAGCTGAGTTGTTCAGGGAGTTGAGGCGTAAAACTGTATGTTTGTTGAGGGCAGATAAGGATGCCTCTATGCGAGGAATCTGTGAAAGGTTAGAGCATCGCATGTCATCAAGTGATTCTCGTCCTGCTTACAGAGAAAGTCGTGCATTGCATTCTTCCAAACCCACCCTCAGTGTACTGCAGTTATAGCGGAGGGTGGTGGACTCTTGACAGAGAAGTCCAAAGAGAAGGCCCACCGGGCCGGTTACTTTGAGTGGCTGTACCAGGCTGACCCACCAGTTATTGAGTTGGACATCAGGGTTGTAACTATCCCTATTGCTGACCCTCCATTCAACTGTGAACCGCCTTTATTTGTGGAAACAGGCTGCGGTGAACCAGTTGAAAGGGGGTAAAGCTCCTGGGATCTTTGGCATCCATGCTGACCTTCTCAAGGCTGATGGAAATGCTCTACTTGTGTCATTGCAGGCAGTTCTGTGCTCTGTTTGCAACAGAGGCATCATCCCAACTGACTGGAAGAGGGACCTTGTTGTCCTCTCGAAAGGGAAGGGTGATCGTCAGGACTGCAACAGCTACCGAGGGGTGATGTTGTTCTCAGAGCCGGTCAAGGTCTTTGCTCGGATAATTCTTGATAGGGTTCGCCACTATCTGCTTGAGCACCAGCACCCAGTGCAGTTGGGCTTTACACCAAAGAGGTCAATGATTGACTGTATCCTTGCTCTTCGGGTCCTCACTGAACGCATGCGAGAGTTTCGGTAGGAGCTTCTCACAGCTTGTGTTGATCTCCGCAAAGCATTCTGGAGGATTCTCGGTCTTCGTGGGGTGCCACCAAAACTGATCCATCTGATTTCTGAACCATACTCTGGTGCTAAGTGCTGTGATGTATGGTGGTTCCATCTCTGACTTATTTCCAGTTGCTGCTGGAGTTCTTCAGGGGGTGTGTACTGCCCCTGACACTTTTCAGCACTTGTAAGGACTGGATTCTGGGAAGAATGTTGGAGAGATCAAGCTGCGGTGCGTCGTTTGGGAATTTCAAGATCTCTGATCTTAATTTCGCAGATGATTCAGTCATCTTTGCAGAGATGCTGAATATCCTCACGGGGGACTTCAAAGCACTGAATGAAGAGTCTGAGCCTCTGGGGTTCTGGGGTTCCTGGGTCAAAACCAAGATCCAGGTTTTCATTGACATCTTAGATGCTGCTATCTTATCTGTACCTGTTTGTGGTGAGAATGCTGAGATCACAGAGAGATTCAGTTACCTTGGCAGTGATATTCATTTCTCCGCATTTTGTGAGCCAGAGGTTAATAGACGTATGGGCGGGCCTCGGGAGGCATGGAGTCACCGGATCATGGGGTGTGGCGCTGTCGGTACTGATGCAGGAGGATGAAAGTCTGAGTCTTTAAGTCCTTGGTGCTTCCAGTCTTGCTCTACGGATGCTAGACTTGCACTCTGACCATGGATCTGAGACATACTTTACTCCTTTGGTACCAGGTCTCTTCGGAGAATCCTTGGCTATCGCTGGTCGGACTTTGTGTCCAACTAGCGGTTGCTGAGAGAGACTCAAATGAGATTTGTTACCTGTGTAGTCCATGAGCATCAGCTGTGGTTGTATGGACATGTGGCTCATTTTCCTGATGCTGAACCCGCTTACCAGATTCTCTCAGCGAGGGAGCCTTGTGAGTGGATGAGGCCAATGGGCTGACCACGTGCCTCTTGGTTGCAGCAGGTTGATCGGCATCTCAATGAGATGGGGATGGGCCAGGCATCTGCCAGTGGGATGGCCAGATGGAGACCCCTGGAGTACCGGTGGAAAGTGGACACAGCGATGCTCTGCTCTTGCACATGCTCCCATACCTGACCTGACCTGACCTGACCCTAACCTGTTGTGCATTTTCAAGTGACTTGTTTTGGCATAATGAATCGGAAGTAACTCTTCATAATTGTGCTCAGTAAGAACTTGCAGTATCTGTGGTGTGAGTTGAATCTTTTGGAGGAAAGTAAGGTTAGCTTCCGAGTGTAACTCTACATTTGTCTCATGTCTGTTTCGGTTATCAGCTGAATATACTCATGTCAGATGTCCAGATAACACAGATGCTCTGAGCTGGGGGTTTACACAACCCCCTTGAGTGTCCAAAACTTTAATTTGAAATAATACTGTATACAGAATTCACAATTACAATCTCCCAACCATCACCCAGATGCAACCCATCACCCTCTCGTCTCCCAACCATCAGGATGGGAGACGAGAGGATGGCGATAAGGAACGATGCATCTGCAACTCTCCAAAGGGGTCCTTCTCGTCCGGAGCGAAGAAAGAAAGACATACATATTTATAGTGTTTACTGTATATATCAGATGCTCCTCCTGACTGCTGTGGTGAGCATCGCTGCGGATTATGTCTCGCATGGAAAAACCGCATAATCCGCAAAGAACCATCCGTCTGCCACCCAGATGATTGTTCTCACTAATGTAAACCATTCAACCAGAAGGCATGTGATGTGATCGGCGGGTAAATCGAAACATGTGTTTGTGGTGAGCACTCCCCCACACTGGCCACTCCACTTTTAAACTTCCTGTCCCAGTCATACACCTGCTGCAGCGATAAACATGCGTCACCATCTTTCATTTTCATTCTGCGATGGATTTCACTTGGATTCACACCCTCAGTTCCCAAGAAACAGATGACAGAACGTTGCTCCTCCCTGGTGCATGCTTCTAAGGGAGCCACCATCTTGGAACTGCTGCTGACACAATACGCTCAATGTTGCCAGATCTAAAACAGGCAAAACATGACTCTTCCATATATACAGTATATATATATA
>CM068966.1:71432202-71446639 GCA_035128595.1 Eptatretus atami | reverse complement strand
TCTCCTCACGCTATTGTTTCCGCCCTCCTTCCACTCTTGTTGCCCTCTCCTCTTGTCCCTCCTCCCTCACCTCTGTCTCTCCCCTCCTCATACCTCTGTCTCCTTCCCCCCTCACTCTTGTCTACCCGCTCCTAACCGCTGCTTCGTCCCTCCTCAGCTCCTGTCTCCCTACCTCTCTCCTGTCTCCCTGCCTCACGCCCTCTCGTCCCCCCTCCTCACTCTGTCTCCACTGCCTCACCTCTCGTCCCCTCCTCACCCCCTGTTCCCTTCATCCTCGCTGTCCCCCTCTCCTCTTGTCTCCCCTTCCCTCACCTTGTTCCCCTCAGCCTCTAACCTCTGTCCCTCCTCCGTCACCGCTCGTGTTCCTCTCTCACCTCTTATGTCTCCCCTCTTCACACCGTTGTCCCCCTCAACCGCTTGCCCCTACTCACGTTGTCCCTCCGTCACCCAGCTTGTCCCTCCTCACCCTCCTGTCCGGTCCCCTCACACCTCTTGTCCCCAGTTCCTCACGCCTTGTCCCCTCCCTCACCCTCTGTCCCTCCTCACCTCTTGTCCCCCTTCCCTCACCCTATTTTTCCCCCAAATCTTCCTGTCCCCTCATCTCCTTCCCCCATTCCTACTCCGTTTTTCTCTCAAGGTGTTATCACATCCCATCTGTTCAAAATGAGAAACATGTCGTTTCCCTTTCCCATCCTTCACACTCATTCCACTTGCAACACATTTATTTCTTATCGTTTGACTTTGTTCATCCTTCTACTGAATTATTGGAACTAAAGTGGTGTACTTTCTTGTAATAAATGCTTCATCATGCCTTCCCCATTCCTCTCCCACCTCGTCACAGTGGCTCCTCAGTTGCAGCTGAGTGATGATTTTAAATCGTCCACCCTCTAATTTGCGTATCGTAATGCATGATTATTTTCTTCGCGCGTTCCAGGCGTCGCTTGCAGCTGAGTCAACCAAGCTTCTTCTGTTGGTGAATAAGAAGCTTGGGAGGTCTCTGTCCAGTGTCACAGCTTTTACGAACAGGCAAAAGACGACGATTGGCTTGCTCTACCATGGTTTAGCGCATGAACGCAGGAAACAATTCGGCTGAGGGAGGTAGAGACGTTACATTTCATCTCAGTGTCTGCACCCCGCGACCGACGTAAGCAGTAATGGAGTAGAAAAAAAAGATTGAGTTAGCTGTTTAGAAGTAGCTAGCCAGTTAGTCATTGCTGTTTATTAATGAGGATGGTTTGCTGTGAAAGTTTACAGAATGTGTAACAATTCCAGCAGAGCTTTTGTGAAATAAAATGGCAAGCAAGAGGCTTGTTGCTTTTTGTTCTTTAACAAAAAAGTGAAGAATGCAGCTTTGTACAGTGTATAGATTGCAGGTATTATACAAGGAGAATAACCTGGATATGTTTTCACACCTGTACTGTTGCTCAAAGCTCAGTAAGCACTATCCGTGGATAATAAAATCCAATGTTTCCATAAGGATGGCCTGGAAGTCTTCGGTGAAGTCACACGAAAATTTTTTAAATGGGGTGCGCTTCTTGCGTGATAGATTCGTCATTTGGTCAACGTGCAGACAGTCTCATCAATGGTTAAATTTTCAAGTTTTGAGGCAATCGGAAATGTTCCGCTCCAGAGATCGACTGCTGGAACTTTAACTCGAATCTCCTGTATGAGGTTCAAATAGATAACATACATGTAATCGAACTTTTTTTTTCTTTGGTGGGGGAGGGGTGGGAAGGAGGCAGCGTAAATTTAAATTAGCTCCACTTTCTGCAATAGTGTTCCACCCTTTGGTTGGAATTGGGCGCAAGAACAGATGTCTGTGGTCGTGCCATGGGGATCCAAGCAAACGTGTACACCAAAGGCATGAAACAATAATTTAAGTCAACATCCTTTTTCTCAACTGCGTTTGATGTCCGTGCCGTAATTTAAGTGGAATCTCTTCTTCGGAAGGCGTAGAGGAATCAGAGATGACAGTCTGAAGGACAGAAATGCATGATATAAATTACACGCTTGGCGAACACAAGATACTTTAACCATGCCCCACCCCACAAAAATAATAATACAAGCATCTCAAATGCAAAGCCAGTCCACTTTTGTTTGTACTTAAAGTTAACAAAAACAGGAAAGTAAGACTCTGAGGAGTTTGAATATTTTCACATGCTCATAAAATAGGTTTTTGAACATTTGTTTTGCAAAGTCAAATGGTAAAAAAGTTACAGGCCAGACAGACACAAGGAAGTGATGGCAACCGTCTTTTGCTGCACGGGGGACGGGCTAGATAATAAATAATGACAAGTACAATGACATATGGGCTGCTTTGAGGACCAACAAGGAGTGATACTCTAGTTCTGCTTGTTAGGTCGGTGGTGTCAGGTATGGGAGCATGCCGCCAATAGCGCACGTCGCTGGCGTCCACTTTCCGCCGGTACTCAGTCCACTGCATGCAGGCAGAATGCTGGCCAAGCTCATCTCCTGAGATGCTGATCACCTGTGCAAACACGAGCACATGGTCGGCCGTTGGTCTCTCCACTCACGAGGTCTCACTGAGAGAATCGGTAAGCAGGATCACGTCAGGAAAAATGAGCCATCATGTCCATGCAGCTGACAGCTGCGCTGACGATCAGGACTAGCAGGTAACAAATTCGTTTGTCTCTCACACCGCTCGTTGGAACACAAAGTCGTGACCAGCGAGAGCCAAGGATTCTCGCGAGAGACCTGGTACCAAAGGAATTAAGTCTCCGCCTCAGATCCCTGTCAGAATCAAGTTTAATCATCTACTAGAGAGACTGGAAGACCAAGGACCTGAAGACTCAGACTTTCCTCCTCCACACAGTACGGGAGTGGGAAACACCCTGATTCCAGTGAATCCATGACTCCCGAGGCCGACCAGAACAATCTAGTTGACCTTGGTTACCAGAGAGACATAAATACACTGCAAGGTAAGTGGAATTTCTCTCGTGACATCAAGGATGGTGGTCTTGAAGGTATTCACACAACTCTTCAGGATTCCGCCAAAGCACTCAGACCCCTCCCCACCCGAAATCCCTCGAGACCTGTTTGCAAAACTCTCAGTTGCCCTCATCTTGAGCTGCCACATCCAGCCTCGAAGCTGGCGAATAATACATCTCAGCGAAGCCAGCGTAATCAGAGTTGCTATCGATAAGCTGTGGTAATAATGAGGAACTGAGCTCGGTCTATCCTGCAGTTCTGGATAATCCTCCAGCGACCATCAACGAGGATTTGGTCAACTCCTTTTGCAATCACAGCGTTGGAAACAGTCCGGTGAAAGCTTTGTGGGTGCTGAAGACATGAACCAGTCATAAGTCATGACTTTGCAAAGTAGGAACTTAGTGCTATTCAGTTCAAGAGTTCAGACCTGGGGACGAACACACGTCTATAACATCCTATCAGTTTGAGTTCGATGCATTGAAATCCCAAGATGGAAGAGTATCTCGCTGGGCATGATCCACCAGAGGGACTCGGAGGTGGCATAGAATTGGTCCTTCACGGTGAATCACTCGCACTCAGTTTGGAGTGTATAAAAAGAGATCATGGGAAGGGAACCCAAGGAGTTGACAAATCCTTAGTCTCAAAATACCTCGTTGACACGGTGTTACTTCAATTAACTTGAGTCGCTTATTGGACACAGGTGCAGCAATCCTTGGGCATGTAACCATCAGAGTGACCAGACTCAATAGTAGGGTAACTCCATCCAGGCATGATCTCGCTGCAATCCGCGGTCAAAACTTCAGAGAGTGGGTGCGAATATCGATTGATTCAACCGCTTGAGTCAGACTGATAGAAGAGACAGGTGATCAATACTTCTCTAGGGATAGGATTTACTTTCTGTTTCACTCCACGAAGGGAACGCAGGTTAATCCAAGGAGACTTCTGGTGGGATGACACCTTCAGCACCAGCACCCACCGACAGCTACGGACAATCTGCACCCGGGAAGTGTTACGGACCGTGTATCCCGTGGTTTTATCCTAGCAAAGATTGGGTCCGAAGGATTTTGCCCTAATATCGTCATCCGGTGAGCTTGCTCAGCAAGGGAAGCTGCATAGAAGTTACTCCAGGAGTGGGTTTCAATTTTCTTACGGCTTTCCTATGCTTTGTGAATGAAGGTTTTACGTGGCTTGGAGTGCAAATCCGCAGCACATCCTAATAAAAAAGTAATCCAACGAGGAGGACGTCCCAGGCACATTGGGCCTAAGATTATGGATGACGTTCGCTCACAAGGAAGCTTCCTCCACCCTTTGACAGTGTTTATGTTTTTAATCCTGCTGGGAGTCAATATCTATACCCCCCAACCAGAAAACTGGTTAGGGTGAACGTTTCGTCCTCCGACCCAGACGATAACAGTTAGTACGGTTTAACTGGTACCTGTAGCAAGCACAGATCTAATCTGGCCTATCCTGACAAAAGGTAGGGGGTGGTATGAGAATAGAATTGTGTATTATGAAAGCTAAATGTTGAATGTTTTTTGAAATTCGTGAAACAAGGCCAAGTTACACGGTGAATTCCATGACAACAAATTCAGCATCACTGCCATTGATCTAATCAGGTGAGATAATGTATGAGGAGATAGATATCTGCAATGATGAAGCGAAAATGTTCATGGCATTTTGAATAATCGCGCACACAAAAGGTACATGGACAGATGATTGGTTGGTAAGGAGCTCATTTTAATGCTCCCATCTCCACCTTCTTTGGAGGAGCAGGGACAAAGAGGAATGAACATCAAAGCTTATGACAACAAAGAAGGGAAGAAAGGGTGGGAAAAAACAAGGAAAAAGAAAAACAAGAGGGAGGGGAAACAGAAATAAGGGAACTAAAAACACACAAAGCTTATTTGGGATTACGTGAGAGCCACACCCATTCATTCAGGACACGTCCTCATGGTCAACATTATCTTACACCATTAAGGCTTGGCCCTCAAATAATTAAAATATTTGGCTTTTTCATTTAAGGCTAAGAATTAAGCACAACATTAACGGTAATAAACAATGACATCTGATTTATTCTTCCATAATGATGATTGAGGCTCATTTCAGACATGACATAGAGAATTCTCTGACCTAACGAAGTGGCAAACGTATGCGGACACACCCTTCTATTGGTGGATTTGGCTATTTCAGCACACCATTGCTGACAGGTGCATAAAATAGCACACAGCCATGCAATCTGAATATGAAAACATTGGCAGGGGAATGGACCGGTACTGAAGAGCTCAGTGATTTCAATGTGATGTCATAGAATGTCCACTTTCCAACAAGATAGTTGTCAAATTTCTGCCCCTGGTAGAGTGCGGCCGGTCAACTGGAAGTGGCTTTTGTGAAGGTGGAGATGTTAGGAGCACAAAATCAGCCCCGAAGTCGAGGCACTCACTGTCACAAATGGTCCGCGATGCTGAAGTGAGTATGTTCTTCACGAGTTCATCTGATTCGGAAGCAAAGTCAGCCAAACCGTTCGTCAAGAGCTCATGAAATGGGTTTCCGTAGCCGACGCAGCCGAACAGCTAAGATCACCATGTGCAATGCAAATCGTCAGCTGTAGTGGTGTCAAGCTCCATCCATTTGGATTGGAGCAGTGGAAACGTGTTCTCTAGACTAGAGTGATGAATCGCTTCACGCATGCTGGCAGTCCAAGGCTACTGGATGGCATTGGTTTGGCGGATGCGAGAACGCTCGCAGTTGTCTGAATGCATAGTGGCAACTGTAAAATTTTTGTGTGTGAGGAGGATACAGTATGTTTCTGTTGCGTTGGTTGGTGATGCATAGGTTCACGTACCGCTTCAGGTCCTTAATTCCAGTGAAGTGAAAATTTACGCTAACGGCACTACAAGAATTCTAGATGATTCTGCTTGCAGAACTTTGTGGAAGGCAGACAATTGTGGCAATGGAGCCAGTTGAACAACTTCCACATTCTCTCACCTCGTTCATTCCTTCGTTTTCGAACTGACAAGCTCGATGAATTCGACAAACCACTCTAATATAAATAACTAAGAAAGGCTGGTTATGTCAGATGTCCACCAAAGACATGGTCTTTTTTCTCACATTTTTGTGGCTGTGCTTGACTCCCTAACCGACGGTTTCCAACTTGAGAGACGTTTGCTTCTGTATGCATCTTGTCTAGACGGCTCACTGGCATAATGTGCTTCCCAGATTGATTGACAGAAAGTACCTGTACATTCAGCACGATGAAGGCGTCTACAGTATTGTTTATCTCATGCCTCCACGGATCTGTTCGTGTCTCGTAGTTATCTGCACGCTGTTTAAGCATTGCGTGTGTCAGATTGCGATATGTTGCCTAAGGCTCCTCCAGAGTACCGAGAAGGTCGTTGTGCTGAACAAATATAATAAAGTAGGAGTGAGGGTTTCGTACAGCAATGCAGTGAGAAGAAGGGATGGCGCGGCATAAAAAGTCGTATCTCGCGATTGGGGCAGTCGCGTCCAGAAGCCGTACTCATGTATCAAGTGCACAGTAACTTTGCATGGAGAGAACGATGAAACTTTTGTAAGACAGGTACACGTATGCTCAGGACAGAACCAGGACAGACCGATTGTCCGGTGGCAAAGATACTCAAATAACATGAGATGTAACAATAAAGAAATCGGATGTCATGTAGAAATGGAGCATGAAATGGCTCCCTAAGGGTGATCATCTAAACATTCTAATACTGGCACACATAGAGAAGTCCTGGCTTTCTGCTGTCATATGTTAGCCTATTCACCTTTGTGCTTAACAGGTATAGGAGTAATAATAAATTCATCATAACGAAACTTGATGGTGTGACCATACGGCAGATCAGGGAAACGTTTAATTGAAAAACTTATCAACCTGTATAGATTGGGGGTGTGAATAAGACTTTGGAACGACCATGAATCAGGCTGCTTCGTTACACTGTCGGTATGACTATAGAAATCGAAGACGCAATCTGAGGATATGATGGGGGTAAATAACTAAGTAAACAGTAAATGGCTTCTGAGGATACGGTAGATCGATAACGAGAGATCTATTATATACAGGCACTTGTCTTGTCAAGACAACAACAAAGGTGCCTGGTTATTGGTATTAGCTCTCGCATTTTTTAACGTACTTGATGCAATTTGGCTCGAAATATCTTCGAGTGGGAAATTAAAAGTGATAACATAACAAACAACAACAGTAGCATATTTGACATATTTAATAAGCACAGCTTATGGTGAAAAGCGATTGGAGCAATGCTCATTAATTTCTCAGATGCAAGGATCAATCATGATAATAGAGTAGATTTGAGAGTGTCTTACATGGTGTCGCCATAAATGTAGGCTTTGGCAACTATTGTAAGCAGTAAATACTTGCAAGTGCTGCTCTCTAGCTAGCACAATGAGACGAATCGATGTCTGTCTATTGCCTATAATGCCTAACAATGTAGGTCAAGCATAGTAAGTTGGTTATTGACACAAGCAGTTTCAATTTGGAAGACTCAAAGATAGAAATGAGATGACGGAGGAGTGGGGCTTCAAAACTACCGAGGATGAAGTAATGTAGGTTTTAGAGAAAGATTATCCTGAGTGCAAAGCGGTGAAGAATCAGGTATCAAGACGAAAACATAGGAGAACTCAAACACAGAGGTATGCGATGATAGAGGTGTATATTCGTAACGAGCGCCCATACGTCGTCTATCGATATGAATTTGCTTGTGCAGTAGTGGCAAATATGACTATCCTATGTAAATACATTGCAAATGTATCAGCACGAATATTATAGAGTCGGAGCGGATTCGAGGGTAGTTCATATGAGCATTGGGTGAATGAGGTAGAATGATCGGTTGTAATTAACTGGGTAAGATTGACTTAAATTAGTATTGGCATAAAGACACTTCAACAATCACACACACAAACGTCACACGCACCAGCGCACCAGGAATGAATCAAGAGTAGAGAAGCGAGTAGACAAGCATCCACAAGCAAGAAGCACAGCAGCAGTCAGACTAGCCCTTATGTTGGAATTATCGCAGTACGTGATACTTTCGAGTAAAATAATAAGCCAACAAAGGTAAGAGATGTCTGCAGCATCAGCTCCTTCACTTCTTTCTTGGTAAGAAAAGAACAACAGGAGAGGCGTCGACGTAGAATAGGAGAACTAAAGCGCAGAACGGAATTAATAGGAACAGCTTTCAGTGAGCAAAACAATTCACATATTGATACATCATTTATTACAAACATAGATTAAGACGCCATCACTGAGGGTATCATCTATGAAAGATTATGAAATGGAAATCAATGAGTCCAGATATCAGATCGAGATAATTTCAGTAAGATTCACAGGTGTTGACACTAGAAAATGATCTGAAGTCTGCGATACAAGTCGTACAATCGAGATTTCATTAGATGCGCAAGAAATTGCTAGGAATGGAAAATAGAACTCACCTTTCGCTCGGCAAAAATTTCCAAAGGATAGTATTGTACTATAAGGCTAGGAATTTTATTGTTAATAATATTTGTTGAGTGGTTTCACGATAAATCGCCATATGCTTATCAGGAAGAGATTCACAGTGGGTAGACCTTTAAAGTTCACTACAGCGTCTTACATCCTGTATATGTAGTGCATGTGTAAAGGTGTTTGCGTAAGAGAATTTGGGTGGCACCGCGCCGTAAGTGATGGATTGCAGAATCGCTCAAACACATAGGGTGAAACTGCTCGAATTCCAAGCCGACAGGGCTGACGTTATAGCTGGCTCGGAGGTTTCCAGACACGGCAAGGCGGAAGACGGGCAAGTGACGAGTGGCATACAACGTCATACGCTCGTTCGGCCGGACATCCTTGCACCCACATGTGTGCCGGATAACAGTAGTGATTAGCTGTCTACGGTAGAGCAAGGCTGATTTTGTCTACGACACAACGACAAATCGCGCTGTCATAGATGGGCGTGAGAGACTTCTACATACACTGACATAGCAGGTACAAAGCATCAGCGGAAGAGAAACGCGGTTGTTCGTGATAAGCCAATTCGACTGATCACTACTTTTGAGATATATTAGTGCGTAGAGGGAGGGACGAGGTTAGATTAATTAATGGGATGGGGCTGCAGTGGCTCATGGGCGATTTCAGGTTGGACTGGCTCGACACGGCTTAACCAATCAGGTGTGGTTATTACTATGACGGTGGAGGTGATCTGTGTGCTTAAAGGATCATCGGAGTCGCGCTTTTAAGACGGGGACTGTCCCTCGGTCTTTATGTGAATTAAGTGCAAGGTATCATGAGCCATATAGTTGAGGAGGTTGGAGGTCTACTCAGAAATCTTGCGTGGTGCTGCGAATCTGTATGAAGTCTAGAATCGGTCGGTCCAGCCGTATTTACCAGTGTACAATACAAAATATTTTTGTAAGCACGCCATAAAAAGTCGTGTATTTTATTTTCGGGAGCGCAGGAGGTAATATTTGGAAGTGTGAAGAAGGATCTCTATATAGTATATACTTATGGGAGGATGTCTGTTGTATCGCGTCCATTTTTAGTGAAAATAATGCAGATGCCAGCGCCTGGAAGACTCGGCTGGACGTGTAGTTAAGTGCAAAAAGGGGTGCTTCGGCTTAGCGGGCTGGCGGCCATTAGATTTTCAAGGCAGACGAAGGTGTCAGCAAGGTAACGCTCGTGTAGGTAACGATAAAGCGACAAGTGCTGTTCACAGTGGTTGCGGTCAGTAAGAATACGAACCAATGCATGAAATGAAAACTGATAGATAGTGGTCTCATTCCCTGATGATACGATGTTTCTTTTCTCTTGAATTATTTACTGTATTATAAAAATAGATAATCAGTTCTATATATAACTGTAAAGATATCTAATATTAAACTAATAGATTTAAGGAGAATATGTACACAAATGGTATCTGAGTGCTGATAACCCGAGGAAACAGTAAATATAGATTACGCTTGACTCATACAACAATTTCATAAGTTATGTGAGAAATTAGAGATATGCGTAAATAATTCTTTTAGAGAAATATTGACCACTTAGATCGGCAGCATAATACTCATCACTTATTAATATATAGATCGAATCACAATCGTAAGACGTTCATAAGTCAAATAGGTTTGTTCAGAATTAGTTGATTAGTCTACCGCTCACCTGTTCGAACTTGTGTGAACGACATATGAAATTAAGCAGGCTTTTGAGATTCATTTTTTTCAAGAGAATATGGACCATTTTTCAGTTATCTAATCGTGGAAGTCCGTGAGTGATAAAGCAATAGGTTGCTTGTTTGTTAGTACTATGATATTATCGAGTAAATCTTAAAAATAAATAACAATGTATGTACGTAGGGTGTCACAGTTCACCATTGGGTCTGCCAGAAGAGGATAGGGCGTGCCACGACACGCGTCTGGAATTGACAGGAAAGCGTGTCGGCTGCTCCTGTAGAGATACTGAGGCGTGAGGTGGGCCTGTGAAGCACGGTAGATGCTATGTGGCTATATTGTTACAGGCCGTGAGGTCGCCGTGGAATTTGAAGCGGATTATAATTTTTTCATTTCTACGTTCGCCGTAGAATTTCGATGCACAGAGGCCGAGAACAAAGAGCACCTTGGAAACTGAGGTTAAATCTGCTAAGCAGAAAAAGAATATAAAAAGAATTTAAGAATCACTATTCGTTCTGTCAGGAGTAAGCATGCGTAGAGAAAAAATGATGCGTTTCGGGCTCTAACGTATTCGATAGAGGCCCCTTGGCGGTGCGTGAATATGGCGGGGCACCTTTGTGCGTTGCTCAAAATTAATGGCGAGCTAGGAAGATATATCTAGCATAAGGTCACATTCGCCAATAAATCGAAGAGACTGCTTCAAGTATGTTGTGAGGTACTTAACCAATGTTATTTCCGATAGTGTGTTCGCTAAAACTACTAAAATTTTGACTCTTCTATGGGTATAAATGTTTTTGGAGATTGTGCGGCGTCTACTCGATTATAAGATACCAATAGGAGAAAGGTCATGTGTCCACAGTACGCAAAGCAGCGTCCATAAACCTAAAGGTTTTGTGAATATTGAAATACAGACAAAGAAATGTCAAATCGCTATTTTATCTCTACTTTTAATATACCACATGGAAGTTTGAAAAAATATAGACCGATTACTCGATTTAGATAAAAGCATTGCTTCTCATTAAATAGCGAATTACCCCGTCATATGTACTAAAAAATTAGGGATTGGAAATATGATAGCTATTTACGAAATCAATACTATAAGATTTGTGGCAGAACTAAATCAGTTGATCACACTAGTATAAGGCTATTTCTTGAGAACTTTGACATTTGCAAGTCGCTTTCGACAAGAATAAATTTTAAAAGTCTATCGTGATAGTCGAGACCTCGTAAACTCGAAAAGGAAGCGGTCTGATCGTGAGGATGTGTTACATTGATGACTCGAGTATGTTAAGGGGCGAACCTCCGGATCTCTGTAATATGAAGAGCCTGATGGGTGGAGAGATTTAAGAGATTTTTGTATAATTTTATCGCAAGAAAATGAGAGAAGAAAAAGAAGAAGAAGTGACACTCGTGGTCTATAGCACGTTATAGCAGTGATTATACGATGTACGCTGTAAGAACTTCATGTTGGAATTTAAGAATAGAGATAAGTGAAATAAAAAAACAAACCAACAAAAAAGGAAAAAAAAAACAATGAAGGGTCAAGGCCAAATAACTCGCGCGACCCAGAAAGATTAATTCAGCCTGAGCTTGTATAATGCCAAGATGCTGCAGTATGAAGCTATACGTTTCCCACGCCATGAAAGTTTGAAGACGATTTGTCATCAGATCCCATAAAAATTACTCTTCAAAAATGAGGGTTTTGTCCACCGACTTGAGACCTGCTTTGCGTAAAAAGTGACCTCTCGACTTCCCTGACCTTGCGCCCGTATCAAAAAAAGTTCTAATAATGGTGGACTTGAGGATTCGTGTTTTCACGTTGCATTTGTGATGTCCATGTTGTCTTTAAGATTATATGTCCGTGGTCTGTTACATTTAATATAAAAAAATATAATATAGCAATAATGTAATGCGATACTGGTGGTGCTCTGGACGTGAGTGGTTCTAAAATGGATTGAATTATACGCAGGCTGATAAAACCAGATGTGTATTAGAATTTTGGATTTCCATGAATAAGCGATTCAACGCAAAAAAACCAAGAATCGCGGTCATGTATAGAGGTTGAAAGTGGGCATCAATTGCGGCTTCTGCGGGCATCATGTTTGATGAGACTGCCATGGGGCAGCGCCTCTCGCAGAGTGCGCGAGGATCGGAAAAAACATTAAACATGCCGAGAGCCAACGAGGAATGCTGTGGAAGAATTCTGGATCAGTGAGAATAGAACTCTAAAGTATTTACCCATTGAAGTTTGAATAAAGACGATCACCACCGATCAATAATTTCAGAAAAAATTTATACGAAGGTCATTTTACTCATCTTAATTTTATTCGTTAAACATGGGTAATTCAGTTTAAGTGTCTGAAAGGGTATTTCTTTGGGTCCACGAGACGATTAGTCTCCTTCAGCATTTCTTATTGGGAAAATATTTTTGGAATGCGGAACTTTGTGCGTAATCCGCAAGCAGCTCGAAGCTGGAACGAATTAAAATTGGGGATGAACTGGGGTTACGGTATAATAGACAGGAAAGCACAATACAGATAACCTAGCGGTAGCGCACAAGGTGGACAGCACGGGTCGACGCAGCATGCATGAGGCGTACGTAGGTGCAGGCGGGCCGTAGGGGAACTGTGCGTCGACCTCGCGTTGCCCGCAGGTACAAGCAGACGGCAAGGCCACCGTACGAGGACCGTGGAAATGAGTGCGGCCGCTCCGCTAATTTTTTGGGGTTGGGAAAATTCATTTTTTCATCTAGAAAGAGCTTACGGCAGCCGATCGAATAATGAACGCAAGCCCCCCATACGCCCTAACGTACGGTCGACGTGGAACATCTCTCGTCTACTGCTGGCTGTCGAAATTGCTACGGCGAACGTAGAAATGAAAAAAAAGTTATAATCCGGCTATTAATTCACGGCACTACGGCCTGTAAAATATAGCAAACGGCGTAGGGCTCCCTGAGGCCACTCAGAAAACCTGCGGCACGCACGTTCGTAATTCAGAGGGCATGTTGACGGCCGCTGTAGTAGCAATGTACGTAGGCCACGAGCGGGTGTTTATCGCGGCACCGCGGACGTGATGTATTTACCGGCTGCTTACAACCTTTCTACTTATTCGTATCGGAATGCAAGAGTGGAATCTTCCAAGACACAGGAAGGACTGCAACGAAACGTGGAGAACATTTCGACAAGTACTATTTATTCACGTCATCAGACGAAGGCAAGCACGTATTCACAGTAGTAGAGTAAGAATGCACGTATAAATCAATAGCAATGAAAGCAAGGAATTACAGACCGACTACAAGCAAGGTTTATTTACAATGCTTAAACAGTTTCTTACTTTTAACCAAGAACGGCGCACAACGAACGCATTCACAAAAAGCAAGGAAAGACCCTCAAAGGCAGGGAAGTGACTGGGCCTTACGATGTGTGCCGGGGCCTGAATGCACGTGGATCTGGATGAGCGCCAGTACACGAGACCCGAAGGGTTTACCCGCGCCTAGTGGGCGATGGCGGGCAACCGCAATGCACGTAGCGCGCCTGGCTTCGTGCCCTGGCGTGGTCGGCGAGCTCTCTCGGCGCTCCATCTGCTTCCCGTCGACTTCGGGCTCCGTTCCCGACTCGACTGTCCGCGACACTCTGACGGACTTGACTTCTTCGGCGAACTCCCGCCGCTGCCATCAGCACTGCTCATTGGTTCTCTGCCGACGTACCTTGCGCAACTGACTTCCTTGAACTCCCGACCGAGTGCGCGTGCTCGCGCTATATAGCCGGGGGAGGGGGCGTAATTATGTAAATTTCTGATCACAAGAGGGTTCGAGGCGGAGGCTATGCACCATGTCAGTCATTGGATGGATGAAAAGGGGCGTGAGCCTTCCTGATCCGCTTTTGCGGGCGAAAGGAACGCATTTTTTCACAGGGGTTTCGGAGGGGGAATGCCACCGATGCTGTGTCAATTGGATGGATGAAAAGGGGGCGTGATAGCGATTCTTGATCCGATTTTCGGGGCGAAAGGAACGCATTCACAACCCATGGCCGGCGTGTGGTAGAAAGGGGAAGTGGATGGAGTTTGGTTGTTGGCGGGCGTTTCGTTGAGAATGGCGGTTGATAAGCGAGTTTTGCGGGGTGGAGTTGTGGAGTAAATAGGCGAAGGTGGTGCGTGTTTGAGTTGTTGGCGGCGTGGTGAAGCGATGTTTGCGGGGTGGAGTTGTGGAGGTAAAGAGGCGAAGGTGGTGGTGTTTGAGGTGTTGGGGTATGATTGGTCCAAAATAATGAGAGAGAAAAGAAAAACGGCTAACTCTAAGGATCGCAGCCCGGTGAAC
>CM068966.1:71398743-71412127 GCA_035128595.1 Eptatretus atami | reverse complement strand
CTACAGCACGTTCCTTTTTAACACTACGTAGCTAAGCTACGTCCCCTCTACACACTCAAAGTCTGTCACTGTCCTCAAAATCCTCTGTTCGCAGGGGGGATTTCATTATTTCCCATTTCCCATCCTAAATCTCAACTAAATCCCTCTACCTAATCCATTCCACGGGCCCTATGAGGACTTACCCCTGCCCCATGGAGCCGGTCTAGCTAAGTAACCCTCCCCTAACTAGTGTCATCCTGTGCCCGGGCCAAGGGGATCTTCCACCTTGCCAGGGAACTTCACTCCGAAAGCGAGGCTTGCTTTTGTCAACATTTTTTTTTCACATCGCAGCACAGGCGCGGCACTCGACCTGCGCTCTTTGCCCGTGACTATGGCAAGCTGTTCGCGTACTTCCTCCTCTTGACGGTACCATCGGCAGAGGATTACGCCTCCTGCCGGATTCAACCATCACGTGCACATGACGTCACCTCGGCGCATCAAAAAAAACAAGCTCGGGCATTTCGGGGGATCCCCAGCTACGAACACATGTTGCTCTGCCCGGGTCAGAGCTTCAACACATGCTTCGCATGGAATCAGTCCGAATCCGTAATCCAGAGCCTACCTTGTCCGTCCGCGGGATCGGCAACATCACCGCTGGCGTTTCGGACCGGGTTTTCACCTCCCGCAAGCGCGCACGTGGCGGCCTCTTGTGCGTACCACAGCACAGACCCCGCAGCGCTGCCGTGCAAACCCGGCACGGTCCCAATACAGCTACGGCCGTACCCGCTTTGTCCCTTGTCGCCGTCGTCGTCTCCATTCAACCCACGCACTCCTGCGTGTTACGCCGCCCTTCAAAATTACACCACTCCATCGACATTCACACCGGGAGACGTGCTGCGTGCTCCCGCATGCCCACTGTCAATCTCCCTTACATACAGCGACCTCACACATGATGCTGTTCCTCTCACACTCAGCGCTTCACGTCGCACACTCGGTGACACTCACACGGCGGTGTTTCATTCATACAGACGTTCCTCACAACAACACGGCCTCTTTCACACGTGGTGCTTCTTCTCACATGGCGTGCTTGGAGGCCCGCACTCTCGGCTCACTCGAAACCACACCACTCACAACGGGGTTTCTTTTATACACGGGGGTCTCTGACACCTACTGCGTTCGCTACTCCACACACGCCATTAGCACCGCGCTATGCGTGCGTTGCCAGCCACGCAATTTCGCCACACTTGTGAACACACACACGGGACATTCACAACGGGGATTTGTGCACTACAAGGGGTTCAGGGTCTCCAAACCCCCCAAGCTCCGTGTGCATCCGTCCACAGCACTCGCCCCCTCTACCCGCAAAGCTCGACCGGACCACCTGCGTCGTGATCAGCTTCAAGGAGCATAGCGTCTCCCTCCATTCCTGAAACGGAGGCTATCTCTAGCTGCCTTGACGGGTCCCTAACAGTCCGCAGCTTCCCCTCATGGTCCTCCACTCCTTAAGTGTGTGTGTGCTCGTCCTTAACCGTCCAATTACCCTTCTATCTCCCGTGTTCTCTATTTGCGTTTCTGTCACCGTCCTGCTATTAGTTTTCTTCCTGGATCTTTCGTCTCTGTTTCCTTCCTTCCTTCTGTTTAATTCATTTGCTCCGACTCGGTCTATCTCCGTGTCTCTGGCATACTTCTAACGCTCCTCGTTTGTCTCTGTTTCTTCCTCGTCTCCATTTTCAGGTTTTTTTTTTTGTTTGCCCTAATCGTTATTTCATTCGACCGAGTGATGTCAATTAGTCCCGCACCAACTAACGTTCTAACTGTGGTGATGTCACACATACCAATTATTGCGCTGTTCATTTCCTGGCTCCTTTTGAGTCGTTCATCCCTCTCGAGCTTTTTGGGGAGTTTGTTCGTTCTCTTCGGAGTTTTCGATCTCCGTGGACTCAATTTTTGCTCTCCCTCAGAGCTGGGTTTAATTTCAAACGTCGTATAGTTTTTGTTTTCTCTCCCACTGTTTCCTCATGCTTTTCAGGCCTCCAATCTCATCGTTTTCTTTCAATCTTGACTGATTTCCCCTTCTGCTTCATTCTTGCTCCTTCAGCTTTCTCCTCGTGCTCAACAAACCTATTTTTTTCATTTTTTGTCGTTCAGTTTCAAATTCATACTCTTTTTGTTTTGCTATTCCACTGTCTCTCTTGTTCCTCATTCTGCAATCTTCGTTATTTCCTTCAATTCGGCTGATTTCTTTTTCATGTCTCATTCCCTTGTTCTTTCAGAACTCTTTTTGTTCTCATTTCTGGCAATCTCGTTTAATTTCCTTTAATTGACTGATTTCTTTCTCCTGTCTCATTCCTTGTTCTTTAGTACTGCTTCTTGTTCTCATTCTGCATCTGGCGCTTCGCTTCAGCTGTTCGACTCTGTACAGTGTGGTTTCCTCAACGTTCATTCTCCGTTCTCGTTCTTTTTCCCTCTCTCAACATCCTAGCTCATTTTGTAATCCCGTTTCTTTGTTTTGGTGTTTCCGTAACTCAGAAAGCTTTTCCCCATATTCCTCTCTCAATTTGCATGCTTCTTCCTCGCTTTCCGCACGAACTTTCCCATGCTTTCCTCCCTCATTTCGTCCATTTTTCCTTCGCCGTATTCCTTTCTATTTCTATCGTCCTTCCAGGGTTTCTCTTTTAATTTTGCCTGCCTTAACCTCTCGCTCCAGTTAGACCAATTCCCCATCTTCGGTTTGGCGTTTTTCCTTTTCTATCTTTGTTTCCTTTTCTCCTTCTCCCTCCTTTCTCCCTGCAGTTCTTCGAACTGTTCTGACTTTTCCAGCATTCCTCCGTCCTTTCCTCCAAGCTGTCCCTCTCCTCTTTTTATCTTCTGTCCAGGCATTTCTCTTTCCTGATTGCCTTTACTATCTCTTCCTTCAGTTGCTTTATTTCCAAATCGTGTTTTGCCATTCCTCTTTCTTCATCCACCAACTTCTTTTCCATTCTTCTTCATGTGCCTTTCTATCCGCTGGAGTTACCAAATTTCGCTCCTCC
The DNA here is from genome assembly GCA_035128595.1 of Eptatretus atami. Taxonomy (NCBI): domain Eukaryota; kingdom Metazoa; phylum Chordata; class Myxini; order Myxiniformes; family Myxinidae; genus Eptatretus; species Eptatretus atami. Next base: position 71,409,116 of record CM068966.1, on the reverse strand, counting down.
TTCATTCTCTCGTCAGCTCGCTCGTCTCTTGTTCCCACTTATGGATCTCAATTCAATTTTCCCCATTTTTTCCTCTAGTTTCTTTGACACTGTCTTGAACTTTCCAATATTTTTTCTCTTTAGTTGGTTTTAATTCCAAATCGTGCATTCATTTTTCTTTTTCTAGCTTTTGTTTGCCTTTGTTCTTCCTCCCTCCTTTTTTCTGTACATCGGGCCCATCGTTGGTGACTCCGTTGGCAGCGTAATCTCATGAACCTGTTCTCGCGCGCCGTGCCTGTCTCCAACTCAAGACGAGTGTAATTCCCCTATACAATTGTCACCATTCCTCCATCCGTTGCAAGGACTTTCGACACTGTCTTCCGAAGCCCGTAATGCATGCTCCGGCCTCCTGCACGCCTGCATGATCCCCCCGTGGTTTGATAACAAGTTGGTTGGGAGCGCTCGCCGTGTCGTGCGTTTTCGTTGCGCCATTAATAGCGGCGCGCTCACGCTCGTGCCGCGCTGAAGTGGCGGCCGCGCGCCATCTGCGACTTCCATTTTACCGCAAAGTTCGTGCTCAGCATATGAGGGTGAGCTTCCCACCATGGATTAAAATTACTCCCATTGGAGGGGAAGTGGAGACAGTAGCGTGTCGAAGGAGTGAGGTGCCAAAAAGTCGCCTCTCTGTGTGTTTGTACTGTAATTCAATGTAGAATAATGGTGTTTTCTAACGTTGCTTTCTTGATTTGTTTTAATCATTTGTTTGTATGTCACTTGCATGACATACAGATTTCCAGATCGTGATGTGAATTAGCACAGTTCAGGGTCGTTGAAGATTATTTTGTGCCTCTGCATTGAAGGCATGGCGGCTCATGGAATTTGTTATTCGTCGGACGAGAATGTGGTGCTGTTTTGGTTCACCTGGGAGAGTTTCTACCGGTTTATATATGATTCAAAGGATTTTGCATGGCTACCTCGGATGGTGTTAAGCTCTGCCCAATCCCCATGGGAGAGAACTGGCTATCCACCTGGTTAATTGGCTCGACTAATTTAAAAATTTGCTTTCGCAAACTTCATGAAGCGAGGAATAGTGCTTGATGATGGGATGGGGCTGTAAGAGGTAATTCTATTGGAATGTATAACATTGCCTGTGGTTTTATTTGTGCTTTGTTGGATTCCTTCCTTCGTGTGTGTTGTTGCTTTTCAGAACATTTTTTTTTCGAGAAGGGTTAACTGAGCACATGCAATCCAAGTGGCCTTTTTCTTGATCTGCTTTACTCAATAATGGCCATTTCTTAAAGGTTATCAGTCAGTTTTCCTGTTGTATTTGAGATTGGAGTTCCATGAGATGCACCATAGGCTTTTCGAGAGTGTTGGTAACTGGTCGAAGACTTTCTTGGCCAGAGGTTATACTGGGTGGTTTGCCATTTGCCTCCCAGTAAAGTAAACAGTGCTTGCCAAAAGGGTGCTGTGTGTGTGTGTGTGTTGTGTGTTGTGTGGTGTGTGTGTGTGTGGTGTGTGGGTGTGTTGTGTGTGTTTTTTTCTTAGTATTTTACTGCTCCAATTCATATATGGAACGATCAACATCCACGATTTATTATAAATCCGGGGATAAAGGCAGTTGACGGGGAACAAGCACTATTTCAATAGAAGATGTTGGGATTGGTTTTCACATGGTAAGTTCATGAAGGGATGCTCCTTAAAATGTGTCCATGGATAATCAATCCAATTTGTCATCGGATCATTCTTTTAGATATATTTTCACCTCACCTTTCATTTTTGGACATCAAACAATTATAACCACATGTTTTTTTTGAAGGATTGGTGTATCTGATGCGTGCTGAGTATCAGTTTCACGGTGCATTGTAATTGGCTCTTTGTTGTTGTTTAATTATTTTATTTTATTTTAGAGGGTCTTTTTCGCACTTTGGGCAGTTATGATGTGTGTACAGATTAATTTCACATTCTCATGCTGGCATAACTCCAGAAAGATGCATGGTTCACTCCCCCTCACCCCATCAATAACCCAAGAATCTCGTCCACTTTTTCCATACGTCATCTAGATGAATGTTACATCGCATTTGATTTATTCCAATAAACAGTGGAGATGTTTTCTAAACTCAGTGTAGTATGTGGTGAGTTTTGTTAATGAAATGGATGAAGCTCCCAAAACTTAGGGAGACGTTTTAGCACAAAGAATCACAAACTCGAGGATTAGCCAAAAGATTTATTTTGAAAGGAAACAAAGTGAACTCATTATACAAACGTTTAGAAATCAAAGAATCATCAAAGGTTACCGTCGATGCTCTCAAAGCTCGTTTATATGTTTCTCTATGGATTTCCACAAAGCGAGAGCCGAACACAATTCGTGAAGAGCTCATTTCTCCCCTGCATGGAAATCATAATGTGAAGAGTGTTTGGATGAAGGAGCTGTCAGAATATCTCTCAGTTCCCTCACAAATGACATGGTAGCCAAGACGAACAAACAAGAATCTTAGCGTGATGTGGGAAGAACAGATTGTATGTGAAATTATATCAGCAATGTATTTTGGCGAATGTGACTTGATAATTCACAGACGTCACCAATCGAGCAGTTCTACTGTGTATTCCTCACAAACATGAGGAAGACCTTAAAAGAAGAATTTCTTGCTTTGATATAATGACCAACAAAAACACAACTAGTGAAGCAATTTTCACAAGTGTTGTAATGATAATATCCAAAGTCGTGGTTTAGAATGGGTTACCTCATGGGTTATGTACAGACGGTGGAACAGCTTTGGTTGGAAAGGACAAGGAGTGACACACAATCATGGAAAGAGCACCGTGTGTCAAATTATTCACACATGTCATCCTAGAGATAGTTGGCTAAAAGGAAGATGAAGCCCCGAATTGAATCGGGTACTGAGACGAGGTTGTTAAATTTTGGTAATTTGTGCATGTGACGGACTCTCAATTCCACTTGTTTGCAAGTCTGTGTGAGACATGGAAGCATCACACAAACAACTTTGCCACACCAAGGTACGGTGGCTACTCACGCGGCAAGTTCTGTCAAGGATGTATGAGCTGCCGAAAAACTAGAAATGTTTCTTGTGGAAAATCAGATAAGGGAGTCGGCTGAATCTTTTCAAAGATCGAAAGCTCGATGATGAAGTTTGCCTCCTTAGCAGATTTTTTTTGAGATACAACGAGCTGAACTTGGTCTGCTTAATTAACGGAAGGATGGCTTCAATATCCAAGCTATTGACGCAAATTGATGCGTTCAATAAGCAAAGTCAAAACAGATTTGGAAAACATGCGTTGAAACGTGACTTATCTCCATGTTCTCCCAATCTGTCAAGCGTTGGTGTGAGGGAGCCCTCATTGTGGATGGTAATGGAGGAACATAAGCACCATTTTTCTGTGATTTGATAACTATGTTCAGATACTGAGGATTCAAGGAAAGGCAGTGGTTCGATGCATCAACCCATTCGACTGTGCAAATGACTGATCACAGAAATCAGTTACAGAATGGAAGACAAAATCATCAAACTAAGAAAGACTCTTCCTAAAAATGAAATTTCGAATTGCGCAGTCACTTAGATTCCTTCTGGATCATCATCGAAAAAAATGAATACTCAGAACTGTCAGAGCTTACAATCAAAGCTCTTCGTACATTTCTAACCACATATTTGTGTTGGAGGCCTGGTTTCTGCTTTGACCATTATCAAGACAAAGCAACGAAACAGACTTGATGTGCGGACGATCTGTAGCTTGACTGACAAAAAAGAGCCTCATATCGACAAATGGTGAGAGAAATGAAAGCTAAGTTTCTCAGCTTGAAAAAGTTAATGTTGGGCATGAAAAAAAAAAAACACAAGAACAGCACTCGTAGAGCGTACCTCCACCAGGCTGAAACAGTTTAAAATGTTTTTTTGTATCCCATTGATTGCTGCATCTTACCAAATCTAATTGGCTTTGTTTGTCACCGACCGCAACTCATCCACAAGTTTTGTCAATCCATCCACAACTTTTTTTGAGAAATAGTGCTATAATATCGTTTTGGCCCGATCTCTCAATGGTGAAGAATTACTTTTAAAAATTGGGTGTGTGACGAGGGACTTTATTAACGTTGGTGAGATCCAAACCGGATGCGGATCAATCATTTGTTTTACCTTGATTTTCACCAATTGAGAGATAGGGAAAGCCAATATATAGCACAATATCCTCAAAAAGGTTGTGGATGGATTCCGCAAAGCTTGTTTCCGACAGGTTGGTATGTGACAAGGATGATTGATTTCAATTTTGGTGAAGATCTGAATCCAGATCTGAATACGAGATTTATTTTTATTTTATTTTTAAAGTTAATTCTTCCCCATTGAGAGATGGGCAAAAAGGACATATCGTTTTCAAAATATATTAGGATATGATATTTCAAAAAATATTGTCCCGATATGTCTACTGGATCAGGCATTGCGTGAGGAGGTATGCGCCTTAAAAACCGAGTGCCCTTCTAGTTATGATGTCTCTTATATTTCATGTTATACACATTATTATCAAATCCATCCATCCTAGCCATTCCATCAATTGGGACAGACTCTGTGCAGAGCGTTGAGCTGCCTCGGCAGTCTACTTTGGATATTTGACACAATTCTGGACGGGTCCACCACTCTACACAGGATACCAATGCATGCTAGATCATTTTGCCGAACCTCAGAAAGGATGAACAGGCGAAGTCAATCCCCACCTGATTGTTAATTCAACAGCAAGGGGGTTTGACTCAGGAATTCTAGGATCCCAAGCCCCACCACGCTAACCATTAAGCAACACGAGGCATATTAGCAATTTACAGCAAGTTATATAATGTATTCTTGACTATTTATTCATGTTCAAGTCAATGCTTAAAAAATAGGGGCAATATCCCCTGTGCGCTCACTGGTTAGAAATAATGATAACTGAGGAGGAAGTAACGTGGGAAGAATCATCAAAATGTACCAATCGAGCCAACTGTTATAGCAAATATCTATTTGGGGGGGCAACCCCCCCCCCCCACTTTCCGCGTAAATCCCGTACTTGGTGGAAGCAACCTTTGCCGCAATTACAGCTGTGAGTCTGTTGGGATCGGTCTCTACACCTTTTTAAGCAACCTTGATTGGGCAATAATTGCCCATTTTTCTGTAACAGAACTGTTTCAGGCTCAGTCAAGTTGTATGGAGAGCGTTGATGGACAAGCAATCTTCAAGTCATACCACACGATTTTCGATTGGGCTTCAGGTTGAAGCTCTGGACCTGGGCACTGCAAGGACATTTATCTTTTTTGTTCCTTAGCCGCTCCAGTGTACTTTTGGCTGTGTGCTTGCGTCGTCATTCTGAAAGTGAACTTCCATCCGCAATTTCAGCTTTCTTTCAGAGGGTATCAGGTTTTTCCTCTCTGATTTTTCTGGTAAATTTTGCTTCATCGCATTCTCCTTCTATCCTGACAAGTGCAGTCCCTGCTGATGTGACATCCCCCGCAACTTTGATGCTGGCCATCACCATAACTTCACGGTAGGGTGATGTGCTGGTTTGGTTTGCGCCAAACAATACGTTTTTCATATCGGCCAAAAAGTTCCATCTTGTTTTGACAGACCAGCAAAGCTTTTTGCCACTGCCTTCAGAATCTCTGGAGTGTTTTTTTTTGGTTTGTCTCAAAAGGGACCTGAAGGTGGGTTTTGAGTTTTGGCTTCCTTCTTGCCACCCTAACTGTACAGGCCAGACTTGTGGAGGGCTTGGGTAATGTTGTTGTCACATGCAGACAGTGACGATCTTTTATAAAGTGCATGTAGCTCTTCAAAGTTGCATTGGCCTATTGGTGGCCTTCTCTTGATAGTCTCTCTCCTTGCTTGGTCATCCATTTTGAAGGACGGCCTGATCTCAGGGGGTCTTGGTGATACCATGACGCCTCACTTCTTATGATTGTCTTGACTGTGTTCCAAGGGATATTTCAGGCTTGGAAATATTTTTATACACTCCCTGATCTGTGCCTTTCCAACAAGTTTAATCCCAGAGGTTTTTGAAAGCTCTTGGCCTCAATGTTGCAGTCTTTGCTGTTGCAATGCAAGCTGTAACCGCAGCAGAGGAAACCCTAGAGGACAGCTGATTTGATTTCTGAATAATCAGAATCACACAATTTAACAACAGGTGTCGGTTTTTGAAATGATTGGTTACACCTGATGCCAATTTAGCAATTGCTATTTCAAGGGGGGTGGACACTTTGTCCAATCAAGATATTTTAGTTTTGTATTTTTAATGAATCTTCTGTGTTTTGTAGATTTTTTTTTTTGACTTGGAATTGTGGGTTACATGTAGTAAATAAGGTGGAAAAGTCTGAATTGAGATTTAATTCCAGGCGAAAAGGCATAAAAGGTGACAAAATTTGAAAGGGGGGTATAGACTTTCTACTGTTACTGAACGTGGTTTCCAATTGTTTGGCCCGCAGTCTTAATGCGGACCTTGGCTGGTCCCTTTGTTGGTAAATGTGAAGAACTACTGATTAGAAAGGTTGTTTTTTTAACGAAAACTGGCGCCTCCATTATTATTCCTGCCTCTTCTGTAGAAATGTTCCTCATTTCTATCTAAAGGAAAAAAACAACAACAAGGACAAAACGAACACAATAAAATTTTCCTGATTCAGCGCATATGCAGAAGCACAACCCATAACACCATGCAGAAGGTATTCCATGATAGCCTAGAAAAACAGCATTCCTCAAATATAACAGAGTTTTTTATATGGTGAGTCGTTAATGAAAGTCTCTCTAATGGTGAGTTTGCACCTTGTCGCACAGGACGGACAAGTGATTCCTGGCAACACTGCTTTGGAACAGATGGTTCACAGCAAGACTTGCACGCAAGATTTGATGGAGAAGTTGTGGTGCTGCTCTTGGGCAGGTAAGGGAGTGGGAAAGTTCTTGCCGAGAGTCAGTTGCCAATGAAGGCATGAAGGGTGATGCCCAAACCCAAGGGTCCTGGTTGCTGCACTTGAAGGGGTGGATTGATATGGAGGAAGGAGAAACACCACAAAGCAGTCAATGGTGGTGGAGCACTCGAGGGTAAGGACCGGATCTTGGTCGAATTGTGCGTGTGATGTACGGTTTCAGAATGGTTGTAGTGAAGGATTGTCATCTTTGCCTGTGGGTTTGAAAGTTCCTGAATTCTCAAAGTTTCAACTGGTGGGTTCTTCTCTAACACAGAAATAGGCCCGAAGCAGCCCGTTGTTTCAAGTTATGATGGGCAGTGGGTGGGCCATCCTTAAGCACCAAAGTACCCTCATGGAGAGTGCATATTTTAGACATCTTATCATATACAGGGTGGACGCAACTATCTAATTCCCAGTTATAAACCTGTAGTTTCTGTTGCTAAGAAATGAAATCGAGAAATCTATTCTTACAGGACTATGGGCACATCTTCACGTTTTGTTGGTAAAATTTGTTTTTAGTGACTTCAGAAGTGTAAAAATTGGTTAAGAATCTCGACTTGATTTCCAATCATTTTCAGCCGTGTCTGCATCTTTCGCAATACTCCAAGACCATTTTCTGTCGCATTCTCACCATAGTTTTCTCGCAAGCTGTTTGAATCCACTCTTTCATGTCTTTGAATGTTCAACTGACAGAGTTGCATAAATCTTTGTCCTTAAAAGTCGCCACAAGAATTGCATGTATCGACTGGGATCTCCAGGGCCTTACGAATGGTCGACGAGACTTTTCACGACCAGTGATAGGTCCGGTTCGCCAAATATGCCCTGGCCCCCGGATTCGCCAGACTACCTCATGCAATTCCTTCTTTTGGGGTTTGCTTTCTTGGGGCAGAATTCATCGGACGACGCCTCAAACCGATGCGTGTGGAGGACCGTGCCAGAAGCCACCCACATTCGAACAAAATTTGAGAGGGGACCACCGCTCAAATTTTTTTTTTCATAGTTGTTGCCAGCTGCAGTCCAGTGCACAGTATCACGCAGTGCCAAGGGGGATTCTGACTTTGAGGCGTTCAGCATAATCCACTCAGAGGGTTGCTTTCGCACATCGCCAAGTGTCTGACCCATGTCCTCTCAGACTGAGCGGGGTTCTGCTACCCGGCTAGCAAAAGCATCAGGGTAAACTACTTTCTTGCACGATGGTCCTAATCAGCTCATGTTCCCGTTAGTGAGTGAACAATCGCAACGATTGGCGAATTTCTGATTCACAATCGATAGGAAGAGCCGACATTGAGGCCGACACCAGAAAATGCGTGACCTCGCGTGGCAGTCTACCACGGGAGCCCGCTCTAACTGTCCCTCAAAAAAAAAAAAATGGACAGGTTGGGTGTGTGGACGAGGGACAGATTTAATTCCGATTTTGGTGAAGGTCCGGATCTGAATATCTAATAATTTTTTTTGGAATAAGATTCTTCACCATTGAGAGATGGGGCCAAGAACGATATTTCAATAAATTGTGGACGAGTTATGACAAAACTTGGTGGATGAGTTAGGAAGGTGAAAAGAACAACTGATTATATTTTGGTTAATGTCGCAGAATGCCAAGTTTTCCGGTCTACAAGTGGGCATACAAAACGTAACTGTTCAGCTTGTCGGAGGTATGCGGTTGCTACTGAGTGTCATTTTTTGTTCCTTGTTGCAGTTGGACTGTCAGTAAGAAAATGTAGAACCTAAATAATCTACAGTAAAAGCTTTGACTAATCAAGATTTGATGAAGAAACATTCAGAACTAATTCATGATGGATAACCCCCACAAACTGAGTGATTCAGCACAGTCTCCTGGAAGATATTGTTGGAAGCCTCAAAACAAAACGACATTCATGTTGTGCAGTGTCGAGGCCCCACTGCTTGTTCTTGCCAGCCATTACAATTTTAAATTGTCCTCTCAACTAGTAACGTTAATGGAGAGAATACATGGTAGACTGGTACATGTACAAGTAAAGTTGCCCCTCGCAGTTTTCCTGCAATGTGGAGATAATTGTATCACTGCATCCAAAGCCACCAGTGCAAACACTATTTATCTGTTTGGTGTTGTTTTCCATGCTTTTCTCCTTCCCTTGCAATGACAGAATAACTCAGAACCACTGGTGGTAATGGGAGTCCATAATTACATTTCAGTATTTACCCGAACAATTTGTTTGGGCATAGATCCCGCTTGATTGTGGAGTTTAACAAATAGCACACCATTAGTGCCAAATGTGTGGCTTCACGTAATGGCATCTCTTTCCGTCGCAACGCCGTTTTAGAAACCCGACCCTAGCGGGAGTAAACGTGTACAGAACGTGTAACCCTGATTCTGAATATACCATACTCTGTTGCAGAGCGTGCAGTGCTGCCGAAGTGCTTGGGTTTGGATTCAAACCCAGGCTAGATAAGAATAGAGGCTAGTGTGTGTACCGTGGCATCCTGCAGTCTTCTAACCCATGAGAAGGTAGTATTTAACAAAATAACTGAGCTTACATTACGACAAACCATTCAAAAAGGCAGAAGACGTAAACCCATTTCATGATCCGCAACATCCAGACTTTAAGTCCCTGGTTGGAATACGGAATAAGAACAGAATGATCAGCTCCTGTAAAGTGTTGGCAAGCCTCGGATTTATAGCTGCGTCCTGCTGTGCATAGCTGTTGCTTCCGCACCAGCAGGAGCACCCAGCTGGATGAAAAGTAGAAATGTTTTGTCAAACATTATACAATACGAAACATTTGGACAGCAAAGCGTTTCAGCCGGACGATGGACAACGTCGTCGAGATCTCTTCCACTCCGCAAAACACCACGCGATTATCTGAGCGCATGGAATAGTCCATTGGTTCCTGCCCCTGTTTGGTTACCGCGATTGTCTGGCCAGTCTGAGTATTGCCATTATACATCAATATGAGCAAATGCACTGCTTGTTGAAGCCTCATGGCTTATGATGATGTTACTTTTTTCCTTTGGTGGTGGGGAAACAACGTACAGGGGAATGGCCTTGAATGATTTACACTGAGATTGAACAGTTTTACTGCAGATAATGTGCAACGTATGAAGGAATTCCACCGAGCAGTTGTTCTTATTGATAGATTGTGAAGACCAGGATGGCTGCTGTCCGACTGGTGGAGGGAATCGCAGGTACAGCTGGGCTCCACGTGTAGGTTGTTTGTCGTTGCATTTCGATGGGGTGCTTGGTCGAGTTTGAATCCACCATACGCATCCGATGGGGGATTTTGGACACAGGTGAAGTCCTCAAAGGAAGGAGAACTAGTCTTGCTGGAGAAGGCAAGTGCCGATCTTCATAGGTGATGGACCGGTACACAACGGATGAACGTTTACAGGACGTTGAGTGGGTATGTGAAGCCACCACGAGAAGCTGACGTTTCGGGCATTAACGTTCGTCAAATTGACATCAAATCCTGTTTGGTTCGTTGAAAGG
>CM068966.1:71368849-71384799 GCA_035128595.1 Eptatretus atami | reverse complement strand
TGTTCCTCATTCTGCAATCTTGTTATTTCCTTCAATTGGCTGATTTCTTTTCTCATGTCTCATTCCTTGTTCTTTCAGAACTCTTTCTTGTTCCTCATTCTGCAATCTCGTTATTTCCTTTAATTGACTGATTTCTTTCTCCTGTCTCATTCCTTGTTCTTTCAGTACTGCTCGCTTGTTTCCTCATTTGCAATCTGCCTTCGCTTCCAGCTGTTCGATCTGTACAGTGTGGTTCCTCAACGTTCATTCCCGTTCTCGTTCTTTCCTCTCTCAACATCCTCAGCTCATTTTGTAATCCGTTTCTTTGTTTTTGGTGTTTTCCGTAACTCAGAACTTTTCCCCATAATTCCTCTCTCAATTTGCATGCTTCTTCCTCTCTTCCGCACAACTTTCCCATGCTTTTCCTCCCTCATTTCGTCCATTTTCTTCCCGTATTCCTTCCTATTTCTATCGTCCCTTCCAGGGTTTCTCTTTTTAATTTTGGCCTGCCCTTACCTCTCGCTCCAGTAGACCAATTCCCCATCTTGTTTGCGTTTTTCCTTTTCTATCTTTGTTTCCTTTCCCTTCCTCCCTCATTTCTCCCTGCAGTTCTTCGAACTGTTCTGACTTTTCCAGCAATTCCCCGTCCTTTCCTCCAGCTGTCCTCTCTCCTCTTTTTATCTTCTGTTCCAGGCTTTCTCTTTCCTGATTGCCTGTTCTTATCTCTTCCTTCAGTTGCTTTATTTCCAAATCGTGTTTGCATTCTCCTTTCTTCCAACTTCTTTTCCTTCTTCTTCTTCATGTGCCTTCTATCCCTGGAGTTACCAATTCGCTCCTCCTTCATTCTCTCGCTCAGCTCGCTCGTCTCTTGTTCCACTTATGGATACTCAATTCAATTTTCCCCATTTTCCTCTAGTTCTTTGACCTGTCTTGACTTTCCAATATTTTTTCCTTTAGTTGGTTTTAATTCCAAACTCGTGCTTCATTTTCTTTTTTCTAGCTTTTGTTTGCCTTGTTCTTCCTCCCTCCTTTTTTCCTGTACATCGGCCCATCGTTGTGACTCCGTTCGCACGCTAATCCTCATGAACCCTGTCTACGCGCCGCCGTGCCTCGTCTCAACTCAAAGGAAAACGATGTAATTCCCCTATTACAATTGTCACCATTCTCCACCGTTGCAAGGACTTCGACACTTGTCTCCGAAGCCGTCAATGCATGCTCCGGCCTCCTGCCAACGCCTCCATGACCCCGTGGTTTGAAACAGTTGTTGGGGCGCTCGCCTCGTGTCGTCCGTTCGTTGCGCCATTAATAGCGCCCGCCACGCTCGTGCGGCGCTGAAGTGGCGCGCCGCCGCCATCTTGCGACTCCATTTACCGGCAAAGTTCGTGCTCAGAATATGAGGGTGAGCTCCACCATGGATTAAAATTACTCCCATGGAGGGGAGTGGAGACAGTAGCGTGTCGAAGGAGTGAGGTGCACAAAGTCGACCTCTCTGTGTGTGTTGTACTGTATTACAATGAGATAATGGTGTTTCTAAAGTTGCTTTCTTTGATTTGTTTTATTTTGTTTGTATGTCACTGCTGACATTACAGATTTCCAGATCGTGAATGTGACATTGCACAGTTCAAGGGTCGTGAGATATTTTGGCCTCTTGCATTGAAGGCATGGCGGCTCATGGAATTTGTTATCGTCGTGGACGAGAATGTGGTGCTGTTTGGTTCACCTGGGAGAGTTTCTACGTTATATATGATCAAAGGATTTGCAGGCCTACCTCGGATGGTTGTAAGCTCTGCCCAATCCCCAATGGGAGAGAACTGGCTATCCACCTGGTTAATTGGCTCGACTAATTTAAAATTGCTTTCGCAAAACTTCATGAACGAGGAATAGTGCTTGATGATGGGATGGGCTGTAAGAGGTAATTCTATGGAATGTAAACTTGCCTGTGGTTTTATTTGTGCTTTGTTGGATTCCTTCCAAATACGTGTGTGTTGTTGCTTTCCAGAACATTTTTTTTTTCGAGAAGGGTTAACTGAGCACATGCAATCCAAAGATGCTTTTCTTGAATCTGCTTTACTCTAATGGCCATTTAAAGGTTATAGTCAGTTTTCCTGTGTATTTGAGATTGGAGTTCATGAGATGCACCATAGGCTTTCGAGAGTGTTGGTACTGTCGAAGCACTTTCTTGGCAGAGGTTATACTGGGTGGTTTGCCATTTGCCTTCCCAGTAGTAAACAGTCTTGCCCAAAGGGTGTGTGTGTGTGTGTGTGTGTGTGTGTGTGTGTTGTGTGTGTGTGTGTGTGTGTGTTGTTTTTTCTTAGTATTTTACTGCTCAATTCATATATGGAAACGATCAACATACACGATTATTATAAATGGATAAAGCAGTTGACGGGGAACAAGCACTATTCAAAGAAGATGTTGGGATGGTTTCACATGGTAAGTTCATGAAGGGATGCCCCTTCAAAATGTGTCCATGGATATAATCCAATTTGTCATCGGAATCATTCTTTTAGATATATTTTCACCTTCACCTTTCATTTTGGACATCAAACACATTAATAACCACATGTTTTTTTTGAAGAGTTGGTGTAATCTGATGCGTGCTGAGTATCAGTTTTCACGTGCATTGTAGATTGGCTCTTTGTTGTGTTTAATTATTATTTTATTTTTAAGAGACGTCTGGTTTTCGCACTTTGCATTATGATGTGTGTACAATTATTCACATTCTCATGCCTGGCATAACTCCAGAAAGATGCATGGTTCACTCCCCCATCACCCCATCAATAACCAGAGCTCGTCACTTTTCCATACGTCATTATGATGAATGTTACATCGCGCATTTGGATTTATTCCAATCAACAGTGGAGATGTTTCTAAACTCAGTGTAGTAATGTGGTGAAGTTTTGTTTAATGAATGGATGAAAGCTCAAAACTTAGCAGACGTTTTAGCACAAAGAATCACAAACTCGAGGATTAGCCAAAAGATTATTTTGAAAGGAAACAAAGTGAACTCATTATACAAACGTTTAGAATCAAAGAATCATCAAGGTTAACGTCGATGCTCTCAAAGCTCGTTATATAGTTTCTCTATGGATTTCCAAAAGCGAAGAAGCCGAACACAATTGCTGAAGAGCTCATTCTCCCCTGCATGAAAGTCATATGTGAAGAGTTGTTGGATGAAAGGAGCTGTCAAGAATATCTCTCAGTTCCCTCACAAAGACATGGTAGCCAAGACGAACAAACAAGATCTTAGCGGATGTGGAAGAACAGATTGTATGTGAAATTATATCAGCAATGTATTTTGGCATTGACTTGATAATTCACAGACGTCACAATCGAGCAGTTCTACTGGTGTATTCCTCACAAACATGAGGAAGACCTTAAAAAGAAGAATTTCTTGCTTTGATTATAATGACCAACAAACCAACTAGTGAAGCAATTTTCACCAGTGTTGTATGATAATATCCAAGTCGTGGCTTAGAATGGGTTTACCCTCATGGGTTATGTACAGACGGTGGAACAGCTTTGGTTGGAAAGGACAAAGGAAGTGACGACACAATCAAGGAAAGAGCACCGTGTGTCAAATTATTCACCATGTCATCCAGTAGAGATTAGTTTTTGGCTAAAAGGAAGATGAGCTCCCGATTGAATCGGGTACTGAAGAGGTTGTTAAATTTGGTAACTTTGTGAATGTGAGGACTCTCATTCCACTTGTTTGCAAGTCTGGTGTGAGAACATGGAAGCATCACACAAACAACTTTGCCACACCAAGGTACGGGTGGCTATCACGAGGCAAAGTTCTGTCAAGGATGTATGAGCTGCGAAAAACTGAAATGTTTCTTGTGGAAAAATCAGATAAGGGAGTCGGCTGAACTTTTCAAAGATGAAAGCTCGATGATGAAGTTTGCCTCCTTAGCAGATTTTTTTTTTGAGATAAAACGAGCTGAACTTGTCTCTTAATTTAAGGAAGGATGGCTTCAATATCCAAGCTATTGACCAATTGATGCGTTCAAAGCAAAGTCAAACAGTTTGGAAAACATGAGTGAAACGTGACTTTCTCAATGTTCTCCAATCTGTCAAGCTTGTGTGAGGAGCCCTCATTGTGGATGGTAATGGAGGAACTCTTAGCACCATTTTTCTGTGATTTGATAACTATTTCAGAACTGAGGATTCAAGGAAAGGCAGTGGTTGGATCATCAACCCATTCGATGTGCAAATGACTGATCACAGAAATCAGTTACAGAATGGAAGACAAAATCATCAAACTAAGAAAGACTCTTCCTAAAAATGAAATTTCAGAATTGCCAGTCACTTAGTCCTTCTGGAACATCATGAAAAAATGAATTACTCAGAACTGTCAGAGCTTACAATCAAAGCTCTTCGACCATTTCTAACCACATATTTGTGTGAGGCTGGTTTTTCTGCTTTGACCATTATCAAGACAAAGCAACGAAACAGACTTGATGTGCAGGACGATCTGTAGCTTGACTGCAAACAGAAAGAGCCTCATACGACAAATGGTGAGAGAAATGAAAGCTCAAGTTTCTCACTGAAAAAGTAATTGTTGCATGAAAAAAAAAACACAAGAACACGCACTCGTAGAGGCGCATACCTCCACCAGGCTGAACAGTTTATGTTTTTTTGTATCCCATTGATTGGCTGCATCTTAACCAATCTAATTGGCTGTTCTTTGTCACCGACCCAACTCATTCCACAATTTTGTCATCATCCACAACTTTTGAGAAAATAGTGCCATATATCGTTTTTGGCCCATCTCTCAATGGTGAGAATTTACTTTTAAAAATTGGGTGTGTGACGAGGACGACTTTATTAAACGTTGGTGAAGATCCAAACCGGATGCGGATCCAATCATTTTTTTTCCTTGAATTTCACCATTGAGAGATAGGGAAAAAGCCAATATATAGCCAAATACTCTCAAAAAGTTGTGGATGGATTCCGACAAAGCTTGGTCGACAGGTTGGTATGTGACAAGGATGAATTGATTCAATTTTGGTGAAGATCTGAATCCAGATCTGAATACGAGATTTATCTTTATTTTATTTTAAAGTTATTTCTTCCCCATTGAGAGATGGGGCCAAAAAGGACATATCGTTTTCAAAATATATAGGATATGAATATTTCAAAAAATTATTGTCCCCGATTATGTCTACTGGATCAGGCATTGCGTGATGGAGGTATGCGCCTTACCGAGTGCCCTTCTAGTTATGATGTCTCTGATATTTCATGTTATACAAATTATCAAATCCATCCATCCAGCCATCCATCAATTGGGACCAACTCTGGCAGAGCGTTGATGCTGCCTCGCAGTCTACTTGGATATTGGACACAATTCTGGACGGGTCACCACTCCTACACAGGATACCAGCATGCTAGCACTCATTTTGCCCGACCTCAGAAGGATGACAGGCAGAAGTCAACCCCCCTGATGTTAATTCAACAGCCAAGGGGGTTTGAACTCAGGATTCTAGGATCCCAAGCCCACCACCCTAACCATTAAGCAACACAGGCATATTAGCAAATTAGCCAAGTTATTATAATGTATTCTTGACTAATGTTATTCATGTTAAGTCAATGCTTAAAAAATAGGGGCAATAACCCCTGTGCGCTCACTGGTAAGAAATAATGATACTGAGGAGGAAGTCAACGTGGGGACAGAATCATCAAATGTACCAATGAGCCAATGTTATAGCAAATATCTATTTGGGGGGGCAACCCCCCCCCCCCACTTTCCCGTAAATCCCGTTCTTGTGAAGCACCTTTGGCCGCAATACATGCTGTGAGTCTGTTGGGATCGGTCTCTACACCTTTTTAACACCTGATTGGGCATATTTGCCATTCTTCTGTAAGAAACTGTTCAGGCTCAGTCAAGTTGTATGGAGAGGCGTTGATGGACAGCAATCTTCAAGTCATACCACAGATTTTCGATTGGCCTTGAGGTTGAAGCTCTGACTGGGCACTCAAGGACATTTATCTTTTTGTTCCTTAGCCGCTCCAGTGTAACTTTTGGCTGTGTGCCTTGCGTCGTCATTCTGAAGGTGAACTTCATCCAATTTCAGCTTTCTTTCAGAGGGTATCAGGTTTTCCTCTCTGATTTTTCTGTATTTTGCTCATCCATTCTCCTTCTATCTGACAAGTGCCAGTCCCTGCTGTGTGAACTACCCCGAACTTGATGCTGCCATCACCATACTTCACGGGTAGGGTGATGTGGCTGTGTTTGGTTTTGCGCCAAACATACGTTTTTCATATCGGCCAAAAAGTTCCATCTTGTTTTGACAGACCACAAAGCTTTTTGCCACATGCCTTCAGAATCTCTGAGTGTTTTTTTTTTGTTTGTCTCAAAAGGGACTGAAGGTGGGCTTTTTTGAGTTATGGCTTCCTTCTGCACCCTACTGTACAGGCCAGACTTGTGGAGGGCTTGGGATGTTGTTTGTCACATGCAGCCAGTGACGCAGTCTTTCCTAAAGGCTGTAGCCTTTCAAAGTTGCATTGGCCTCTTGGTGGCCTCTCTGATAGTCTCCTCCTTGCTTGGTCATCCAGTTTTGAAGGACGGCCTGATCTCAGGGGGTCTTGGTGATACCATAACGCCTTCCACTTCTTAATGATGGTCTTGACTGTGTTCCAAGGGATATTTCAAGGCCTTGGAAATATTTTTATACACATCCCTGATCTGTGCCTTTCCACAAGTTTATCCCAGAGGTCTTTTGAAAGCTCTTCGGCCTCATGTTGAGTCTTTGCTGTGCAATGCACTACCAGGCAGAGGAAACCTAGAGGAACAGCTGATTTGATTTCTGAAATAATCAGAATCACCACAATTTAACACAGTGTGTGGTTTTTAAGTGATTGTTACACTGATCCAATTTACAATTGCTATTTCAAGGGGGGTGGACACTTGTCCAATCAAGATATTTTAGTTTTGTATTTTTAATGAATCTTCTGTAGTTTTGTAGATTTTTTTTTTACTTGGAATTGTGTTTACAATGTTAAATAAGGTGGAAAAAGTCTGATTGAATGCAATTTAATTCCAGGCGAAAAGGCAATAAAAGGTGAAAAATTTGAAAGGGGGGTATAGACTTTCTACTGTTACTGAACGTGGTTTCCAATTGTTTGGCCGCAGTCTTTAATCGCCGACCTTGGCTGGTCCTGTTGAGTAAAATGTGAAGACTACTGCACTAGAGAAGGTTGTTTTTTAACGAATACTGAGCCTCCAATATTATTCCTCCTCTTCTGTAGAAATGTCCTCATTTCTATCTTAAAGGAAAAAAACAACAACAAGGACAAACGAACACATATAACAATTTTCTGATTCAGCGCATATGCAAGAAGCACAACACCATAACACACATGCAGAAGGTATTCCATGATGCAAGAAACAACAGCATTCCTCAAATATAACAGAAAAAGTATGGTGATCGTTAACTGAAAGTCTCTCTAATGGTGAGGTAGCACCTTTGTCGCACAGGAGGGACAAGTGATTCTGGCACACTGCTTTGGAACAGATGGTTCACCAGGCAGACCTTGCACCAAGATTGATGAGAAAGTTGTGGTGCTGCTCTGCAGGTAAGGGAGTGGGAAGTTCTTGCCGAGAGTCAGTTCCATGAAGGCATGGAAGGGTGATGCGCAACACAGGGTCCTGTTGCTGCACTTGAAGGGGTGGATGTGATATGGGAGGAAGGAGGAAACAGCCAAAGCAGTCAATGGTGGTGGAGCACTGAAGGGTAAGGACCAGGATCTATGGTCGAAGTTGTGCGTGTGATGTAGGTTTCAAATGGTTGTAGTGAAGGATTGTCATCTTTGCCTGTGGGTTTGAAAGTTCCTGAATCTCAAAGTTCAACTGGTGGGTTCTTCTCTAACACAGAAATAGGCCCGAAGCACCGTTGTTTCAAGTTATGATGGCAGTGGGGTGGGCCATCCTTAAGCACCATAGTACCCTCATGTGAGGTGCATATTTTGAACATCTATCATTATACAGGGTGGACACAACGTTTATTCCCGTTATAACCCCTGTAGTTCTGTTGCTAAGAATTGAAATCGAAGAAACTATTTACAGGACATGGGCATACTTCACGTTTGTGGGTAAAATGTTTTATTATGACTTCAGAAGTGTACAAAATTGGTTTGAATCTCGACTTGATTTCCATCATTTTCAGCAGTGTCTGCATCCTTTCGCATAACTCCAAGACCATTTTCTGTCGCATTCTCACATAGTTTTCTCCAAAGCTGTTTGAATCCACTCTTTCATGTCTTGAATGTTCACTGACAGAGTTGCATAAATCTTGTCCTTAAAGTCCCACAAGAAGAAATTGCATGTATCGACTGGGATCTCCAGGGCCACGAATGGCTCGACGACACTTTTCCCGACCAGTGATAGGTCGCGGTTCGCCAAATATGCCCCTGGCCCCCGCATTCGCCAGACTCACCTCATGCAATTCCTTCTTTTGGGGTTTGCTTCTTGGGGCAGATTCATCGCACGACCCTCAAAACCGATGCCGTGTGGAGGAGCCGTGCCAGAAGCCACCCACATTCGAACAAAATTTGAAGGGGACCACCGGCTCAAATTTTTTTTCATATGTTTGTCCAGCTGCAGTCCAAGTGCAACAGTATCACCATGCCCAAGGAGGGATTTGACTTTGAGGCGTTCAGCCATAATCCATCAGAGGGTTGCTTCGCACATGCCAAGTGTCTGAACCCACTGTTCCTCTCAGACTGAGCGGGGTTGCTACCCGGCTACAAAGGCATCAGGGTAAACTACTTTCTCACGATGGTCTAATCCAGCTCATGTCCCGTTAGTGAGTGAACAATCCACGATTGGCGAATTCTCTATTCACAATGAAGGAAGAGCCGACATTGAGCCGACACCAAATGCGTGACTCCCGTGGCCAGGTCTACCACGGGAGCCCGCTCTACCTGTCCTCAAAAAAAAAAAAATGGACAGGTTGGGTGTGTGACGAGGACAGATTTATTCGATTTTTGTGAAGGTCCGGATCTGAATATATAATTTTTTTGAAAAGATTCTTCACAATTGAGAGATGGGGCCAAGAACGATATTTCAATAAATTGTGGACGAGTTATGACAAAACTTGGTGGATGAGTAGGAAGGTGAAAAGAACAACTGATTATATTTTGGTTAATGTCCAAATGCAGTTCCGGTTACAAGTGGGATACAAAACGTAACCTGTTCAGCTTGTCGGAGTATGCGTGCTACTGAGTGTCATTTTTGTTCTTTGTTGCAGTTGGGGCTGTCAGTAAGAAAATGTAGAACCTAATAATCTTCCAGTAAAAGCTTTGCCTAATCAAGATTTGATGAAGAAACATTCAGAACTAATTCATGATGGATATACCCCAACAAACTGAGTGATTCAGCACAGTCTCTGGAAGATATTGTGGAAGCTCAAAACAAACGACATTCCATGTGTGTGAGTGTCGAGCCCACGCTTGTTCTTGCCAGCATTACAATTTTATGTCCTCTCAACTAGTACTGTTCAATGGAGAGGAATACATGGTAGACTGTACATGTAAGTAAAGTTGCCCCTCGCAGTTCCGTGCAAATGTGGAGATAATTGTATCACTGCATCCAAAACCCACCAGTGCAAACCTATTTCTGTTGGTGTTGTTTTCCATGCTTTCTTCCTTCCTTGCATGACAGATAACTCAGAACCACTGGTGGTAATGGAGTCATAATTACATTTCAGTATTTACCCGAACAATTTGTTGGCATAGATCCCCTTGATTGTGGAGTTTAACAATAGCAACCAATTAGTGCAAGTGTGGCCTTCACGTAAATGGCATCTCTTCCGTCGCCGGTTAGAAACCCGCACCCTAGGGAAGTAAACGTGTACAGAACGCTGTAACCCTGATTCTGAATATACCATACTGCTGTTGCAGAGCGTCAGTGCTGCCGAAGGGCTGGTTGTGGATCAAACCCAGCTAGAGTAAGCAATAGAGGGCTAGTGTGTGTACCCGTGGCATCCTGCCAGTCTTCTAACCCATGAGAAGGTAGTATTTAACAAAATACTGAGGCTTACATTACGACAAAACCATTCAAACAAGGCACAAGACGTAAACCATTCATGATCCGCAACATCCAGACTTTAAGGTCCTGGTTGGAATACGGCAATAAGAACAGAATGATCCAGCTCCTGTAAGTGTTGGCAAGCCTCGGATTTATAGCTGCGTCCTGCTGTGCAAGCTGTTGCTTCCCACCAGCAGGAGCACCCAGCTGATGAAGTAGCAATGGTTTTGTCAAACATTAATACAATAACGAAACATTTGGACAGCAAAGCGTTTCAGTCCGGACGATGGACAACGTCGTCGAGATCTCTTCCACTACACGCAAAACACCAGCGATTATCTGAGCGCCATGGATAGTCCATTGTTCCTGCCCTGTTGGTTTATCCGCATTGTCTGGCCAGTCTGAGTATTGCCATTATACATCAATATGAGCAAATGCACTGCTTGTTGGAAAGCTCATGGCCTTATGATGAGTTACTTTTTTCCTTTGTGGTGGGGAAACAACGTACAGGGGAATGGCCCTTGAAATGATTTACACTGAGATTGAACAAGTTTTTTACTGCAGATAATGTGACAACTATGAAAGGAATTCACCGACAGTTGTTCTTATTGATAGATGTGCAAGACCAGGATGGCTGCTGTCCGACTGGTGGAGGGAATCGCAGTACAGCTGGCTCCACGTGTAGGTGTGTTTTGTTCGTTGCATTTCGCATGGGGTGCTTGGTCGAGTTTGAATCCACATACGCATCCGCATGGGGGATTTGGACACAGGTGAATCCTCGAAAGGAAGAGCAACTAGTCTTGCTGGAGAAGGCAAGTGCCGATCCTTCCATAGGTGAGACCAGGTTACACAACGATTGAGTTGTACAGGAACGTTGAGTGGGTATGTGAAGCCACCACGAGAAGCTGACGTTTCGGGGCATTAACTTCGTCAAAGTAGACATCAAATCTGTTTGGTTCGTTGAAAGGGGTTAACGCCTGAACGTCAGCTTCTCCTTGCTTATTTTTTTTCTTCAATGTCCTGTTCTCAATGTCCTGTTGATTTATCTCAATGTCTGTTGATTCTTCAATGTCCCTTTGATTTCAATGTCCTATTCTCAATGTCCTGTGAATTCTCAATGTCCTGTTGATTCTCAATGTCCTGTTTCAATGTCCTGTGATTCTAAATGTCCTGTTGATTCTCAATGTCCTGTGATTACTCAATGTCCCTGTCTCAATGTTCCTGTTGTTCCTCCAATGTCCTGTGATTCCTCATTGTCCCTGTTCTCATGCCGTTTCGATTCTCAATGTCCTGTTGATTCTAATGTCCTGTTCTCAATGTCCTGTGAATTCTCAATGTCTGTTGATTCTCAATGTCCTGTTGATGCTCAATGTCTGTCTCAATGTCCTGTTGATTCTCAATGTCCTGTTGGATTCTCAATGTCCTGTTCTCAATGTCTGTTGATTCTCAATGTCCTGTTGATCTCATGTCCTGTTGATTCTCAATGTCCTGTTGTTCTCAACGTCCAGTTGAAATTCAATCATTGAACGTCCTGGGAATACCATCATTGCTACATTTTTAAAGACGCTTTTCCTATTCCATCGTCCATGTAATCATGGCATTAAATGTGTTGTTACCGACACGCATGTGAAGTGAAAACGCGGAGTTTAAGCGATTGCTTACTTGGTCTACGAGCTGTCTATGATCGAGGAACTACCCATTTAAGTTGAGTTTTATATTTTGAACACTAAGAATATGAACCGGAACACAACCTGCAAGTTTCACAGTACTTTGTCCTGAATTGGCAAAGTTTGGAATCTCGTTCCAATACGCACATGCTTAAAGGGAGGAAAGTAATGGTTTTCTCCTTCTGTCTATCTGGCAGTCAAATTAAATTTTAAAATAGGGGCAATACCCCCTTCTTCTTCTTGCGTATCGGCAGGTTGGGGCTGCTGGGTAGCTGTCATTTTTCTGGAAGGCACAGCTGTGCGCTGATCAGTGCCCTGTTACAATACACATACACATTTTGCTGACCTCAAGAAGGATGATAGGCTGAGACCCCACTTCGTGTTGCCAACTAGGCTCGACTCAAGACCAAAGACCAAGCAGGCAAAACCCTGAGCGCTACCTGGGAGCGGCTGGATAAAGAAAAGCATGGAATTACTGGTAGGCGTGGATAACCCACAAATATTAACGGACAAGAAAGTATAAATTTGAATTTTTTTTTTTAAATGAGTAAACAAACTTTGGTACATCACGGGTGATGAAGGTCAGTTTCATCAGAAATTGCATGTGTAGTTTCTGAGAAAGAAAAGTAATTCCTATTTTGGGGGGCAAACCTCCGCAGATCCCCTTCGGGCCGCGATTTTTTAATTTCTATTCTTAATTTATTTTTTAATGCATGAACAACTTTGTAGCATACAACAGTGTTGACCGTTGTGGCTAAAGTGTCACGAATCGTATGTGTAAGTTTCAGAGAAGAAGTTGAAAGTATTTGTGGATGGAAGACTGAACGGGAAGTACGCGCGCAATCCCATCATCTCCCCGGAACGACCTCCGGTGACTAAAAATCATTCAATCCAGAAATTCTGTTTTTCAGGATGGTCCTAAAGACACAAGGCAACAGGCATGAAGAACTCACGTAACCTGTTAGATAAGGTGGTGTCAAAGACATGGGATCAACGGCGTAAACTTCCGGAAAAAAAGTGTTTTTGTACAAACTTAAAAATATTTATTCCATTTCCTTGAATTATATAATTGAACACTGAACACAACATCACCATTTTGGTACTGTACTTGAAAAACAATTCCATTAGCATGCTTGAACAAATTATTACGCCCCCTTGACCAATCAAATTGCCCCTCGCTCTTCAGCGTGCCAGGGAAATATCCAGAGTCAGACAAATGGCGGTGTGTAGGAAATATAGAATCGTGCGTAGAAATGGAAGCAAGAGTTAAAAGACCCCTCCCATTGTTTTTCTCAAGGTTGCGTGGTTAGGTGTTCTATGACTGCCTAGTTTTATTACGTTAAACTTAATGTGTTGTGATTACATAGACATCAAAACGGGTGCTATAATCAAGGTTGAGTAAGAGAGGAGCCCAGGGGGGACGAAACTTTGTAATTGAACGTCTTGTAATACACGAAGTGCACTCAATGGTTCTTGCGAGTGACAGTCCAAGAAACATGAAGAGTTTCACTTTTTACTGCTCACTCACTAAAAACCTCTCTTGTTCATCACTTGTATTGTCCATAAATATTAATTAAAATTGTGGTGTGTGTGTGTGTGTGTGTGTGTGTGTGTGTCGTCGGTTGTTCATCCGTCCATTGTGGGTTTCAGGGGTGGAATGCAGTCCTCCCAGGACTCAAGTATCCACCTCCACTTGTAAAGGGCCTCAACACGGTTCCATAGACCAGCGTTTCATTTTGCCTGTTCAAAATTTGGTTTCCGGGCTCTTTTCAGGATTCGTCACCAAAACCTGACTTCCTCCAATTGTAAGTTCTTTGTGGTAATATTCCGCAGGATGGTTTTTTAAAATCTCAAGTTAGGTTCTTTCTTCATCATTCTGTTGCTCCTGTTTATATCACGGTGGTGCAATTTTCGATGCGCTCTTCAGCTCCAAGATCTCTTGATCCTCATTTTTGAGTCCTGCTCTTTTGTCATTTTCTTGATTTCTGCATAATTTACGCAAAGTCGCTGAGAACTGAATATCTCAATCAGCAGTGACTGTCTTTTTCTTTTTATTCTGAGAATGATGTCCGGTCGCAAGGCTTTGTTTTCTATGTCACGTCGATGGATTTATCCAGGTCGTACGTGTGTGATTCTTATTTTCCTTATTTTCATCCTATATCAGGTCTTATTTTCAATGATTCTCCTTGGTTCTTGTTTTCAGTGAGTTTTCTGGGACTGGACGTTGACATTTTTCCAGATATATCAATGAATCACTTTGCATCCTTTGTTGTGTTGTCTGTTATGTAAAGTTGTTCTGATTCTAGTTTTTTGCAATCCTGATTAGCAGGTGACTAGTACTTTTGTTTCTGTCTTACAGAACCTACACTTGTGTTCTGGTCATTCCCGCCTATCTTTTAACTCATTTGTGTAGTGTCTTGATCTTGGGGCATTTATTATTTCAAGTTCTCCATCCCAGTTGAAGCTGACTCCTCCTCATCATCCATTCATGAGCCTTTTTGTCGAATCCCGGCTGGGTCCAATTATTAACCTCCGCCATCTTCAAGATGGATGGAGGTTACTGTTTTCACGCCCTTCTGTTTGTGTGTTGAGATTTTTTTTTTTGTTTGTTTGTTTGTGAAAGTAACGGAAAAACTCTTGAACGGATTTCCGACGAACCTTGGTGGGGGGTTTAGGTTATGGTCCCAAGGATCCCTGCCATAATTTTGGACTTTGGTCCCCCCCAAAAAAAAATTGTTAGAGAATTTTCTTTTTTTTTGCATTTTCTACATGTTTTAAGTGATTTCCAACCCCCCCCAAAAAATTGTTACCCCCCCCCCCAAAAAAGAAATAGAGAAATTTTTTTTTTTGATTTCTACATGTTTTAAAGTGATTTCAACCCCCCCAAAAAAATTGTTACCCCCCAAAAAATTGTGAGGAATTTTTTTTTTTGGGCCTTTCTACATGTTTTAAGTGATTTCCCATAACCCCCCCCAAAAAAATGAGAAATTTTTTTTTTTTTTTGCATTTCTACCATGTTTAAGTGATTGTCCAAATCCTCCCCCCAAAAAAATGTTAGAGAAAAAATTTTTTGCAACTTTTTTTTCACAAAATTTCGATTTTTTTTTTTGCAATTTTCTACCATGTTTTAAGTGATTCCAACCCCCCCCAAAAAAAAAAATGTTGGAGAAAAGAACTATAAACTGTCAGCACTGTTGACATCATATTTAATGAATAAGATATAAGGTTCACTTGAGTGACCCAGCAGTATGGCGCTGCGAGGTTTTGCACTCTCCGAGTGCTCCCCTCTAGTTAACCTTGCCGCCAACGAAATTGGATGGAGGTTTACTGTTTTCACCTTTCTGTTTGTTTGTTTGTTTGTTTGTTTGTGAACAGTATTACGGAAAAACTCCTCGACGGATTTCGACGAACTTTGGTGGGGTGTTAGGTCGGTCCAAGGATCATGCCTTAGATTTTGACTTGGTCCAAAGTCATATGGCCGCTATGGCGGCCATTTTGAAAAAAATATTTGATTTTTTTTTTTTTTTGGCAATTTCTAGCATGTTATAAAGTGATTTCCACAAAAAACATGCCAAAATTATAATTGCGGCCTTGATTTGGAACTTCAGGTTGGATAACTCACGTAAAATCAATTTTTCTGTCTCAAAGGATCTAGTTATGACGAATGAAATTGAGAATGTAAAAGTTAAAAGTAAAAGGGAAAGTTGCAAACTATAACTCTGTGAGCACTGTTGACGTCAAATTGAATGAATATGGATTCTGGTTTCACTTGAGTGACCGAGCAGTATTGGCGGCGGAGGTTTTGACTCTACCGAGTGCTCCCCCCTCTAGTTTTTTTGTGTTTTTTCTGCTGCTTTTGTCGTTTCTCTCAGTTGTTGGTGGATATTTGTTGATTTAAAAAAAAAAACTTTTTTTTGTACTTCTTGCAATCAATGGGACTGTTTTGGTTGCTGTTTCATTTTCCTGTATGGAATCTTCTATTTTGCACCTGTTTTTGAAATTCCTTACAAGTGGAATTTGGGATCCTTTTTTCAGGTTGTTGTGTTCATGTTTGTTTACAAATTGAATCTGATGTTCCTGTGGAGCATTTCACATACTCAGCCAGTCAACGTGTGCGTTGTGCGCGTGTGCGTGCGGCGCGCGCGCGTGCGCCTTATGATTCCCCACCAACATTTTTGTATTTTTAGGTAGCATCAATACTTAAAAATCACAACAAAAAACTTTTCCTCCTCACCTGATACGATGTAATACGGTGTTCCTGTGCAACCCTCGCCTTT
>CM068966.1:71350287-71361055 GCA_035128595.1 Eptatretus atami | reverse complement strand
CACTTTCCCGTAAATCCCGTACTTGGTGGAAGCACCTTTGGCCGCAATTACAGCTGTGAGTCTGTTGGGATCGGTCTCTACCACCTTTTAACACCTTGATTGGGCAATATTTGCCCATTCTTCTGTACAGAACTGTTCAGGCTCAGTCAAGTTGTATGGAGAGCGTTGATGGACAGCAATCTTCAAGTCATACCACAGATTTTCGATTGGCTTGAGGTTGAAGCTCTGACTGGGCCACTCAAGGACATTTATCTTTTTGTTCCTTAGCCGCTCCAGTGTAACTTTGGCTGTGTGCCTTGCGTCGTCATTCTGAAAGGTGAACTTCCATCCCAATTTCAGCTTTCTTTCAGAGGGTATCAGGTTTTCCTCTCTGATTTTTCTGTATTTTGCTTCATCCATTCTCCCTTCTATCCTGACAAGTGCCCCAGTCCCTGCTGATGTGAAACATCCCCCGAACTTGATGCTGCCATCACCATACTTCACGGTAGGGTGATGTGCTGTGTTTGG
This sequence comes from Eptatretus atami, assembly GCA_035128595.1. Taxonomy (NCBI): domain Eukaryota; kingdom Metazoa; phylum Chordata; class Myxini; order Myxiniformes; family Myxinidae; genus Eptatretus; species Eptatretus atami. The sequence goes on along the minus strand of CM068966.1, from coordinate 71,360,548 downwards.
TTTGCGCCAAACATAACGTTTTTCATATCGGCCAAAAAGTTCCATCTTGGTTTTGACAGACCACAAAGCTTTTTGCCACATGCCTTCAGAATCTCTGGAGTGTTTTTTTTGTTTGTCTCAAAAGGGACTGAAGGTGGGCTTTTTTGAGTTATGGCTTCCTTCTTGCCACCCTACTGTACAGGCCAGACTTGTGGAGGGCTTGGGATGTTGTTGTCACATGCAGACAGTGACCAGTCTTTTCCATAAAGGCATGTAGCTCTTTCAAAGTTGCCATTGGCCTCTTGGTGGCCTCTCTGATCAGTCTCCTCCTTGCTTGGTCATCCAGTTTTGAAGGACGGCCTGATCTCAGGAGGGTCTTGGTGATACCATACGCCTTCCACTTCTTAATGATTGTCTTGACTGTGTTCCAAGGGATATTCAAGGCCTTGGAAATATTTTTATACACATCCCCTGATCTGTGCCTTTCCACAAGTTTATCCCAGAGGTCTTTTGAAAGCTCTTCGGCCTCATGGTTGAGTCTTTGCTGTGCAATGCACTACCCAGCAGAGGAAACCTAGAGGAACAGCTGATTTGATTCTGAAATAATCAGAATCACCACAATTTAACACAGGTGTGGTTTTTGAAGATGATTGGTTACACCTGATCCAATTTACAATTGCTATTTCAAGGGGGGTGGACACTTGTCCAATCAAGATATTTTAGTTTTGTATTTTTAATGAATCTTCTGTAGTTTGTAGATTTTTTTTTTTGACTTGGAAGTTGTGGGTTACAATGTGTAAATAAAGGTGGAAAAAGTCTGATTGAATGCAATTTAATTCCAGGCGAAAAGGCAATAAAAGGTGAAAAATTTGAAAGGGGGGTATAGACTTTCTACTGTTACTGAACGTGGTTTCCAATTGTTTGGCCGCAGTCTTTAATCGCCGACCTTGGCTGGTCCCTGTTGAGTAAAATGTGAAGAACTACTGCACTAGAAGGTTGTTTTTAACGAAATACTGAGCCTCCAATATTATTCCTCCTCTTCTGTAGAAATGTCCTCATTTCTATCTTAAAGGAAAAAAACAACAACAAGGACAAAACGAACACAATAACAATTTTCTGATTCATGCGCATATGCAAGAAGCACAACACCATAACACCAATGCAGAAGGTAATTCCATGATGCAAGAAACAACAGCATTCCTCAAATATAACAGAAAATATGGTGAGTCGGTTAACTGAAAGTCTCTCTAATGGTGAGGTAAGCACCTTTGTCGCACAGGACGGACAAGTGATTCTGGCACACTGCTTGGAACAGATGGTTCACCAGGCAGACCTTGCACCAAGATTGATGGAGAAAGTTGTGGCTGCTGCTCTGCAGGTAAGGGAGTGGGAAGTTCTTGCCGAGAGTCAGTTCCATGAAGGCATGGAAGGGTGATGCCGCAAACCACAGGGTCCCTGTTGCTGCACTTGAAGGGGTGGATGTGATATGGGAGGAAGGAGGAAACCAGCCAAAAGCAGTCAATGGTGGTGGAGCCACTGAAGGGTAAGGACCAGGATCTATGGTCGAAGTTGTGCGTGTGATGTAAGGTTTCAAATGGTTGTAGTGAAGGATTGTCATCTTTGCCTGTGGGTTTGAAAGTTCCTGAATCTCAAAGTTCACTGGTGGGTTCTTCTCTAACACAGAAATAGGCCGAAGCACCGTGTTTCAAGTTTATGATGGCAGTGGGGTGGGCCATCCTTAAGCACCAAGTACCCTCATGATGAGGTGCATATTTTAGACATCTATCATAATACAGGGTGGACCACGTATCTATTCCCAGTTATAAACCCCTGTAGTTCTGTTGCTAAGAAATGAAATCGAAGAAACTATTTACAGGACATGGGCACATACTTCACGTTCTTGTGGTAAAATGTTTTTATTGACTTCAGAAGTGTACAAAATTGGTTATGAATCTCGACTTGATTTCCATCATTTTCAAGCAGTGTCTGCATCCTTTCGCAATACTCCAAGACCATTTTCTGTCGCATTCTCACCATAGTTTCTCCAAAAGCTGTTTGAATCCACTCTTTCATGTCTTGAATGTTCACTGACAGAGTTGCATAAATCTTGTCCTTAAAGTCCCACAAGAAGAAATTGCATGTATCGACTGGGATCTCCAGGGCCACGAATGGCTCGACGAGACTTTTCCCGACCAGTGGATAGGTCGCGGTTCGCCAAATATGCCCCTGGCCCCCGCATTCGCCAGACCTCACCTCATGCAATTCCTTCTTTTGGGGTTTGCTTCTTGGGGCAAGATTCATCGCACGACCCTCAAAACCGATGCCGTGTGGAGGACCGTGCCAGAAGCCACCCCAATTCGAACAAAATTTGAAGGGGACCACCGGCTCAAATTTTTTTTTCATATGTTGTTCCAGCTGCAGTCCCAAGTGCAACAGTATCACCATGCCCAAGGAGGGATTCTGACTTTGAGGCGTTCAGCCATAATCCATCAGAGGGTTGCTTCGCACATGCCAAGTGTCTGAACCCACTGTTCCTCTCAGACTGAGCGGGGTTGCTACCCCGGCTACAAAAGCATCAGGGTAAACTAACCTTTCTCACGATGGTCTAATCCCAGCTCATGTTCCCCGTTAGTGAGTGAACAATCCAACGATTGGCGAATTCTGATTCACAATGATAGGAAGAGCCGACATTGAGCCGACACCAGAAATGCGTGACCTCCCGTGGCCAGGTCTACCACGGGAGCCCGCTCTACCTGTCCTCAAAAAAAAAAAAATGGACAGGTTGGGTGTGTGACGAGGACAGATTTATTCGATTTTGGTGAAGGTCCGGATCTGAATACTATAATTTTTTGAAAAGATTCTTCACCATTGAGAGATGGGGCCAAGAACGATATTTCAATAAATTGTGGACGAGTTATGACAAAACTTGGTGGATGAGTTAGGAAGGTGAAAAGAACAACTGATTATATTTTGGTTAATGTCCAAATGCAGTTCCGGTCTACAAGTGGGATACAAAACGTAACCTGTTCAGCTTGTCGGAGGTATGCGTGCTACTGAGTGTCATTTTTGTTCTTTGTTGCAGTTGGGAGCTGTCAGTAAGAAAATGTAGAACCTAATAATCTTACCAGTAAAAGCTTTGCCTAATCAAGATTTGATGAAGAAACATTCAGAACTAATTCATGATGGATAACCCACAAACTGAGTGATTCAGCACAGTCTCCTGGAAGATATTGTGGAAGCTCAAAACAAAACGACATTCCATGTTGTGCAGTGTCGAGCCCCACTGCTTGTTCTTTGCCAGCCATTACAATTTTATTGTCCTCTCAACTAGTAACGTTATGGAGAGAATACATGGTAGACTGTACATGTACAAGTAAAGTTGCCCCTGCAGTTCCTGCAAATGTGGAGATAATTGTCACTCACTGCATCCAAAAGCACCAGTGCAACACCTATTTCTGTTTGGTGTTGTTTTCCATGCTTTCTCCTTCCCTTGCATGACAGATAACTCAGAACCACTGGTGGTAATGGAGTCATAATTACATTCTCAGTATTTACCGAACAATTTGTTGCAATAGATCCCTTGATTGTGGAGTTTAACAATAGCACACCAATAGTGCCAATGTGTGGCTTCACGTAATGGCATCTCTTCCGTCCGCCCGTTAGAAACCCCGACCCCTAGGGAAGTAACGTGTACAGAACGCTGTAACCCTGATTCTGATATACCATACTCTGTTGCAGAGCGTCAGTGCTGCCGAAGTGCTGGGTTGGGATTCAAACCCAGGCTAGATAGCATAGAGGCTAGTGTGTGTACCCGTTGGCCATCCTGCCAGTCTTCTAACCCATGAGAAGGTAGTATTTAACAAAATACTGAGCTTACATTACGACAAACCATTCAAAAAGGCACAAGACGTAAACCCATCAATGATCCCGCAACATCCAGACTTTAAGGTCCCTGGTTGGAATACGGAATAAGAACAGATGATCCAGCTCCTGTAAGTGTTGGCAAGCCTCGGATTTATAGCTGCGTCCTGCTGTGCAAGCTGTTGCTTCCCACCAGCAGGAGCACCCAGCTGATGAAAGTAGCAATGGTTTGTCAAACATTATACAATAACGAACATTTGGACAAGCAAAGCGTTCAGCCGGACGATGGACAAACGTCGTCGAGATCTCTTCCACTACAGCAAAACACCACGCGATTATCTTGAGCGCATGGAATAGTCACATTGTTCCTGCCCCTGTTGGTTACTCGATTGTCTGCCAGTCTGAGTATTGCCATTATACATCAATATGAGCAAATGCACTGCTTTTGTGAAGCCTCATGGCCTTATGATGAGTTACTTTTTCCTTTGTGGTGGGGAAACAACGTACAGGGGATGGCCCTTGAAATGATTTACAACTGAGATTGAACAAGTTTTTACTGCAGATAATGTGACAACGTATGAAGAATTCACCGAGCAGTTGTTCTTTTGATAGATGTGCAAGACCAGGATGGCTGCTGTCCGACTGGTGGAGGGAATCGCAGTCCAGCTGGCTCCACGTGTAGGTGTGTTTGTTCCGTTGGCATCGATGGGGTGCTTGGTCGAGTTTGAATCCACATACGCATCCGCATGGGGATTTTGGCACAGGTGAAGTCCTCAAGGAAGGAAGAACTAGTCTTGCTGGAGAAGGCAAGTGCCGATCTTCATAGGTGGACCGGTACAACAACGGATGACGTTGACAGGACGTTGAGTGAGGTATGTGAACCACCACGAGGAAGCTGACGTTTCGGGCATTAACCCTTGCGTCAAAGTTGACATCAAATCCTGTTTGGTTCGTTGAAGGGTTAACGCCTGAAACGTCAGCTTCTCCTTGCTTTTTTTTTTTCTTCAATGTCCTGTTCTCAATGTCCTGTTGATTCTCAATGTCCTGTTGATTCTCAATGTCCTGTTGATTCTCAATGTCCTTTCTCATGTCCGTTGATTCTCATGTCTGTTGATTCTCAATGTCCTGTTTCTCAATGTCCTGTGATTCTCAATGTCCTGTGATTCTCAATGTCCTGTGATTCTCAATGTCCTGTTCTCAATGTCCTGTTGATTCTCAATGTCCTGTTGATTCTCAATGTCTGTTTTATGTCCTGTTGATTCTCAATGTCCTGTTGATTCTCAATGTCCTGTCTGTGATTCTCAATGTCCTGTTGATTCTCAATGTCCTGTTGATTCTCAATGTCTGTTCTCAATGTCCTGTATCTCAATGTCTGTTGATTCTCATGTCCGTGTTCTCAATGTCCTGTTGATTCTCAATGTTCCTGTTGATTCTCAATGTCCTGTTGATTCTCATGTCCTGTTGATTCTCAACGTCCAGTGTTTCATCCATTGAAGTCCTGGAATACCATCATTGCTACATTTTTAAAGACGCTTTTCCTATTTCCATCGTCCATGTAAATCGATGGCATTAAATGTGTTGTTACCCGACACGCATGTGAAGTGAAAAGCGGAGTTAAGCGATTGCTTCACTTGGTCTACCGATCTGTCTATGATCGAGGAACTACCCCATTTAAGTTGAGTTTTATATTTTGAACACTAGAATATGAACCGGAACACAAACCTGCAGTTTCACAGTACTTTGTCCCTGAATTTGGCAAATAGTTTGGAATCTCGTTCCAATAGCACATGCTTAAAGAGGAGTAAGATAATGGTTTTACTCTCTCTGTCTATCTGGCAGTCAAATAAGATTTAAAATAGGGGCAATACCCCCCTTCTTCTTCTTGCGTATGGCAGGTTGGCTGCTGGGTAGCTGTCATTTTCTGGAGGCACAGCTGTGCCGCTGATACAGTGCCCCTGTTACAAGTACACATACACATTTTGCTGACCTCAGAAGGATGATAGGCTGAGTCAACCCCACTTCGTGTTGCCAACTAGGCTCGAACTCAAGACCATAAGATCCCAAGCAGGCAAAACCCCTGAGCGCTCACCTGGGAGCGGCTGGATAAGAAAAGCAGGGAACTACTGGTAGGCGTGGATAACCCACAAAATATTTAACGGACAAGAAAGTAAATACCTTTGAATTTTTTTTTTTTATGTAGTGAACAAACTTTGGTACATCACGGGTGATGAAGGTCAAGTTTCATCAGAATTGCATGTGTAGTTTATGAGAAGAAAGTAAATACCTATTTTGGGGGGCAACCTCCGCAGATCCCCTTCGGGCCCGATTTTTATTTTTATTTCTTAATTTATTTTTTTAATGCCATGAACAAACTTTGGTACATACACAGTGTTGAACGTTGTGGTAAAGTGTCATCGAAATCGTATGTGTAGTTTCAGAGAAGAAGTTGAAAGTATTTGTGGATGGAAGAACTGACGGGAAGTACGACGCGCAATCCCCATCATCTCCCCGGAACGACCTTCCAGGTGAGCTAAAAATCATTCCAATCCAAGAAAATTACTGTTTTTCAGGATGTCATAAAGAACACAAGCAACAGGCATGAAGAACTCACGTAACCTGTTAGATAAGGTGGTGTCAAAGACATGGCATCAACGGCGGTAAACTTCCGGAAAAAAAGTGTTTTTTGTACAAACTTAAAAATATTTATTCCATTTCCATTGAATTATATAATTGAACACTAGAACACAAATCACCATTTTGGTACTGTACTTTGAAAAACCTTCCATTTAGCAGTGCTTGAACAAATTATTACGCCATCTTGACCAATCAAATTTGCCCCTCGCTCTGTCAGCGCCAGGGAATATCCAGAGTCAGACAAAATGGCGGTGTGTAGGAAATATAGATCGTGCGTAGAAATGGAAGCAAGAGTTAAAAAGACCCCTCCCATTGTTTTTCTCAAGGTTGCGTGGGTTGAGGTGTTCTATGAACTCCCTAGTTTTATTACGTTAAACTTAAATCGTGTTGTGAATTACATAGAACATCAAACGTGCTATAATCAAGGTTGAGTAAGAGAGGATGCCCAGGGGGGACGAAACTTTGTAATTTGAACGTCTTGTAATACACGAAGTGCACTCAATGGTTCTTGGAGTGACGTCCAAGAAACATGAAGAGTTTCACTTTTTACTGCCTCACTCACTACCTCCTCTTGTTTCATCACTTGTATTGTCATAATATAATTAAAATTGTGTGTGTGTGTGTGTGTGTGTGTGTGTGTCGTCGGTTGTTATCTCCATTTGTGGGTTTCAGGAGGTGGAATGGAGTCCTCCCAGGACTCAAAGTATCCACCTCCACTTTGGTAAGGGATCACGGTTCATAGACCAAGCCGTTTCATTTTTGCTGTTCTCAAATTTGTTCGAGGGCTCTTTTCAGGATCGTCACCAAACCCTGGACTTCCTCCAATTGTAGTTCGTTTGTGGTAATATTCCGGGATGGTTTTTAAAATCTCAGTTAGGTTCTTCTTCATCATTCTGTTGCTCCTGTTATATCACTGGTGGTGCAATTTCGATGCTCTTCAGCTTCCAAGATCTCTTGATCTCATTTTTAAGTCCTGCTTATTTGTCATTTTCTTGATTTCTGCATAATTTAAGCCAAATCCTGAGAACTGATATCTCAATCAGCATGACTGTCTTTTCTTTTTATTCCTGAGAATGATGTCCGGTCGCAAGGCTTTGTTTTCTATGTTCACGTTCGATGGGATTTATCAGGTCGTACGTGTGTGATCTTATCTTATTCAGTCCTATATCGTCCTTATTTTCAATGATTCTCCTTGGTTCTTGTTTCAGTGAGTTTTCTGGGACTGGGAGTTGACATTTTTCCAGATATATCAATGAATCACTTTGCTCCTTTGTTGTGTTGTTGTATGTAAAGTTGTTCTGATTCTAGTTTTTTGCATCTGATAGCAGGTGACAGACTTTTTGTTTCTGTCTTACAGAACCTACACTTGTGTGTCTGGCTCATTCCCGCTATCTTTTTAAATCCATTTGGTGTAGTGTCCTCTGATCTTGGGCATTTATTATTTAAGTTCTCCATCCCAGTTGAGCTGACCTCCTCCTCATCCATTCCAATGAGCCTTCTTTGTCGATCCCGGCTGGGTCCAATTATTAACCTCCGCTCTTCGAAGATGGATGGAGGTTACTGTTTTCACCCCTTTCTGTTTTGTGTGTTTGTTTGTTTGTTTGTTTGTGAACAGTATTACGGAAAAATCCTTGACGGATTTCGACGAACTTGGTGGGGGGGTTAGGTATGGTCCAAGGATCATGCCATTAAATTTTGGACTTGGTCCCCCCCCCAAAAAAAATTGTTAGAGAATTTTTATTTTTTTTTGCATTTCTACATGTTTTAAGTGATTTCCAACCCCCCAAAAAATTGTTACCCCCCCCCCCAAAAAAGAAATAGAGAAATTTTTTTTTTTGCATTTCTACATGTTTTAAGTGATTTCCAACCCCCCCAAAAAAAATTGTTACCCCCCAAAAAATTGTGAGAATTTTTTTTTTTTTTTGCATTTCTACATGTTTTAAGTGATTTCCAAACCCCCCCCCAAAAAAAAATTGAGAAAATTTTTTTTTTTTTGCATTTCTACATGTTTTAAAGTGATTTCCAATCCCCTCCCCCAAAAAAATTGTTAGAGAAAAAAATTTTTTGCACTTTTTTTTCAACAAAATTTCGATTTCTTTTTTTTTTGCATTTCTACTTTTTAAGTGATTTCCAACCCCCCCCCCAAAAAAAAATGTTGGAGAAAAGAACTATAACTGTCAGCACTGTTGACATCATATTTAATGAATAAGATATAAGGTTCACTTGAGTGACCAGCAGTATTGGCGGCGGAGGTTTTGCACTCTCCGAGTGCTCCCCTCTAGTTAACCTCCGCCAACGAAGATGGATGGAGGTTACTGTTTTCACCTTTCTGTTTGTTTGTTTGTTTGTTTGTTTGTGAACAGTATACGGAAAACTCCTCGACGGATTTCGACGAAACTTGGTGGGGGTGTTAGGTCTGGTCCAAGGATCATGCCATTAGATTTTGGACTTGGTCCAAAGTCCAATATGGCCGCTATGGCGGCCAATTTGAAAAAAATATTGATTTTTTTTTTTTTTTTGCATTTCTACATGTTATAAGTGATTTCCAACAAAAAACATGCCAAAATTAATAATTGCGGCTGATTTTGGAACTTCAGGTGGATATACTCACGTAAAATCAATTTCTGTCTCAAGGAATCTAGTTATGACGAATGAATTGAGAATGTAAAAGTTAAAAGTAAAAGGAAAAGTTGCAAACTATAACTCTGTGAGCACTGTTGACGTCAAATTGAATGAATAGGATATCTGGTTCACTTGAGTGACCGAGCAGTATTGGCGGCGGAGGTTTTGCACTCTACCGAGTGCTCCCCTCTAGTTTTTTTGTGTTTTTTCCTGCTCTTTTGTCGTTCTCTCAGTTGTTGGTGGATATTTGTTGATTTAAAAAAAAAAAAACTTTTTTTTGTCTTCTTGCAATCAATGGGACTGTTTTTGTTGCTGTTTCATTTTCCTGTATGGAACTTTCTATTTGCACCTGTTTTTGGAAATCCTTACAAGGTGAATTTGGGATCCCTTTTTTTTCAGGTTTGTTGTGTTCATGTTTGTTTACAAATTGAATCTGATAGTCTGTGGAGCATTTCACATACTCAGCCAGTCCAACGTGTGCGTGTGTGCGCGTGTGCGTGCGTGCGCGCGCGTGCGCCTTATGATTTCCACCAAACATTTTTGTATTTTTAAGTAGCATCAAGTACTTAAAAATACAACAACAAAAAACCTTTTCCTCCTCACCTGATACCCCATGTAATCACGTGACTTCCTGTGCCAACTCTTCGTCCTTTTTCTTCTGCCGATCTACCATGTTCCTTCTACTATTGCTGACCCACATTCACCATACACCTTCACCATTTTTTCTTTTCTTCAATCTCTCCTTTACCCAATCTTAAGGAATCTTTGAAAAAAAACACAAAACAAAACAAAAATGTCTTGATTATTTTTACTTCTCACCTGCCACCTCCCGTAATCACATGATTTCTCTACCCCCCTCTTCCTCTTCCTGAAACTTTCACCAACCTACCATCTTCCTTCCATTTTAGCTGATCCAAATTCACCATACACCTTCATGGTTTTTTTCTTCAACCTTTCCTTTACCTATCTTTACCTGATCTTTATAAAAATTAAAAATGGTCTCTTAAAATGTTTCATCAATTTCCCACTTTCTCACCTGTGGTTCTTCTTCTTCAAAAGGGTGTTTCAAATTCGACCTTCTTTCATTCCATGTTAATCAAACATCCACTGTTACAACGTTTCTTTTCTCCATCCTCTAATTCTCCTTTCTTGCATCCCTCATGTA
>CM068966.1:71289672-71313052 GCA_035128595.1 Eptatretus atami | reverse complement strand
CAGCTCCGCTCGGCTGTACCTGCTGACGTTAAGTTAACACAAGTACGCCATCGAAGGACGGAAACTCGCAATCGTTAGCTGCAGAGTCCAGACATTGACGCAACCCAAGGGAAACTGAAAGAGAGCAGGAAATAGGGAGGGAGCACACGAGGTTACCACTTGCCAAGATATCAGCGTTCACGTTGGTTTTATGTCCGCAGAGTTTCACTCGAAGCTATCGACAGTTATTCTGTGCCGACGGCCTCAGGACAGAAAGATCTTAGTTATCGTAGTCGGGGGGCGGGCCGGGAGGGGATTCGGGTCGTGCGCGGAGCCGGCGAAGACCGAGTGCCCGAACGAGATAGTCAAAGCAACGCAGAGAGTGGCGTGGTGTGGAACAGCCGGTAGATCTTGAGCATTAGGCGATGGTGGGTGGGGCCGTTATTGGGTGCGTCGGTTAAAGGGATAAGGTTTCGTGTAGTTGGAGAGTTTGTAGTAAAGTGGGTCGTGATGTAATGGGGGAGGGTGGTGTGGTGGGAGGTGACACAGGTGTTGGAATTCAAGGGCATGTTGGGGGTTTCGTGGTGGGGTTTTTGTGAGGAAGTGAGTGTTTTGGTTGTTGAAGGATCATGTTGGTGAAAGAAGAGTCGAGTCTGAGGGTCGGTGGGCGGAGGGAGGGGTCGGTCGGGGGGTCGAAGACGCAAGGTGGTGGCAACGTGGATGTTGTTGATCATTGGAGTAAGGCGAGGACGCGGCGGCGCGTATGGGGCTGCACCGTCGACAGGCGGGCGCAGGAGGAGCTGGGGGGAGGTCAGAGGATGTGGGGGTTGGGGGGTCGATGTGTCCACGCCGAATTCATGAGCAGAAGGACGAGTTGTGATGTTGGTATACAAGTTGTATGTGTAATTAGTTGGTGATATGTATGAGATTGGGTGAGCTTGGAAGAGTGATGATGTAGTAGGGGGAGAGGCGGTGGGGCGAAGTGGGTCGAAGGGACGAGCTCTCTAAATCTGTCTGCCGGGTTAAGGGTTCCAATATTGCTTGAGAACGGTCATGAGGGGCGTTTTGGGGTGGCTTTTTGGGTCTTCAGGAGCTTAAGCATCTTTTTGGGTCTTCGGGGTCTTTTGGGTCTCTGCGGTTTTGGGTCCTTGGGGTCTTAAGGGTCTTCCTGTCATAATGTGAAGTACATTGTCATGCACATGTGGACAGTTTTTTATAAATCCCAGATACCTGACCTCACCTGTGTTTTGGAGCTTTGGGCTTGAATCTTTGCGCTTCAAGAGGCATTAATTAAGTTTTAATTTAAATTATTCTCACTCAAGTTCAACGTCATCGTAATCGTCATCACAAGATATCTTAACCCTCGCCGATGGAGAGGGTAATTGTGTTGGTCCGTTCGTTTGGCTGTCCACAACAGTCTTGTTTGTCCGAACACGAACTTTGGGGTGTCCTTGGTCCACAACCGCTTGCGGATTGAGACAAATTCCACAGGGGCAACGACCTCCCCGTGTGGAATGTTTTAAAACATAATTATGACGTCATTGTCACGTGTGGGCAGACCTTGTTCGAAAACGTTGGACTCTGTATCCTTTGAGACGCAAGGAAAAAATCGAAATTGGTACACCAGCAAGTCTCCTCATGGGGTATTAAGTGTATTTTCTTTAATGACGTCATAGGTGCCTCGTTATGACGTCATAATTGCATTGTAGAAACGCGATATTGGTCATATGAAAGCTATTTGAGGGTCAGATCCGGGCGAAATGGAACACAGGGAAAAAAAAAATTCGATGACATCATCGGTCCTATTCGGAACAAGCTATATGTTTAAAAAAAAACGAAAACATCAAAAATATTCTCTCTGAAGTGGTGAACAGATCGAGTGTGAAACTTTACTTGTATGACCCTATCATGAGGAAAAAAGGTTCACACATATAAAATCCAGAGGTCCGTGGTGGGCAGCATATTGATTTCACTAAACCCCAAAAATCTTCTCCAGAACGGCTGACAGATCGAGGGGAAACTTCACACAAATGTTCCCCAAGCGTGGGTGTACAAGTTTGTTAACGGAATAATTGATAGTCACATGGTTGAAGCATATTGGATTGAAGAATAATATTAATAATGTTTTCTTCTGAACGCTTTACGTCGCATTGAAAATGTCGCTCACATTGAATGAACCTGACAACTGATGAATATCCCCAATTCCTTGCAGTAAACACATGAAATGACCTAATGGTTTATGGCAGTTCCTTTTTCTTTGCAGGAGAAACAAATGAAAACGTTTTTTCACCAACTCTGCACAGTTTTTCAACGAAGAAGATATTTCAATCAATTCCAACCAAGGGAGAACAACAAACGAACTCACACTGGGAACGAAACCTTACATGTCAGTGTGTTTCGAAGGATTTTAGTTACTTATACCTTGAATATCCACAAACGAACTCACACTGGGGAGAAAATGTACAAGTGTTGTGTGTGTTCGGAAGGATTTAGTCGGTATCGAACTTGAAATCCCACACAAACGAACCACACTGGGGAGAAACGTTCAAATGTTCTGGTTGTTCGAAGGATTTCCGTCGGTTAATCACCTTGATGAACAAACGAACTCAACATGGGTGAAACCTTACAAGTGTTCTGTGTGTTGAAGGATTTTAAGTGATCATCACCTTGAATAAACACAAACGACTCACACTGGGAGAAACCCACATGTTCTGTGTGTTCTCGGGATTTTAGTGACTCTCAGCTTGATAAACCAACGAACTCACACTGGGCGAGAAACCGTACAATGTTCTGTGTGTTCGAAGGATTTAGTGACTTATCCTTGATTAAACACCACGAACTCACACGGGGAAGAAACGTTAATGTTTTGTGTGTTCGAAGGAAGTTTTGTGACTTATCAGCCTGAATAAACACAAACGAACTCACACTGGGAGAAACCGTAAAATGTTTTGTGTATTTCAAGGGATTTTCGTTCTGTTATAACCTTGAATGGACACAACGAATCACATGGCGAGAAACGTACAATGTTCTGTGTATTCAAGATTTTCGTCTGTTATCACCTTGAAATGGACACAAAACGAACTCACACTGGGGAGAAACTTACAGTGTTCTGGTGTTTTTTAAGGATTTCAATCGGTCACCTTGTATAAACACAAACGAACTCACACTGGGGCGAAGCCCCCCTGGTGAAAGTGTTCTGTATTTTGTAAGTTTCTTTTCGTGAGATGTCATCCTTCGAATAACATAAACAAACTCAACGGTGAGAAGAGTTTGTTGTGGATACCCCCCTGTGAGTGAATCCGAGGCGATGTCTAGTTATTAAGCAACTCGTGAGGAGAAACGAGCAGGCAGAAACACAACCCTGGCATTATCTTCTTGGTACGTATCCTCTGAAGTGTCAAGTTAACCCTATCAAGTCAGCCCAAGGTCCTTTTGGGAAAGCAAAATAGCTGACTGCAACAGAAAATATGGGCCACTCCTCTCCTCTGTCCCCCCCCCCCACCCCGCCTTCCTGTGTCTGTCGATTCTGTCCCCCTATATTTCCACAGGGAGCTCTAGGTCCACAAAAAACCCTACTGGTGAAAACTGCCAATAATGCACGAATTCACTGCTCAACTTCACCTTTTCAGTTCACTTTTTTCCCGCCTTTTGAAAAACTCAACACTCTCTTCACGATCCATCCTCCCTCCAGGCCATTTAAAACAGCTGTTCATCCACATCTCTGATCTTTTCCCCCATCCCAAAATCCTTGATTTTTACTACCTGTTAATCCACCAAGACTACTTCTTCAATTCCTGGTTTCCTTCCTGAAAGTCCCTGTGGTACCATCTTGTTTACCCGTGTACCCGCCCATCCTTCCCGTCCAGATTCTGTTGTATTTGTTGCCACTATTTTGGTGCTTCCCTCTGTGAATAAATAACTTGACGATGATTTAACTTGGGTATTAAAATGAAAAATGTTAAACCTGAAGTGAAATGTACTCAATATGATATGATTCTTTTTAAGTATTACCATTTTTGGAATAACATAATTATATTTCTCCTCTGAATGGAAAGATCAATCCTGCAGAGTAAATGTGTAAACAGATTGAACTTTGGCCAGTAAGTTGAATATCAAGAATTGCTTTCATTTTTGACAGCTATCAAGGAATTTTTAAAACAGACACAAACAGTTGGCAATGTGGATTTGAGAAGTGCCAGATGTACACGAAGCTCTGGTCGCCTCAAGATAATAAGTTGTTGCGGAAAATGGCCTTATGTGGTATTAAATATAGGATTAGCCCAGATCCCCCCTTAAATGCATGTTTAGCCAGTTGTTTGGTAATCAGACGTACAAATGTGTGTCGGAGGTGTAGCAGGCGGTCCAGTGTTCATACGTGGTGGTGTACCAAGAGCGCTCTTTTTCCTTCCCCCCTCTTAACCAGCCCCCACCCAGGCCCTGACAGAGCGTCAACAAGACATGCCAGCAACCCATTGGGGAGAGCTGCTGCAAACCGAGACATGGACAATCACGCTGTCCCGAATGGTCCGAAAACGGTCAGATCAGCATGGCCTGGATTTGGACTGGAGCTTTGAAAAACCAGCTGGACACACCCGTTTTCTCTCTGTGCCATCGACCTCACAGGGGTGGCGCACCGAGGCTGCGTGCGGGCGCTGCCGATAGGAGACGTCGCCGCCATTTTGCCACGCTGCATGCTCAGCTGGGCACTCGAATCGGCGACATCGGCTTGTACACAGCCCATTCGTGCCTTCACCTTTTCCTTCGTCCAGAGGCACCACCAAGTACTCCGTGTCTGTATGCATGTTGTCCAGGCCTAAGCTTATTTTGTTAGGGCCCTGCGAAACCCGTATCCGTACTCCCAGATAAGGCGGGTTAATGATGATATAACGTTGTCGCGAATGCTTTGCTTTTCTTGTTCCCCGATTTTTCCCCATTAAATCTGGCTGATTCATACGAAATTTGCCGCACTAATTTATGTGCGGCTGAGGAACAATCGCTCGATTGTATTTAAAACCAAACTGGCTGGGATGCGCAGACTTCGCTCGTCTCTGATCAAACCCAGTCTGTAGCCGGGGTATATCTCCCAAACTGCAAGGCACAGGGGTACTTTGGTATCTGATCTTAGGCACGTGACCCGAGACCTGTCGAATAGACTAACTAGCCGGCGATATAACCCGTGAGACGGCAGTGCTGTTAAGCGCTCCCGAATTCAACAACAATTGGAGTCAGGGGTGGGGTGCGAACTCCTCCACCTCCATAAATTTGCAGGACACCGAATCAACAACAATTGGTCATCAGGAGTGGGGTGTGAACTCCTCCATCTCCATAAATTTGCAGGACACCAATTGAACAACAATTGGTGTCGAGGAGTGGAGATTTGGACCTGGGGTGCATTTCGCACCCTGAACATTGGTTAGGAGAGGCGCGTTAAAAAAAAACAAACAAAAAAACGTCGCTCGCAAATTCCAAATTGGTTTGAATTTCTTTTGAGCGGGATTGGGTAAAAACTTCGAAATTATAAAGAAAAATGGAGTCGCAAAATGGCGGCGCGGCTCCACCTCAGCGCAACACGAAGCGGGAGAGGATTAGTATGAACAGTGCAACGGGCCGCACAGCACGAAGAAAACGTTCTCACCCACCTGTTCAAACCACGTGGTCACAGCATGCGTCATGGCAAATGAAGCAGGATGACGACGTGTACATTAACGAGCTTCATGCACGATTGGGGGATGCCTTGGACCAGGTGGAGTGTGATGAGAATTATATTGAGGAGTTACCAATTAAATTGGACGAGGCACTACGGCAGGCAGATGAGGTTCAGGAAAATTATGTGCACAGGGAATCACAACAATTGGCCGATGCACAGGAACAAATTCGGTGGCTGGAAAATGAGTTAGTCTATGCATTGCAAGACAACACAGATTCCAGATGGGAACGAGAACGGATTCTCGACTTGCGAAATCTATTGGTGGAAAAAGTCAAGGAACTACATGGAGAAATGAGGAAAGTAGAGTGGAGTACCCATAAGTTGGAACAAGAGAAGAGCAAACTGAACAAAAGAAATAAGAGGAAGAGCATTTAGACTCCCGGGATAGAAGAACTTGGAAAAAGAATGGAAAATAAAGCTGGAAAGGAAAAAATGGGAACACTATTTGGAATTGGAACAACTGAAGGAAAAGGTAAGATCAGGCAATCAGATAAGAGAAAGCCAGAACAGAAGATAAAAGAGGAGAAATATCGGCAGGAAGGAAGAAATTGTTGGAAAAGTCAAGACAGTTTTGGAATCAGAGTACAGGGGATGAACTGGCACGTCAACTGGAAATTAGCAAGGGATACGGTAAGA
Organism: Eptatretus atami; assembly: GCA_035128595.1. Classification (NCBI taxonomy): domain Eukaryota; kingdom Metazoa; phylum Chordata; class Myxini; order Myxiniformes; family Myxinidae; genus Eptatretus; species Eptatretus atami. The sequence continues at coordinate 71,306,730 of CM068966.1, read as the reverse complement.
GAATGGACGAAATGAGGAAGGAAGCATGCAAAAGAGGTGCTGAGATGAGAAAGGAATTAGGGGAAAAAGGTTCTGAGTCACAGAAACACCAAAACGAAGAGAGGGAATTACAAAACAAGCTGAGGATGTTAAGTGAGGAAAGAGAGAGAATGGAGAATGAAACGCCTTAAGCAACATACAACCTTGCAGATTGAACAGTTAGAAGCCAAAGCAAGATTAAAGAATGAGATGGAAAGAAAGAGTAGTAGTAAAGAACACGATGAAGCTGGAAAGTGAAATCAATCAATTGAGAGAAACGACGAGATTGGAGAATGAAGAACAAGAGAGACGTGGGATAGGAAACAAAAAAACATGAATTTGAAATTGACCAACTGAAGAAGAGTGCAAGGTTGGAGTACGCGGAGATGGAAAAACTCCGGAAAGATAACAAACAACTAAAAAGGCTCAGAGAGGAAGAACGACTCAAATGGAAAGGAAAATGGAGCCAGGAATGGACATGCACAATAATGTGGGATGTGTGACATCACCACAGGGAGGTAATGTTAGTGGTGCGGGACTGATTGGCATCACTCTCCGGATGAAACACAATTAGAGCAAACCCTGGTGATGGAGACATTTGAGGGAGCATACGGGCGGTTTTTGACGAATGAAACACATTTGAGCAGGTCCAGCATGTGGAGCTGACAGCCAGCCAGAGAGTGGTGAGCGAAACCGAGATGACAACCTGCTGGAGAGACCACCCGGACGAGGTGACTGGAAACGAAGCAGGTACGTGGGCACATGCATACATGGTGCGGACGATGAGCTTAGTTAGGAATTGGATTTTATGTTGATGAAGAGACTCTGTCCGATGGGGTGGCACGTATGCGTGACCCTGAATGTTTGGTGATACCTGCTTGAATAGAATGCTGTGAGCCCACAGTCCAGACTACAGCACCGGTGTGTGCTGCAAGGCCGAAACGTGTGTGTGTGTTCTCACGTGCGCGTCGAGAATGTAACCCTGAATGCGAGGTCAGATTAGTCAAGTAAGCAGGCAAGGTTGAATGTGTGGAATGTGAACACGTAACCTTGGAATGTGTGGAGCCTGCTTTTGTGTGGGAGTCCTGAGCAGTGGAATGAGTTCGGTGACGTATGGGAAATAGGTTCAAGGTGTGCACAGGGCGAGTAATAAGATGCCCATGGACAGAACTTGAACACAAGGGGACGGAACCATAATGCGACAGCTCTGCATGCCGGTTCTTATCAGAGTTGAAGTTGCTGCATCCAGGAGCAGGTTGTAGAATATTGGATTTAATTTCTCTCTCAGCGCTACACAGGAACTTTGGTGTGAGTGCAGATGAAGTTAGCAAGCGGCAACTGGCACATGTGTCGCATCGCGCTCCCGCCTGCCCATTCTTGGAGCATGGGGGCGGGAGGGCTGGGGCAGGCAGCGACGACCCGCCCATGTTGTCACTTGGTCTTCAAACCTCTCTGAGGACATGAGGGGGTTGGCTAGCTGAGTGGGGTTTATCTGTCTTCAGGGAGTTATAGAGAAGAGGGGGAGGCCGCTCCCCCGATTGGGGTTTACCTGACTTCCGCGAACCCTGGAGAAGAGGAGGGGGTGGACCACAACCCCAATTGAGACGTGACCCCTTTGAGCCGTGGCGGAAAGGCGGCGGGGTCATGTAATGGGTAATGAGGGATTCCTTCCCTCACTCTCCTTCCAATGAGCCAAAGAAGCAGGCCATATTGGGATGTAAAAATTTTGATTGAAAAGTATATCGAGAGTGATTGCAAATTGAGAGACTGGCAGAAGGGATAAGAGTGGCACGAGTGGATTTGGGTGATTATTTAAATAAATAAAAATAAAAAACATAGTGGAGACATCACAGGCAGACCGTTAAACACACCTGAAACAAGTGGAATGCAAAGAGTGGCTTGTTTGAGGAAGGATTGAAATGCCTGGTTAGAACCATGCAGAGGTTCATGAGGCTGGTGAAGAGACTTTGATGTTTTGTTTAAATTGTTGGAAATAAACGATTAGGGCAGTATGGAGGAGGCCAGCGGACGATGGACGGAGTGACAAATTGATTGGGGTTTGATAAAAAAAAAGTATCAGTTAAATTTGATGACCAAGTGAGATCCAAAGGACTGGTGTGTTTTTGTGAAAGGTGTTGGATGGTGTTGTGGGCTGGGTGTGTGGCACTGTGGAATGAATGACTAAAGTGTTTGAGGGGATGGCGTGTTTGTGCAAATGAGGAGAGTGAGTGCGAACAATGTACCCTGTCGGTTGGAGTCTCCTAACCAAGTTAGTTGTGGTTATAGTCAGTTCCTTGTGTAATTTCGTTGGAATTTTTTGGAGAGTAGGCAAACCTATAGATTTTTGAGAAGTTTTAAAATCTAATTTAATAAAAAACAAGAAAATGTGTCCACGGTAGCAGTGTCCTAAAGGTTTTGTCGGCTAAAAAAAAAAAATAATTTAAAACAACAACAACAACTTCCGATATTTCGTTTCACGGTTGCCTTGTTAAGCCGATTTAGCGAGACGCCGTCATAATGTATTTTACTTATTTACGATATAATAAGTTGTATTTTACGAAATAAATAGTTGTATTTTTACGAAATTAACAATACGATAAATGGAATAATCTTTTAAATAGGTTAACGTGAATTTTTCAGAAAGCTTTAAAGCAAATTGTCCGAATATTTATTTACAAGTTCATGAATAGACCGCTCTTCAAAAGGCACCGTCTATTGTATAGGATTGTACTATGGTGCTCTAGTTTGTTAAGGCGATCCGGATTTTGTATATACAAGAAGCCGGGTCGCGAGAGAGTATTAATGGTTTTGTCTTTCACTATTAGAAGAAGAAGAAGAACAACAACAACAACCAAACAATGCCGAGGCTCTCTTTGAGCAGTCGCTTCGCTTACCGCGAGACTGTCCGATTGGGGTTGTCACGTTAGCGTTCGGTAGACGCGAGAGCTGTCCGATGGGGTGCACGTAGCGTTCGCTTATACGCGGACGCTGCTGAAATGATGTTTCACAATTTTTTTCAACTTTTGGAAAGGTTCGTTTTGGGGTGAAATAACGCTTTTTTTGAATTCCAATTTTAAAATCTGAAACATATACAAAAATATAATCCAACTGATGATGGATTACTGTTATTATTGTAACTAAGCATGGATTTTATAAAGTATATTATAATAATGTTTTGCATTTTGACCGTCGGTTTTGCCTATGGAAACAGCATTTTTGGATGTGGAATTGCCCAATTTTTTTATATATATTATTTTTTATAATTATATTTTCTCATCGGATGGCCTTAATAATTGTTAAAATATAGTGAACATTGACTAACTTACACATAAGTTATTATGATTTTCTAAGTTTTGGAACTAGTTGGTTGCCATGGAAACGGCCATCTGTGCAATGAAACGCTTGGTGTGTCTGTTGTTCAATATCAGTATAGGTTTTCGTGCACCTTCAGTAGTTAAATTTACGTTTGATTTTTAAGTTTTTGTAGTTTTGATGTATTTGCAAGTGTTGATCTTGTAGGGAAACTAGGTGACGCCATCGTCGCGACGCCATGCTATCGCCTGCAGTACGGTTGCTTGGGCGTGGCATGACGTGTGATTGTGGCGCTGGCACGGCGTCCAAGCACGTGCAGCGAGCTAATGAGTGTCATATTTTCCAGTTTCGCTTCGTTTAATTCTCGATTTATTCATGACAGTTTACTTCGGAGCTTTCGTTTCATGCATATTCGGTATTCAATCACGCTTTCTTCCTTTTTCGGTAAGTTGTGATCGCCTTTGAGCGTTATGTACGCTTTTTTTGTCATTTTATGATGTTCTGTATGGGGTAGGATTATTGGTTTTTGAAATGGCCACGTGGGTTGGAGGTTTTTAATTGTGTTTCCTGTTAGGCTCGGAGTTGTGAAGTCGTTCAGTCGTCATTGTTAATATGCTTTGTGTTTGTCCTTTTTTTCTATTATTTCGGGTTTGTATCTTTAAATATGTCCTCATTGCTGGTTCGTGCTTTAATTTATTCCGGAAAGAAAGTCACCATCATGTAATCTAGTTCACTGATCCGGATTTTGTTTCATTTAGATTTAACTGCTGTTATACAGGATAGGATTAGGTTAACTTTGTACCGGGGGTTGGAATTACAGAGGGTAGTCTTATTTTGGAGATTTCTATTTAGTTTACCTGGCATATTGTAGTTAGGGGCATGTAGTTGGCGCATGTAGTTAGCGCATGTAGTTTAGCGCATGTAGTTAGGCTGGGAATTAAGTAGCGGCATGTAGTTTTAAGGGGCAAAGTAGTTAGTGGGGCATGTAGTTAGGGCATGTAGTTAGCGGATTTGTAGGTTAGTCTGGCATGTAAGTTATGGGGGCATGTAGTTAGGGGCTATGTATTTAGGGTGCATGTAGTTAGGTTGGCATTTGTAGTTAGGGGGCAATGTATTAGGGGCATGTAGTTAGCGGTCATGTAGTTAGGCATTGTAGTTAGGGGCCATGTAGTTAGGGGCTATGTAGTTAGGGGCATGTAGTTAGTGGGGGCTATGTAGTTAGGGGCATGTAGTTTAGGCATGTTAGTTTAGGGGCGAATGTAGTTAGGGGCATGTTAGTTATGGGCATGTAGTTTTTAGGGGGCATGTATTTAGGGGCATGGTAGTTAGGGGCATGTAGTTAGGGGCATGTAGTTTATGGGGCATGGTAGTTAGGGGCATGTAGTTAGTGGGCATGTAGTTAGGGCATGTTAGTTAGGGGCTATGTAGTTAGGGGCATTGTAGTTAGGTGGCTATGTAGTTTTAGGGGCATATGTAGTTTAGGGGGCATGAGTTGGGGCATGTAGTTTAGGGGCATGTAGTTAGGGCATGTTAGTTAGCGGCATGGTAGTTAGGGGCATGTAAGTTTGGAGGGGCATGTTAGTTAGGGGCTATTGTAGTTTAGGTGGGCATGTAAGTTAGGGGCATGTAGTTTAGGGGCATGTAGTTAGGGGCATGTAGTTGGGGCATGTAGTTAGGGGCATGTAGTTAAAGCGGCATGTTAGTTAGGGGCTATGGTAGTTAGTGTGGCATGTAGTTAGGGGCATGTTAGTTAGGGGCCATGTTATTTAGGGCATGTAGTTTAGGTGGCAAATGTAGTTAGCGGCTATGTAATTAGGGGCATTGTAGTAGGGGCATGTAGTTTTAGCTGGCATGTTAGTTAGCGGGCATGTAGTTAGGGGCATGTAGTTTAGGGGCAATGTAGTTAGGGCGGGGCATGTAGTTTAGGGGCAATGTAAGTTAGGGGCATGTAGTCTAGCGGCATGTAGTTTAGCGGCATGTATATTAGGGCATGTAGTTAGGGTCATGTAGTTAGGGGCATGTCAGTTAGGGGCATGTTTAGTTAAGCTGGCATGTAGTTAGGGGGCAATGGTAGTTAGGGGCATGTAGTTAGCGGCTGTAGTTAGCAGGCAGTGTAATTTATGGGGCATGTAGTTAGGTGGCATGTAGTTAGTGCGCTATGTAATTAGGTGGCTATGTAAGTTAGCGGCATGTTAGTTAGCGGCATGGTAGTTAGGGGCTGTTAGTTTAGGGGCATGTAGTTTGGGGCATGTAGTTTAGGGGCAATGTAGTTTAGGGGCTTATTGTTTATGTTAGGGGCATGTAGTTAGGGGCATGTAGTTTAGGGGCATGTAGTTTAGGGGCATGTTAGTTAGGTGGCATGTAGTTAGGGGCATTGTAGTTAGGTGGCATGTTAGTTAGTGTGCTAATGTAGTTAGGGGCATTGTAGTTAGCGGCATGTATTAGGGGCATGTAGTTTAGGGCTAATGTAGTTTAGCGGCAATGTAGTTAGCTTGGCATGTAGTTAGCGGCAATGTAGTTAGAGGATGTAGTTAAGCTGGGCATGTAAGTAGCGGCGTGTAGTTAGCGGCATATGTAGTTTATGCGGCGTGTTAGTTATGCGTGCGTGTAGTTAGCGGCATGTAGATAGGCGGCACGTAGTTTAGCGGCATGTAGTTAGCGGCTAATGTAGATAGCGGCATGTAGATAGCGTGCGTGTAGTTAAGAGGCATGTAGATAGCTTGGCATGTAGTTAGCGGCATGTAGTTAGCGGCCATGTAGATTGCGGCGTGTAGATAGCGGCGTGTAGTTAGCGGGCATGTGTTAGCGGGCTATGTAGTTAGGCGGCGTGTATGATAGCGGCGTGTAGTTAGCTGGCTATGTAGATAGCGGCATGTAGTTAGCGGCATTGTAGTTTATCGCATGTGTTAGCTGGCCATTGTAGTTAGCTGGCTGTAGTTATGCGGCAATGTTAAGTTAGCGGGCATGTAAGTTTAGCGCAGCGTTAGTTAGCATGCACGTTAGTTAGCTGGTCACGTAGTTAGCTGGCACGTAGTTAGCGGCACGTAGATAGTCGGCGTGTAGTTAGTCGGCGTGTAAGATAAGCTGGCTACGTAGTTAGCGGCGTGTAGATAGCGGCGTGTAGATAGCGGCGTGTAAGATATGCGGCGTGTAGATAGGGCTGTGTAGATAGCGGCGTGTAGATAGCGCGTGTAGATAGCGTTTCGTGTAGATTAAGCGGCGTGTAGTTAGGCTGGCGTTGTAGAATAGCGGGTCGTGTAAGATAGCGGCCGTGGTTAGATAGCTGGCGTGTAGATAGGCGGCGTTGTAAGATAGCGGCGTGTAGTTAGCGCAATGTAGATAGGCTGGCATGTAGTTAGCGGCATGTAGTTAGGCCGCATGTAGTTAGGGGCTTATGTAGTTAGTGGGCAATGTAGTTAGGGGCATGTATGTTGTAGCGGCATGTAGTTGGCGGCATGTAGTTTAGGCGGCATGTTAGTTAGCGGCCTGTAGTTAGCGCGTATTGTTGATTTCCACTCCATTCTGCTTTTTATTTATATTCAGGTAATTTTACATCTTAGTAGCCGTTTTTATTTTGGGATTTAATAAAGTTTTCTATTCATTGGGCGACATTTACCTTTACTCGCATCTTCTCGTTTATAAATTCTACATTAAGTTTAAGTGTCTAATCAATTAGGTCCAATAGAAAATAAGATGTTGATTTTTCTCATCTGTTTGCTTTTTATGGTGATGAATGTTATTTTGTGCCCTTGAATTATGGCCCTAGACATAGGCCACAAAGCCCGAGTTTTATAGCTGTATCACTGTATGATAGAGATTTGAACATTATTGAGCTGTACGAATATTCCTCACTCTGATATACGATGGTTCTGGTTTCTTTGCCATATATTTGCAAATCTATTCAATCTCCTGTGCCAAGACGCATCATCCTATTCTCCAATCGGCATCTAGGCTATTTGTCAATAATCGAGCCAATCTGGAGGCCCGAGGTGAGGTAGAGAGCCCAGGCATTGCCAGTCCCTTCTCAGCATCACGGATGAATAATACTTGGGCAGTTCACTTTTCGACATGGTAAGGCAAAGTGGTCCAAGTGCTACTTAAGGCCGGATGACGACATGGTAGATTGCCTTTGCTATTGCTCTTGTAGGATGCTGACTGTCCAGAGGACTGAGACCTATACCAACTTTTAGCAAGATTTGTGTTCTCTTCAGGTTATTGTCCTAAGTGGTGTCTAATATTTCACCAGCATCCCTGAACTTCGGTGGCTCTCCTTTTATAAGAACATGGCTGAGAATGACAGTTACCACCAACCTGTCGGTGTCTGGAGGCAGTAAATTATCATGTATTGCGGGTACATATCCAGGCATAACGGTTTTGGGGTCAGCACATTTCTTCAGCAAGACATTTTCTTGATCCTTAAAGATGGCTTCCACCAGAGATCGAGTGTCACTTTCAACCGACTAACAACAGCATTCTCCCCTGCACCAAAGGCAAGTTATGATGGAATAAGGTGCCAGTGCAAGAGCAGATGTTTCATTATTTCACAGAGAATGTTTCCTTCGCAGGGCCAAGACTTAAACATGCACTGATCTTTGCATGTGCAGAACGTTGTGCGAAGAATGATGAGGACTCAAGAATTGACGGCATGTACCACTTGATAGTGATGATACGATGGCTAATGATGAGTGACAGTTAGAGACGGTGATTGCCAATTGGAATACATAAACTTTCATATTTGACATTAAGTACATTTCACTGATCAGCCATATCAATTTCTGCGTTACTTTGTTTATAGATTTGAAAGCATAAACATAAAGTATAACCGGTAAATTTGACAAATGATTAGCCGTTTCATGGCAACCATTGCTCAAATTACATGATATATGCATTCTATTTTAGACTGTCCTCTTTAGTTAACTATTATATTGCATTCATCAGTTGTCTTGCTTGCGATTATATTTTAATTTTTCAGAAGCTGAAATTAAAAAAAAATCGGGTTTTTTACCTTCCAAATACGACCTATTTGGACCACATTATATGCATTGAAAATAAAATGTGAAACATGGATTTTTTCTGTTTTCGTATTGTTTAAGGCTTTCCAAAATGTTTGGGGTTTAGCTACTCTCTTCAAAAATATTTCCATACGAACGTCAAATTATGACACAAGGAACTGACTATTCGGGGACTTAGAGGATTTGACATTGGATTCCTTGTCTGGCTGTTCATTGTGCAGGCGGACCTGCGAGGGTGTAGGTGCAGGCCAATGGTATGGTGGTACTGGCTGGGTGTGGACATGGTATTGGAAGTTTGGTTGTCGGGAGGAGAGGGCACCAAGGGCTTTGGGCTGCCTGGCAGGTGAAGGCTGCCAGAGGTGCCAGGAGATGCACCAGTGAGGTTTTAGTGCAGAAGAGCCACCGCGGAGGCCAGACAGTAATGGGTGCTAGGAGAGCATAGGCAGAGTAGCCCACCCCTAGTTTAGCAGGCCAGTAAGCATCGCTCAGGTGAACCCCTGAGTCGCTGGTGTACCCCACCCCCCATAGTGAAGCAGGCAACGAGGACCTAGTAAGTAGTCACATCCCACCAGCGTATGATGCCTGGCAGCCTTTAATCCAGAATAAAAGACAGATAGGCCTTGCCCAGGTTTGAAGAATGGAAACAGTGTTGCCAGGTTTGGGAAAAATTGGGTCATTAGGATCATTCTAGCCATAGCAGGGTTTGTTTCATTGTTTAGAGCTAAAAGTAAATGGTTTGGTTCAATGAACTCTCCTCCGCACCATTCATGTGTGACACCTAGTACGAGTAGTGTTGATGGGAAAATTTGTTAACAAGGGCCAGGCTAGGTCACCCTCTCCAAGTGCCAGAGAGAGGCCACCAGTTGTGTCATGAGCACACACCCACAGAAGATAACATTTGGATTAAGAAACACACGCATCGTGTCTAGCTAACAAGTGAAAGAACTTATTAAAGAAGACCATACCAAAACAAGTCCTGCGGCGCAAAAACAAAGTCAGGCAAGGAAGGTTAAGAGTATCTCCAACTCACCTGGTCTGAGGTCATCACACCCACTTGCGCTCAAGAAACGCCTCACAAACTGCATGTTGCTTAATCCATCGATATCATTTAGCCACCTGCTGTTCAATGCAGGGCTTGTTGCCCTGCTGCTGCTCGTGAGTAGGCCATTGCGGCCGAAGAAAATCATTTTGGTTGGGCCATATGGGCCGAAGAACTCTGTGAGACTAGGCCACTGGGCCGACTGAACTCACACTGGTGAGAGGTCCAATAGGGCCACGAAGTGAGGAACCCTCTAGGGGTGAATAGACAATACTGCCGGGAGGGGCATGAAGGAGTGAACACGTTAGGGAACTTTGAACCTTTGAAATGTCTGCTCCTTTGGCAAATATTGGTGTTAAAAAGTAAAATGAATGCCCTCCCTTACAAATACATAAAATTAGAATCGTTAAGTGTGTGCATAAGAGTGTGAATGTGTTTGGTTAGATTAGTGATCCCTGACACACTCGAATAGGGACATGCCAATCCTTACTGGTGGAACTTTGGTTTTTGGGAGTTAATGCTTCCAATATTTGTGTGTTAGAGTAAAATGGGAGATTGTGCTGTAGCGTTTACGACAGGGGCAAATTGACCGTGGGGCTGCCCAAATGGAGGCTCGGGAAGAAAGGTGGGGGTAGTGTTGCGGCAATGGGCCCTTTAGTGGGTTAATTAAATATAGGATTACGCCCAGATCTTCCATTAAATGCATGTTTTCAGCCCAGGTTTGTTTGGTAAATCAGACGTTAAATGTGTGTTCGGAAGGTGTAGCAGGCGGGGGCCGTGTTCATAACAGTGGTGTGTACAGAGAAGCCGCTTCTTTTTCCCTCCCCCTCTTACCACCTCCCCCCATCGACACAACCCTGACAGACAGTCAACAAGACGTGCAGCAACCCATTGGCGATGAGCTGCTGCAAACCCGGAACCATGGACCCAATCAACGCCGTCCCCGGAAGTGGTCCGAAATCCGCCGAGATCAGACCAGCCCAATGCTATGGAGGATTGGGAAAATGCGTTCTGAAGTAACCGTGGGACACAGCGGCTCGCGTTAATTCGATCAAGTTCCTTTCACCGGATCTTTCTCTCTTGTGCCGAGACCTCACAGGGGCTGGATGCACCGAGGCTGCGTGGTGGCCTGGGCTGATAGGAGGACGTCGCCGCCATTTTGCCATGCTGCAATGCTTGGGCTGGGCAACTCGAATCCGGCGAATCGCCTTGTCACGGCCGGCATTCGTGCCTCCAACACCTTTCCTCTCGTCCATTGAAGGCACCACCAACGTACTCCGTGTCTGTATGCAATGTTCCAGGCCTAAGGCTTATTTTTTTTAGGCCCCCTGTGCGAAACCCGTATCCGTTGCTCCCTAGAAAAAGGCGGGTTATCAGATGAATTATAACGTTGCGCGAATGCTTTGCCTTGTGTCATGTTCCCCAATGTTTTCCCATTAAAATCTGGCTGATTCATATGAAATTTGCCGCACTGAAATTTATCCGTGTCGCGCTGAAGGAAATCGCTCGATTTGTAATCTTAAACCAAACTGGTTACGGATTGGCGGCAGACTTCGCTCGTCCTCTGATCAATACTCCAGTCTGTAGCCGGGTATTCCCCAATGGCAAAGGCACAGGGTACTATTGGTATCGTGATCTAGGCGCGTGACCCGAAGACTGTGCCGAAACTACCGGCGATAAATACCCGTGAGACGGCAGTGCTGTTAAGCGCTCGCCGAAATTCAACAAAAGTAACCTGTGGCTATTGCTCATAAGCCCTTCTCTTCCTTCGACTTGTCAAGCAGAAATATGGGTGGCCCGAACTCCGTAACCGCGTCACTAGCCCTCACTCAAGCCCAAAATATCACAGGCCCTGTTATCCTCCAAAGACGAGCCTGCTGCAACAATCGCAGGACACAGAAGGACATGCGCATCACCAGTGGCTTCCAACTCAGGCGTAGTACACCTGGTCCTGATATCTAATCAAGGAAGGCATTTCATAGCGAAAATCTTGTGTTCTATGTAAAAACAGCTGGCGATCCTTCAACACACGCATTTGGCAGAGTGCCGTTTTTACTGATAGTGACAAACGGCACCTTCGGTCGATTCAAGACCTAGTTGCTGATGAAATTTGTTGACTTCAGTGAGGCTGCACCCAAGTGATGAGTATATTGTCCCTGAAAACGGCGAGTCTGTATGATAGTGATGCTTGCAGCCTTTAGTCGCCCGTGTTGAGTGCCCTCCCTCCACCCATAGAGTGAATGTCTCCAATCTCCGTATCTCGAGCACATTCAACCAGCAACCAATCCCTGTTGCTCTTCACTCGACACGGGGGCCACAACCAATTTGATTCCGTGCTTCGGCAGCAAAGCCTGACAATCTACCAAATCAATCAGCTTCTCAGATGGCTCGGCAGCTGAACGGTGTTACCACCCACTTGAATGCCATCGGCGAGGTAACATTGAGACTTGTCAAAGAGGGGCCTTCGGGCTTCGATGGAATGCCTTGGTCGGTCAAGCCAACTCGACGTATGAACATACCTTGCAGCTATCCATTTCTGGTTACTAACGACATTGCCAGTGCGGCCTCAAAGAGGCAAATCATCATTCAAGGTGCAGACTCCGTTGAAGTATGGCTTAACAGAGCAGTGAACACAAATAAAGTGCCCTCGGCCAGATGAACCCAGCATTCCCTATTGCGCATCCGCACAAAAGCTGTTCTCTCCCCAGGGATTACCTTTGAGCTAGCAAACTCCTACCGGCACTGAGCCAGAATACAGTGGGCGATAGAAACGCACGTTTGGGACAGCCATGCTAACACCCTGGTCAAGCCCAAACATGCATGGCCTGAAGCCCTCAAGAAATCGTTCGCATCAGCGGGGCCGTGCGCGTTACGCCAACAAAGACTGTACTCTCACAATACTGATCAAATCGTGGCGAACATGTCTGCCAGGCAAAGGGGCGATCGTTTTTACGCAGAAGACGCATAATGGGAGATTGCATTTCCCTACAATGTACTATGCAGGTCATGCTTCTCTCCTACCGTTCTCAAGCCCAGTGTTTCCAATCGATCCTGAATAACTACCTATCAGTTGAATGCGTGATCAGTTCCACCAATCAGCAAGGCTCATGAACAACGTGTTTAAATCCCCAGATTTCCAAATATAACGGAGCAAGCGGCAAGATTGAGCCTTTGTCAACATGGGGTCCAAACATTAACCTCCACAGAGAAGGGGAGACCTCCCTCAAATATAGCAAGAGTAAATTTAGACGCACTGCAAGAGAAGTTTGATGGAACTGGAAGCTGCAGACGTCGTGGCTAAGCCGAGACATCAACATCATGTAGAGTATCTAAACCCTTCCTTCTTATCAAGAACCAAGTGGGAAGGAGCAGACCTTCGTCACATCCTTTGGTGAGTAGCACAATACACGTAACCCAACCCTCCTGAATGCCCCAAATGTTGACAGCGTACTGCGACAGATTGCAAAGATGGCAGTGTAATCATCCCACTGATTGTAAGCCTTCTACCAAGTCCGCATTACCTCATGACTCCATGAAGTACTGTGTGTTTGCTAACTCCTTAATAAAAGGAATCCGTGTCTACACGAGGTCGGCGATGGGGATACCACGGCTCTGAGACTTGCTTAGAAAGAGCTTCATGTCTTGGGGAGCTTATGCAGGAAGATGTATTGCAAGATGGGCTGATGGATTCTACATTGTAGGCGATACAACTTGGAAATGCAACTTAAACAACTGTTCCGAGTCTTGGTCGCATTGCAGAAGAACAACCTAACGTCTTTCAGCAGCAAGACTATTTTTGCCCAAGGAGTCAACACAGTACTGGGATTGGACATGGCCGTGGCGGAACATTAACACAACCCCCACAGGGTTGCTAGTCTCTACGCAGTGGAGCCCCCTTGACTGTTTCGGGTTTTGCGGTCCATTTGTGGGGAGCAATACAAAGTTTCTCAGGCCGAGTCCTTACATGGGCTATGCTGACTGCTTGACCCTCTGGACATGGGCTACCGTGGGCAAAGCTTCAATGTGAGAAGATAGTGTGGTCTGATGAGTTACTTCATGCCTTCAAATCTGCTCAGAAAATGCGTTGAAAGAATTGAAAAGACGATTGTTATAACCGAAACCTGACGATGTTGCTGTGGATTGTCCACTAGATGGATCTGTCCAAGACAAAGGAATTGCAGCTAACATTGTATGCACACAAGAGATGGCATCTTGCAGTTAGTGGGCTTCTTCAACATGAAACTCCGTAGCACCCAGGTCCACATGGTGCTGCGAGGTAGAGGCGCCTGTGTATTGGACAGGCCATCCGACATTTCGCAACCTTTCATCGTCCAGTCTCACCACAGTGCCCAAGTGTTTGACAGACATTCGCCTGTGTTCAAGCGTTTACAAACAGCTTATGCGCGGTGAATTCTCAATCCAGTTTCCAGAGGAACTTCATCCTGTCCACTGCAGCCCATTACTGTGTGCAGTTTAGGCGATTGATGGTATCGCTCAAAACTTGCGTCTGAATTGGGAAGTCTAACCTCAAAGAGTGTCTCGACGCATGCTGTCAAGTATGTAAGTTTTAATTGAAGAAATGGAGGCTTCCGTCGTGCGCAGTGTCTCTGTAAGGTGAAGTAGCTGGACGGCACAGCCAGAATGCCATTTAACGAGCCGCGTTGCTTGGCATGCTATTCAACTGGAAGTGCCTGACCTCAAGACGCACCCATTTCTCAAATCTCTAACCCAAGGTACTCGCCTTCTAGAAAAATTGACAAAGGGGAGGACATCAAGAGGTACATTCGGAGTAGTGACTGGCTAGACGATCGCCTCCTAAGTTGTCACAGATAACGAACCGTTCCAGCCCCCTCGGTGAACGATCTGGATCCCCAGCTCAGTGGTTTTTTTTTTTTGGTTTTTTTGTATACCTTGTTCGAGGATTCGTGTGAGAGCTACAACACAACGCACAGCAAGGGGGGCATGGAATTCAAGAGGGAGGGAGTGGGAAGGAACAAAACAGTGGGGAAACAAGAGACAATTAGGAGATCTGTGGAAAAAGGGAGAGGATGGGACGGGGAACATGGGGAATAAAGAGGACATACAGGGACTTTCAGGAAAGGAAAGAAGGAATTTGAGAGGAAGTTGGGCCTTGGGTGGATTATTCGGGGGTAGAGATCGAGGAATTTTGGATGGGGGATGATAGGTGGTGTGAACAGCTGTTTTGAAGCCTGGAGGAAGAATGGGAATGAAATAGAGTGAGGGAGTTTATTCAAAGGCGGGAAAAGAAAGAGGAAATGAAAGAGTGAAGGTGAGCAGGTGATGTCGTGATGTTGGAGTTTTACCAGAAGGGGTTGTTTGGCGGACGCTTGAAGACGCCCTGGCGGATATGTGGTGGGGACAAGTCGCAGAGGAGAGAGAGCGGGGGGGGGGGCGAGGCTGTAGAGGAAACGGTAGAGACAGAAAGACCACCGACCAACCTGCGGTGATTGAGAGAAGAGGCCCAAAGACCTCAGCTCATTGCGGGAGAGCCAAATGATCCGAAATGCCTTGGTTTCTACAGCGTGAAGCCGAGAAAAAGGGTGGGAGCAGGGAGCACCACCCAGAGGGGAGAAAGCAGTACTCATCAGGCCTGCGGACAAAAGCTTTGTGAGTGGTCAGAGCTCAGGTGGGGCCGAGGAGGACCTTACACGACGGAGGATTCCAGTCGGTACTGGCTTTGGAGGCGAGGTTTGAAATGTGGGCTTTCCCAAGGAAAGGTCATGGCAGATAGTGAGACCAGAAAAGCTTGAAGGAAGTACTTCTTTCCAAGAGGAATTTGTTGAGAAAGGGCTGGGGAAGGGTTTCTAAAAAAGGTCCTTTTGGAAAGACATAGGTGAGAAGTGTGAGATTTGTCCGATTGAAAGAACATGTCCACGTGTTGAACCAGTTTGTGATTTTATCGCCAGATCTGCAGTGGAGCGAAGAAGCTGCTGCTGCCGGTCCTGAGGATGACCGAATGGGTACGGCAGAGGGTGGAGACATCGCAAAGAGATGTAGAAGGATTTTCTGGGAGTCGGAGAAGATCATTGATGAAACCAGAAAAAAAGAACAGGACCCAGCGCTGCCTTGAGGACTCCAGCCTGGACAGGAAGGGAATGAAAGAAACTCCATTTAGGGACACACGTGACTGCGACAAGGAGAAGGAATTCTGCGGCCATGAGTGGAGATGGCCTTGGATTACCATAGGAAGAGAGTTT
The DNA here is from genome assembly GCA_035128595.1 of Eptatretus atami. Classification (NCBI taxonomy): domain Eukaryota; kingdom Metazoa; phylum Chordata; class Myxini; order Myxiniformes; family Myxinidae; genus Eptatretus; species Eptatretus atami. The sequence goes on along the minus strand of CM068966.1, from coordinate 71,291,131 downwards.
GGGAGGAGGCAGGGTGCAGACGTGTGTCAAAAGCACGTGATATGTCCAGGGATACGGCTCGAGATTTCCTGGCATTGAGGACCCTCCATCCATTGTTGGGAAAGCAAGAAGCAGGCATATCCATGGTAGAGTGACCTGGTCTGAAACCAAATGATGATTGGAAACAAGCCAATTGGAGAAGAAGGAAGGATTTAAATGTCTGAAGCGATGATGGATTCCATAAACCTTGGCATGAATGATGGAGAAGGCTGATTGGTTCTGTAGTTTGCAGGGATCTGTTTTTGCAACCTTTTTGTGCAGGGCAGTGAATGTTTGCTGATTTCCAAGCCAGATGGCAGATGACCTTGAGCAAAATGAGAAGGGTGATAGAACAAGAGAGAGGGTGGCAAAGGCAGAAAGAGCAGGTTTTGAGGACACGTGGGCTGATGCCGTGTGGACCGGTTTGCAGAATCTGAGTCGAGGTTTGACAAGCAGCTCCTCACCAATTGGTCAGGAAGAAAAATGACACGAGTCCAGGGAGCAGTTGGTGCGACTGGTAAGGTGGGTAGAGAAAGTGGTTTATGGGTTTTTGGAAGCACAAGATTTAGCTGCAAACCACGAAGTTTAGGCATTCAGCTTTTTCACGTGCGGTTCAGCAAGTGAGGCCATTTGATGGGAAGGGGAGAAGGGGAGAACATACAAACCAGAAACAGATTTGATTACTGCCGCCCAGATTGGGGAGGAAGGAGAGAGTTGAGAGTTTCAGACTTTGAGGATTTAGAAAGAATGTTGTTTTCTGGCTCCCTGAGGGTAGATCACAACTTGTTCCGAGCTTTATGGAAGGACTGAGATTGCCCTCAGTTGGTTGCTTTTCCATGAGGCAAAGGCAGTTGTTTCTGGCCAACTGCTCCCACACAGCTCAGTGAACCGGGCGGAGACGGTAGGCAAACTGAAGACGTCGAGAGGGATAAATCCTGTGCATGAAGAGAGAGCAAGTTTCTTTGAAAGAATCCAGGATGATTGATGTTGGAGAAGTCGATACGAGCCAGTCTATTAAGTTTGATGCTCTTGGAGACTCTCTTTGCCAGTTCGGCTTGGAGTGAATGCCAGACTCGACGGCGGTGAGGTGGTTCTCTCTATGTAAAGCCAGGAGATGTCACTTGACAAGGAACATGGTCAGAAGAAAACCGATTGGAGCAGAGGAATGAGCAGTAGATATTGTCAGTGTTCGAATTTGTCAATCAGATCCAGAGAATAGAAGTACTGGTTAATCTGGGTCGGGAAGTTGACCCGATTGAGGTCAGTCCCATGAGTCGCAGAAAGCTTTGCTGAGGTGGCCTGACAGGGAGAGAGGTACCCACAGCCTAGCCAACTGGCATGATTGACAATTGAAAGTCGCCACATATGAGGAAGAGAGAGTTTTGGATGAGAAGATAGAAGTTGGTCCATAGTTTTTTTTGGATAGTGAGGTGTAAATGGA
>CM068966.1:71243083-71260367 GCA_035128595.1 Eptatretus atami | reverse complement strand
AAGAAGAGAGATTCACGTAAATGAATCAGAAGGTTGTGGTGTTTCGTCTCCGATGTTCGTCTTGTTCACGACGTCGTGAGTTCCGGGTTAACACACACAGTGGTCACTTTGTTATGGCCTCCCCGATGGATGTCCCGGCAATGAAAATAATCGTCTCTAACGTTCCTCCTTTCGTGTCGAATAACAACTTGTCTCGTGTTTGTCTCGTACGGGAAAATTGTGTCAAAGATCTCGAGATCCCCCTCAGGTGCCGCCATGAAAGGCAAAGCACGTGATGAGCTTTCGGCGGCAACTTTACATGGTGCTGCCGGACCGTGGGGAGGACACGGTTTAAAGGTTTCTTTTAAGATTAAAATTGATAATTATGATTACCAAGTGTTTGCTTTCAGCGACTTACATGTTTTCTTTGTGGAACCTTTGGCCATTTAAAAAGATTTTGTCGAGTTCTGTGAAGTGTGGGGAATCGGGACACGTTGATATTGATTGTGAAACGGTTAACGACCCACAACCTCGTCTGGTGGAGGAGGTGAGGCCCAGTGAATCCAACGTTCCCGCTAATACTGTTCCCTTGCATAGTGAGGACGGTAAGGATGATTTTGTTAACGTATCAAAAAAACGTAGAGCATCTGCTCCTCGTGACCACTAGCTCTCCCAATAGCCGATCAGCCCCGGTCCGAAATTTTGGTCACCGGTATCAAATTGGGGGAGAATGCTCATAGTGTTTTTATGGTGTAACCCCTAGAGTTGAAAAATAGTGATGCATTGTGGCGGTGGCAGCTTTATGGGAGTTATCCCCCTTTTTCCAAAATGGCCGCCAAATGCTCAATACCCTATATATAGCAGATTTTAGACCACCTAGAGCAGTGATACTGGTGTCTACACTAGGTTTGAGGGGCAGATATATCATTTCTGTATTTACCTAAAATATTTGATACAGCCTTAATATTAAAATTCAAGATGGCCGCCAAAATGGCTGCAGACACATATTTAAATGACCGCGTTTAAGGTCCTAGAACAGTTACGACAGTGATTTTGGTGTACATTTCCAATATTTTAGGTAAATACAGAAATGATATTTCCAACTGTAGTGAAATGTACATGATGACTCTAATACTCATCATTTACTGTCAATAATTCTGTGTCATCGGCATCCACATCGTCATCGTCCGTACTCTCCACATCATCGATGACCGATTTCGCAGTCTGACAGTTTGCACATATCAGTGCACTTAAGTCATTTGCCAGACATACACAATTTGGCAGCTACACTTCCTTGAACATTTGCAGGCCAGTAGGGCCAAGATAGCCTCAGGTCTGGCTGACCATCCATCCAATCCACTACCATTAATTTCTCGGCTCCATCCATGTCAATTTTCCACCTCTGCAATGGAACTTGGTACACCTGGGTCTTGCTCAAGACATCTTCTCCATATTCCAGGCTGGTAGTTTGCCCTTTGTGCATGTTTGACTAAGCATCCTGCAGGGTGGAAGCGATGACTCTCTATCTCACCTTTCTTAACACAGAACAAGTTGTACCTGAGATCATTGACCTTGGTGAATGCTGCTTTGGGGCCATAGAGGAGACATGTGACACACTCTAGTTTGTTCATCAGTTCTGAGGAGAGGTCCATTCCTGGCCCAACTCTGTGAATGTGTTCTTGATTTCCCTGTTGTTGGTCACTAATTTTAGAGCACTTGCCTTCCCTTTACCTGCGAAAGCACTGGTAGTGTCACATCCAGTGTATGCATGTATACCAATAAGAGCTCTGCAGACATCTATGCCGACAGTGGCAGCGACTTTCCCGATGTCAACTAATCTAGTTCTGGTTTAGTTCCACATTTCTGGAATAACGAGCTCCTATCTTGTCATGGAATGCCAAACACATGATAAAGACATCTGTGTCCTCTGCGCATATCACTACACCTGGTAGCCCTCTCTAGCAGCATGGACAGCATGGAAAAGTAGGCGCCCATCTGCTTCCTCCTGCTGGCACTGGAGATCTGGTACCCTTCACTGCCCTGTGATGTAATTCTGTAGCATTTGTCATCTACAGTTACATACAGAATCTTCTCATGTAGTTTCTCTCTGACACTGGCTTCCTCCATTCACTGACAATGAAGCTAATCAGACTGGTTTTGTTAGTTATTCCTGTCAGGAAACTTCTCCATTGCCTCACAATCTGTGCGTTTGATACCCTGCAGCTGGTGCCAGTCTCTTCACCTCGTGCCGATCTCTCACTGTTCTTGATAGAATTCCCTCGATACGTGTCGAGCACAACATCTATTCTGGTACTTTTACTTCCTTCACGCAATGCCATAGACAGTATTGTAGTGGCAATGTCTCCAACGTAGCTTGATCACCTTTACTCTTTGAACTAAGTTCATTCCATCGACCACAGAAGCCGATTTTGTGGGAGTTGGTCTCTACTGTCACATTCTTCTGCAAAGTAGTGGCTAAGGAAGCTTTGTTTGTTTCTGAGTAATCCGTCTGGGTAGAGAGAGCCAGGGTAGTGGTCCCAAGGGGTGAGAGAGGATGTCCTCCATCGTGAGATTGCGCCCTTGTGCCATCACATGATGCGACCAAACAGAGACCGGTCAGCTTTCAAGATTATGTCCTTCCCACTTGTTTTCACTACCTTCTTCTTACACATATTTGTGAATGTCTTCAGCTTGTTAGTTTTTCATCGGATCGTGAAATGGTTTCGCTGATGGTCGTTCTCCAGTCTCTCGTTCTGGAAAGTGGCATAACTCTGCTCTCCAATATCACATGCCTTCATCAGGTCAGAGGCAATGTCTCTGGGTGCGTTTTTGCAACGTCTAAAATGGGGACATGGTTCCTGACTTTGGCGGCTTCAAGTAAGGTTAGCCAGGAGTCATGACTTTGAGGACTGATTAAATGTTCATCTTCGCGGATACTGCCTGGTGTATGAATGCACAGTTTCTTGGCGGGTCCCTGGGGCGTTTCCATGCTGACGGACATCTAATGCTAGTTTACTGTATTCCAGGCCTCTTGCGTAGAACTTCCACAGCTACCACGATACTGAAAAAGAGAATATAAACATTATATATACATATACATATATATTCAGCCTGGGGGGTTTGTCGGTATCAAATCGGGGGGGGGGGGGGGGGGAGGGGATGCTCATAGTGACTATCTTGGCCGCCAAAATGCCCAGTACCTATATATAGCAGTTTTAGACAACTTAGAGCAGTGATACTGATGTCTATGACTAGGTTTGAGGGTCAGATATATCATTTCTGTATTTACCTAAAATATTGGAAATGTACACCAAAATCACTGTCGTAACTGTTCTAGGACCTTAAACGCGGTCATTTAAATATGTGTCTGCAGCCATTTTGGCGGCCATCTTGATTTTTAATATTAAGGCTGTATCCAATTTTTTAGGTAAATACAGAAATGATATATCTGACCCTCAAACCTAGTGTGAACACCAGTATCACTGCTCTGGTGGTCTAAAATCTGCTATATATAGGGTATTGAGCATTTGGTGGCCATTTTGGAAAAAGGGGATAACTCCCATAAAGCTGCCACCACCACAATGCTATCACATATTTTCTAACTCTAGGGGTCTACACCATCCAAAAATCACTATGAGCATTCTCCCCAATTTGATACCGACCAACCCCCAGGCTGATCGGCTACAAGGTGTCGTGCTGGATACGGTTGTTCCGGTAACTGAGGAACCTCATCGGAATGAAAAAAAGGATGAAATGGTTTCCGATAACGAGAATGTACTTCAAAGTGTACAGTGTGGTCCGGTCCTTCAGATAGCGTGAAGTGTCTCTTGGTGTTCTGAAGCGTGTGAGAATGTAGGGAGGTATCAGCGCTAGTTAACCTCCGCCATCGAAGATGGACGGAGGTTACTGTTTCACCCTGTCTGTTTGTTTGTTTGTTTGTTTGTTTGTGAACAGTATTACGGAAAAACTCCTGGACGATTTCGCCGAAACTTGGTGGGGGGATTAGGTATGGTCCAAGGATCATGCCATTAGATTTTGGACTTGGTCCAAAGTCCAATATGGCCGCTATGGCGGCCATTTTGAAAAAATATTTGAATTTTTGTTTTTGCATTTCTACATGTTTTAAGTGATTTCCAACCAAAAAAAAAAAAATTGTTGTTGTTTGTTTAGATTTTATCATGTGGAAGTTTTACAAAAATAAAAATTTGTTGAGAAAAAAAAAGTTAATTGCAACTTTTTTTCAAAAAAATTTCGATTTTATTTGAAAAATATTTGAATTTTTTTTACATTTCTACATGTTTTAAGTGATTTCCAACCCCCCCCCAAAAAAAATTTGTTAGAGAAAAAAAAAACAAATTTTGCAACTTTTTTTTCAAAAAAATTTCGATTTTTTTTTTGGCATTTCTACATGCGCGTCGATCTAGTTTAGTTTATTCAATCGTGGTTCAGTAGAGTCTGATCCGTTTTGACCTACAATGAATAGGATATCAGGTTCACTTAAGTGACCCAGCAGTATTGGCGGCGGAGATTTTGCACTCTACCGAGTGCTCCCCTCTAGTTTTTCCTGAGACGGACCGAAATAGTGTTGCAGCTCCATGCGATGTTCCCGCCCCAACAAATGATCAACATACAGTTTGTGAGGCCTCGGTAGAGGTGCCCGATGTAGTTGTACAAGATGGTGGATTAGAGGCCCATCTCATGTTGATGAAAGTGTTAACAGGCTCACAAAGTACCACCGTGCATCACTCGGTACCCCTCTTAGACGTGTTGTAAAGGTCCAGGGTGATACTTACGAACCTAGTAGAAGGTTGTCTGCTTCAGATGATGATGACATGGAGGTGACTGATCTGTCACAGTCATCATCTGATCATTTACAGATATCTCCGCAGGTTATTGTATCCTTTCTGAATGAGACGTTTAGGCAGCGGAATGTCATCATTCATCAACACTTTCCTGACTTGCTTTCCTTCATGCAGACTGCAAAGTGTATAATTAGGAACTCTAAAGATTTTGAAATAACTAAACCACAAATTCACAGACTGAGGAAGTTTATTACAAAAGCAGGTTTAGAATGTTTCAACACTGCCAAACCCCCTGATACGGATGAAAAGGAAGGAAGTGCTTTTTGGCACCTTAAACATGAATGGGGGTGGTGCTAACCATTTGCGGTCGGATCCAAGTTAAAAACTTGTTGCTTCGGAAACATGTGGATGTCTGTTTGTTGCAAGAAACGCACATAACAGAGACTTCACAGCCTGACTGGCTCTGCCTTAACAAGGGGCTTTGTTTCTCAGTAATTTGTCTTCTGTCTCGGCGGGTGTTGCCTTTATGCTTCGTCCAGGGTTTGTTCCTGACTCGTATAGTTTCCTTGAAATAGTTAAAGGACACTTGGCATCATTACAGTTGGTGTATCAAGGATTTCACCTCACCTTCATAATGTCTATGCTCCTATGAGAGCGGGGCTCGTAAAGAGTTTTTTTACACATCTGGCTAATTACTTCCATACTTTAGTCTTTGATCACTGTATTTGTATCGGAGGAGATTTCAATTGCACGTTTGAACCTAATTTAGATAGAAACACACCAGAACCACATCCTGAATCTCATAAACACATATCTTGTTGTTTTTCATCACTTGGTCAACTCGATGCTTGGCGCATGCAGCACCGACAGCATCTCAGTATACATGGTGCCGGTGTGCTAACGGCTGATAACACTTGCAAGGCTGGATAGATGGTACATTAACTCTACTTTTAGAAACGTCCTCATGTCTGTAACATCTTTCCTTCCATTTTCTCTATCATCACCTGGTAGTGCTCGTTTATCCTCTTCTCAGTTACCGCAAAAAGTGCGTATTGGACCTTCAATACCAGCCTGTTGGAGGATTGTTTTTTACTGACGCTTTTCGTAGTTTTGGGAAAAACTTATCCAAAGTAAACCTTCCTATTCTTATATCCAGTTATGGTGGGACAACCGAAAGCTCAATTCGTGTTTTCTGTCAATGTTATCAGTCCTTTCCACGAGTAAGAATAAAATTGCTGTTTCATTCTTGGAAACTGAGATTTTGCAGTTGGAGGAAGACTTGGCTAAAGCTCAAAATGACAGAAAGCTTCGGCTATTATTAGAAAAAAGATCTTATCTCAGAGAATTGATTCATGAAAAAGTCATGGGGATGTCAGTTCGACTCAGAATCCAAAATGTGAAGTTTTTGACACCCCAAATAAAAGGTTTTTCAGTTCGAAGGGTTAAGAAATCCCAAAGGCAGATTTTCTCCTTGTTGGATGCTCAAGGCACTATTATACAAAATGAAAGTGATGTTAAAAGACTTGTGAAAAATTATTTTTCTGATTTATTTGCAAGGAATCTGTGTTTAAAGATTGTGTTGATGAGATGACAAATCATGTTTCTTCTTTGACTTGTGGTCAGCGTCAAGCTCTTGAAAAGCGGCTTACCCTGGAGGAACTCAGCATGGCTCTGAATAGCTTTGAACGTGGAAAAGCCCCTGGAATCGATGGACTTCCAGTGGAATTTTTTTACAGCATTTTGGGTATCTTAGGTCCAGAAGTACTGTTGGTTCTGCAAGAAAGTTTACTTTCTGGCATACTGCCTCTCAGCTGTCGAAGAGCGGTGTTTGTCTTCTCCCAAAAAGCGACGATCTCCGTCAAATCAAGAACTGGCGCCCCATTTCATTACATGTTCTGACTACAAACTCTTTTCCAAATTGTTGGCCAATCGGCTAAAACTTGTCGTCGGGACTCTCGTTCATCATGACCAGAGCTACTGTGTTCCAGGGAGATCAATCTCTGATAACATTTTTTAATAAGAGATTTGATTGATTGTGGTCTTAAAGAGGAAGAAGGGGTTGGTTTGATTTTCCTTGATATCAAAAAGGCTTTTGATAGCATTGATCACTTTTATATGTTTCATGTGTTGCAAAAGTTTTGGTCTGGGTGAAAGGTTCATCAGTTTTGTTAAGTTGTTATACAACAATAATCTAGTTTGTGGAAGGTAACGATGGTCTCTGTTCACCCATTAAGGTTCAGAGGGTGTTCGGCAAGGCTGTCCATTGTCAGGTTTACTGTTTAGCCTTTTCTCTTGAGCCATTACTAATTAATCTTAGGAACTCTCTTTCTGGCTTTGTACGTCACCAGAAGAACACCCTATCGTCATGTCTGCATATGCTGATGATGTCTGTATCGTAATTAAAAATGATCAGGATCTAACCACTCTTCTGGATCTTTACATAAGTTTCATCTTGCTTCACATTTGCAGTGTAATTGGCAAAGAGTCAAGCTCTGTGGGTGTCCTCAGCTCAATGTACATCCATGGGGCTTCCCTTAGTGCCACCTCAGTCTCTTCCGAAAGATCTAAGGTGGACGAGAGAGGGGGTGAAATACTTTGGTGTTTATCTTGGCCTCACCAGTACTCCCTTATTAACTGGGAAGGAGTGGTAGATCACGTAACCAAACGTCTTAACAAATGGAAAAGGTTCCTTCCACAAATGTCTTTCAGAGGTCGTATACTATTATTAATACTTTAGCTACCTCTGTCTTGTGGCACAAATTCATCTGTTACAGCCACCAGACAGCTTGCTTAAAGAGATTCAACAGATACTGGTTAATTTTTTCGGAATGGTCATCATTGGTTGCGGTCAGATTTACCCTGTCGCCCCTTGTCTGATGGTGGCCAAGGGCTCATTGACGTAAAGTATTGTCTGATGGCCTTTCGGCTGAAGTCGATACAATGAGCGATCAATGTGAAAAAACTGCCCTGGCGCCCCGTAGCACAACGAATATTGAGACAAGCTGGATTGCTCGGCTACGGCCTTGAGTTGTTCCTAATTGAATCAAAAAAGATTGACACGTCTCACCTTCCTCTGTTTTACCAGAGTCTGTTGAATGCTTGGCAAGCAGTAGTGGTGACCCGCCAGAGGGATTTGTATGATATTAAAATGTTTTGTGGAGAACCTCTATTCCTCAACCCACTCTTCCCAATGTTCCAAAAGCCGTTGTTTTTCACAAAACTTCATTTCAGCTGGTATTCAAAAATGTTTGGCATCTTCGCGACACATCCAATTGTTGCTGGAAGTCTGTTGAAAGAAATTGCTGAAATCACTGGCACCAGGTGTTAAGAGCTGTCGGTAAAGTACTTGTAGATGTCATCCGTACATCCTTTAAACTTGGGTTGCAGTGGAGTACTGAGGTCAAATGGACTGAGTAAGCCTTCACTTCCGAGCTTACTTGTCCATTTCACTAGTTTTACTCCATCTCCATCAGTATTGGCTCTTGTTTATTTACTATCTTGACAGTAAATCTATTTATCGTTTCTGTCTTTCTGATATTAATATAAATACCTCCGCAGTAGGAGTACTGAGATGGAAAACGCTTTTGCCATATGCCACCCTTCTGAACCTGCATGGGAATCGATGTATTGCACACCAATAACAAAAAGGTCAGGTGACTTGCATTGGAGACTTGCTCACTGGTCACTGCCAACAAACACTTTTGTCAACCGAATTGATGTTGCTGTATCAGTGCTTTGTCCTTTTGTAACATCACTGAAGATTTGTTCCATGGATATATTGATTGTGTACGATTGTGCCCCCTTTTTCTTTTATTGAACAATATATTTCATCGGGTAAATGTCCCCTTTTCACTCCGGTTTTTTATTTTTGGCCTCAGAGTCAATTCAGATAATGAAAATTGTTAATGTTTTTGAACTATGTCCTATCAAGGCAAAATTAGCGATCTACCTGTCGAGGAAAGCCAAAGGAAAGGCAAACCCTTTGAGCAATGTAACGTGATTTTGCATTTCCAATCCCTGGTTTCAACTCGTTTGAAACTAGAATTTAATTATTACAGAAATAATGAAAATATTATTAATACCTATATTATTGATACAAAAGTCTCTCTCTCTCTCTCTCTTCTCTCTCTCTCTCTCTCCTCTCTTCTCTCTCTCTCTCTGTCTCTCTCTGTCTCTCTCTTCTTCTCTGTCTTCTCCTTCTCTCTCTTTCTCTCTCTCTGTCTCTCTTTCTCTCTCTCTGTCTCTCTGTCTCTCTGTTGTCTCTCGTCTCTCTGTCTCTCTGTCTCTCGACGTATCCGGACGGTGGTTACCAAAATATGTGTCTGGACATGGTTATGTCCAGGTGGTGTTTGGCTCCGGACGCGTCCGAACAGTGTTTATCTCCAGACAACTTGGCTTCGGATGTGTCTGAGTGGTGTTTGTCTCCGAATACGTCCAGGCGGTGTTTGTCTCTGGTTGGTATTTATAGTATGACCAGTATAAAATGCATTTCAGAACTTTTGTTTCCATCTTCACTTATTCTATGCAGAAGCATTTTTATGAAACAGTATGAATCATACTTAATGCTCCACCGCACGACTGCCTTCCCTTCCTTACACCTCATGCTGTCTTCCCTTCCCCTACCTGTCCTCACTCTCCCTTCCTCCTCGCTCCCTCTATACCTCCTCACTTTCAGTATTCCTGTCAGTGAAGCGACGGGTGGTATTTTATTGTGTAAAGATAAAAGTCACAGCAAAGAGAAATGGTCAACAACAAAATGTACTCTCAAATATTGTGTTGGGAAGTGTACATGATTCCCAGAGTGGGTCGTATATGACGGGAAGTGTATTACAGTAAGTGTTGACCCGTTGGTTATTGGGAAGATCAGCTCTGGTGTTTCATCAAGAAAATCTGGCTTAAAGTAATCTATGGAGGGAGACTGTATCATGACCACCATTAATATTGTCTATGAAGGTCTTCTCGGAGCATTGTAGAACTTTGTTAGGTCCGCCATATGGTTGTGGCAAGGGTTTCCAGACAGCGTCATTCTGCAAGAATGCATGGGTGCATGTATAAAATTATTGAGGAATAAAAACCGAGCGTATCGAAGGCATACATGTCAGTGTCGTCTGGTGGGCCTGCAATGACTGCACAAAGTTGGTGGTGACGGGCAAGGTGTCATCATACGCTGAGAAGAATTCTCTCTCGAGACAAAGCGGTACACGAGCTCTGCAGTGGAGCATCCAAGGTCAACTTTTGGAGCAGCTGATGAACCAAGTACGACCATAGGTATGGAGGCCGTCCAGTGCGTGGAGTTGTCATGTGCTTTCAGGGAAGATGAGTTGGCAGTGGAAACCCTCCACCGTACCATTCACTGCTGAATGATAAGTGGTGGTTCACACACGGTTGGTACCCGTGTACACAGAGTTGGTGAAGGCCCGCTGGGCCGGTTACTTTGAGCGGCTGTACCAGGCTGATCCACCAGCTGTTGAGTTGGATGTCAGGGGTGTTACTATCCCTATTGCTGACCTTCCAATCAACTGTGCTCTACCTTCGTTTGTGGAAACACAGGCTGCGGTTAACCGGTTGAAATGGGGTAAAGCTCCAGGGATCTGTGGCATCCATTCCAAACTTCTCAAGGCTGGTGGAAATGCAGTACTCATGTTGTTGCATGCAGTTCTGTGCTCTGCCTGGAATACAGGCATCATTCCAACTGACTGGAAGAGAGGCCTTGTTGTCCCTCTCTGGAAAGAGAAGGGTGATCACCAGGACTGCAACAACTACTGAGGGGTGACGCTGCTCTCGATGCAGGGCAAGGTCTTTGCTCGGATAATTATTGGTAGCATTCACCACCATCTGCTTAAGCGCCAGCACCCAGAGCAGTCAGGCTTTACACCAAAGACGTCAACGATTGACCGTATCCTTGCTCTTCAGGTCCTCCCTGAACGCAGATGAGAGTTTAGGCAGGGGCTGCTTACAACCTATGTTCATCTCTGCAAAGTGTTTGATTCCATGAATCAGGATGCCCTCTGGAGGATTCTTGGTCTTCGTGGGGTGCCACCAAAACTGATCGATCTGATGTCTGAACTGTACTCTGGTACTGACAGTGCTGTGAGATGTGATACCATCTCCAACTTATTTCCAGTTGTTACTGGAGTTCGTCACGGGGTGTGTACTGGCCCCCACACTTTTCAGCGCTCGTATGGATTGGATTCTGGGGAGGATGTCAGAGAGATCAAGCTGTGGTACATCGTTTTGGAATGTCAAGATCTCTGACCTTCATTTTGCAGATGATGCAGTCATCTTTGGGGAGACTCTGGACGTCCTTTTGAGGGCCCTCGAGGTGCTGAATGAGGAGTCTGAGCCACTGGGATTATGGGTTTCCTGGGTCAAAACTAAGATCCAGGGTTTCAATGACATCATGGAGGCTGCGATCTTGTTTGTACCTGTTTGTGGTGAGGATATTGAGGTCACGTAGAGATCAACTTACCTTGGCAGTGATATTCATGTCTCTGCTGGCTGTGAGCCAGAGGTCAGTAGACGTCTGGGTCAGGCTTGGGGAGTCATGGATTCACTGGATCATGGGGTGTGGCGCTGTTGGTACCTGTGCAGGAGGATGAAGGTCTGAGTCTTCAAGTCCTGAGTGCTTCAAGTCTTGCTCTATGGATGTGAGACTTGGAATCTGATCAGGGATTTGAGATGTACACTTAATTCCTTTGGTACTAGGTCTCTTTAAAGAATCCTTGGCTATCGCTGGTTGTACTTTGTGTCCAATGAGCGGTTGCTGAAAGAGACTCCAATGAGATTTGTTACCTGCATAGTCTGTGAGCATCAGCTGCGGCTGTATGGACATGTGGCTCGTTTTCCTGATGCTGATCCTGCCTACCAGATTATCTGTGAGGGAGCCTCATGAGTGGAGGAGGCCAATGGGCCAACCACGTGCCTCGTTGCAGCATGTTGATTGGCATCTCAAGGATATCGGGATGGGCCAGGCATCTGCCTCGGGGATAGCCAGATGGAGGCCCCTGGAATACCGGCGGAAAGTGGACGCAGCAACGTGCTGCTCTGTTGCATGCTCTCATACCCGACCTGACCTGACCTGGCACCCAGGAGTTGAGTCAGCTCACTGGAGCTCTGTGTCCTGTTGTGCTACTGCAAGTGCATAAAAATTGATGGCCAGCGTGTTGGTGGAAGACGATACCGAAATCTCGATGCGTGAGAGAACGTCGTCCGCCTTGTTCTCAATTCCTTTGTTGTGTCAGATATCAGTTGTGAATTGTGAGATGTAACTGAGTTGAAGTGTTCGAGGAGAGTGAGAGTCCAAATTGGTGGATAGAGCGAAAGTTAAACTTTTGAGGTCAATTGGACAGATAATTTTCTGGCCTCTAAGAAGTGGTGGATGTGCTTGATGGCAAGATGTGCAGCCAAGAATATCCAAATTAGTATTTCCAATGTTTCATTTAAACTGCTTCCCTGCTGTACTTGCACTCTGTTGGTTTCAGAATTTTAGAGAAGGCCAATGGACGCCAGTCGGTATTGATGAACTGGTGAATGGTCGCACCCACCGTGATCTCAAACACATCTACCATCGTCCATCAGACATGTTGGCGCCTCTGGTTTTGGATGGATCAGTGGTGAGGCATTGGCCAGTGAGTCTTTGATGGTGTGGAAGGCTGACAATGTTGGTTCCGACCATTGGAACGTTTCAGGGTGCTTACGAAGCCTGGTGTTGGCTTAGTGGTTCGGGTGGCTGGCTTGGGATATTAGGGTCCTGACTTTGATCCCTGTTGGCTGCTGAATTAACACCAGGTGGAGTTGACTCAGCCTGTCATTCTTCCACGGTCTGCGAAATGAGTACCAGTGTACTGGTATAGGGGTACAGCATCAGCGGTATAGTCATGCCCCAACAAAATGATGGCTACCTGGCAGCCAAGCTGTCATATGCAAGAAGAGGAAGCAGTGGGGTGCTTACCAGTTGCGAGTAACTCATTCAGTGGCTGCAGTGTTGCGGCTGTGTTTGGGACATATCTATGGTAAAAGTTGACAAGGTCCAAAAACTCTTGCAGTTCACATTGAGATGAAAGTAATGGGAAATGCCAAATTATCTGCACCTTATTCTTGAGCAGACAGATACCTAAGCTGTTAACACAGTGGCAGAGGAAATTCAACTCCGGAACGCTGAATATGCACTTTGTGAGATTGATGATGATGCCGAAGTCCTGCAAACAGGTGAAGAGTAGACGTCAGTGTTCCTGATGTTTTTCTGTGGTAGCGCTAGCGATTAGAATATCACCGACAGTATATACACGTAGCAGAAGTGTAATCCTCCAAGCACCTGATCGATTAAATGCTGAAAGGTTTGTGTGGCATTGCTTAGGCCGAACGATATCCAAAGGAATTTGAACAGGCTGAAAAGCGTACTGAGTGCTGTCTTCGGGATGTCATCTGAATCCACAGAAGTTCGATGGTACGCATGAACGAGGTCGACCTTTGAGAAGGTTTTGGTGTCATGGTGTGTTGCGGTAAAATCCTGAATGTGTGGAATGGAGTAACAGTCGGGAACAGTTGCGCTGTTTAAGGACCGGTAATCCCCACAAGGACACCAATCCCCAGGTTCCTTCTTGTCTACCATGTGTAGCTGTGAAGACCAACTGCAGGACCATGGTCTGATGATCCCATGTTGTAACGTACCGTACAGTCAAACTCCTGGCGGGCGATGCATAATTCTCGCGTACTAGTCGGAAAGCACACACAAAAACAGGGGTGGTCTCGATGTGATGCGTAATCTGGTGTTTGATGGGCTGGATTGTTGCCGATGAGGGCTTTATGGACGGGAAGTCATAAAGTACTTTCTGATAAGGGAACGTGGGTCTGGATGGAAGACGCGTGATATTCAGTGATGAAACGGTGGATGCTTTTCTCAGACCACGAAGCTGTGTTGAGTTATCCAATAGCGGGCGTTGTTTGACGTCTACAAGGAGATTGAAATGACACAAAAAAAGTCCACACCCCAGATTGAGTATCTGGTGTTTGCAATAGTAAAAAATATCCATGAAAATGCGCGACATCAACCCAAATCAAGTTGGAGGAGACATTCTCCAAAAGTATCAATAGCACTTGTTGGCGGCATGTAATGAATATTCCAGTCGATTTTTCCGATAAACCAGAGCTGAAGCATATTGACGTATTATGATGCGGCGGCAATATGTGCTCCATTGAGCTATGGACAAAGTCCTTGTAGGCTGTGAATAATTCCGAAAATCAAGGAATGATGGAGGATGACCAGGTTGCGGCTTCCTATCGAGGCCAGGTTGGGTATGTGATTAGCCCAGGATAGGTTTATTGTCAATGTTGAAGCCAAGACATCCAAGAGTGACTCACCCAGTGACTGACCATTGAAATAGATAGGTGGCTTGATGATCCTTCCAACGTGACAAGGTGAGACTGAGATTTGCCAAGATTGAAGGACATGTTCCATTTTTCAGACCACCATCAAATCTATTCCAGTTCAGCAGAGAGTGATGGAGCTGCATTCTGTCTGCCTTTCAGTGGGTGTTGAAGAAGAAGTTTATGGAGATGAAGAACAAGACTGGGTGAAAGACTGCCTTGCGGGCGCTCCGGCCTCCATTGGGATTAGAGAGGAGAGGGTTTCATTGATAGGCACGCATTGACTGCTTCAAGTGGAGAAAGCTAAGGATGAAGGTGGACTTGTATGCCGCAGGCAGCGATCTTGGTAAACAGAGCAGCCTGTCAACTTCGTTGAATGCCAGATCTGTCCAGGGAGTGTCCTGACCTACTTGCAAGATTTACATCAAAAAAATTATTCATTATCCCAAAGCACAGCAATGAGGTTCATTGAAATTACCGTTAGTCATATGTATTAAATGTAATAAAACCCACAATTAAAAAAGGTTATTTTGGCAAACCATAAACACCTTGGCATATACTCGTGCAGCAGATTTCTGCGGCCGCATATCAAAAAGAGTTACCTTTATTAACCATTGAAAGCCATACCCCCCCACCACAAAAATAGAGCACCTGGTATTGAAACAAAACCTTGGCAGGATGTTTCATTTTAATTGCACACGTAAGCAACCTCATATTCAATTACGTACTCTAACATGGCTTTGTGAAGGTGATCATTAACGTGTGTTAATATCATATTTTAATGCTAATGTTAAATTCAAGTTGTGGTTGATCGTTGCAGTTTGCCAAATGTCTTTCTCATACAAGTTTGATCTTCCAGTACTGTCTTCCAGGGCAGCGTTTCCTCGGACCTGTATTCACTGTTGTGCTTTGACCCCCCCACCTCCATCCCATCACATTCCCTCCCCTACCACCGATGTCTTTGTGTGATTTAACATCACCTGCACTCTTTTTAAACCCAAGGTCATCCCAAGACCAAATCAAACACTCGCTACGTTTGCCTCAGACTGCAGGTTCAGTGGGCATTTAATCAAAAATTAGTTTCTTGGTAGCCATGTTGTCGGCCAACACATCAGTGGGATATAACGAGGGCGACAATGTTTACAATAATCATTTAGGGAGTGATGGAAGTTCTTCAAAAATGATGACAGATTCTCTATCGGTGAGCAGCTTTCTCACTGCATGGCAAGGAGATGCAAGGAACTTGGACATGGAAGGAGACTTGGACGTGACTGGGCTTCATCCCCATCAATTCAGTCTATCGGCTTATTCATCGCGTATGATACCAACGCAATCTTTACCATTTACCCAATTTCACTGGGGGAAGGGGGCAGGTATAAGAACATCACCATGGTGTCTTGTTTTTGGATTTCACAGATTGCAGGATGGTGATAAAGACAGTTGAAGGGTTAAAAATAAACAAAAAACAGCACATTCACTTTGTGGAGTGACTCTGCGAATGATGCGAATTACAGGACTTAAATTATGTGCCTTTATACACACCTTTCAAGATTAAAAAAAAAATGGCCATTTTCTTTTATTTTACCAGTGATAGCATGCCGACTGCAGTTAAATCATGGTAATGTCCCTCACTATTCGATTTTCATGTAAATCTTTATAATCATCATGTAACACTGACATGCAAGGGTATTACCTCCTCTTTCAGTCAGGTTGAAGAGCCTCCTTTAGGGCGACATGGTAATCTCCTTGATGGCATCACTGCACAGGTCTTCAAATCATGCTTTATGGAGCCTTTCCATTTTCTCTCATCATTTTTTTAAATATTTTTTTTATTTCTGAGGGTCACTCCTCATAGGAATGGAAGATTGCCTTTGATGTCCTGCTTCATTAAAAAGATTAAAAACCAATCGCTCATCCACAGGCCACTGTAAAGTTTCCTACCGATCATCAGAAAGATTATGGAATCCATCACAAACAACCTCAAGGTATATCTCTCCTCTCTCCTTGTGCCTTGGTGCTTCCATTTGTTGTCCCACTGTTTTCCTTTTGCTCCATTTTCTCTTTTCCATTGTACCGTTCTACTCTTCAATTAGCCTCCATGTCTCTATAAAACAAAACCTTTTGAAACTGTCATGAGCTGGATATCAGCATGGTCTGAGAGGCCCAATTGTCGCCCCCAAAGGTCCCATAGTCCAAAATACCTCGCTGTGATCCCAATCACAAGGATTAGTCAAGTGATTAAACCCTTGCAATTGTTACCAAAATTTGAATAAAGCTGAGCAATTCATCATGGACTCTTGGAGAAAGCACGTCTTGCTCATAAACCCCAAATCAAATTATTTAATTACCACACACATATGTGACCCTCCAGTACAAAACCAGTCGGAAGTCGCAAAAATTCAATATTGAGTTATTGGGTTTATTTGAAAGCCCATAAAATAAGCTTCACAACGGTGTATCATACATGATGGTCGTCACAAACTGACCGACATATCTTACGATGAAGTTTTACAACACACGTTATTGGAAAATCGAAATAACCGGATATTGGCTTCTGGAGTTTGAGAAACAAAGTCTTAGCAACGTATACCAGCAATAGTTTCTCAAACTCCAGAAGCCAATACCGGTTATTTCGATTTTCTCAATAACGTGTGTTGTAAAACTTCATCGTAAGACATCTCAGTCAGTTGGTGACGGACCACCATGTATGATACACCGTTGTGAAGCTTATTTTATGGGATTTCAAATAAACCCAATAACTCAATATTTAATTTTTGCGACTTCCGACTGGTTTTGTACTGGAGGGTCCATTATTTACAGTTGCTTTACAATTTAAAAACGAGTTCGAATTGCAAACATACCCCGTGGGAGTTCATTCGTACAACTCTCAGGTGAGCGATAGCACGGATGACAGATAGGTTTGAAATTGCGTTAAGATTTTCATCGCATCAGAAAAAGAAACCAGAACACCTCACAAGAGTGAGGTGAGTTTCATATCATCATTTGCGACTTAATTTTGAGTTGGGCATCGCCCAGCGCATTCAATTATTTTTTTTTAAATAATTTTAAGAAAATGGGCCGAAAGAGCTGTTTCTTGGCCCAAAGGGCCGGAATCGCACTTTGGGCTCAGTTATTGC
>CM068966.1:71229835-71242871 GCA_035128595.1 Eptatretus atami | reverse complement strand
CAAATGAACTGTACACAAGAAAAGAGAGAACACGAGCGGCGCTTCGACCCCGTGGGGTCCCATCATTAACTGAACACGCTACTCTTACGGCCCAAACACCTGAATCATCCATGCACCCTATTATGTCACATACCGTACATTGCCATTATCCATGGGTTTATTGATTAATAATTAGGATGTTTAACAACCACTTCTGTGCACATGAAAACTAAATTGCATCAATGAAGATGAATATGAAAAAAAATTCAAAACTATGTCCATTACACAGTCTATAGAAAGTCCACACCCCCTTTCAAAATTTTCATCGTTTTGTTGACTTGTAGCCTGGAATTAAATTGCATTAAATCAGACTTTTTCAACCTTTAGTTGCACATCGTAACCCACAACTTCCAAGTGAAAAACAAATTCTACAAATTTAAGAAAATTGATTAAAAATACAAAACTAGAATATATTGGTTGGATAAGTGTCCACCCCCCTTATAATGGCAATAGTAAATTAGCTCAGGTGTAACCAATCACCTTCAAAATCACACACCAAGTTAATTGGACTCCATCTGTGTTGCATTGCAATGGTTCTGATTATTTCAGAATAAAATCAGCTGTTCCTAAAGGCTTCCTCTGCTGAGCAGTACATTACACAGCAAAGACTCAACCATGAACACCAAGGAGCTTTCAAAAGACCTCTGGGATAAAGTTGTGGAAAGGCACAGGTCAGGGGTTGGGTATAAAAATAATTTAAAGGCCTTGAATATCCCTTGGAGCACAGTCAAGACAATCATTAAGAAGTGGAAGGTGTATGGTACCACAAAGACCCTCCTGAGATCAGGCCGTCCCTCCAAACTGGATGACCAAGCAAGGAGGAGACTGATCAGAGAGGCCACCAAGAGGCCAATTGCAACTTTCAAAGTTTTTTTCAAAGTTTCAAAAACTCCACCTTGAGTCCTCATTTGAGGAATGAAAAAAAAACCACTCCGGAGATTATGAAGCCATGCGGCAAAACTTTTTGTGGTCTGATGAAACCAGGATGGAACTTTTTGGCCCAAATGCAAAACGTTACGTTTGGCTCAAACCCAACACAGAACATCACCCAAATAACACCATCCCTACTGTGAAACATGGTGGTGGCAGCATCATGTTATGGGGATGTTTCTCATTAGC
This sequence comes from Eptatretus atami, assembly GCA_035128595.1. Taxonomy (NCBI): domain Eukaryota; kingdom Metazoa; phylum Chordata; class Myxini; order Myxiniformes; family Myxinidae; genus Eptatretus; species Eptatretus atami. The sequence continues at coordinate 71,241,713 of CM068966.1, read as the reverse complement.
AGGGACTGGGGCACTTGTCAGGATAGAAGGGAAAATGGATGGAGCAAAATACAGAAAAATCCTCTGAAAACCTGCTGCCCTCTGCAAGAAAGCTGAAATTGGGACGGAAGTTCACCTTTCAGCATGACAACCCGAAACACACAGCCAAAGCCACAATGAAGTGGCTAAGAAACAAAAAGATAAATGTCCTTGAGTGATCTAGTCAGAGCCCCAACCTCAATCCAATCGAAAATCTGTGGCATGACTTGAAGATTACTGTCCATCAACGCTCCCCACACAACTTGACTGAACTTGAACAGTTTTGTACAGAAGAATGGGCAAATATTGCTCAATCAAGGTGTGCAAAGTTGGTAGAGACCGATCCCAACAGACTCACAGCTGTAATTGCTGTCAAAGGTGCTTCCACGAAGTATTAACTCAGGGGATGGAAACTTATCCAACCATGATATTCTCGCTTTGTATTTTTAATTAATCTTATGAAATTTGTAGAATTTGTTTTTCACTTGGAAGTTGTCAGTAACAATGTGTAAATAAAGGTGAAAAAAGTCTGATTTAATGCAATTTAATTCCAGGCTATAATGCAACTAAAAGTAAAAAATTTTGAAAGAGGGTGTAGACTTTCTGTCGGCACTGTATTTGTACAATGTTTTGCATCAATATGTTAAGCGGTTCGAGAGAAGATTGTTTACTTTTTCATTTTCAATCCAATATGGTGACCAAACCACATGACCGATAACATCATAAATTTAATTCTTCACTCACATTGGGTTGTGGATCAGATATATGAAGTTTCAGATTTTTCCGATCAGGATTTTGATTCTACCAATTCTGTCTGGAATACCACTTCACCAATGATGTCATCGTTATCATGCTATATACCCCATGGCGAGTTGACATATGCCAACTTTCAATTTGTTTTGTTGAGCGGTTTTGGAGAAAATGATGTCCAGTTTTTTTTCTTTAATCCAATCATGCATTGCCTAGATATGGAATTGGGAAGGAGCGGTGCACAAAAATATGGCTGCCAGACCATGTGACCGATGCCAGACGATGCGTTTAAATTTACACTCGATATTCCCCAATGCTAGTCCATCATGTGTACGAAGTTTCACATCGATCGAATAAGCCATTCTGAAGAAGATTTTTGAAGATGTTTATTTTCAATCTAATATGGCTGACAAACCACATGACTGATAAAATCATCAATATTTAATTATCTTCACCAATTTAACAGTGGATCACCCTCAATAATTTTAGTTTTGATCAGATAAGGATTTTGATGCATCCGAGTATGACTGGCATCCCACTTCACCGGTGAAATCATCCTTATCAACATTTACATTCAATATGTTTTTTTATTTTTTTTGCCATCACACACCTGGTCTTGACCTTTCTGCTCTTTCATAGTCAACCACATGATCCTTTCCAAATATTGTCTCATTGCCCACCTTCACTCCTTTATCTCCATTTTCTTCCTTCTGTGGCATTGCCTTGATAAATTCCTGTAATCTTACTATTCCCGGTGGTCCTTTAAAACAGTAACCCAGCACAATTTTGTGCTGTCCCGTGTGTCACTACGTACTCCATGTGATCCCTGTGTTTCTGTGTAGGCCTACCTGCTCTTGTGCCGATGTCTTCTTTGCTTTCACACTGTCTACATTTTCCTTCATGCTGCATTGTCAGTCTGTTCCTTTAACTCTGTTATCTCGTTGTGTGTGTGTGTGTGTGTGTGTGTGTGTGTGTGTGTGTGTGTGTGTGTGTGTGTGTGTGTGTGTGTTTTATATCCACCTTTAAAAGAATATATATCAGCTGGAAAAATTCCCTGTCACATGTTATATAATAAGCCCTGGGCAGAACTGACCTGTGCACAACCATTAGGCATGACCTTGCTGCTGCTCTGGTGCTTCTTGATCCAGTAAAGTTGAGCTTAGGGAATCATTGGCATCTCCCACCATGAAATGCTGGTCATGGACCTGCACCTTACTTACAGGATCCAAGTTAATGATGTTTCTCCTTTCTTTGTTTTTTGTTTTTTTTTTAAACCTGAATTCAATCTTTTGAATACAATGTACATGCAAAGCCTGGTGTTGGCTTCACGGTTAAGGTGGCTGGCTTAAGATCTTAGGGCCTTGAATTTGAGTCCCTGTCATGGTGTTACATAAAACCAGGTGGGTTGACTGAGCCTGTCATCTTTTTGATGTTGGGAAAATGAGTACCAGCTTACTGGAAATGGGGCACCACATCAGGAGCACATTCGTGCTCATGATGCAACCAGCAGCTACAGGCTGCATACGAAATTGTCATAATGTAGATGCTGATGGAACAGCAGATGCACAACATACGAAGTGGTTTCAATTGGCAAGAAAGGGCAATTGTAAGTTTGCAGACATGGGAAATGCGCCTCGTGTGGGTGTGTACTGGTTACTGGCAGGGTATGCTTACACTTTGTAAGCAATAACGAACCGTGCCTCTCCAATGTCTCGAGTCGCTCCCCTGCGTTTGTTTTTTTCATTTATTTACATTTTCGTTTAGGATGCATTCCGAGGGTTCTTTGATTCTTTCCAGTGTATCGGCTTCGCTGTCCATTGTCATGCAAAATTTCAGCTTTCTACATCACCCAGAATGTCTCGAACATTAATATCAGTGAGTGAGTGAGTGAGTCAATGAATGGATAGAATAAGCTTTATGTGTTATACATACAGTATACACTGCCTATAGAAAATGTACAGACCCTTTCAAAAATTTTCACCTTTTGTTTTATAGCCTGGAATTAAATTACATTAGATCAGACTTTTTCACCTTTTGTTTACACATCGTAACCCACAACTTCCAAGTGAAAAACAATGTCTACAAATTTCAGAAAATTAATTAAAAATACAAAACTCGAATATCTTGGTTGGATAAGTGTCCATCCCCTGAGTTAATACTTGGTGGAAGCACCTTTGACACCAATTACAGCTGTGAGTCTCTTGGGATAGGTCTCTACTAACTTTTAACACCTTCATTGGACAATACTTGCCCATTCTTCTGTGCAAAACTGTTCAGGTTCAGTCAAGTTGTGTGGAGAGTGTTGATGGACAGAAATCTTCAAGTCGTGCCACAGATTTTCGATTTGATTTAGGTCGGGGCTCTGACTGGGCCACTCAAGGACATTTATCTTTTTGGCCCTGAGCCATTCCAGTGTAGCTTTGGGTGTGCGTCGGGTCGTTGTCATGTTGAAAGGTGAACTTCCATCACAATTTCAGCTTTCTTGCAGAGAGCAGCAGGTTTTCCTCTCGGATATTTCTGTATTTTTCTCCATCCATTTTCCCTTGTATCCTGCCAAGTGCCCCAGTCCCTGCTGATGAGAAACATCCCCATAACATGATGCTTCACAGTAGGGATGGTGTTCTTTGGGGATGTGCTGTGTTGTGTTTGTGATGAACATAACGTTTTGCATTTCGGCCAAAAATTTCCATCTTCGTTTTTTCAGACCACAAAACTTTTTGCCACATGGCCTCAGGATCTCTGAAGTGATTTTTTGCATACCTCAAACGGGACTCAAGGTGGGCTTTTTTGAGTAATGGCTTCCTTCTTGCCACCACCCTAGCATACAGGCCAGAACTTGGAGTACTTGGGATTTTGTGATCACATGTAAACAGTGACCAGTCTTTTCCATAAAGGCATCTAGCTCTTTCAAAGTTGCCATTGGCCTCTTGGTGGCCCTCTCTGATCAGTCCTCCTCCTTGCTTGGTCATCCAGTTTGGAGGGTCGGCCTGATCTCGGCAGGTTCTTGGTGGTCCCATACGCCTTCCACTTATTAATGATTGTCTTGACTGTGCTCCATGGGATATTCAAGGCTCCGAAATATTTTTATACATTCCCCTGATCTGTGCCTTTCCACAAGTTTATCCCGGAGGTCTTTTGAAAGCTCCTTTATGCTCATGGTTGGGTCTTTGCTGTGAAATGCATACCCAGCAGAGGAAACCTAGAGAACAAGGGATTTTATTCTGAAATAATCAGAATTACAACAATTTAACACAGTGGAGGCCAATTAACTTGGTGTGTGATTTTGAAGGTGATTGGTTACACCTGAGCTAATTTACAATTGCTATTATAAGGGGGGTGGACACTTACCCAACCATGATGTTCTAGTTTTGTATTTTCAATTAATTTTCTGACATTTGTATAATTTGTTTTTCACTTGGAAGTTGTGGGTTACGATGTGTAAATAAAGGTGAAAAGTCTGGTTGAATGCAATTTCATTCCAGGCTATGAGACAACAAAAGGTAAAAATTTTGAAAGGGGTGTGGACTTTCTCTAGGCATTGTATGTGCAAACATAACATGAGAGAAGAAGGTGAAAGATAGAGGATAGGTGAAGTGCAAGATACAGGTTTAGTTCCCTGGGTAGGGTTTGGCATCATACCTCATCTACACCACGTCCTCAGATTGAACTACTTTAATTTACCCTTGCCAACTCCTGCAATTCTCCCTCTCTATAGGTTACGAGACGACCCGTGAACCCGTTGGGTTCCCGTTGTGACAGCGGTTGATGAAAAAAAATCATTTCAAGAAAAAAAAAGATAGCTCCAGCAAACTATACCGCTGAGGTTGTTTGCATTGATCAAATTTCTCCCGAAGAGTACTTGACTGAATCGGGAATTGATTTTTAATAATTTTTTCGTTGCCTGATTTGAACGAAACTTGATACTGCACATCGCAGGAGAATGGTGAGTAAGGTGGCCCTAAAATTTTTGAGCTATCGTGTACCGTTTTGGCTGTATTTCGGGAACATACGTTACATACATACAAGATGAGAGTTTTATGTAATATATAGATGTACGATGTACTACACATTATGATGAAGGGTATAATAATGCCATCCTTTTGGAGGGGAATGAAGCCAGCTGTCCCATTTGCTGGCATTCAGCTGTGGACATTAATTATTCCACTTTCCTTTCAAAGAAAATTGGTCATTGTGTGTGGTAGATCCACATCAAATTCTATCTATCCAGATCAAATTCAAAATTCTGCCCAACTTGACTGCAAGGACATGATAAGCATCATAACTGTGCCCAGTAATGATGGAAGCAGGAGATCAAAGTGATAATTGAATCTGAGTGATGTATGCATTCACTGAATAGCAAAGTAAACTGAACAGAATCATATATAATAACTAAGTGGCACTCTTCGACGTCACCAGATATGCCTCTGCCACGTTATTACATCATTACACGTACTTGGACCAAGTTTGATTGAAATCCCTGAACCCACATTCAACATATTAATAATTTCTGGCTGCCAGAGCAATGCGTCCGATCAAGTTCAAATATTAATACATATATTTCCCATGACTACTCGATCATACTTGTGACGTTTCACATCGGTTGTTGAAGCGGTCAAGAGAAACAATTTTAGCCGCGTCGCGTTGCGAACGCTGGCTTTAAGAGAGCTACGCGTTCTTCTTCTTCTTGTTGTTCTTGTTCTTCTTCTTCTTGTTATTTTTTACTTCTTCTTCTTCTTCTTGTTTTTCTTCTTCTTCTTCTTCTGCTGAAGACAAAACCTTTAGGACGCGGCTCTTGACACATTTGTCCTTGTTTTTATACATTTTCCTTCAATCCAATATGGCTACCAGACCATGTGAACCTATTAATTATTCGTGACACCTTAGTATCCCCAAGGCTTTTGGAACATGTGGGTGAAGTTTACCCTCGATCTGTCAAGCCGTTCTGGAGAAGAAGGTTTTTCAAGGTTTAGTCTTCAAAAAATCATTGCTGCCAAACCATGTGATCTATGACATCATAGGTGGAGAAGTTTTTGTTTCTCATGGATAGGCGATCATACCTGTAAATTTTTGCCTCGATCTGTTCAGCCGTTTCTGAGAAGATTTTTGAAGGTTTTATATTAAAAACAATATGGCTACAAACCATGTGACGATGACGTCATAACCCCCCCCCTCATACAATTTAGTCTTATATGACCCCTAAAAATTTTCATACTGATCGGATAAAGCGTTCGACATATGCAATTATGACAATATCCACTAACCAACGCCAGCAGACGGGACACCGAGCTAAATTCCTTCTGAGGCACGGCACAGTTTCTGATGCAACTCCTTGCCTGCAAAGTACCAACCTGGCAGTGTGTAGTCAGGTCTGGAATCAGCTCACACAAGACGGCTCTAAGGTAATTGTGCTTACCTGTGCACCATCCTGTCGGGGGGGGGGGGGAAACTTATATTAATGGGGCAGATAATAAAGATGTTTTAATCTGAACCTGTTGCAATTTCTGAGAAAATATGATAAATACCCCAGATTTTGTTTGTCTGTTCAAAAACAAGATTAGCTTGTCTTTTTGGCTTTTTTTTTTGAAATTAAGTAGGTCTCTCGACATGTGTGCTGTGTACAATCTGCAATGGCCATTTCTCAATATCACATGGTGGGCTAATGATGCAACAAGGCACATCAACTGAGCAAAGCATAAGGAGCTCGCTGCTGCAAGAACGAACAATGTAGCCATCACCCATCTGTTCTCATACAGGAATGAGCAGTAAAGTGTGACCGTGGCCGAAGTACTACCCACTACTATAATCATAAAGCTCTAACCTTCCGTTGAGTCATAGTGATCACGCTGGAACTATTTTCAGGCATGTCCCAGACTATCTCATTGTCAACAAAACTAAATAAACATCTCAGTGGTCGGATTAAAACAGGGTATCTGGTTGAAGTCATAGCAGGAGAGAGCATGAAGAAGTTTGCGGAAGAATTGCCAAACACTCTGTTCTGCCTGCCTATTGATGTCAGCAATGGGAATGAGAAACCGTTCCAATATTATGAGCATGCTCAGTGGTTCTGAGTTTGGAGAAAAATCTGATAATAATAATAATAATATAATAATAAATATAACTGGAGGAAAATATAATACAACAATAACATGGGCGGATCTGCAGGTGGCATATTGTATTGGGCATGATGACGAAAAAATGGCGTAATATTTGGCCAAGTCTTGCTAAACGGAAGGGTTTTGAAAGTGGCAAAAAAAAAGGTGATTTGTGTAATTCAAATTAAAATAAAATAACGATTTTAAAGGTTGTAGAAAATAAAATTCTGGAAGTTTACCACTGTTGATGCAATGTCTGAAACACCACTTCTTCAACACGTTCCATAGGTTCTTAATGCCAGTTGTTTGTGGCCTTTGTGACGTCCTTAAAAACTAAGTTTCTTGTTTGGAATATGTTTCAATTTCGTTTGACTGCCAGACAGGTAGAAGACTAAAAATATTATCATGTCCTCTCTGTGCATGCACGATCGGAATAAATTCATCAGAGGCATGGTACTGCTAAAACTACCGGTTCGTTTTCTGATTCATGTTTAAACAAAATATAACATTCAATTGAAATCGAGTTGTTCCTCGAATCACAAATGGATGTTTGTTAGACACACGGACAGACAGAAGTTAACAAATTGCTTAACCTCGCTTTTCACACGCGCAGGGTGACCTGGAATCTTCAGCTTCGGATGCCCGTGCCACCATATTCATGACTGCACATGAAAGGCCAGAAAGCAGCATCATTCAAGGTTGAGGACTTTCTATTGGTTTGACACGAGTGTTTCTCGAAAGGAGCTTCTGCAAGAGTTTCAGGAGTTCTGCAATCGCAAATCATGCAAGACCTTGCAATACATTGCTATCAAAATATATATGTGGTGGCTGTGCTTGGGCCATTACCTGGAGAAAGCATTGCGGAAGTGGCCTGCTTTTGAAAATTCACCATCTGTGAAATTCATCACAGAAGTTCCTGCTATTCACAGCGCGGTTATGGAGTGCATGGAAAAACTTGTGAAAGATCAGATGTCTCACCTCTTCAAGCCAAAGATCATCCGTCAAGTCGAACAATTTAGAGGAGTGATTACAAGTTCCCGATGAACAACCAAAGAGAGGACAGTAATCTGCTCATCGGCCTGACAACAAAGATCTACCTGGCAAGGGAAGAGATGGAAGACTACCATGCACCTTATCCGAAGCAGAAGGAAGATTTCAATGCTGGTGTAAGTAACATCTCCAGACCAGCCAAATACGACATTCTGCTGAAGTTTTCAGTGAGAAGAAGAAGTCCTCACACATGTAACTGTGTTTAATGTTGCACAGCAAAGAGACATCATTTGACAACATCCTGTACTTTCTTCAATCATTTTAGCCACTTGAGGTCATGCCCTGGAGGCTGGCAGGATGGAGGTACCCACACTCACCTCTAAGTTGTCTAGCCTGGGTTTGAATCCATGACCCAGCTATATAAAATTGTCATCTTGGTGTTTCACAGCATGGTAACCTGGTGTTAGCTTAACCGGTAAGGTGGCTGGCCTTCTGATGACTCCATTTCAGTATTTGGTCTTCCGTTTCATTTGTTTGTACCATATCCTGATGCTGTGTGGACTGTGCTTCCCCACTGATGGACCTCTCTAGCTAGCTTAGTACCTGTTGCTGCGTTTGAGCCCGGGAGTAACTGCTGAAATCGATCTGTCCGGGTTCCTCCCGACATCTTTGTTCTTTGTTTCCTTTCACACTTTATTTCTACTTTTTCACATTTCTCTTTGTTCTGGATATTAGATATGCTGGTTTTTTCTTCCCTTTTATCTCTTTATTTCTCTTTCTTTATCTATCTGTCGAAGCGAATTGAATTATTGCAGAAACTTTTTTTTCCTGTAAGACTCACTTAGCTGCATCTGGATGGGTTTGAAGGTTGTGGAGTAGCGGCTGAAACCTGAATCCCATCCAGGTTCCTCCTGATGACTCCTCTTTTGCTGATGTTCCTACTTGGTGATTCCTTGCAGTATTTGGTCTTACCTTTGATTAAGATCTTAGGGTCTTCAGTTGAGCCTGTGATATCGTTGAATTAGCACGGGTGGGGTTGACTCAACCTGTCATCCTGAGGTTGGCAAAATGAGTACCAGCTTACTGGAAATAGGGGCACTGCATCAGTGGCATGGCTGCGCTTCCAGAAAAGATGCAACCAGCACCCGCAGACTCCATAACGAAATAACAATGACAACAGGCAGGTGATTCATCAATGTGCGTGCCGTCCCTCAGATGGACGTTCAACTGGGCGACCCGCGTCTGCCGCCATTATTGGTGGATGTTAAGAAGATCCCACGGTGTCCTTCCCGAAGAGTAGGCGAGCTATCGCCGGCACCCTGAACAAATTACAAATTACTGTCCTACTAATCAAAATTCATGAATCGGAGGAACTGCTGCGCCCTCCGCCAACAATGCAACTCAGCCTAACCCTAACCTAACCCTAACCCTAACCCTAACAGCTTGGTTTAATGTGTAAATACTTTGTACTACAGTCTACTTATATATATATATATATATATATATATATATAATTATATTATATATATATATATATATATATATTGAGATACATTGATAAGTTTCATCTTGCACAGCACTATTCCCATGATGTAGTTTGGTTCTCATTCATAGTTCATAGGTCATGTTGCCAGATTTATTGAAGGTTGATTGTGTTATCTTCTGATGTTAATGCTTAATGAGAAGAGAGGCAATTTTAAAGGAGAACAATCTGGTTATTGCAGGACCAGAATCATCGCATCACGCAACAAGCTCAGCGAAGCCACAGAATGCACTGCGCCCCGGAAACTCCTCCTCTTTACCAAACCACACCCCCACGCTTCCCGGTCCAATGAACACAATGTAATACCATTACATCCATCCATTGGGACCACACTCTGTGCAGAGCGTTTTGTGCTGCTTAAGCAGTCTCTTGGCTATCGGGTACAATCCTGGATGGTCGTCACTCCGACACAGGATACCAGCAAGCTTGGTACTCATTTTGTCAACCTTGAAGGATGACAGGCAAAGTCAACCCCACCTGGTATTAATTCATCAGCCAAGGGGGATTTGAACGAAGGATCCTAAGATCCCAACCCACCACCCTAACCATTAATCCAACACCAGGCATAGTACCATAACACATTGCTCTGTATATGCTTCCTGCCCAATTCCCACTCTTCAAGGAGGTTCATCTTGAAATTCACACTTCTTCGTGAAACCCCCTACAGTGACAACACACACACCACACCCACACACACACACACCCACACACACACACAATTAGATTTTTACCTGTGAGTAAGTCACACATTCAAATCTACAACGCAACAAAAATCCTCACGCTCCCACTCCAGCCTTTCCATATTTTGCTCTCCTCCATCATTCCAATACCAAGTCCTCACTCTTCCCCTTCCAACCTACGTATCAATCCCATTGGCCAACTCAAACCTTTAACACCCCCCCCCCCCTACTCACCAAAAAGTCCAAAACTCCCCCCCCCCAAAGCCTCACTCCCTTCCATATCTGTCCATTTTACCGTCACCCTCCTCCCGCGCTCATAGAAGCAAACGGGCATTTCCACATTGCTGCAGCAGAATATTTAACCCCTTTTGCACCCCATCGTGCTGTCACCTACTTCACGAGAACCCCCGTCACCGGTCGCCTGTTCAACTCAACCTCAAGAAGAAAATAGTCGGAAAATAATAGCAAGGACTGCTGCGTAACCTCTGCACTCCGCAGTAAAAGTGCTGCTTGAGAGATAGGGTTTCTAAATGGTAATTGCTAAAGGGTCAATTGTAAAGGTCTAAAGGTTTATTCTATATATAAGGGGTTCCTCAATTGGTGGCCGTAGTATAAAATTGTGGTGGGGTCACGTGAACTGTCCAACCAATGAGTGGAACTACCACGACGCACGCCTGCTCCCTTTATCGTATAATATAGTCTCGCTTGGAGGGGGGAGGATACATTTTCCCCGGAACTGGGGCAAACAAGGGGGGCGGGGGGAGACGGGTAAACTGTCTCCAAATTGTCGGGTGGAGGAGAGGCAAACTGTCCCCATAATTCACTGTGGGGGTTGGGTGAGGGCAACACCAATCATGATTCCCAGACTCCTGCCCGGCTGTTCCTGAATGTAAATCATGAAAGGTTCTACCTGTGGTATGTGCTTAGATTTTTTTTTTTTTAATGCTTCAATGTAAATATTCCATCAGTGGTGAGAAATAGGTCACAGTGTGTAACAACCGAGCTGTATCAATGTTGTTATATGTATTGTTACATATGTCACAACGTCATCACCGTCAGGAGAACTGGGTTAGAGGGTGTGTACAGTGTTTCCCGGCACATGGCAGGCTGGCAGATGGGGACAAAGAGAGACACAAGAAGACGCCAATGGAGAGGGTCAGAGAGAAGGACAGAGATGGTCCCTGAGAAAGCGGGAAGAGCGACGGACGATCCTGTCCCCACGCTCCTGGAGCAAAACGGAAATGAACAATGCATGGATTGTTGGCCTGTCGGTGAGGAATGCTGCTTCACATCCTTCTTTCTCTTTCACTTCCCGACATCCATATTTCTCTGCACCTGTAATTCCTCTGCTTGCCTTTCATAACATACGGTGCCTTCATTACTCCTCGATACTGTATACCTACCTCATCGTCTGCACGGAATACATTAAGGAGCTGCCACAATGTATTGTCACCACTTTTAGAAATCGTGACATTTATTGCCCTTAGTGTGTAGAGTGTTCGTTCGTTTGCTGTTTTTCCACCTTTTTCAGATTTGAGTCAACGTAACTATGGTGATACAAACAATTACACAAATTGAATAACTAATTTTGTCAGTGTTCTGGGTTCACGAACTCCACAAATGGAAAACAATGGAAGCAGTGCAGGCCGACTTCCGCTAAGATTCATATTCCGCTAAGAGCTCCCGTAAAAAGGCACTCCTGTTGGGATTTGGGATGCATCAACTCTTTGCAACAGAAAACATATAAGATTATGTCATAACTGGAAATGGCCATCGAACCAGAGGTCAGCCGTGTGATTGGTCAA
>CM068966.1:71188794-71229631 GCA_035128595.1 Eptatretus atami | reverse complement strand
ACAAAAGGTAAAAATTTTGAAAGGGGGTGTGGACTTTCTCTAGGCATTGTATGTGCAAACATAACATGAGAGAAGAAGGTGAAAGATAGAGGATAGGTGAAGTGCAAGATACAGGTTAAGTTCCCTGGGTAGGGTTTGGCATCATACCTCATCTACAGAACGACTACCGGGATTCTCAGATTGAACTACTTTATATACCCTTTGCGCCAACTCCTGCAATTCCTCCCTCTCTATAGGTTACGAGACGACCCGTGAACCGCGTTGGGTTCCCGTTGTGACAGCGGTTGATGAAAAAATCATTTCAAGAAAAAAAAAAGATAGCTCCAGCAAACTATACCGCTGAGGTTGTTTGCATTGATCAAATTCTCCGAAGAGTACTTGACTGAATCGGGAATTGATTTTTTAATAATTTTTTCGTTGCCTGATTTGAACGAAACTTGATACTGCACATCACGGAGAATGGTGAGTAAGGTGGCCCTAAATTTTTGAGCTATCGTGTACCATTTTGGGTATTTCGGGAACATACGTTACATACATACAAGATGAGAGTTTTAGTAATATATAGATGTACGATGTACTACACATTATGATGAAGGGGTATAATAATGCCATCCTTTTTGAGGGGAATGAAGCCAGCTGTCCCATTTGCTGGCATTCAGCTGTGGACATTAATTATTCCACTTTCCTTTCAAAGAAAATTGGTCATTGTGTGTGGTAGATCCACATCAAATTCTATCTATCCAGATCAAATTCAAAAATTCTGCCCAACTTGACTGCAAGGACATGATAAGCATCATAACTGTGCCCCAGTAATGATGGAAGCAGGAGATCAAAGTGATAATTGAATCTGAGTGATGTATGCATTCACTGAATAGCAAAGTAAACTGAACAGAATCATATATAATAACTAAAGTGGCACTCTTCGACGTCACCAGATATGCCTCTGCCCACGTTATTACATCATTACACGTACTTGGACCAAGTTTGATTGAAATCCCTGAACCCACATTCAACATATTAAATAATTCTGGCTGCCAGAGCATGCGTCCGATCAAGTTCAAATATTAATACATATATTTCCCATGACTACTCGATCATACTTGTGACGTTTCACATCGGTTGTTGAAGCGGTCAAGAGAAACAATTTTTAGCCGCGTCGCGTTGCGAACGCTGGCTTTAAGAGAGCTCCGCGTTCTTCTTCTTCTTGTTGTTCTTGTTCTTCTTCTTCTTGTTATTTTTTACTTCTTCTTCTTCTTCTTGTTTTTCTTCTTCTTCTTCTTCTGCTGAAGACAAAACCTTTAGGACGCGGCTCTTGGACACATTTGTCCTTGTTTTTATACATTTTCCTTCAATCCAATATGGCTACCAGACCATGTGACCTATTAATTATTCGTGAACACCTTAGTATCCCCAAGGCTTTTGGAACATGTGGGTGAAGTTTACCCTCGATCTGTCAAGCCGTTCTGGAGAAGAAGGTTTTTCAAGGTTTAGTCTTCAAAAAATCATTGCTGCCAAACCATGTGATCTATGACATCATAGGTGGAGAAGTTTTTGTTTCTCATGGATAGGCGATCATACCTGTAAATTTTTGCCTCGATCTGTTCAGCCGTTTCTGAGAAGATTTTTGAAGGTTTTTATATTAAAAACAATATGGCTACCAAACCATGTGACCGATGACGTCATAACCCCCCCCCCCCTCATACAATTTAGTCTTATATGACCCTAAAAATTTTCATACTGATCGGATAAAGCGTTCGACATATCCAATATGACATATCCACTACCAACGCCAGCAGACGGGACACCGAGCTTAATATCCTTCTGAGGCACGGCACAGTTTCTGATGCAACTCCTTGCCTGCAAAGTACCAACCTGGCAGTGTGTAGTCAGGTCTGGAATCAGCTCACACAAGACGGCTCTAAGGTAATTGTGCTTACCTGTGCACCATCCTGTCGGGGGGGGGGGGGAAACTTATATTAAGGGGCAAGATAATAAAGATGTTTTAATCTGAACCTGTTGCAATTTCTGAGAAAATATGATATCCCCCAGATTTTGCATTTGTCTGTTCAAAAACAAGATTAGCTTGTCTTTTTGGCTTTTTTTTTGAAATTAAGTAGGTCTCTCGACATGTGTGCTGTGTACAATCTGCAATGGCCATTTCTCAATATCACATGGTGGGCTTAATGATGCAACAAGGCACATCAACTGAGCAAAGCATAAGGAGCTCGCTGCTGCAAGAACGAACAATGTAGCCATCACCCATCTGTTCTCATACAGGAATGAGCAGTAAAGTGTGACCGTGGCCGAAGTACTACCCACTACTATAATCATAGAGCTCTAACCTTCCGTTGAGTCATAGTGATCACGCTGGACATATTTTCAGGGCCATGTCCCAGACTATCTCATTGTCAACAAAACTAAATAAACATCTCAGTGGTCGGATTAAAACAGGGTATCTGGTTGAAGTCATAGAAGGAAAGAGCATGAAGAAGTTTGCGGAAGAATTGCCAAACACTCTGTTCTGCCTGCCTATTGATGTCAGCAATGGGAATGAGAAACCGTTCCAAAATATTATGAGGCATGCTCAAGTGGTTCTGAGTTTGGAGAAAAATCTAATAATAATAATATAACTGGAGGAAAAATATAATACAACAATAACATGGGCGGGATCTGCAGGTGGCATATTGTATTGGGCGTGATGACGAAAAAATGGCGTAATATTTTGGCCAAGTCTTGCTAAACGGAAGGGTTTTGAAAGTGGCAAAAAAAAGGTGATTTGTGTAATTCAAATTAAAATAAAATAACGATTTTAAAGGTTGTAGAAAATAAAATTCTGGAAGTTTCCCACTGTTGATGCAATGTCTGAAACACCACCTTCTTCAACACGTTCCATAGGTTCTTAATGCCAGTTGTTTGTGGCCTTTGTGACGTCCTTAAAAACAGTAAGTTTCTTGTTTGGAATGATTTTCAATTTCGTTTGACTGCCAGACAGGTATAAGACTAAAAATATTATCATGCTCCTCTCTGTGCATGCACGATCGGAATAAATTCATCAGAGGCAAGGTACTGCTAAACTACCGGTTCGTTTTCTGATTCATGTTCAACAAAATATAACATTCAATTGAAATCGAGTTGTTCCTCGATCACAAATGGATGTTTGTAGACACACGGACAGACAGAAGTTAACAAATTGCTTAACCTCGCTTTTCACACGCGCAGGGTGACCTGGAATCTTCAGCTTCGGATGCCCGTGCCACCATTATTACCTGACTGCACATGAAAGGCCAGAAAGCAGCATCATTCAAGGTTGAGGACTTTCTATTGGTTTGACACGAGTGTTTCTCGAAAAGAGCTTCTGCAAGAGTTTCAGGAGTTCTGCAATCGCAAATCATGCAAGACCTTGCAATACATTGCTATCAAAATATATATGTGGTGGCTGTCCTTGGGCCATTACCTGGAGAAAGCATTGCGGAAGTGGCCTGCTTTTGAAAATTCACCATCTGTGAAAATTCATCACAGAAGTTCCTGCTATTCACACGCGGTTATGGATGCATGGAAAAACTTGTGAAAGATCAGATGTCTCACCTCTTCAAGCCAAAGATCATCCGTCAAGTCGAACAATTTAGAGGAGTAGATTACAAGTTCCCGATGAACAACCAAAGAGAGGACAGTAATCTGCTCATCGGCCTGACAACAAAGATCTACCTGGCAAGGGAAGAGATGGAAGACTACCATGCACCTTATCCGAAGCAGAAGGAAGATTTCAATGCTGGTGTAAGTAACATCTCCAGACCAGCCAAATACGACATTCTGCTGAAGTTTCAGTGAGAAGAAGAAGTCCTCACACATGTAACTGTGTTTAATGTTGCACAGCAAAGAGACATCATTTGACAACATCCTGTACTTTCTTCAATCATTTAGCCAACTTGAGGTCATGCCCTGAGGGGCTGGCAGGATGGAGGTACCCACACTCACCTCTAAGTTGTCTAGCCTGGGTTTGAATCCTGACCCAGCTATATTAAAATTGTCATCTTGGTGTTTCACAGCATGGTAACCTGGTGTTAGCTTAACCGGTAAGGTGGCTGGCCTTCTGATGACTCCATTTCAGTATTTGGTCTTCCGTTTCATTATGTTTGTACCATATCCTGATGCTGTGTGGACTGTGCTTCCCCACTGATGGACCTCTGCTAGCTAGCTAGTACCTGTTGCTGCGTTTGAGCCCGGAGAGTAACTGCTGAAATCGATCTGTCCGGGTTCCTCCCGACATCTTTGTTCTTTGTTCCTTTCACACTTATTTCTACTTTTTCACATTTCTCTTTGTTCATACGAATGCTTGGTTTTTCTTCCCTTTTATCTCTTTATTTCTCTTTCTTTATCTATCTGTCGAAGCGAATTGAATTATTGCAGAAACTTTTTTTTCCTGTAAGACTCACTTAGCTGCATCTGGATGGGTTTGAAGGTTGTGGAGTAGCGGCTGAAACCTGAATCCCATCCAGGTTCCTCCTGATGACTCCATCTTTGCTGATGTTCCTACTGGTGATTCCTTTGCAGTATTTGGTCTTACCTTTGATTAAGATCTTAGGGTCTTCAGTTTGAGCCCTGTGATATCGTTGAATTAGCACCGGGTGGGGTTGACTCAACCTGTCATCCTGAGGTTGGCAAAATGAGTACCAGCTTACTGGAAATAGGGGCACTGCATCAGTGGCATGGCTGCGCTTCCAGAAAAGATGCAACCAGCACCCGCAGACTCCATACGAAATAACAATGACAACAGGCAGGTGATTCATCAATGTGCGTGCCGTCCCTCAGATGGACGTTCAACTGGGCGACCCGTCTGCCGCCATTATTGGTGGATGTTAAAGATCCCACGGTGTCCTTCCCGAAGAGTAGGCGAGCTATCGCCGGCACCCTGAACAAATTACAAATTACTGTCCTACTAATCAAAATTCATGAATCGGAGGAACTGCTGCGCCCTCCGCCAACAATGCAACTCCCAGCCTAACCCTAACCCTAACCCTAACCCTAACCCTAACAGCTTGGTTTAATGTGTAAATACTTTGTACTACAGTCTTACTATATATATATATAATATATATATATATATATATATATATATATATATATATATATATATAATATATATATATATATAATATATATATTGAGATACATTGATAAGTTTCATCTTGCACAGCACTATTCCCATGATGTAGTGTTGGTATCTCATTCATAGTTCATAGGTCATGTTGCCAGATTTATTGAAGGTTGATTGTGTTATCTTCTGATGTTAATGCTTAATGAGAGAGAGGCAATGTTAAAGGAGAACAATCTGGTTTATTGCAGGACCAGAATCATCGCATCACGCAACAAGCTCAGCGAAGCCACAGAATCCACTGCGCCCCGGAACTCCTCCTCTTTACCAAACCACACCCCCACGCTTCCGGTCCAATGAACACAATGTAATACCATTACATCCATCCATTGGGACCACACTCTGTGCAGAGCGTTTGTGCTGCTTAAGCAGTCTCCTTGGCTATCGGGTACAATCCTGGATGGGTCGTCACTCCGACACAGGATACCAGCAAGCTGGTACTCATTTTGTCAACCTTGGAAGGATGACAGGCAAAGTCAACCCCACCTGGTATTAATTCATCAGCCAAGGGGGATTTGAACGAAGGATCCTAAGATCCCAAGCCCACCACCCTAACCATTAATCCAACACCAGGCATAGTACCATAACACATTGCTCTGTATATGCTTCCCTTGCCCAATTCCCACTCTTCAAGGGAGGTTCATCTTGAAATTCACACTTCTTCGTGAAACCCCCCTACAGTGACACACACACACAAACACACAACAACACACACACACACACCACACACAATTAGATTTTTACTGTGAGTAAAGTCACACATTCAAATCTAACAACGCAACAAAAATCCTCAGCCTCCACTCCAAGCTCTGTTCCATATTGCTCTCCTCCATCATTCCAAATACAAAGTCCTCACTCTTCCCCTTCCAACCCTACGGTATCAATCCCATTGCCAACTCAAACCTTTAAACACCCCCCCCCCCTACTCACCAAAAGTCCAAAACTCCCCCTTCCATATCTGTCCCATTTTTACCGTCACCCTCCTCCCGCTCATAGAAGCAAACGGGCATTTCCACATTGCTGCAGCAGAATATTTAACCCCTTTTGCACCCCCATCGTGCTGTCACCTACTTCACGAGAAACCCGTCACGGTCGCCTGTTCAACTCAACCTCAAGAGAAAATAGTCGGAAATAATAGCAAGGACCTGCGTAACCTCTGCACTCCGCAGTAAAAGTGCTGCTTGAGAGATAGGGTTCTAAATGGTAATTCTAAAGGGTCAATTGTAAAGGTCTAAAGGGTTTATTCTAATATAAGGGGTTCCTCAATTGGTGGCCGTAGTGTAGAAATTGTGGGTGGGGTCACGTGAACTGTCCAACCAATGAGTGGAACTCACACGGACGCACGCCTGCTCCCTTTATCGTATAATATAGTCTCGCTTGGAGGGGGGAGGATACATTTTCCCCGGAACTGGGGCAAACAAGGGGGGCGGGGGGAGACGGGTAAACTGTCTCCAAATTGTCGGGTGGAGGAGAGGGCAAAACTGTCCCCATATTCACTGTGGGGGTTGGGTGAGGGCAACACCATCATGATTCCCAGACTCCTGCCCGGCTGTTCCTGAATGTAAATCATGAAAGGTTCTACCTGTGGTATGTGCTTAGATTTTTTTTTTTTTTAAATGCTCTCAATGTAAATATTCCATCAGTGTGAGAATAGGTCACAGTGTGTTAACAACCGAGCTGTATCAATGTGTTATATGTATTGTTACAATGTCACAACGTTCATCACCCGTCAGGAGAACTGGGTTAGAGGGTGTGTACAGTGTTTCCGGCACATGGCAGGCCTTGCAGATGGGGACAAAGAGAGACACAAGAAGACGGCCAATGGAGAGGGTCAGAGAGAAGGACAGAGATGGTCCCCTGAGAAAGCGGGAAGAGCGACGGACGATCCTGTCCACGCTCCTGGAGCAAAACGGAAATGAACAATGCGCGGATTGTTGGCCTGTCGGTGAGGAATGCTGCTCACATCCTTCTTTCTCTTTCACTTCCCGACATCCCATATTTCTCTGCACCTGTAATTCCTCTGCTTGCCTTTCATAACATACGGTGCCTTCATTACTCCTCGATACTGTATACCTACCTCATCGTCTGCACGGACATACATTAAGGAGCTGCCACAATGTATTGTCACCACTTTTAGAAATCGTGACATTCATTGCCCTTGTGTGTAGAGTGTTCGTTCGTTTGCTGTTTTTTCCCACCTTTTTCAGATTGAGTCAACGTAACTATGGTGATACAAACAATTACACAATTGAATAACTAATTGTTGTCAGTGTCTGGGTTCACGAACTCCCACAAATGGGGAAAACAATGGAAGCAGTGCAGGCCGACTTCCGCTAAGATTCATATTCCGCTAAGAAGCTCCTCGTAAAAAGGCACTCCTGGTTGGGATTTGGGAGCATCAACTCTTTGCAACAGAAAACATATAAGATATGCCAATAACTGGAAGGCTATCGACCAGAGGTCAGCCGTGTGAATTGGTCAAAGAATCTGTTGCCAGGTCACCAAAAAATTGGACTCGTAAACGATCCACAGAGCTTGTAATACCACGTTTGACAATGCTAAAGCACATAAAGTCGAACCTAAAATGGAGCTTTATCACCCAGTTCAAGGTTCTTCCTCTTCCTTCTTCTTCTTCTTCTTCTTCTTCTTCTTC
Organism: Eptatretus atami; assembly: GCA_035128595.1. NCBI lineage: Eukaryota > Metazoa > Chordata > Myxini > Myxiniformes > Myxinidae > Eptatretus > Eptatretus atami. The sequence goes on along the minus strand of CM068966.1, from coordinate 71,221,826 downwards.
TTCTTCTTCTTGCATATGGCAGCTTGACTGCCAGGTAGCTATCATTTTTTTGAGGGGCAACTATTCCACTGATGCTGTGCCCCTATACCAGTACACTGGTACAACATTCACCGACCTCAGAATGAGACACTTAACCCACACTCCACTCCTTTAAACTCCCACTCCCACTCCTTCTTAACTCCACTCCTTCTTAACCTCCCATCCTTACTCCACTCCTTAACTCCATCACTCCTTACTCCCACTCCACATCTTATAACTCCATCCCACTCCTTTCTACTCCGCATTCCTTCTTAACTCCCACTCCTTTTTAAGTCCCACTCCTTCTTAACCTCCCACTACCTTCTTAACCTCCACCCCACTCCTTATTAACCTCACACCCCACTCCTTTTAACCACACCCCACACTCCTTATTAACTCCCACCCCCATCCTTATTAACCTCACACCCACTCCTTATTACCTCACCACACCACTCCTTTTAACCTCACACCCCATCCTTATTAACCTCCACCATAATTTTAACCCCCACTCCTTTTAACCTACACCCCATCCTTATTAACCTCCCATCTTAACCCCACTCCTTCTTAACCTCCCACTTCCTTCTAACCTCCCACTTCCCACTCCTTCTTAACCTCCATCCACTCCTTCTTAACCTCCATCCACTCTTCTTAACTCCCTCCACTCTTCTTAACTCCCATCTTCTTACCTCCCACTCTTCTTAACTCCACTCTTTAACCTCCACCCCATCCTTATTACTCACACCCATCCTTATAACCCACCCCATACTTATTACCTCACCCCATCCTTATTAACCTCCCCCCACTCCTTATTAACCTCAACACCCCACTCCTTATTAACCTCCCCCATCCTTAATTACTCACACCCCACTCCTTATGTACTCACACCATCCTTATTAACCACCCCCACTCTCTTATTAACCTCCCATTCCTTCTTACCTCCACTCCTTCTTAACCTCCATCCATCCTTCTTACCTCCCACTCCACTCCTTCTTAACCTCCTCCCCTTATACTCCACCCCTCCTCTTACTCCCTCCTTCTTATCCCACTCCTTCTTAACCTCCACTCCATCCTTCTACCCCCATCCACTTTTAACCTCCCACTCCCACTCCTTTTACCTCCCACTCCTTTTAACTCCATCCTTTTACCTTCCATCTTTAACCCTTCCCACCCCATCCTTATTAACTCACACCCCCACTCCTTATTCAACCCCACATAACCCCCCATCCTTATTAACCTCCACCCCACTCCTTATTACCTCCACCCACTCTTATAACTACCACCCATCCTTATTAACTACACCCCACTCCTTATAACCTCACCCCCACTCCTTATTAACTCACACCCCACTCCTTATTAACTCCCACTCCCTTTCTAACCTCCCATCCTTCTTAACTCCCACTTCCACTCTTTAACTCCACTCCCACTCCTCTTAACCTCCCCTCCCACTCCTTATTAACTCCACTCCCATCTTCTTAACTCCCACTCCTTCTAACCTCCCACTCCTTCTTACTCCCACCCCATCTCTATTAACTCACACCCCCACTCCTTATAACCCCACACCCCACTCCTTATTACCTCCACCCCACTCCTTATTAACCTCCACCCCACTCCTTATTAACCTCAACACCCACTCCTTATTACACCTCCCACCCACTCCTTATAACCTACACCCCCACTCCTTATTAACCTACACCCCCATCCTTATTAACCTCACACCCCCACTCCTTATTAACCTCCCACCCCCACTCTTATTAACCTCACACCCACTCCTTATTAACCTCAACCCCACTCCTTATTAACCTCACACCCCACTCCTAAAACCACACCCCATCCTTATATAACCCCACACCCCACTCCTTATTAACTCCCACCCCCACTCCTTATTAACCTCCACCCCACCATTATTAACCTCACACACCCCACTCTTATTACCTCCCCACTCCTATTAACTCACACCCCACCCTTATTAACCTCACACCCACTCCTTATTAACCTCACACTCCTATTAACTCACCCACTCTTATTAACCTCACACTCCACTCCTTTCTACCACCTTATCACAACCCACTCCTTTTAACCTCACACCCCCACCCTTATAACCTCACACCCCACTCCTTTACCCATAACCCACACCCCACTCCTTATTAACCCACACCCCACTCCTTATTAACCTCCCACCCCCACTCCTTATTAACCTCACCCCCACTCTTTATTAACCTCACACCCCCACTCCTTATTAACCTCCACCCCCACAATTTTCATCCATTGACCTGAAAATTTAGAATTTGCATATCACTCACTTTATTCACAAATCTCGAAGCAGATTGTTTTTTTGTTTTTTTCCGTTTTTAATCAAGTCAAGGTTACATAAAACCATTCATTTACGTCCGATTGACTTGAAATTCGAACAGGGTTTACATGTCGGCTCACTGAAGCCAACTCCTTTTGAGAGTCAAAAGGTCAAGGTCGCCTAAAATGGTCTAGTTTTTAATCCAGTATGTAGAATATTTTTGTCTGTGTTTGGCATGTTTAGATGGTGGAAGAAGTCCGAATACAAAGCCGACACGGACGGGCTTTGCATTTTGAGATGTTTTTTATTTTTATATATTATATATTATTTCACCTATTTGTCTATTTGTTATTTCTCTTGCTGCTTTTCCTCACTCATTGTTCTCTAATTGTTCCCTTTACCCTCCTGAAAGCATCAGTTGAATCCCCTTCTCCTTCTCCCCCACCCCACTTTTTCATTACCTTCTGCCTTTCCCTGCTTTTCCTGCCAAGGCTGTTGTGACTTTGCACTCACCTTGCACCCCCAAAAACCCCACAGTTCTGAGCCTCCCAAAACCCCAACTTTGCCAAACCTGTTATTACTGGCAAACGAACCCCCTGCTCTTCAAGCTCGTGGAAACCCGCAGCGTTTGTCTCGCACATGTGGTCTCGCCAGGGTCGTTTCGGCCTTGGCCGATGGCGCTTTCCAATTGGAATTGCATGTGGTCGATGAGAGCCCGTGGTCCTGATTGCCTTGAGACAAGAACACAAAGCAGTCGATGGTGAGCTCACGGCCACGCTGTTATAATTGCTCGCGTGCTGCTAAGTATGGGGGCAACCGAAGGCTCGTGTTTACATCACCATCGAAGTTCCTTTTGCTGACATCAACTACCTGGTCACTTGATACCTGGTTTGTTTGGTTCGTGCTAAGGAAATGGGGAGGGGCAAACACTGGTTAGCTTCATATAAAGCAGAAGAAGTCCAAACAGGGCTGGATTTAGACATGTGGTGGCCCCTGGGCAGCCTTCAGTAGTGGAGGCACACCCTACCTTAGAATACTAAAAAGGTGACAAGACATATTTACAGTCTTCCATAAAGTATATTTTTCAAGAACAAAGAATCTAAATAAAAATGTACACTAATTAAACATCATGATCAATCTATATACATGTAAGAATCTAGTTCCTATGTTTCAAGTACTGTATAAAGAATCTGAATAAGCGAGCACATGATCAATCTATAAGATTGTTAAGAATCTGTGAAGTTCCTATATTTCAAGCATAAAGAATTTGAATAAGCAAGCAGGCACATCTTTAAACATCATGATCAAACTATATACATATAAGAATCTAGTTCCTATGTTTAAAGTATAAAGAATCTGAATAAGCCAGCACATGATCAATCTATAAGATTTGTAAGAATCTGCGAAGTTCGTATGTTTCAAGCATAAAGAATTTGAATAGGCAAGCAGGCACATCTTTAAACATCATGATCAAACTATAAGAATCTACGAAGTTGGAAGTTCCCATGTTTCAAGTATAAAGAATCTGAATAGTGTCGTGAATAAGCAAGCAGGTCAATCATGATCAATCATAGAATCTACAATCTAGTACAGTACCTAATACCTATATTTACAACACTGATGGACCACCAGGCACTTTACGAGACTTGACCCTTGCAAAGTCCTAACAGCTGAATATACCTCACAGTTTTGTAGAGCAAAGTGCAAACGGCTAAAGCCGGGTTAACCAAACATAAGCTAACTATTAAAGTAACCTTAAAAATGCAAGGACCATAAATGTAACCTGAAAAATTTGAGGATAATAATAGTAAAGAGACGTGCAAAGTCCCATACTCCCAGAGAAGTCAACTGACTTCTATATAAAATAGAGAATGAGATCAGATGAATATCTTGTAATCTGTTCCACTAACTACCAACTACCATTCAGGCACTCACAAATACATTTTTCCTTACAATTTTTTTTTTTCATGAAATATGTGGAGGCCCCTGCTTGTGGAGGCCCTGGGCAACTACCCAGTCTTTGCCCATGCCTAAATCCGGCCCCGAGTCCAACTCTTATGAGGGTGATTGTTGAGCTGAAGTTGAAGTCTGTAGTCGTTACTGGTGAGTAAGACGAGGTGGCTGTGGCAATTCTCAAGCTAATGGTGAGAAAAAACATTGAGCCAATATAATGTGTGTGCAGTTTTATAATTGTGCAAAAACAAAAACCTGAAAATACATACCAATAAGAGGACGTCTATTTATTATGTACGCACATTACACATTACTGTTATGGAAAAGGAGGATGATAGAAGAGAAATAAATCAATAATTGTTGGTGAGTGTTGGAGTGGTAGAGGTAGAAGGTAATTAAAATTGAGAGGTAGATGGGAATAAGGGGAGGAGAGGTGTAGAGTATAACTGAAACACACGGTTGAAGAATAGGTCAAAAAATGCCGCTATATTTGCATATGCAACTAGAAGGGCACTCGGTCGAGCGCATACCTCCGTCACGCAATGTCTGATCCACGAGAACATATCGGACCCAATACGTTTTTGAAATATCATGTTGTATATCGTTTTTGGCCCTGTCTTTCAATGGTGAAGAATCACTTTCAAAAATTAAAAAAAATATTCAGATCTGGATCTGGATCTTCACCAAAATCGAATCAATTTGTCCTCGTCACACACCCAACCTGTACACAAAGTTTGAATCCTAATCCGTCCACAACTTTTGGAGAGAAAACATAACCTCCTTCCACCTTCGGTGTCGGAGGTAATAAAGAGATGGCCACCAAAATGAAAACGGAGAGGAGGGGCTGTATTCGAGAGAAATTTTTCAAGAAAAGGGGAAGACAATGTCGCTAGTGGGTGGGAGTGGAAAGGGAAGAGCAGATTCACACAAGGTAAGGGGAAAAATGGAAGACCGGGCTGAGGAGGGGGAGCGAGCAGGCGGAGGTGCGGGAGGAGAGAGGGGTGTGGTGGAGGTTGAAAAATTCCCCCATTTTCACCTCTAAAATATGTAAATAGCTTCCAATATCCAGGTAAGTACTTCGTGATTTGGACAACTCCTTGATAGTGACACCTTGCACAATTTCTCGGCCCCAACATACTTCACAGGCAGCAATTATCGCTTTCCTGGGCCTCATTCATTTCGTCGTAGCACTAAAAGGGTTGTTTTACTGCAGAGCTACTCATGCACTGCAAAATGACCCAGATGGACATGTTGGATTTGCTGCACTGCAGGCTTGATGAAGCTGAAAACAAACTGGGCTCCAAGGAGTTCCGGGGATAGTGCTGGCCTGCGTGAGGTTGCTGAAGCGCTCGTGCAATTACCATGCGGAATTTGTGTTCTCAGGCCACGGTTTGACGTGTGGTGTTGGAGATTTGGTTCAGGTGGCTCTAAGTTTGGTCGCTCAAAATTGATCTTTCTGCCTAAAAGTTTGCTGCTGCACCTCACCTTGGTGCTGAATACGGAAGACTGCAGTTGTGCAATTCCACAGTGACTTGCGTTACATTCTGAACCACCGCGAGGTAATCCTTTTGCTATCATTTTTGCGTGAGCGCTTCGTTGTGCAAGATTTGTTTGTTTTCAGTGGATTGAGGACTAAGCATTCTGAAAATATCAAAAAAAAGTTTCTCTTAAAATTATTGAAAAATATATATTTGTTATGATTGAAATTGGCGAAACTCATGTTACCAAAAAAAGGACGTAGCACAAAATCACAATTGTTTGTTTGAAGATTCTCCTCATTCCAATTAGTTAAGAATTTATTTTTACTTTTGAACAAAACGACTAAGCAACTGCAGAGTTACAAGTGTGAACATAAAATAAATTAATTGTTATCGGAACTTGAATAGCTATAAACTTCATGTGACGCACGTTCCAGTGACTCGTGTTGCGGGTTAGCGAACTGGTCAAAGTTTACCAATTACAAATTAAAACAGCTGCTGACAAAATCCTCATGTTCTAACTCTTCCAAACTCTTATGTGTGTTAATACAAGTTCTATCACAACTAAAAGTTTGCAAATTGGAAGTGGTCATGGGTGTTAACAATGGCAGGAGGATCCATCTTCTTAACTGTTTTATTTCATGGGTAAAATATCTCATCAGGTATTTGTGGCCACTTTCAGTATTTTACAGCTGGCACCATGACAGACACCTGGGAGTCATCCTCCTCAACTTGCTTCACTTCACTGGGGTACAGTATGCCACCATACTCCACTGCAAACCAATCACTGAATGTACCAGTCGGCATGACTGTGCAGAAACGTCCTTATTATTATTTTATTATTATTTTTGTACACATTGTCGAGGCTTGTATGATAGCTAACACACAACGCACAACAAGGGGGGCAAGAGACAAGAGGGGCGGGAGAGGGAAGGCCAAAACAGTGGGGAACAGAGACATTAGGAGATCTGTGGAAGAGAGAGGGATGGGGTGGGGAACACGTGGGATACAAGATGGACACCACAGGGACTTTCAGGACCTTGCACGACAGGGAACTTTTGGGAAGGAAGGCATGGAATTTGAAGGAGGTGCGTTTGGGGTGGATTAACGGGGGTTGAAAAGATTGTGGTTTTAGATGGAGGAAGATGTGTGGTGAACAGCTGTTTTGAAGACCTGGAGGGAGAATAGGATTGAAGAGAGTGTGGGAGTTTATTCCAAAGGCGGGAAAAAAGAGGAATGAAAGACTGAAGGTGAGCAGTGATTCGTGATTTTGGTACTTTTACCAGAAGGGGGTTGCGGACCTTGAGTGCCCTGCGGAAATATGTGGGGGGGGACATATCGCAGACAGAGCAGGGGGCGAGACGGAGAGGAGACGGTAGAAGACAGCAGACCACCGACCTGCCTGTGGTGAGAGAGTGAGAGCCCAAAGACTCAGCCTCATCGTGGGAGATACCAATGGTCCTAAATGCCTTGGTTTCTACAGCGTGAAGCTGAGAAAGGTGAGAGGAAGGAGCACCAGCCCAGAGGGGAGGCAGTACTCCATCAAGCTGCAGACAAAGCTTTGTAAGCGGTCAGGAGCTCAGGTGGGCCGAGGAGGACTTTGCACGACGGAGGATTCCCAGTCGGCGACTGGCTTTGGAGGCCAAGTTGGAAATGTGGCTTTCCCAGAAAATATGATGGCAGATAGTGAGACCCAGAAGCTGAAAGAAAGGACTTCTTCAGAGGATTGTTGAGAAAGTAGATGGGGCGGGGGCGGTGGGGGGGGTTCCAAACGGTCCTTTAGGAGACATTGTGAGAGTGTGAGATTTGTCTGGATTGAAAGACATGTTCCACGTGTTGGACAGTTTGTGGTTTTATCCAGATCTGCAGTGAGCAAAGAAGCTGCTGCATGCCGGTCTGAGGGATGACAGATGGTACGGAGAGGGTGGAGTCATTAGCAAAGAGATAATGAGGATTTTCCAGAGTCGGAGAGGTTCATTGATGAAAACAGATAAAGACAGGGCTCAGAACGCTGCGTTGAGGAACCAGCCGGGACAGAAGAGGGGATGAAAGAACTCCATTTAGGGCCACACGTTGACTTCAAACAGGCAGAGGAAGTCTGCAAGCCATGAGTGGAGATGGCCTTGATACCATAGGAAGAGAGTTTGGTGAGCAGGGCAGGATGCCAGACCATGTTCTTTGCTACCAGCAGCATCTCTAGATAGTTTGGTATCTCCTCAATCACTACACTCATGCAGTGAACATCTGCGATGCCACAAACAGGGTCTGCATTATGAAACACCTCAGCCATGTGCAAAGATCAGGTCGAGTTTTGTACTCAAGTTTAAATAAGGTGCCATCTTGGGGTAAGATTACCAATTGCTCTGCTTAATTCCCTATAGTTATTTCTCACCTTTTGAGGTCTCAGATGTACCAAGCACCAAGTTTTATTCATCTTCTTAGGGTACAGTTCCACAAGATATGAACAGGGCAGTATTGATTTAACGAAAGGCTTTTTAAGAATGATTTTTGTCTAAACTGGGTGCACTTTTATAGCTAACCAGCAATTTGCCCAGATTTTGAGACTTTATTTCGTGTCACCGTTAAGCACGAAGCATGTGTGGTTTTATCTTACCTGATTAGCATGAACAGCAGCCATGGCGTTATTCTGTCTGACTCCGATGCCATCTTTATGAGCATTTTCCGCCAATTAATTACGATATAGTACACACAGATATATATTTTCCACGAATATTCAGTAAAACTACATGATGCTGGGGAGGCAGCTCTGGTGCATCATGGTTCAACTTTGACGGCTCACGTTACCTGTGACTCGTGTTGAGTGTCCTCTCCCACTGTGCAGGTGGAGTAGACAGGGTTGATGCTGGTAATTTTTTTTTATAGAAGACATTAGTAAAGTAAGGAAAATGTAAATTTTCACTTTCCAGAAATCTGTAATTTTTTTTTTGGCAACATGAATGATTGTGTGGTTTAGTGACTCATGTTACATACATCAAATGAGCACATTTTAAAGACATGCTGTAAACAAACCAAGCAAGATATAATGTCTTTTTTTTTCTTTTCTTTTCTTTTCTATAAGACAGTACTTGATGCTATGTGTAATTACTAGCAGGGGCGACGCGGCACTGACCGGCTAGGTGCAGACCTTCTCCCAGCAGTGATTTTGGAACGTGTTGGACATTTACAAGCCATGGGGTTATTGACCTCATGATTGTTGCATTGTGCCTGCGGGCCGGCGGCAGCCCCACCTGACCCCACATCCCAATATTCAGTTTATAACGGCCTTTGGCGACCTCAAAACGGTCTTCAAAGCCAACGTGTGGAAGCTTAAAACCTTGCCCTGATACTGAAGTACCTGCACCCAAAATTTAGGGCCTTTAGGTGCTTCGGTTCATCCGTGAAAGAAAAAACTTGTAAACAAACACACAGACACTTGAAAATAGTTACAAGATGAAAAAGGAATTCCATGAGAATCTTATCTGGGACCAATGCTGTATGTCTGACATTAAATGTATAATCTTACTCCTGGATATGGAAAATTTGGTAATTCTTATGGAAATCATTAAATGTATCAAAAATCCCTGAGACCTGAAGTTAGAAATATGAAATCGTGTTTTTGTAAATCTCAAATGTATATATATACTCACCTACAGTACTCACAAAATCACTCCTAAGGAACATTCTGTGAGGTTATTTATTTATTTATTTATTCATTTTAACCACATGTCCCTGTTCACGTGGAATTGGCCAATTGCATTGAGTTCCAAGTCGGATGGAATTAGTTAATTGGTAACCATCCATTTCACCAATGGCTGTTTGAACAGTGCAAGGATGGCTTGTCAAGTTGTCCGACGGAAATTTGTACGGTTTGTGCTGAACTAAGCTGATCATTGGGCGGGTGATGGAACACGCACAGACATACACACTTACATATACCCCACACACATATATACGTATATATATACACACATACACATGCACGTACACACACACACACCGTCACTCACTCACTCACTCACTGCTTGTCTTGTATGTTTCCTATAAATGAACAATTTCCAATATCAATAATTAGAAGTTATTTTCTATTTTTGATGAAAAGTCAACTTTTTTGGGGCCATTTAATTATCATGTGTGCGAATATGGTGGAAATTTTGAGTCTTCCCTGGACGCAACATGCGCACGCTGGTCTAAACATCCCGTGTGTACATCCATGGCGCATGGGGATAGGTGGGGTTGGAAGGAGTACCAGATTCTTTATTTATTCATGTAGAGCCTGAGGTTGCTTAGCTGCATCATTTTCTGGGAGCACTGCTGTGCTGCTGATGCAGTACCCCGTTACCCACAAGCTGGTACTCATTTTGCCGGCTGAATCAACCCGCCTTGTGTTAATTCAACAGCTGGACAGGGCTTGAACTCATGATTCCAAGGATCTTAAGCGATCCACCTTAGCTGTTAAGCCAACACCAGGCTGAGTACCAGATAACACTGGTCAACACGATTTCTCTTGCATGGGGTTTTTCAACGGATTCTAGCTAACTTTTGGGTGCTGAATCCAAATCTGTCATTAGTTTTTGCCTTTCACATCAGGTTTTTGAACTATGAAAAAAATCATTATTTTTGAGAAAACAGCAATTTTACACTCGAAGTTGAAAAACACTGTTGCATTAGAAGATCGATAGATGCAAAAATGTTTACAATGAAAGGTACCTACTTCAATTACAATGTTTAATCATACACTAACATATAATCCATGCTTGCTTGCACATATTTTTACACATTTTCTCGATATTTTTAATGTATGAAAAGTTTACAAATTTCACTAAACTAAGTTAAATATATAGGCGGAAAAAGTTCCCCTTAACAATGGTGTACATGAAATTTTGTGGACATGTTAGGGTGTGTGACACGGACGAACTGCTTAGATTTTGGTGAACATCCGGATCCGGATCCGACTGAGAATTTTTAAGTGATTCTTCACCATTGAGAGATGGTGCCAAAAACGATATATAGCATAATATCTCAAAAAAGTTGTGGACGGATTCAGATGAAACTGGGTGGACATGTTGGGTGTGTGTGTCAAGGAAGAATTGATTCAGTTTTGGTGAAGATCCGAATCCGGATCCGACTACTAGAAATTTTTTAGTGATTCGTCACCATTGAGAGATAGGGCTGAAAAACGATATGAAGAATGATATTTCAAAAATGTTTAGGGCCCGATATGTTCTCGTGGATCAGGCATTACAGGGCGGAGGTATGCGCTCTACCGAGTGCCCTTCTAGTTTGTCTTGTTAACATTGTCACCTTCCCTTCCCTGTCTTCTTCTTCCTATTATTCTTCTTTCATATGCAGCACATGGCTGCAGATAGCATCATTTTCTGGGGGCACAGCTGTGCCTCTGATGCAGTGCCCCTGTAGATTCGAGCATGAATGTGTTGTGAGGATGATAACTCACCTACATTGCACAAAAGACTTCTACCTACCATCCAGATCAATGTCCATCTGATGGACGGTGCACACATTGATGCCTCGCCCTGCTTGTGAAACATCAAGATGACAGTTTATATCTGGGTCGAGATTCAAAACCCAGGATAGACAGGTCGGGGATGAGTGTGCATACCTCTAAGTGGGGTGTCCTGCATGCCTGCCACAGCAAGCGCAACGGATTGACACAATAACATTTTGCTATATCAGAAAGGTGAAATCGATTTATTCATATAATATCCATCTCGTATATTGTTCCTCCAGAATTTACCCCCTCGCCTCTAAGCTGTCTAGCCTGGGTTCGAATCCCGACCCAGCTATAAACTGACATCCTGGTCTTTCCCATGCAAGACCATTCATCAGTGTGTGTGCCGTGCCTCGGATGGACCTTATACTGGGTGTCTCGTCTGCCGGAATTAGTTTGTGGATGTTTAAGATCCCACGGTGTCCTTCATGAAGAGTCGGTGAGATATCTTTGGCATCCTCAACAAATTGTAAATTCCTGTCCTAACCTTGCTCCCGCTGTCCCAAAGGACGAAGTGCAGAAGGCTCAACACCCAAGGGTGTCGGTACGCCCCTAAGCTGAGCATGCTGATTGGTAGTAGTTAGTAGTAGTAATTTATCCCCCCCCCCCTTTATCCCTCCCCATCCTCAGGCTTTTGTTTATTTTTCATGGACTCCTGCCTTTGATCCGAAAAGTTGAAATCCATGTCAAATCGAGATGGGGCCCGGTTGGAAATGCGGTTTCATGTTGTACAATTTAAATTGATCAATTTGACTAGCCGAGCATCATCGTGCGTGTGTCTCTATCGGCATTCAAAACTAATTTCCTGTCTCCGCTGTGCTTGTCGTCATTTGCAGGTTTGAGAGACTGAGAATGACTAGATCTGAACATCATTTTCAATTTTTCATTTTACATCCTCGTTTGAGAAAATGCACAATTAAGCAGCAAATGCAACTTTCTGAATGTCCCAGTGATTTTAAGGAATTTGGTTGTTTGGAGGGTGGGGAGGTGCAAGTGAGGTTTCCGACTCCAAACACAATTATCTTAAAACTCTGACGAATAGAAAAAGCATTATTGTTCTTGACGAGTGGCGGCTTTGTTACCCCCTGAACTAATATTTTTTTCATCATAATCAAGTGCTGTGCCTGGTCATGGTAATCTGACCTGCAAAATCTTGGTGAAATTGGGGACCTGTAAAAATAAATAGAGGAAAAGCTGCATTTCAACCCAATGCATTTTTGGCACTTTTTTGTGATGGTGCAAGTACTCTATTTAAAATGTGTTTTGTTTCTAAATATCAAACTCATGCACACCGACAAACACTTACACCCACTACACAAACACGCATACCTACACACACACACATATGCACACCCACTACACTGACACGCACGACACACACACCTATACACTCACCACACACAAGTTCCAGAAAACTCAAAAGTTCCAGAAAACTCAAGGAAACACAAACCAAGGACAATCATTGATAGTGAGGGCGTCACACTCGCGTACCACCTGATAAATCCCATCGAGCGTGAACATGGAAAACAAAGCCTTGCGCCCGTACATCGTTCTCAGGAACAAAAAGGAAAAGACAGCTTTGCTGATTGAGATATCAGTATGCAGCGATTTTGGCTGAAATTATGCAGAAATCAAGAAAATGACCAAATAGCAGGACCTCAAAAATGAGATCAAGAGATCTTGGAAGCTGAAGAGTGTCGGAACTACTCCACCAGTGATAATTGGAGCAACAGGAATGATAAAGAAGAACCTCACTGAGATTAAAAAAAAAACATTCCAGGAAATATTACCGTAAAACGAACTCCAATTGGCGGCAGTCCAGGGTTCGGTGACTATCCTGAAAAGAGTTTTCGGAAACAAAACTCTGAGAACAACAAAGTTGAACAGCTTGGTCCATGAACTGTGATTTCTTGCCGAAGGGAGGGTGGATACTTCGAGTCCTGGGAGGACTTCGTTCGACTCCTCCTCAAACCCGCAAATGGAGATTACAACCAACAACACACACCTACTGCACACCTACAGACACACACACTTTTAAAATCACTCCCCGTGAGTACCTTGTACAGGTTCTTTTGTGAACAAAAGTCGTACATGTCTCTTTTTACTCCTTGTCACCAACGTCGTTGTCACCAGCCCCCTCCCTATTGTCCTTATAAAGCAGCTGCAGCAGAAACATTGATGCAGCCACTTTGGATAGTTTACCGAGTGTGATGAATATTTATTAGAATGTTTAATGCCCTTCTTCCCCATCTGCCAGTAAGTCCACAGATGCTCGTTGGCAGGTACTGGCACTAATGGTTGTTTACCAAGCGTGCAAAAATGATTGGAAGAAAAAAATGCCAGCTCGATGCCATTGTAATTATTTTGTAAAAGCTCCTGATCCTGGATCACCCTTTACGTTTCTCCGTAATCCCATTCGCTTTACAAAACGTATTTGCATCTTTCAAGTTGTACTTTCATTGTCTGTTTGACGATCTTGGAGCTTTCAAGAATTGGTGGTCTTTAAAAAGTTCTCAACATTGCCTGCTGTTATCTCTTGGAAAAGTGCAGACATATGTTTGAACGAGTCATAAAATGATTTCTAATTTTGGAAGAAGGAATTACAGGGCTTTCCTTTTGAGATAATGACGATATAAATATATTTGTCGAAACATGTGGAGTGGAGTGTGACGAGCACTCCCCCGATCTCCATTGGACATAGTCCTACACCAAAGCATCACCTCCAACCCAGAAGCCTCGGCCCGGCGACTCTGTCAAACACAAAAAGATTACATGGTCAACATCAGTTAAATATCAAACAGAGCCGGCTATCCGGATTGTAGGCTTATTTGCCCTTGTCAGGACAGCATCTATCTATAATTCCAGCAATCTCTGTGTGTCTGTCTGTCTGTGACCGCCGTTTCCTCGACGACGCCGGTCCGATCGGATTGAAACTTGCCAGGAATATTGCCGGGACCCGGGATGTGCCTTTTCGAGGTTTGATATTAATCGGACGAGCGGTTCCCAAGTTACGGCCATTTTATTGCTTTTTTTCAGTGTTGGAAAGGTGTATATATCGCAGCTGAAGTGTCGTTCCACCTTACATGCCATTTTTCCCCAAATTAATAATAATAATAATAATAATAGCACAATAATTGGCAGTAATAAAGAATAATGTGATACAATGACCAATGTCTGTCAACCAATAACGACCTATATATTGTCTGTCAACCAATAATGACCAATAACGTCTGTCACCAATGACAGGACACGGTGCTATGACATCACAAATGACGTCACAATTAATGTTTATTTATTTATTTATTATTTGTTTCCCAAGTGTTTCCCAAGGTTTGAAAGCTGTTCTTCCTCAAGGTGCGTATTAATTGTTCAAATATTAATTAATCCCAAGGTTTAAATTTTCTTGACTATTATTTTTTGTATGTTACTATGATTTGTCCGAGAGGGAGGGGGGAGAGGGGGGCGGATGTGCCTTTTCAAGGTTTGATATTAACGGACAAGCGGTTCCCAAGTTACGGCCATTTTTATTGCTTTTTTCAGTGTTGTAAAGGTAGACATTAGGTAGACATTTGTGAATACATTTACAGAGGGGCGAGAGAGGAGGGGGGAGAGAGGGGGGTCAAATTCAAGAGAGTGGGAGAGAGGAGGTGCGAGAGAGGGGGGGGCGAGAGGAGGGAGAGTTATATAGATTAATTATCTATCTTAATTATAGATAGGCGAGAGAGAGGGGGCGTCACAATTCAAGAGAGGGGGAGAGAGGAGGGGCGAGAGAGAGAGAGGTCACAATTCTATCTCTAATTATAGATAGGCGAGAGAGAGGGGGTGTCACAATTCAAGAGAGGGGGAGAGAGGAGGGGCGAGAGGGGGCGAGAGAGAGGAGGACGTCACAATTCAAGAGAGAGGGAGAGAGGGGGGCGAGAGAGGGGGAGAGGGGGGGCGAGCGAGAGGGGGAGAGTTATATAGATTAAATTATCTATCTATAATTATAGATAGGCGAGAGAGAGAGGGGGCGTCACAATTCAAGAGAGGGGGAGAGAGGAGGGGCGAGAGAGAGGGGGAGAGTTATATAGATTATCTATCGATAATTATAGATAGGCGAGAGAGAGGGGCGTCACAATTCAAGAGAGGAGGGGCGAGAGTGGGAGGGGGAGAGAGGGGGGGCCAGAGAGGGGGCGTCACAATTCAAGAGAGGGAGAGAGGAGGGGGCCAGAGAGGGGGGTGAGAGTGGGGGCGAATGGGGAGAGAAGCTGGGGGGGGAGGGAGGCGGGCGGGGGGAGAGGGGGGCGAGAGAGAGGGGGCGTCACAATTCTTCTTCTTCTTAGTTTGATATGGCGTCACAATTGACGCTGGGGACCTGAGTATGTTTCCCAGGTGTTTCCCAAGTTATGGCCATTTTTGATACAGTTGGTCCGATCTCATTGAAACAATGCCCCAATCCAGTCGTCATTTACGAGAGCGAAGAAACGAAGCTGCACATACTGGCACGCACCTACGGGCCCGCACTAGTACCAATAAAGACCACATTCGCTGTTTATAAATCAGACTCACCTCCTCAGTGTTATGGTGAGTATCTCCACGGATTATGTCTCACATGGTAAAACCGCATAATCTGCACAGAACAACCATCCCTCTGCCACCCAGACAATTGTTCCCGCTAATGCAAACCATTCAACCAGAATGCACGTGATGCGATCGGCGGATAAATCGAAACATGTGGAGTGTGACGATCACTCCCCGATCCCCATTGGACATAGTCCGACACAAATAATCCAGAAATCTGGATAGGCGGCTCCGTTTGATGTTGAACTGATGTTGACCATGAAATCTTTGTCTGTTTGACAGTCGCCGGGCCAAGGTTGGAACGTCACCTCCAACCTCTGGGTTGGAGGTGACGCTTTGGTGTAGGACTATGTCCAATGGGGATCCGGGAGTGCTCGTCACACTTCACATGTTTGGACATCTATATATACATATATATAGACACACACATGTATCTATTGTGCCTGATGAAGCCGGTGAAATGTTGCCCTGAGACTGGGTCTGCTCTCGCTTTTTTGCTCAAATTAGCAGAGTCGATCGAGTTTTTTCTTTTTGTTGGAAGCGCCTTCTTCTTTAAAATATATTAAACCGTGTTGATGGTAACTGCATAAAATATTCGAATCCTGTCCATTGTTATTGGTAAGATGGGGTGTGACAAACGATGTCTGCAGTCTCCACCACTGATCTCAAGGGCACTGACTGGATCAAGTGTCGGCCCATGAACTTGCACACAACCGTGAAGCCGTCGTACGGCCATCTTGAAATTGCAAAAGGAACACACACTTCAGGGGCGGACTGACGGTATTCTGGGCCCTCGGGAAAAAGGGGTCTTTTGGCCCCCTAAATAAAATTTTGAATGACAGTGCGAAAGAAAAGTGACCAAGATGCTGAGACCCACCTCAGTGCAGGGCTCCTGGTGCCGTGACCGAGACCCTCCAAGGTGCAGGGCTCCTGGTGCCGTGACCGAGGCCCACCTTGGTGCAGGGCTTCTGCTGCCATGACAGACAACCACTGCGGTGCAGGGCTCCTGGTGCGGTGACCGAGACCCTCCAAGGTGCAGGGCTCCTGGTGCCGTGACCGAGACCCTCCATGGTGCAGGGCTCCTGGTGCCGTGACCGAGGCCCACCTTGGTGCAGGGCTTCTGTTGCCATGACAGACAACCACTGCGGTGCAGTGCTCCTGGTGCCGTGACTGAGACCCATCTCGCTGCGGGGCTCCTGGTGCCGTGACTGAGACGCATCTCGGTTCTGTTACTCACGTGCACTTTTTCTTTTTTAAACTGTAAATGCGGACGTCATAGAGAACACTCCCTTTGGATCCCATCGTTTGTATTTTCTTTCTCTCTCTGTTCCGTCAT
Source organism: Eptatretus atami (assembly GCA_035128595.1). Classification (NCBI taxonomy): domain Eukaryota; kingdom Metazoa; phylum Chordata; class Myxini; order Myxiniformes; family Myxinidae; genus Eptatretus; species Eptatretus atami. The sequence continues at coordinate 71,204,685 of CM068966.1, read as the reverse complement.
CACCTTCTCTCCGTTCAGTGTCCCATCAAACTCACGCGAGTTTCTCTCATTGCGGGCTTCCTTGAGAAATCCTCAGAAAGGAAACATTCAAATAACTTTCCTTTAATCATGGTGAAACAGCCTCAAATGTAATAAAATCACAACTCAAACAAGGAGTTTATTCCTTCGAAGGTAATCTAACCTCGTTCCTTCCTCTCAATCAAACCACACCTGTTTACAAATGTTAGTACTTCATACATGTTCGTCATTTTAAATGATGACGGAGCTCAAATGTGACCACTCGGACGTTTATAAGTTTCATTTTATCATCGATTTCACGTTGGTAGAAACAACCTGAGTGAGGGACGTGGCTTATCAGTTTCTCGGCATCCTCTGCATCTTCAACGACAACTAGACCTGTGGGAGGGTCGCAGAGAGTTTCCAAATTTTTAACACTGAATATAAATTACCAGCGATTTGGGTTTTTGTCATCGCATCTGCTTTCTTTATGTATGGAAAATTAAACTGTGTTGATGGTGAATACATAAAATATTCCAATCCTGTCCATTGTTTTTGGTAAGATGGGGTGAGACTTGTCTGGTGGAAATGCTGCAAAGGGAAATGCTCCCTCTCTGGAAAGGGAAGGGTGATCTCCAGGACTGCAACAACCACTGAGGGGTGACGCTGCTCTCAGTGCCGGGGAAGATCTTTGCTCAGATAATTCTTGATAATGTTCGCCACAAGCTGCTTGAGCACCAGCACCCGGAGCAGCAGGCTTTACACCAAAGAGGTCAACGATTGACTGTATCCTTATCCTTTGGGTCCTCACCGAGTGCAGACGAGAGTTTTGGCAGGGGCTGCTTGCAGCCAATGTTGATCTCCACAAAGCATTCGATTCAGTGAATCGGGATGCCCTCTGGAGGATTCTTGGTCTTCGTGGGGTGCCACCAAAACTGGTCAATCTGATTTCTGAACTATACTTTGGTACTGAGAGTGCTGTGAGATGTGGTGATACCATCTCTGACTTATTTCCAGTTGTTACTGGAGTTTGTCATGGGTGTATTCTGGCCCCCACACTTTTCAGCGTTCGTATGGACTGGATTATGGGGAGGATGTCAGAGAGATCAAGCTGTGGTACATCGTCTTGGAATGTCAAGATCTCTGACCTTCATTTTGCAGATGATGCCGTCATCTTTGGGGAGACTCTGGATATCCTGTTGGGGGCCCTCGATGTGCTGATTGAGGAGTCGGAGCCACTGGGATTAAGGTTCTTTGGTCAAACCCGAAGATCCAGGCTTTCAGTGCATCTTGGATGCTGCATTCTTGTCTGTACCTGTTTTTGAAAAGGATTTTGAGGTCACAGGAGATTCCACTTACCCTTGACGGTGATATTCATGTCTCTGCTAGTTGTGAGCCCAGAGGTTCGAATATGACGTCGTGGGTCGGGCCTGGGGAGTCATGATTCACTGGATTATGGGGGTTGGCACTATCGGTGCCTGTGCAGGAGACGAAAGTCCGAGTCTTGAGCTCCTTGGGGCTTCCAGTCCTTGCTCTACGGATGTGAGACTTGGACTCTGACCAAGATCTGAGATGGAGACTCATTCCTTTGATACCAGGTCTCTTCAGAGAATCCTTAGCTATTGCTGGTCGACTTTGTGTCCAACAAGTGGTTGCTCAGCCCCAAAAGACTGTTCCAACCACAGCATATACCAGATCAGCTGCAGTTGTATGAGATATACGGAGGCTTTTTTCCCTGTCGCTAGATCCTGCTCACCAAGATCCCTCAGCAAGGGAGCCTTCATGAGTGGAGCAGGCCAATAGGCTGACCTGATACCTTGTGGTTGCAGCAGGTTGATACGGCATCTCAAGAGAGGGGATGGCCGAGGCATCTCTTCTGGGGGTGGCCAGACGGAGGCCCCTGGAGTACCGGCGGAAAGTGAATGCAGCGGCGCGCTGCTCCGGCACATGCTCCCATACCTGACCTGACACACACAGAACACACACAGACACATTATTTTGGTATATATTGTTGCGAATTTGGAAAAACTATCAACACACACAACATCCAGGTTCCTATAGCTCAGTTATATCGGTAAGTATGTGTTTATAGATAGCTTCTTCCCTTGTCTAATGGGTATATCAATGTAATTGCCCTGAGATTTATTTTGGGAAAACCTAATCTTCAACGACAGCAACAAAATGACCGTTGGTTGCGGACATGCTGCAAAGTAGGCAAAAGCCCTCAGCTCCCGGCGTCCCCCCGCGCTTACTAGGAGAAAGTTGAGCCCCCACCCACGGATGCGCTGGCCAGCGTGCTAGGGGGGAGGGGGTCGTGCCCAGCCCGAAATGAATGTGCCGAGCGAGCGCGCGCGGGGTAGCATATAAAGGAGGCAGAGCATCCCGCAAAAAGGAGTCTGCCTGGCTGGGCTTGGCGTCACCTTCATCTTCTTCCTCTCTTCCACATGGTCGTGAGCTTGAACACCACCTCGTCTCACCTCAGCCGGGTTCGGCTGTGCTGGCCAGTCCTTCGGTGACCGAGCTCCCGGAAGGGGGAACGTCCCGCCGTGCTATCTGCCAGGTAGCCAGCTACCCTGATCTTCAGCCGACTGTCCTTCGGCTGGGGTCCAAATAAAGACCAGTTTGGTCCGATGATTTTTGGTGTGTGCGTATGTGTGTTCGTCGGCGCCTAGTCTAATAAGAAGTAAAACTGTTAAGTTTCTTGTCTGAATATAATTGCATTCTCAATAGTCGGTTTTAGTTCTAGTCTTTGTGTTCCCCTCCCTGCCTATTGTAAATAAATACCCCTATTTGTTCAATGTATCAGCTCGTTTTGTGTTTCTTTCATTGGTTCGACATGACGCGTGAATTGAGAATTAGTTAAAGCTGTTATGGCCCTAAGGGGACATTTGGACCCGACGGTTCTTGGCGATTAACCGCTCGGAATCGACATGAAACAAGCGCGCTAAGCGGCTCGTTTTCGTACGAGTTCCGTCGAGGTAAAATTCCCCGGTAGTTGGACCACGTGGGTATTTAGGTAAATTGAAATTGGCAATCGACCCTACCCCACGTGGTCTATCCATTGGCGAATTTTGGTCATAGAGGACCCGTCGACTCCGGACTTATCCGGGTGACGATCTGAATTCCGGGCGATCGGTCGAGCCGATTGTGTTCCCATCCAGCGGTCGTGCCGCGGGCCGACGTTACCGGCCCCGCAACAATATATATATATATAAATATATATATATATATATATATATTATATATATATATATATATATATATATATATATTGTCTGGCTTCGGAGGCCAATTTTTAAATGTGCTTAAACCCAAGAAAGATTGTGAGACCCAGAATTTGAGTTAAATGAACTTCCTCAAGAGGATTGTTGAGAAAGTGGATAGATGGTTTTGTCCGATCGTCCTTATGGAGAGAGGTCGTGATAGTGTGAGATTGTTCAGGATTAAAAGACATATTCCAAGTATTTGACCAACTTGTGGTTTTGTCAAGGTCTGAAGAGAGGAAAGAGGTTAAAGCCCCAGCCTGTCTAAAGGATGAGGGATGTCACAGATGGTGTAGGCATCAGCAAATAGATAAAGAGGATTTTTCCAGAGAGTCAAAGAGGTCATTGATGAAGATCATGAATAGGACTGGGCCGGAACACTGCCTTGGGGGCACTCCAGCCTTGGCAGTGAGAGGAGGTGAAAGGATTCCTTTGAGTGCCACACATTGGCTTTTCGAGAGTCGAGAATGTCAACAAGGCTTCTGTGGAGTTGCCTTGCATCCCATAGGGCAGAGAGTTTGGAGAGTAGGTCAGGATGCCAGACTGTATAAAAGCACAAGATATGTCAGAGAGATGGCCGATCTCAAGTCTGACATTGATGGCGTCCATCCCAATTATTGGTGAGTAGAAGCAGCATGTCCAAGGTGGAGTGACCTGGTCTGAAAAGTACAAGTGCTTTTTTTGGCCTTTACCATGAGTATATTTGCTTTTGATTAAAATGAGTTACTAAATAAATACTAAAGGTAATATGCCATGCTTGTTTCGAAAATTGTGCTCGTCTGTGTAAATAATATGACGATGTTTTTGCCTTTTCCATTTACTATCTGCATCTCCTTTCACACGCTTCAGACACATCATCAAACTCCGTAGGCATCATTAACAATTGCTTACAATTCTGCTTACAACATCATAATTTACTTGGACTTTCATCCATTTCGTTGAAGCAGCTGTTTCTCCTTTCATGCAGGATGATAGAATTCTGGTGGGTGGTGATGCCATTCTAATTGTCATGTGATTGTGGTCCTCCTGTTCGAATATGCCTTCCCAGTGCTAAAGGACGATTCCCAGCCATGTTTAAAACAACGATTCAGCCATCATTGATGGGTTAAGCATTGTTAGGCATTCTTATCATCTTGTTTCAAACAGAATTGGGACAAATTGCCATGCAAACATCAACACTTGAAGTTTGAAAACTCTCGAGGTGTTGGTCACTCCATCAAAGACAAATTACATCTGTTTGCATTCATGAAGGAAAAAGTAAGTTTCAACTCGATTTCTGACTTTACCATGACTTTATGCCAATGGAAGATGGTATGCGTGTGTTGGCTTAATGGTTGGGGTGGTGGGCTTGTGTCATACTTGGATCCAAAGTTTCAAATCCCCTTGGCTGTTGTAATTAATACCAGGTGGGGTTGACTATGCCTGTCATCCTTCTGAGTTGGCAAAATGAGTGCCAGCTTGCTGCATACTGTGTTGCGTAGTGAACTGTCACAGGATTGTACCCAAATAGCACAAAGGAGATTTGCTGATGCAGCTCACAAATGCTCTGTACAGCAGTATGGTCGCCAATGGATGGATGGGACGTATGTGAAAACTGTCCCCTTCCAAGAGGCGGTGGCCAACATAAAAACCAGCAGACAACCTTCCAATTGTTTTGTGCTTTGCATCATCCTTCCTAGAGGAAGCTCTGTTCCCAAGATGCCAGCCGGAGGGTGAATTTGAATTACAAAGTGACAATGGTTGGCTCGGGAAAAAGTAGATCTTTATTTGCTTGCACATGACAAGAACCTAACTTGTTATGTGCCCGCTGGCAATCCTGTTGTGCATGATGATAACCAATCCCCACCACCACAGAATAATACAATATCGTGAACAATAAAATACAATGAAGAAGACAACCAGGAAGAGCCGCAAAAGACAACAATTGTTGCGAGGAAAATGGAGTAAAGATGGGACATCCTCTGTGGAAAGAACACATTACTCATGCTATAAACTATAAAAATTGTCCAGGTTATATCTCCTTTAACACCTACCCTTGTTGTTAGACGTAAGATACTTATGGATAGCCGAACAACCTCCGAGAGAGAAGATGGTAGAGAAAATCCAGGACGGAACAAAATACAAAACAAGCTTTAGTTCAGGCCTGGGTCGAGCAAGTGAGAGGACCTCTCGCCTAGATTGGATGGGAAGAAGCAGGCTGCAATTTCTGCTACAGACGATGTTGCGTGAGATTGGCTCTTCATCCTACCCAACGGGAACTCGGTGTTTGTGAACCCAGACTCCTGGCGACCGTTCCTCCTTTAACCAGGTGTGCGACGGAGGATGGAGGGAGGGTCCAAAGAACCCCTGAGCAACACAGCTCACACTCCACTCTCCCAATCCTCAGCCAGATGAGTTATCAAAGATCAAACAATGTTTAAGCACGCAACAACCACCATAAGCACAAAAATATATGTACAGAGCGCAACTGTATTAACTTAAATAATCTTAAATGTCAAAAGGAGTAGTATGACCCGAGAAAAATAAAATCCACCCACATTCTAATAGGCCAACCCGTATCTGGTAGAAATGAAAGGAAACCCAGCTTTCAGGTATTTATCCCCCAAAGTTGTTTTCTTACCATTTCAAATTAATATCGTACAATGTCAACATATTCCTTCTATTTTGTGAATGAAATAATTGGCAGCATAGCGAGCTCGACCAAAAACCAATGCTGGGCAATGATTTGATCTCATCTATGGTAGGAGATGGTAGTCATAGTTAAGGGTCTGGTTCTGAGGAATATAATCGTTGTCTTTACCTTTTCCTTTTGTTTGTGTAACTTTCAGGAACCACTATGGCCTTATTGGAATATCTGGAGGTGTTTAGTGCTTTTTCACCGTGCTGGGATTCACCGCACGCCTTGGTGTACATGTTTCTCGGGGAAAATCCATCACTCATGGACTAGGAGTAGATGAGCAACCGACAGGTGGCAAGTAAAGAAGGCTTGCTATCATATTTCTTCTCCTTGTCTGTCTATTTTTTTTGGGGTGAGCCAATGTATTCATACACGAGAGAAGATTCGCTTGATGAACCAAACAAAGAATTGCTTTAATGTTTGAATGCATGATAGAGACATTCCAGCAGCCAGACAGGCTTCGGGCTGTGACACTGGGACAAATTGTATAATTGTACAATTTGCTCTGGCATATGATACTACCTGATCATCTCTGCTGTCGCGCATATAAATACGAGGGCATTTTGATAACATTTTGTTTTGCCCTCATTACTGACTAGGTCCTCCTCTACGCACAATCCATAACATCCGACATTAGATGCAGTGCGAACGGCTATTATGATGCAGGCAGAACTTGCCATTGAACTGTCTTGGTCTGAGTTCGATCCCCTGACTTTAACACTTTGAACTGCAATTCTGATAGAGCATGGGCAGAACAAGGTGAACATCAACACGATCAGTGCATGCTCCCCTTTACTGGAGATTTAAGCTGCGCTCGTCTCCCTCACATTAATGTGAAGTCTCAAAAGTGGTACCGTCATTGAATTGAGTCTTGTGGAGTCATAGTGTGTGTGTGTGTGATATGTTTGTGTAGAGTTGGAACAATGATTGCCAGTATCCTGGACAAATTCTATCCTAGCTATAGGTCTACGAGATAAAACTGAGATGACCGAACAACTGCACTTTCATGGGACTGCTGGTGGATGTGCCAACTATACATGAATGACGGCCAAACTGGCTTTTGCTGTGGACTATAAGTTTGATTGTTATTATCTCCACCACAGAAGGTTGAACCCAGTAGGTTATGTTGAGACTCCCGGCCAGTCCAAAGGTTGGAGGGAGATTTTGATTCACGCGCTCTTCTGGTCTGTCTGTTTGTTTATTTATCTGTGAGCAGATATACTCAAAATGTTGTGGACTCGATTTGAACTAAATTTTGTTGGGGCAGCGTTGTGCTGTGTGTCACAAGGATACACGATTCGATTTTGGTGAAGATTCCGGATTCGGATCTGAGAAATTTTTATTAAACTGGATTCTTCACTACTGAGTGAATCGCGCCTAAAACACAATATATAACGCAAAAGATATCCTCAAACAGTATGTCGAGCAACGGATTCAGAAAAACACTTATGGACCTGGTTTGGGTGTGTCCATAAGAACTAAATTTGATTCGATTTTGGTGACGATCTGGATCAGCGATCTGGATACGAGAAATAAAAAAAATATAAATTTTTTTAAGTTGATTCTATCAATCATTAGAAGAATGGGGACCAAAAACTATAAAATACCAATGATATTTCAAAACATTATGGACGAGTTTATGACAAAAAACGTAGGGATGAGTTGGTTCGGTTAGCAAGAGCAAGCTGATCGATTTTGAATGAGGGTCAGGATTCAGAATCCGGCCTTAATCAGAAGGTATACAAAACGTAAACCATGCGTTCAGCCTGGCGGTAGTGTGCGCTCTAAGCAAGTGCAGTTCTAGGTTATTATTATATTTCGAAATAGACCACATGGCTGCGTGTTTGCATCAATCTTTTGCTGGGAGAGGGTCAAGTTGAATTTCTTCTGCAAGCATTTGTAATTGGTGTAAATGAATAAAGCACATTGTCATCTTCAACTCACCAAGATACTTTATTAAATGTAGAATGAAATGCTGCAGTTGAAGAGAATTCCATTGTAAACATCGTTATCCATGTTCTACTACATTTCCTTCCTGTAAACCGTACATCTGCCTTCAGTTGATATTGCAAATTTGTCGTTTTTGATTAAACGATGTAACAACGCTGGAAATGTTCCATAAGTTCGCAAGAAGATTAAGTATATCAATTGGGAACATAATCAACATAAGTTTAGATTTTTTTTAAATTTAAGTTCACCAAATTTAATGAATACAATGCCATGGCTTTTCTGTAGTGGGCCAGATCAGAATGTCAGAATCAATGTTGTTCTTTATCAGTGCTGAGACATGTGCGAAGTAATGATTCACTCCTTGATCTGTGAACTGTTTGTACCTTCAAACCCTGGTGGCACACCTTGAGGCCTGGTGCTAGCCTTTTTCAGATTGGTCTGTACTTGGGCCCTGCCGGACTGGAACCAACATTTTGTTAGACTCGTGCCACTCTACCTAATATGACTGGTTATTCTCTCTATCTGCTGTGTTCAATCAATTCCCCCCACTCGTCCCTGCTTCGATAAATAAGGCTTGATGGGTTTATTTATTTATTATGAGTTTCATTAATGGGAGATTTTTTTTTTCCCGTACGTGCGCACTGTACGTAATGTATTGTATTAAAGATTCTCCTTTTTATTGCTGAACTGAGGTGGAAATTGAGTTCATTTCATCCACAGAAGGGCAGCTCGTGCAACTGATTAGGATGCCGCCTGATCATTAAGCAAGAATGTGAATTAGTGTGGCAGGTGCGGTAATTGCTGTCCATCTTCACGAAGGACCGTTGGATTTAATGCCCATCAATCTATGCAGTATAGGAATGTCCAGTTTGAAACTCGCCTCCGAGGTTACATCCCACACGTTGATTGCCCTTCACCAACGTACCTGTGAAACACCCAGGATGCACAGTTAAGAGCTTAGGACAAAGAGATTTCAAACCAGACTAAGTTGGCTCTCTGAGGAAAGTACAATATACTCACAAGGGCTATCCTTCTAGATTTCCCAACCCTGCTCATCCATATTGATAGTTGTAAGTGTGTAAATATATTAAAAAGAAAATACAAACGGGAGCACATGGTGGTACGCTAAATAATTGCACATACTAGTTCGTAACAATTGTGCATTTTTATGCAACGGATCGAGCATGAATAATAATATTTTGACAAAGAGGTTGATTACAGTGCGCATAACAAAGGGACCCGGGGTAAGCCGAATTTTTTGATTTCGAATAAAAAAAAATATAATAACACTAATTTTCGGATATTTCAAAATTTCAAAGTCCGATGCTCGCACGGTGGCGTCATCAGCTAAGAACGTGTGCTCAATAACACAACAACAACTAGATACTGGTAATGAACTAACCTGATCAAGTTTCACAAGAATCCGGTATGCACTCCCTCGGCCTCCAAGCTGTCCATTACATACATACAGACAGACAGAAAACCTGACTAATACGAGGTCTAGCGACCACCCAACTACATATAATTTACTTCCACTGAAGAACTTCACTGTTCAGCTGATCAAATAATGTTCCAGTTGCTGGAACCAAGATCCAAAGCAATCAGTATTGAAGCTTTTTGATTGAAATGAGCAGACGTTCTCACCTGGAAAATTCTGGTCAACAAACGGCGTCATGCAATGGATGACGTAATAAAATAAAGAAGTAAGTGAAGGGGAACTAATAAGGGAAATCAAGAGGGGAAGAAACACAATATATGGAAGACAGTGATGCAATGTGATCGGAATAATATAAGAGGGAGGATATGAGGAAGGACATAATCTAGCAATACCAGAGGGCATAGAGCTATTACTAATGTGTTTCTCCCTTCGCAGAATTTGCTTGATCAACGATAAAATTTGAGGCCAAGATTATGGGAATTGCGGTCATGCGCCGACACAATCACCGGTTGGCAAACTATTTCCACATTTATTCACCTAATTAACAATGGGCCGTCAACACGATACCACCCTCAAACCACCACATCATCATCCTCCATCAACCTCGTCTTTATCGCCGCCAATCAACTCACACATCCGCGTTATTGATGACAGTTTACATTCCATTATTGCAAATTAAGTCATTGCTTAATCAACTCAAGAAAACAAACTTTATCTTATTTCTTATTAACTATATTTTTCAATCATGAAAATAATCATAACACAATAATTCAAATGCACAAGACAATGTATTAAGGGATATATCGGGCGAAAAGGCGGTGTACAAAAGTAGGTAAGACGGTGATGGTCCCTAAACCCATTTTCCCCTCATACCCTCTAATTTTTCGGATTGGTCTTCACAGATGATTTTCAAAATGTAACCCCCATAGAATGGCAAGGCCCTCCTGCAAGTGATGCATGTTCTGAAATAAATAAGGAAGGGAAGGGGGAAGGACATAATAAAGGATTAGGAGATTAATAAGTAAAATAACCACTACTTGCCAAAAGGTGACCACGTGGACTTATGTAAGTGTCACACTGAGGTGAACAGAGCTGCTATCCACCAAGGAGCGGACTCCTTTGAGGATATTCTGCTACGAGAGATTCCGATGAGAATACGTTCTACAGAGTAACCCATGAAAAAATATGCGTTTCTCATAAACGTCACCAAATGACGTCATACTGTCTCAGGCTTGACATATCTAGAAGCACTCATCCGAGGTGTTCAATTTGAGGTAATACACGATATGGTTCTAAAACTTGAAAATTTGACGCTTGGGGTAAATATTTTTGACCTTAGGCGCTAAACTTCTTGAAGGTAAGGCCATATCGCCAACCAAAAATTAATCAAGCTGAGCGCCAACCATGAAACTATATTCCATGAAGTTTGAAAGACGATCCGATCCAAATTACATCAAAAAATAAGGGGTTTCGTCGACTCCACCTGATTTCCGACAAAGTGACCTTGACCTTTGACCTTGAACCTCACCACAATTTTATGCGCTGAAAGGGACCTCTATAGGCCTCTGATATGCGAAGTTACAAAAATTTCCAATGATATACTGTGCTCTGCAAATTTTTTATACGTGATTACAGAAACAAAAAAAAAAAAACAAACAACAAAAAAAAACATATGAAGGCAAGCAACGCCACCAAAATTACATCAGCTACAGTGGCCAGACCATAGAAACTATATTCCCATGAATTTGAAGAACGATCCGATCAACATTACTCAAAAATAGGGTTTCGTCGACTCCCCTGGATTGCGACAAAAGGTGACCTTGACCTTTGACCCTTGACCTTCAAAATTGTGTGCGCTAAAGGGACCTCCATAGGCCTCTGAATATGCGAAGTTACAAAAATTTTCCAATGATAACTGTTGCTCTGGGCAAGAATTTTTTATACGTGATTAACAGAACAATCACCAAAACAAACAAAAAAAATAACATACAAGCTGACTAACATATCTTGCAAAAACTTCGTTTTGGCAAGATAAAATATATAACAATAAGCATACTTAATTTTAAGCCTGGCAATGAAGTTTCTGTCAAATAGGTCATTTCATAATACTCAGTTTAACAAGTTTGGTTTTTTGTTTTGGTATACACTTTTGAGGGCTCGTATGAGGCTCACACACAGAATTACAGATAAGGGGAGCAAGAGACAAGAGGGGTGGAGAGGGAAGGAAAAACAGTGGAAAGAGACATGAGGAGATCTGTGGAAGGGAGAGGGATGGGCGGGTACACAAGGGTAAACAAGATGGACCTACATGACTCGACAGGACTTTTCAGGTCTTAACATGACCGGGTAACTTTCAGGAAGGAAAGCAGGTTAATTTGATAGAGGTGGCTTGGGTTGAGAACGGGGGATAGAAAAGATTGTTGGTTTTTGGATGGGGGAAGAATAAAGATGGTGGTGAACAGACTGTTTTGAAGACCTGGAGGGAAGAGTGGAATTGAAGAAGAGTGTGGAGTTTAGTTCAAAGGTGAGAAAAAGAGGAATGAAAGAGTGAAGGTGAGCAGTGATTCTTGATTTTGTAGTTTACCAGAAGGGGGTGCTGGTGGTCTTGAGCGCTCTGGTGAAATAATGATGGGGACATTCTTAAACAGAGTGGAGGGAAGCGGTAGAACAAACCTGCCTGCAATGAGAGAGTGAGAGACCCAAAGACTCAGCCTCATCACGGGAATAACAATGATCCTAATGCCTTTATTCCACACGCATGAAGGAGAAAGTGAGAGGCAGGAAGCACCAGGCCAAAGGGGAAAGCAGTACTCCCATCAGGCTGTGGACGAAAGCTTTTGAATGTGTCAGGAGCTCAGGCGTGCAGGAAGGACTTTGCAAGGATGGCAGATGCCCAGCTCGGCAACTGGCTTTGAAGGCCAGCTGGCAATGTGGTTTCCCAGGAAAGATTCATGCAGATAGTGAGACCCAGAGCTTGAACGAAAGCCTTTAGACGATTGTTGAGAAAGCAGATGGGGGAGGTTTTTTCCAGACGGTCCTTTCGGAGCAGACATGAGTAGTGAGAGTGGTGAGATTTGTCAGGGTTTTTGAAAGACATGTTCACGTGTTGGACCAGCATGTATTTTATCAGATCTGCAAGAGTGAAGAAGCCTGCTCTTTAAGCCGTCTGAAGTGTGAGAGGTGTATGGCAGAAGTGTGGGTATCAGTAAAGAGACTAGCGGTTGTGAAAAGGTTTGTTATCAATGACATAAATGCTCTTTCTCAATTTTACATTGCCTTTACCATGAATTACATGCAATGGTGTACTCGTGATTCTGATCTCTCCCTTCATTCGTCTCATTTTGTTGGTGTGTGTACTGCTGTTTGATTGCGACCTGCTGTGAATTAAATTTTGGAAATCTCCTGGGATTATTTTACCCATTTACCTTTCGAATCCATGTGACACACTCCCTGAATTGCCGTCTGGGTGGAAAATATAAACAAAATATAGTTTAAGTGCATGGTATACAGAAGTTTATGAAGATCTGAGATGCTTCCATTTTATCATGACAAGTGTGAAAGCACTCTTTTGATTTGTATACTCCCTTAAAAATGATTAATGCAGTCGTTGGAATTTTGATGGACGGGCTGGGCATAAGGTAGAATCAATGATAAATGCTCTCACTTCGTGACCTGTCTGCACTTAAGTATTTCTCAGGAACATTTCACTCACTACAAACTGTCGTACCCACTGTTGTGAAGGCAGGGCATTCCATATACGCTGCATTTGGTTGTCCTCCTTCCAATAATGAATGTGATGCAAAAGACCTCCATGATATATTTTCAGCCAGACACATATTTTTATGAGTTCATTTTTATATTGTTTCCTCTTTAACACTCCGTCTCGTTCTCTGATGTAAATGATGTGAAGGTAGGAGGGTGGCTCTCCATCATGGACCCAGATATTTGTTTGTTAATATATAGAGTATAATGCATGCGGGTAAATGATCTTTGAGAAAAATTTTTTATACTGCCGGTGACTATTACCCGTAATCATGCGTTCCTGTTTTCATGAGCGTGCTGAAAATCAAGGAATGTGGCCAGTGATGTCGCACGGTTTTGGCGGTGCCCATATCCATAGTGACGTGACCTTTGGAGCAAGGCCGAGCACTAGACATACTCTTCCTGTCGAACGCTCATCACAACACCAGGACAGGCATTGTATACTTAATGACGTCACCATTTTGTATGCGTGAACCAAAACAAACCATTTTTCTTTTACTCACAAAATGATGGAAGATTTGCTCGGCCTTTTTAGTCTCGAATTTGGATCTCGTAAAAATATATATTTACACATCATGCCATCCATCCCATCCATCCATTCCATCCATCCAATCCATACCATGAAGACCATACTGCTGTGCAAGAGTGTTTGATGCTGCCTAAGATCTCCTTGGCTATTGGACACAATCCTAGACGGGTCGCCAATTCGAACAGGATAAACCAGCATGCTGGCACTCATTTTTGCCAACCTCCAGAAGATAACAGGCAGAGTCAACACACCTGGTAATTTATTCAACAGCAGAGTGGGATTTTAAACTGCAGGGTCTCGGATCCCAAGCCCACCACCCTAACCATTAAAGCCCAACACAATATATTATGTATATAATGTATATGTATATATGTATATTATAATATATGTATTAATATATGTATATGTATATATATATACATATATGTATTGTATATATAATATTATATAAAAATATATATATAGTATATATATATATATATATTTTGTATTATATTATATATATATATAATATATATATATATATTTGTATATATGTATATATATATATATAAATTATTATATATATATGTATATTAATACATATGTGTATACATATATATATTATATACGATATTATGTTATATATATTATATATTCGTAGATATATGTGTGTATATCCTCTAGATATATGTGTATATATATGTGTATTATTATATATATAATTTGATATATTCTCGATATAATATGAGTACTATAAGATAGGTAATATAATCTAGATGTATATGTAATATTACTAATATCTAGATATATGTGTATCATATAGTGTATATATATATATATCTAGATATATTGTATATATATCTAGATATATGTGTATATATATATCTTACATATATGTGTAATATATATATGTAGATATATGTGTTATACATGCAGTAATCCCCGCTATACTCGCGGTTTCACCTATCGCAGCCCGCGCCGGTTCAATCGCGGGTTTTCCCTGGAACCTAACTAATTATTTCTGCAAGATTCCTCCGGTATAATCGCGGTAAATAATATATAAAATATAAATTATTTTAACCGCAATAAATTATAACGCGTGGCGCTCGAAGCCAGTCACACAACGCAGGACAAGTTTCGCTTAGTGAACTTCGATATTTTCTACTTTTTTTCTCCAAGCCCTACGTGCACCCAACGCCCTGCACCTTCTAGAAGGCTTCTGGCAAGGAACGCGAAGCGCCAGAGGAAGGTCCTGGACGCTCCAGAGAATGTTAAGGTCTCGATATGCTCGGGAAGAAAAAGGTTTGCTGCCGGTTGGTAACGAGCACTGCAAACCGACCAGACCAGACCGAGTCGATCTCCGGCACATCAAACCATTCACTGCCAAAGTCCGACCAGACCAGACGAGGCGATCTCCGGCAACCTCCAACCCGATCACTGCAAGGCGACCAGCACCAGATGAGTCGATCTCGCGACTACGCTCAAACCCCGATCACTGCCAAGCCGACCCAGACCAGAACAAGTCGATTTTTAGGGAGGCATCCATTCATCGCGATTTTCACTTCTTGTGGGGGGGTTTGGAACGTAACCCCCGGCGATAAAACAGGGATGACTATATCTAATCTAAATATATGTTATATATAATCGAATATATGTGTATATATATTGTTATATACATATATATATACTATATATATATATATATATATATATATATACAGTATATAGACATATGCGCTGAGGTCCTTGGGTTTTAATCTGGGTTAAATGACAGAATTTTTTTCTCCCATGGGCCGCCACACAGGAATATATTGCTGTTAGTTTAATTTCCATAAAGAGTTTTTCTTAACACACACACACACACACACACACCCACACGCACGCAAACAACACACACACCACACACACACACACACAGGGTGTGCTTGAAACAGGCATGTAACAACCTCGGCCATTTACAGCTAGCAGTGTCTCGTTGAAAATTTCTGAGAATAACTTAATGACTGAATAGCTCATTGGCTGTCACCTTGGAAGTGATGAGGTCCTTAGGTTCGAGTCCCGGTTGAGCCAGAATTTTTTCACATTACCCCACCGTAGGAATCTATTCCCTGTTATATCCTATATATATATATATATATATATATTATATATATATATATATATATATATATATATATGATCAAAAAATTAAATTAATGGTACAAATTGTAAATTAACATTGGCTCAATACACTTGCATACTGGGAAGCACACAGCAAATTTTTCCTTGATACCTTGATTAACTCAGGTTGAGT
>CM068966.1:71157762-71187797 GCA_035128595.1 Eptatretus atami | reverse complement strand
CACCACCTCGTCTCACCTCAGCCGGGTTCGGCTGTGCTGGCCAGTCCTTCGGTGACCGGAGCTCCCGGAAGGGGGGAACGTCCCGCCGTGCTATCTGCCAGGTAGCCAGCTACCCTGATCTTCAGCCGACTGTCCTTCGGGCTGGAGGTCCAAATAAAGACCAGTTGGTCCGATGATTCTTTGGGTGTGTGCGTATGTGTGTTCGTGGCGCCTGTCTAATAAGTAGTAAACTGTTAAGTGCTTTGTGCTGAATATAATTGCATTCTCAATAGTCGGTTTAGTTCTAGTCTTTGTGTTCCCCTCCCTGCCTATTGTAAATAAATACCCCTATTTGTTCAATGTATCAGCTCGTTTTTTTGTTTGTTTTCTTCATTGGTTCGACATGACGCGTGATTGAGAATTAGTTAAAGCTGTTATGGCCCTAAGGGGACATTTGGACCGACGGTTCTTGGCGATTAAACCGCTCGGAATCGCACATGAAACAAGCGCGCTAAGCGGCTCGTTTTCGTACGAGTTCCGTCGAGGGTAAAATTCCCCGGTAGTTGGACCACGTGGGTATTTAGGTAAATTGAAATTGGCAATCGACCCTACCCCACGTGGTCTATCCATTGGCGAATTTTGGTCCGATAGAGGACCCGTCGACTCCGGACTTATCCGGGGTGACGATCTGAATTCCGGGCGATCGGTCGAGCCGACTTGTGTTCCCATCCAGCGGTCGTGCCGCGGCCGACGTTCCGGCCCCGCAACAATATATATATATATATATATATTATATATAATATATATATATATAATATATATATATATATATATATATATATTGTCTGGCTTTGGAGGCCAATTTTTAAATGTGCTTAACCCAAGAAAGATTGTGAGACCCAGGAATTTGAGTTAATGAACTTCCTCAAGAGGATTGTTGAGAAAGTGGATAGAATGGTTTGTCCGATCGTCCTTATGGAGAGAGGTCGTGATAGTGTGAGATTTGTCAGGATTAAAAGACATATTCCAAGTATTTGACCAACTTGTGGTTTTGTCAAGGTCTGAAGAGAGGAAAGAGGTTGAAGCCAGCCTGTCTAAAGGATGAGGGATGTCACAGATGGTGTAGGCATCAGCAAATAGATAAAGAGGATTTTTCCAGAGAGTCAAAGAGGTCATTGATGAAGATCATGAATAGGACTGGGCCCGGAACACTGCCTTGGGGGCACTCCAGCCTTGGCAGTGAGAGGAGGTGAAAGGATTCCTTTGAGTGCCACACATTGGCTTCGAGAGTCGAGAATGTCAACAAGGCTTCTGTGGAGTTGGCCTTGCATCCCATAGGCAGAGAGTTTGGAGAGTAGGTCAGGATGCCAGACTGTATAAAAAGCACAAGATATGTCCAGAGAGATGGCCGATCTCAAGTCTGACATTGATGGCGTCCATCCATTATTGGGTGAGTAGAAGCAGCATGTCCAAGGTGGAGTGACCTGGTCTGAAAAGTACAAGTGCTTTTTTTGGCCTTTACCATGAGTATATTTGCTTTTGATTTAAAATGAGTTACCTAAATAAATACTAAAGGTAATATGCCATGCTTGTTTCGAAAATTGTGCTCGTCTGTGTAAATAATATGACGATGTTTTGCCTTTCCATTTCCTATCTGCATCTCCTTTCACACCGCTTCACACATCATCAAACTCCGTAGGCATCATTAACAATTGCTTACAATTCTGCTTACAACATCATAATGTACTTGACTTTCATCCATTTCGTTTGAAGCAGCTGTTTCTCCTTTCATGCAGGATGATAGAATTCTGGTGGGTGGTGATGCCATTCTATTGTCATGTGATTGTGGTCCTCCTGTTCGATGCCCTTCCCAGTGCTAAAGGACGATTCCCAGCCATGTTTAAAACAACGATTCAGCATCATTGATGGGTTAAGCATTGTTAGGCATTCTTATCATCTTGTTTCAAACAGAATTGGGGACAATTGCCATGCAACATCAACACTTGAAGTTTGAAAACTCTCGAGGTGTTGGTCACTCCATCAAAGACAAATTACATCTGTTTGCATTCATGGAAGGAAAAAGTAAGTTTCAACTCGATTTCTGACTTTACCATGACTTTATGCCAATGGAAAGATGGTATGCGTGGTGTTGGCTTAATGGTTGGGGTGGTGGGCTTGTGTCATACTTGGATCCAAAGTTCAAATCCCCCTTGGCTGTTGTAATTAATACCAGGTGGGGTTGACTATGCCTGTCATCCTTCTGAGGTTGGCAAAATGAGTGCCAGCTTGCTGGCATACTGTGTTGCGGTAGTGAACTGTCCAGGATTGTACCCAATAGCCAAGGAGATTGCTGAGGCAGCACCAATGCTCTGTACAGAGTATGGTCCCAATGGATGGATGGACGATGGTGAAAACTGTCCCCTTCCAGAGGCTGGTGGCCAACATAAAAACCAGCAGCACAAACCTTCCATATTGTTTTTGCTTTGCATCATCCTTCCTAGAGGAAGCTCTGTTCCCAAGATGCCAGCGGAGGGGTGAATTTGAATTACAAAGTGACAATGGTGGCTCGGGAAAACATTAAGATCTTTAATTTGCTTGCACATGACAAGAACCTAACTTGTATGTGCCCGCTGGCAATCTGTTTGTGCATGGATGAGTAACCAATCCCCAACCACAGGAATAATAAATTAGTGAACAATAAATACATGAAGAAGGAAACCAGGGAAGAGCGCAAAAGAAACAATTGTTGCAGAGGAAAATGGAGAAGACTGGGACATCCTGCTGGGAAAATTACTCATGCTTATAAACTATAAAAATTGTCAGGTTAATCTCCTTTAACCTACCCTTGTTTGTTGACGGTAGATTATCTTAATGGATAGCCAGACACTCCGAGAGAGAAGATGGTGAGAAAATCCAGGACGGACAAAATAAATAACAAGCTTAGTTCAGGCCTGGTCGAGCCAAGTGAGGGACCCTCGCCTAGATTGGATGGGAGAAGCAGGCTGCAATTTCCGCTACAGACGATGTGCCGTGAGATGGCTCTTCATCCTACCCCGGGGAACTCGGTGTTTGTGAACCCAGACTCCTGGGACCGGTTCCTCCTTATACCAGGTGTGCGAGGAGGATGGAGGGAGGGGTCCAAAGAACCCTGGCAACACAGCTCACACTCCACTCTCCCAATCCTCAGCCAGATGAGTTATCAAGATCAAACCAATGTTTAAGCACGCAACAAACCACCATAAGCACAAAAATATTGTAATGACCACGTATTATTAAATAATTTAATGTCAAAGAGGAGATATGACCCGAGAAAAATAAATTCTACCCAATTCTATAGGCCAACCCGTATTGGTAGAAATGGAAGTTACCAGCTTTCAGGTATTTCCTCCCAAAGTTGTTTTCTTACCATTATCCAAAATTAATATCCGTACAATTGTCAACATATTCCTTCTATTTTTGTGAATGAATAATTGGGAGCATTGGTCGACCAAAACCAATGCTGGGCAATGTTTGATCTCATCATGGTAGGATGATGGTAGTCATGTTAAGGGTCTGGTCTGGAGGAATATATCGTTGGTCTTTACTTTTCCTTTTGTTTGTGTAACTTTTCAGGACCACTATGGGCTTTTTGGAATCTTGGAGTGTTTTAGTGCTTTTCACCGTGCTGGGATTCACCGCAGCCTTGGTGTACATGTTTCTCGGGAAAAATCCATCACTCTGGACGAGTAGATGAGCACACAGGACAGGTGCAGGTAAAGAAGCTTGCTATCATATTTCTTCTTCCTTGTCTCTATTTTTTTGGGGTGAGCCAATGTATTCATACACGAAGAAGGATTCAGCTTGATGCACAAACAAGAATTGCTTAATGTTTGAATGCATGATAGAGACATTTCCAGCAGCCAGACAGCTTTCGGGCCTCGTGACACTGGGAAATGTATTGTCAATTTGCTCTGGATATGATACTCACTGGATCATCTGCTGTCGGCATAATAATGCATTTTGACATTTTGTTTTGGCCTCATTACTGACTAGGTTCCTTTACACACAATCCATAACATCCAGACATTAGGCAGTGGGACGGCTCATTTGATCAGCAGACTTGCCATTGAACTGTTTGGTCTGAGTTCGATCCCTGATTTCACTTTGAACTGCCATTCTGATGAAGAGCAATGGGCAGGTGAACATCAACACCTCAGTGCATGCTCCCCTTTGACTGGAGATGTTAAGCTTGCTGTCTCCTCTACATTCAATGTGAATTGTCTCAAAGTGTACCGTCATTTGAATTGAGTCTTGTGGAGGTCATAGTGTGTGTGTGTGATATGTTTTGTAGAGTTGGACAATGTTTGCCAGTATCCTGGACAAATTTCCTGCTTAGGGTTAGCGAGATAATGAGGACCACCTGCACTTCATGGGAGTGCTGTGGATGTGCCACATACATGATGGGCCAAATGGCTTTGCTGTGGACTTAAGTTTGTTGTTATTATCTCCACCACAGAAGGTTGACGTAGGTTATGTTGAACTCCGCCACCAAAGGTGGATGGAGATTTTGATTTCACGCCTTTCTGTCTGTCTGTTTGTTTATTTATCTGTGAGCAGGATATCTCAAAATGTTGTGGACAGATTTGAACTAAATTTGTTGGGCAGGTTGTGTGTGTGTCACAAGGATGAATTGATTCGATTTTGGTGAAGATCCGGATTCGGATCTGAGAATTTTTTAAACTGATTCTTCACTACTGAGTGATCGGCCTAAAAACAATATATAAGAAGATATCTCAAAACGTTATGGACGGATTCAGACAAAACTTAGTGGACTGGTTGGGTGTGTCATAAGAACAAATTGATTCGATTTTGGTGACGATCTGGATCAGGATCTGGATACGAGAATTAAAAAAAATTTTTTTTTAAGTGATTCTTCATCATTGAGAGATGGGGACAAAAACTATAAATAACATGATATTTCAAAACATTATGGACGAGTTATGACAAAAGTAGGTGGATGAGTTGGTTCGGTTACAAGAGCAAGCTGATTCGATTTTGATGAAGGTCAGGATTCAGATCCGGCTTATCAGAGGTATACAAAACGTAAACTGTTCAGCCTGGCGGAGGTGTGCGCTCTACCAAGTGCCGTTCTAGTTATTATTATTTTCGAATAGACCACATGGCTGCGTGTTTGCATCAATCTTTTGCTGGGAGGTGTCAAAGTTGATTTCTTCTCTAAGCATTTGTAATTGGTGTAAATGAATAAAGACATTGTCACTCACTCACAAGATATTTATTGAAATTAGATGAAATGCTGCAGTTGAGAGAATTCCATTGTAAACATGATTATCCATGTGTTCTACTACATTTCCTTCCTGTAAAACGTACATCTGCCTTCAGTTGATATTGATTTGTCGTTTTTGATTAAAACGATGTAACAACCTGGAAATGTTCCATAAGTTCCAAGAAGACTTAAGTATATCAATTGGGACATAATTAAACATAAGTTTAGATTTTTTTTTAAATTTAGTTCACAAATTTAATGAATACAATGCATGGCTTTTCTGTAGTGGCGCCAGTCAGAATGTCAGAATGCAATGTTGTTCTTTATCAGTGCTGAGAATGTGCCGAAGTAATGATTCACTCCCTTGATCTGTGTAACTGTTTGTACCTTCAAACCCTGTGGCACCTTGAGGGCCTGTTGTGCTCTTTTCAGATTGGCTGTACTTGGGCCTTGCCGACTGGAACCAACATTGTTTAGACTCTGTGCCACTCCTACCCAAATGAATGGTTATTTCTCTCTTATCCTGCTTGTTCAATCATTTCCCCCCACTCGTCCCTGCTTCGATAAATAAGGCTTTGATTGGGGTTTTTTATTTATTTATTATGAGTTTCATTAATGGAGATTTTTTTTTTCCCGTACGTGCGCATGTACGTAATGTATTAGTATTAAAGATTCTCCTTTTTATGCTGAACCTGAGTGGAAATTGAGTTCATTTCCACCACAGAGGGCAGCTGTGCAACTGATTAGGTGCCCCCTGTCGATTAGAGCAAGAATGTGGAATTTGTGCAGGATGCGGGTAATTGCTTGTCCACTCTTCACGAAGGACACTGTTGGATTTTAATGCCCATCAACTAATGCTAGTAAATGGGATGTCCAGTTGAAACTGCCTCCGAGGGACATCCCACACGTTGATGCCTCACCCTACCTGTGAAACACCAGGATGACAGTTAAGAGCTGGACAGAGATTCAAACCCAGACTAAGTTGCTTTGAGGAAAGTACATATACTTCCAGGCTATCCTTCTAGATTTCCCCAACCTGTCATCAATGATTAGTTGAGGTGTAAATATGATTAAAAAGAAATACAAGCCGGGAGGCAACATGGTGGTCGCTAAATAATTGCATACTAGTCGTGCCATTTTTGACGGATCGGGCTGAAAATTTTTGACAAAGAGGTTGATTACAGTGCGCATAAAAGGGCGGAAGCCGATTTTTGATTTTCGAAAAAAAAAAATATATAAATATTTTTCGGATTATTTCAAAAATTTCAAAGTCCCGTTGCTCGGCAACGGTGGCGTCCATAGCAACGGTGCTCAAAAGCATACAACTAGATCCTGGTATGAACCTACCTGTCAAGTTTCATCAAAATCGGTTGACTCCTCTGGCCTCCAGAGCTGTCCATTACATACATACAGACAGACAGAAAACCTGAGAATAACGGTAGTCTAGCGACCACCCAATACATATATATTTACTTCCAGCTGAAGAACTTCACTGTTCCATGACAAAATAATGGTTCCAGTTGCTGGACCAAGATGCCAAAGCATCAGTACTTGAAGCTTTTTTGATTGAAATGAGCAGACTTCTCCCTGGAAAATTCTGTCACAAACGGCGATGCACCTGATGGTATAAATAAGGTAAGGAAGGGGAATAAGTAAGGGAATCAAGAGGGGAAGAACACAATATAGGAAGACAGTGATGCATGTGATGGAATAAATAAAGGAGGGAAGTGAGGAAGGACATAATCTAGGCATACAAGAGGGCATTGCTTTTCAATGGTTTCCCCTTCGCAGATTTGCTTGATCACGATAAATTTGAGGCAAGATTTGCGAATTGCGGTCAATGCGCTCGAACAATCACAGGTTGGCAAACTATTTTCCACATTTATTCACCTAATTAACATGGGCCGTCAACACGATAACCCCCTCAAACCACCCAACATCATCATCTCCATCAACTCGTCTTTATCGCCGCCATCAACATCACCTTCGCGTTATTGGATGAAGTTTATCATCATTATTGTCAAATGTAAGTTTCATTGTCTTAATAACTCAAGAAAACAAACTTTATTTTATGTTCTTATTAACTATTTTATTCATGAAAATAAATAACACAATAACAATGCACAAACATGTTAATTAAGGGTATAGTTTGGCAAAAAGGGGTGACAAAATTTAAAGGTGATGTCCCTAACCCATTTTTCCCCCATTACCCTCTAATTTTTCGGATTTGTCATTCACGGAGATTTTCAAGAATGTAACCCCCATGAATGGCAAGGCCCTCCTGCACAGTGATGCATGTGATGAAATAAATAAGGAAGGGAAGTGGGGAAGGACATAATAAAGGAATTAGGGAATTAATAGTAAAATAAACCAATATCTTGCCAAAAGGTGACACAGTGTGACTTATGTAAGTCACACTGAGGTGAACAGAGCTGCTATCCACCAGGAGCGACTCCTTGAGAATATCTGCCTACGAGAGATTCCGATGAGAATCGTTCTACAGAGTAACCATGAAAAATATGCGTTTGCCTCATAACGTCACCAAATGACGTCATAATGTCTCAGGCTTGACATATCTAGAAAGCACTCATCGAGGTGTTCAATTTGAGGTACTACACGATATGGTTCCTAAAACTTGAAAATTTGACCTTGGGGTCAAATATTTTTGACCTTAGGCGTAACCATGAAGGTCAAGGCCAATCGCCACCAAAATTAATCAGCTGAGCGCCAGACCATGAACTATATTCCATGAAGTTTGAAGACGATCCGATCAAAATTACTCAAAAAATAAGGGTTTCGTCGACTCCCCTGATTGCGACAAAGTGACCTTGACCTTTGACCTTGACCTTCAAAATTTTATGCGCTGAAAGGGACCTCTATAGGCCTCTGATATGCGAAGTTACAAAAATTTCCAATGATAACTGTGCTCTGCAGAATTTTTTTATACGTGATTACAGACAAAAAAAAAAAAACAAACAAAAAAAAACATATGAAGGTCAAGGCCAATCGCCACCAAAAATTAATCAGCTGAGTGCCAGACCATGAACTATATTCCCATGAAGTTTGAAGACGATCCGATCAAAATTACTCAAAAAATAAGGTTTCGTCGACCCTGATTTGCGACAAAGTGACCTTGACCTTTGACCTTGACCTTCAAAATTGTGTGCGCTGAAAGGGACCTCCATAGGCCTCTGATATGCGAAGTTACAAAAATCCAATGATAACTGTGCCTTGCAGAATTTTTTATACGTGATTACAGACAACAAAAAAACAAACAAAAAAAATAACATACAAGCTGACTAACATATCTTGCAAAAACTTCGTTTTGGCAAGATAAAAATATATAAACAATAAGCATATTAATTTAAGCTGCAATGAAGTTCTGTCAAATAGGTCATTTCAATCATACTCAGTTTTAACAAAGGTTTGTTTTTTGTTTATACACTTTTGAGGCTCGTATGAGAGCTCCACCACAGAATGTACAATAAGGGAGCAAGAGACAAGAGGTGGGAGAGAAGGAAAAAACAGTGGAACAGAGACATGAGAATCTGTGGAAGGAGAGGATGGGCGGGTACACAGGGTAAACAAGATGGACACTACATGACTACAGGGACTTTCAGGTCCTTACATGACCGGGAACTTTCAGGAAGGAAAGCAGGTAATATTGATAGAGTGGCTTGGGTGATGAACGGGGATAGAAAAGATTGGTTTTGGATGGGGAAGATAAGAGATGGTGGTGAACAGCTGTTTTGAAGACCTGGAGGGAAGAGTGGAATTGAAGAGAGTGGGAGTTAGTTCCAAAGGTGGAGAAAAAGAGAATGAAAGAGTGAAGGTGAGCAGTGATTCTTGATTTTGGTAGTTTACCAGAAGGGGGTTGCTGTGGTCTTGAGCGCTCTGGTGAAAATGATGGGACATATCTTAACAGAGTGGAGAAGTCGGTAGAAGACAGAAAGACCACCAACCTGCCTGCAATGAGAGAGTGAGAGACCCAAAGACTCAGCCTCATCACGGGAGATAACAATGATCCTAAATGCCTTTATTTCCACAGCATGAAGCCGAGAAAGGTGAGAGGCAGGAGCACCAGGCCAAAGGGGAAAGCAGTACTCCATCAGGCTGTGGACGAAAGCTTTGAATGTGGTCAGGAGCTCAGGCGTGCCGAGGAAGGACTTTGCACGATGGCAGATGCCCAGTCGGCAACTGGCTTTGAAGGCCAGCTTGGAAATGTGGTTTTCCCAGGAAAGATCATGGCAGATAGTGAGACCCAGAAGCTTGAACGAAAGCCTTTAGACGATTGTTGAGAAAGCAGATGGGGAGTTTTTCCAGACGGTCCTTTCGGAGAGACATAGTGAGAGTGTGAGATTTGTCAGGGTTGAAAGACATGTTCCACGTGTTGGACCAGCATGTGATTTTATCCAGATCTGCAGAGAGTGAAGAAGCTGCTCTTTGCCGATCTGAGTGATGACAGGTGGTATGGCAGAGGGTGGGGTTATCAGTAAAGAGATAAAGAAGTTGTGAAAAGGTTTTGATATCAATGACATAAATGCTCTTTCTCAATTTTACATTGCCTTTTACCATGATTACTGCAATGGTGTACTCGTGATTCTGATACTCTCCCTTCCATTCGTCTCATTTTGTTGGTGTTGTGTACTGCTGTTTGATTGCGAGCATGCTGTGAATTAAATTTTGGAAATCTCCTGGGATTTATTTTACCCATTTACCTTTCGAATCCATGTGACAACACTCCCTGATGCCGTCTGGGTGGAAAATATAAACATAAATATAAGTTAAAGTGCATGGTATACAGAAGTTTATGAAGATCTGAGATGCTCCATTTATCATGACAAGTGTGAAAGCACTCTTTTGATTTGTATACTCCCTTAAAAATGATTATGCAGTCGTTGGACTTGATGGACGGGATGGGCATAAGGTAGATCAATGATAATGCTCTCACTTCGTGAGCTGTCTGCACTTAATTATATTCTCAGGAACATTTCACTCGACTACAAACTGTCGTCCCAGTGCTGTGAAGGCAGGGCATTCCATTATACGCTGCATTTGGTTGTCCTCACTTGCCAGATAATGAATGTGAATGCAAAAGACCCTCTGATATACTTTTCAGCCAGAGCACATATTTTTATGAGGTTCATTTTTATATTGTTTCCTCTTTAACACTCCGTCTCGTTCTCGGATGTAAATGATGTGAAGTAGGAGGGTGGCTCGTCCATCATGGACCCAGATATTTGTTTGTTAATTATAGAGTATAATGCATGCGGGTAAATGATCTTTGAGAAAAATTTCTTTATAATGCCGGTGACTATTACCCGTAATCATGCGTTTCCTGTTTTCATGAGCGTGCTGAAAATCAAGGATGTGGCAAGTGATGTCCGCACGGTTTGGCGGTGCCATACCAAGTGACGTGACCTTTTGAGCAAGGCCGAGCAGCTAGACATACTCTTCTGTCCGAACCTCCATCACACCCAGGACAGGCCATTGTATACTTGATGACGTCACCTTTGTCATGCGTGACAAAAACAACCATTTTTCTTTTACTCACAAAATGATGGAAGATTTGCTCGCCTTTTTAGTCTCGAATTTGGATCTCGTAAAGATATATATTTACACATCCATCCATCCATCATCCATCCATCCATCCATCCATCCATCCATGAGACATACTCTGCAGAGTGTTGATGCTGCCTAAGCAGTCTCCTTGGCTATTGGACACAACTAGACGGGTCGCCAATCCGACAAGGATACCAGCATGCTGGCACTCATTTTGCCAACTCAGAAGGATAACAGGCAGAGTCAACCACACCTGGTATTAATTCAACAGCAGAGTGGGATTTTAACTGAGGTCCTCGGATCCCAAGCCACCCCCTAACCATTAAGCCAACACCATATTATGTATATATATGTATATGTATATATGTATATGTATATATATGTATATATATGTATATGTTATATATATAATATATGTATATGTATATATAATATGTATATATATTATATATATATATATATATATTATATTTTATATGTATTTATATATATATATATATATATATATTTGTTATATAGTTATATATATATATATTATATTATATATATATGTATATTTATATAATAGTGTATACATTATATATATTATAGATATAGTAGTTATATATATTATATAGTAGATATATGTGTGTATATCCTAGATATATTGTATATATATGTGTATATATATATTATGTATATATCTGTATATGTGTATTAATATATATATATATCTAGATTTGTATATAATATATATATCTAGATATATGTGTATATATGTATATATATATATATTCTAATATTTTGTTATATATCTAGTTATCATGTGTATTATATATATCTACATATATGTGTATGATTATATTAGTAAATTGATGTGTATATACATGCAGTAATCCCCCGCATTATCGCGGTTTCACCTATCGCGCCCCCGGTTCATCGCGGGTTTTCCCTTGGACCTAACTAATTATTTCTGCAGATTCCTCGGTATATCGCGGTAATATATATATAAAATATAAATTATTTAAGCAATAAATTATACGCGTGGCGCTCGACCAGTCACACAACGCACGAGACAAAGTTTCGCTTGTGAACTTCGAATATTTCTACTTTTTTTCTCCAAGCCCTACGATGCCACCCAAACGCCCTGCACCTTCTATAGGCTTCTGGCAAGGAACCGAAGCGCCAGAGGAAGGTCCTGACGCTCCAGGAGAATGTTAAGGTGCTCGATATGCTTCGGGAAGGAAAAGGTTTGCTGCGGTTGGACGAGCACTGCCAAACACGACCAGACCAGACGAGTCGATCTCCGGCACCTCAAACCGATCACTGCCAAACCGACCAGACCAGACGAGGCGATCTCCGGCACCTCCAACCCGATCACTGCCAAGGCGACCAGACCAGATGAGTCGATCTCCGACACCTCAAACCCCGATCACTGCCAAGCCGACCAGACCAGACAAGTCGATTTTTTAGGGGCATCCATTCATCGCGGATTTTCCTTCTTGTGGGGGGGTTTGGACGTAACCCCCGCGATAAACAGGGGTACTATATCTATCTAATATATGTATATATATGAATATATGTGTATTTATATGTATATACATATTATATATATATATATATATATATATATATAATATATACAGTATTATAGGCTATGCGCTGAGGTCCTTGGGTTTTAATCCGGGTTATGACAGAATTTTTTCCCATGGGCCCACACAGGAATATATTGCTGTTTATTTAATTTCCATAAGAGTTTTATCTCTAACACACACACACACACACACACACACGCACGAAACACACACACACACACACACACACACACGGGGTGTGCTTGACAGGCATGTAAAACCTCGGCCATTATCAAGCTAGCAGTGTTCTGTGAAAATTTCTGAGAATAACCTTATGACTGAATAGCTCATTGGCTGTCACCTTGGAAGTGATGAGGTCCTTAGGTTCGAGTCCCCGGTTGAGCCAGAATTTTTTCACATATACCCCACGTAGGAATCTATTCCTGTTTATATATATATATATATATATATATATATATATATATATATATATATATATATATATATATATGATCAAAAAATTAAATAATGGTACAAATTGTGAATTAACATTGGCTCAATACACTTGCATACTGGAGCACACAGCAAATTTTCCTTTTTGAACCTTGATAACTCAGGTTCGAGCGTCAAAGTTCATGTCAAACTCGTGCTTCCTCTTCAACGATCAAAAAACTTTGCAATATCGTGTCCACAGTAAAATGTGAAGCTTCCTTGCTAGCTTGTAATAATACATATCCCTGTGAGTCGACGAGTGCCTGTCAAGTGTCCTCTTGAATGCTGTCATTACGGATAAATTATTCCAGACAATCGCAATTCTGTTTCAAAATAAATTCCTTCTCATATTCAGCCTACAGCAAGACTTTTTCAACTTAAATCCATACCTCCATGTTCCATCATACTCCTGGTATTTAATCAGCTGTCCAAACTTCACTTGATCTATACCCTTAATAATCTTGAACAACTGCATGAGATTACCCCTTATCCTCCTATGTACTAAAGTGTGAAGTTTTAATACCTGCAACCACTCACAATAAAGAAGATGACTTAACCCCTTGACATATTTCATTGCCCTCCAATGCACTCTCCCATTCCTCATTAACCTCCCCGTATAATGGGGTGCGAACACAATTTACAAACTCCGATCTCAGATGAAGTCAGCACTTGTGCAGTCACAGAGGCATTCCCAAATCCATGGTTTATTAAGATTTCTCGATGATGCCCATTAGGCAATTGGCTTGATTTTCCACTTGAAAACCAAACTTACTGAAGTTAAGCTCAGAGTCCACAAATACAGTACACCCAAGTCCATTAGTTGTCTCGTTAAGCATGTATGTTTCTGTACCCTCTCTTATTTTGATGTACCATACTCCCATCCATTACAGAGCGTTGGTGTTGCCGAAGCCTTTTCTTGATCAGGTTTATACTGGGTGGTTTGTCATTGCCTTCCCAGCATTGTTTGTCCATGCTCTATCTATTAAATGCCAAGCATCAATCGAGGAGGCAGCACATACCATTTTAAGGTCTTTGGCATGACTCGGTCAGGGTTCGAACCACTGACCTCCCAAACTCTGAGCGGACACTCAAACCATTACGCCACTGAGTCTGATACCCTCTCTTAAATCGCACTGAAGGTATTGTTTCCTCCTGTCCATATCGGCAACAATATTTTTGTCTCCATTGAAGAATAACTGCCAGCGATCTGAGCAATCACACAAGGAAAGTACATCACTTGGCAAAATATCAGCTTCTGACCCATTGTTTACTTTCTCAGACACCTTTGTGTCATCAGAAAACAGCTTACAACCGCTGCTCAATACTGGCAGGTCATTTATAAACTGCATGAAGAGAATTGCACCCAGTGCACTGTCTTATGGTACTCCACGACTCACATAACACCATTTCAAAAGAAATCCATGAATTCAAACTGTTTTTGATGACCAAGGAAACTTATTACCCAGCTGTAAATTTTGTCTTAACCAGGAGCCTTTTATGTGTCACTCCATCAAAAACCTTCCAAAAATCCAAACATAGTACCCCAACATCCACACTGTTTCTAAAATGATATAGCTTGTCCAATCATCCAGTGTTTCCGACAGGTTTGTCACACATGACCTCCCACTTCTAAATTCATGCTGCTCCTATGAAAACAAATCGTTGCTGTGCACGTAGTTTACAATCCGATCTCGATAAATATTCCATAACCTTGCAAACTACAGCTCCAGGGGTCAATCTGACTGGTCTATAATTGTCCAGGTCATCTTTCTTACTTTTCTCGAAAATGGGCACAACAATTGTACATTCATCAAATGAGCGTTGCATAATCAACGAGAAAGAGCAATCAGAGATTGCAGACCCTTGCCAGGACTTGTTTTGTGTGGTTTTGTGTGGTGTTTGCAATTGTATATATATTTAGAGGCGTAGTCACTTTCTCGACGTATGCAGTTCTAATAGTATGTACGTTATAGACTACGCACGTTCCCAAAACATTTACTTCATATACATACTCATTCTTTATTGTACATCCTTTATAGATGTACTCTGTTGAAAAAAAAAAGATAACTTGAAATACTAGGTGGCATCTGTGGCCTACATATCACATTGTGTGCAGACAGACAGACAGACAGACAGACAAATAAACACCCAAATGCAATACCATCTCCTTTGACGAGGGTAATTAATGACTGCACTGATGAAGAATGCAATTAATATGATCAATAGACAAGATGTGTAGTAATCATATTAATTGCGTTGGATTAGTATATTTTTCCTTGGTTTGTCTGTTTCTGTCTGAATACACAATTTATGATGGCTGCCACAAATTATTGGTCAAGGAAATACGTATTAGGGGTAACTCTTTTCTTTGTGTTATTTTGCCTTTCGCCTTTGATTGCTTGATGAATACCTCCTTGTGTGGAATAAAAAATGCTGTTGCTTGCCTATAAATATGTGCTTTAATGTTCATTGCTTGCTTGTGTAAATAAATAATTGATACATTTCCAAACCGACTGGTTTATGTCCTTTCTTTCATTCATCTGACGTAGCGTGTTCATAATCGATAGACGGTACGTTTTTGCCCCACTGATTGGCTCTAGTGATTAGCCAACGCTGCATTCACGCTTCCGCTTGGCCGTAATAAGTACTCAGGTGAGTGTTAAGGGCGCAGTCGATTGTTGAGGTCATTAGGTCACCAATAGGTAACACGACATCGAAGGCGTGAGGACCGTGTTAGACCTAATTATCCCAACTGGCATCCACGGTTGCTTAACAATACTGTCAGGCCACAGAAGTTATTCAGTGCTCTGGAGCCTCAGGGTCGGTAGTACGCACCTCATGAGCCTGGCGCGTGTGCTGAGCCGTAACAATATATCCTATTAATTGTGTGTGTGTGTGTGGTGTGTGTGTGTGTGTGTGTGTGTGTGTGTGTGTGTGTTAAATAATAGATTGTTGATTTTTCTTTGAAATCTGTCTCAGTTGTCCTTTCCTTCATTGGTCCAGCATAGTCTGCAGTTAGTGTTATCCTGGAAGTTGTACACCACGATTGCTCGACACATTAGTAATGCATGCTTGGAAGCTCGCTCGGCTGCATCTGATCAGTAAGATAAGGCAAGTATGTATTGATGTCACGAGCCCCCATTGTCCAACCAATCCAATGAATAGGTAACAATGGAGTAATGAAACCCTGTCAGGATTTGCAATACAACTGGTGTTTGTGGTTGACTAGCAACCGCCAGGCCACTGAGTTATCTACGGCTGATGGCCTCATCACCCAGTGTTCTGGAGGGAACTGAGCGCGTCCCCTTACGGCGAACCTGAACCCGGCCACATGTATGTGTTATATGTATATATGTATATATATATGTATATATGTATGTATATATATATATATATATACATACACAGTATTATATAGTACATAACATATATATATATATATATAATATATATATATATATATATATATATATATATATATATATATATATTGTTACGATCTGGAAACCATGTGCATTTCAACATTCAGGTCCAAAAGTTAGTTACACTCTTAAGTATATGTGAGATTAAAACCCTCCTTTGTCTAGTGGGAGAATCAAAAGTGTGCGTTGCGAGGTTCTTTTAGCGAGGTTATTACATCGAACAAAACCACATATCCTCCAACAAAACATCCAACGGTACCATCGTGCTTGCAGCCCTCGGTTCGCGGGCCACAGCGCACCATTGCCTGAGGCGGAATTCCGACGACAGGTCGAGGCAGTTGCACCACGTCCACCTTCCTCAAACACGCGTGGAGGGGAGGGGCGGCTTTCTCCGGGTATGGCCGAACCCCTCCCAGAAAGGGTGGGCCCCGTGGGAACCCTGTCCAATCAAGGCAGACAGTGAAGTGTGCCTTCACCGAGCCACGCCCCGGACGGGGGCTCTGTTGTTGCCTTTCGTTGGTTCTTAAGAGAGGAAGCGCATCTGAGGAAATTAGAGAAGAGAGAAGTGGGTCTGAGGGGATTAGAGAAGAAAGGAGTACGTTGGTTGGGTGCGTATGTCGTGTTGATGGTGGTTCGTGGGTTCGTTTGTGGAGTTGGCTGGTTCTTTTGCTGGTGTTCGTGGAGCCTTCGTGGGTCCCGTCCACGACCCTGATCTCTGCCCGGGGACTCCGACTGCTCCACGCGGGTTCCTCCACGGGCACGAGCCCCGCGCGTGTTACTGTGGGCCGAGCCGGACCACCATTGGCAGGTGCCACACCGCAGAGCACCCCCTACCTCCAGCGTGCAGATACCCCGCCGAACTGCGACCCCCAGCTTGTCTCTCCTCTGGCTGCGGGGGTCTTCAATAAAATATCTGTGTGTGTCTGAGTGTGTTGGGTCCGTCTTTTAAGTAGAACTGCATAAGTGTTGTTCCACCATTGTAAATATTCCTTGTATATTCCGCGATAAGTCTTCTCTGTGTCTTTTTATTGAAAAAAATAAACATTGTAAGAAATGTTCCCAGTTTGTTTCCAGTCCTTTTTGTATTGGATCCAGCAAGGTTTGGATCTGAGTTTAGCGCCGGGTTTTTTATAAACCGATAATCTCATACATTCTAGCCGGTACGACCTTGGCAGATCCGCTCGCTGCATCCAAACCGGAAAGTAGTTGCAGTTGGTAGTCGGTAGAGTGTCCGGTTCGGGCAAGGTGGACTGAGGGCGTGGTTCCCCGGTAGTCGAATCGTGTAGTAATTAGGTAAATGGGAGATATGTTTGTGTATTTTTTATACATATATATAGATAGATAGATAGATATGTATATTGTATATATAATTATTATATATATAATATATATATATATATATATGCAGTAGACTAGGCGTAAGTTGGCAGCGTATAACTCGTCACTTCACTATAGTCGGCAGCGTCAAAAAAAGTCCCAGATTTTTTCTCTCATGTTAAATCCCTTTGAATAAAGGGTCATCCTCTGTAGTCGTCATCTCTAAGTCGTCACTTCGTCTAAGTCGTCAGATGTTGTCCGTTTCCCCGCAGTAATGGAAACTCAAGTAAATTACACTCCTAACGTCGTCACACGGAACTGCTGGCCTCGTGAAGCCCGATTTCATGGAATCGTGATGCTCGCGTCATTGGTTTTACCACGCCAGTGATAGGCTTTATAACTGCGTACACAACGTTGATCGCACTGCAGGCAGGACAATGGCGACTAGCGTAAGCTTACAACTCAAACCTACCAAGAAAAATACGACATTATCCAGTTTTTTGCGAGGCAAACCCACTGATGAAGAAAACAGCCATAGCTGAAAGTTGGGACATCAAACGGCAGACATTGAACGATATGTTGAAGAATAAGGGCAAGATATTTGGACAAGTGGAGAAGATCGCGAGGCCGGTGGTAAGTGTGAAACGCGTGAAATGTGGTGCCTTTGAAGATGTCGATGATGCGTCATCATCTGGTTTCGGCAAAATGTCGGCTCAGCCAAATATTCGGTTTCAGCCGATTCGGCCAAATATTCGGCCGATACTGTCTTTCGGTGGAGGATTGCCCAGACAACATCATGGAATACAATGACCGGTTTGAAGTCCTTTCTCATGCACCAGATGCCCAAGAGTTTGAGGCAATCAACATCAACGGATTACTTCGCGAAGGAGTAAAGGATCGATCGAGCTTAGTGTTGAAGTCCGATCATGGTTTTATATTGCTTGTTTTGTCATTACGCACTCACTTAACATAGGCATTGAGTGGTAACATCACCACCGATGACGTGTGGTCATGTAATTTGTCAACATACCATCACGATGGTATATGAGTTGTCTTACAGTTGTTCATTCATCTTTACTTTTGATACAACGATTCATTAATTCCATCTTTGCTTGATCACTTTCCAATCACCAATGAACCCCCACCTATGCCCGACCAGGATTGTGTTTTCCTTTTAGTACAATAGCCGGCTTCCACATACGTGTCCAGCCGCGGCTCGCTCATCCTTCACCACAGTCATCCATGAATGTTCGCATACGCGTAAGTCGTCACATTTCTAAGTCGTCACTTTTTTCTCGGTCCGATGGTGACGACTTACGCTAGTCATACTGTATAATATTATATATATATAATATATATATATATATATATATATGTATGTATGTATGTATATATGTGTGTATGTATGTATGTATGTATATAATATATGTATATATATATGTATATATTTGTATGTATGTATGTATATTATAACATAATATACAATATATAGAGATATATGTATATATAGATATGTATGTATAAATGTTAATATGTAATATATATATATATATGTATATATATAATTTATTGTTATTATATTATACATTCCTATATATACATACAGTGGGGAACAAGTTTTGTACACTGCCGATTTGCAGGTTTTCCCATTACAAAGCACGTAGAGGTCTGTAATTTTTATCATAGGTACACTTCAACTGTGAACGGAATCTAAAACAAAATCCTGAAATCACATTGTATGATTTTTAATAATTAATTTGCATTATATTGCTAAATAAGTATTTGATCACCTACCACCATAAGAATTCTCGCTCTCACAGACCTGTTAGTTTTGTCTTTAAGAAGCCTCCATTCTCCACTCATTACCTGTATTAACTGCACTGCTGTTGAACTCGTTATCTGCATAAAGACAGCTGTCACACTAATCAATCAGACTCAACTCTCCACAATGAGCAAGACCAGAGAGCTGTCTAAGGACATCAGGGACAAATGTGTAGAACTTGCAAAGCTGGATGGGCTACAGGACAATAGGCAAGCAGCTTGGTGGAAGGCAACAACTGTTGGCGCAATTATAGAAAATGGAAAGAAGTTCAAGATAACAGTCAAATCTCCCTCGGTCTGGGGCTCCATGCAAGTCTACCTCGTGGAGCCTCAATGAATCATGAGAAAGGTGAGGGATCAGCCCAGAACTACACGGCAGGCCCTGGTCAATGACCTGAAGAGAGCTGGGACACAGTATCAAAGAAAACCATAAGTAACACACTAACGCCCGTACATGATTAAACAATCTGCTAGCGCACGGCAAGGTCCCTCTGCTCAAGCCAGCGCATGTCCAGGCCCATCTGAAGTTTGCCAATGACCATCTGGATGATCCAGAGGAGGAATGGGAGAAGGTCATGTGGTCTGATGAGACCAAATAGAGCTTTTGGTTTAAACTCCACTCGCCGGTTTGAGGAAGAAGAAGGATGAGTACAACCCCAAGAACACATCCCACGTGAAGCATGGAGGTGGAAACATCATTCTTTGGGGATGCTTTTCTGCAAAGGGACAGGACGACTGCACCGTATTGAGGGGAAGTATGGATGGGCCATGTATCGCGAGATCTTGGCTAACAACGTTTCTTCCTCAACAAGAGCAATTGAAGATGGGCGCTGCTGGGTCTTCCAGCATGACAACGACCCGAAACACACAGCCAGGGCAAATAAGAGAGTGGCTCGTAAGAAGCATCTCAAGGTCTGGAGTGGCCTAGCCAGTCTCCAGACTGACCCAATAGAAAATCTTTGGAGGGAGCTGAAAGTCTGTGTTGCCCAGCGACAGCCCCGAAACCTGAAGGATCCTGGAGAAGATCTGTATGGAGCAGTGGGCCAAAATCCCTGCTGCAGTCTGTGCAACATGGTTAAGAACTATAGGAAACGTCTGATCTCTGTAATGCAAACAAAGGTTTCTGTACCAAATATTAAGTTCTGTTTTTCTCTGATGTATCAAATACTTATTTCATGGCAATAATGCAAATTAATTATTTTTAAATCATACAATGTGATTTCAGGATTTTTGTTGTAGATTCCGTCTTTCACAGTTGAAGTGTACCTATGATAAAATTACAGACCTCTACGTCTTTGTAAGTGGAAACCTGCAAAATCGGCAGTGTAATCAATACTTGTTCTCCCACTGTATACATATACGTATATATATATATATATACATATATATATATATATACATACACACATATATATATTTATGTTAAATACATAACACACACATAATATATATATATATATATATATATATATATATATATATATATATATATAATATATATATATATATATATATAGTTTGAAAGTGTGTCTGTCTGTGTGTCTGTGTGTGTGTTTGTCTGGGACTATGCACGCGAAAAGTACTGGACTGATCCTCACCAAACTTCACATGCTGACACAACATGTACCCGGGAGTGTCCCGATGTAAAAAGATTGTACTTCCGACTTGCGGTTTCCGAATTATGACGTCATCACCTGATTTCGTAACGTTAATTTTTAAAGTTCAGCCGATTGACATGGGGCCAACGCCATTTGCAAAGAATGAAAAAATAATGCTACAGTCAATTGAAGACAATGACTTCCGACTTCCGGTTTCCGAATATGACGTCATCACCTGTTGCATAACGTTATTTTTCAAGTTCAGCCGATCAACGGATTGATCCCATTGACATGTCCCAAGTCCATTGACATGGGACCAACGGAATTTGCTAGAGAATGAAATTAATTATCGCAAAGATGCATGAAACCAGCTCACATTGTTGGGGGCATTATGGTTTTTATCTGATGGGAATAAATCTTAACATTTTTGAAACTTGAGTCTTCTGCATATAAAACATGGCGGGGAAGATATAATATTAAGTGGTGATGAAAAAAATAATAATGGTGGCACCTCTACAATTTACAATCAACTGTGACATATACTCCTTCAGACCCGCCGTCATCACGGATTCCTGTGCGGAGCACGGGTATCCCTGTAGTATATTGTAAGATATATCATACATACATATATATACATATGTATGTATGACTCAAACTTTGTATGAAGTCCTTTAACTGAAAGATTTCCACATCAGCACGGATGAGATTTGTTACCTGCATGGTCCGTGAGCGTCAGTTGCGGCTGTATGGACATGTGCTCGTTTTCCTGACGCTGATCCTGCTCACCAGATTCTCTCAGCGAGGGAGTCTCGTGGTGGGAGGCCAATGGGCCGACCACGTGCTCGTGGTTGCAGCAGGTTGACCAGATCTCAAGGAGATGGGGATGGGCTGGCATCTGCCTGGGGAAGGCCAGACGGAGGCCCCTGGAGAACTGGCGGAAAGTGGATGCAGTGACGCGCTGTTCTGGCACATGCTCCCATACCTGACCTGACCTGAGGGGAACATCCACCAGAAACAGATTTGATTAGAGCCACCACAATTTGGAGGAGGGAGAGAGATTTGAGAGTTCAGACTTGAGATTAGAAAGTTTGTGGGGTAGATGAAGGGATTTCATCAGAAAGATAGCATTGTATAGAGTTGTTTGGCCCGTGGACGTGTAGGATGAAACAAAGTCGGGAGACTCTGAGCTTAAGTGTTATATGTACCACACAGAGGGTGGTGCCATGCTAATTTGAATGTGAAGATGATCGCCATGCTAAAATGTGTATATATATATATGTAATATATATATGTTA
This sequence comes from Eptatretus atami, assembly GCA_035128595.1. NCBI lineage: Eukaryota > Metazoa > Chordata > Myxini > Myxiniformes > Myxinidae > Eptatretus > Eptatretus atami. Next base: position 71,165,495 of record CM068966.1, on the reverse strand, counting down.
TATATAAATGTATGTATATATATGTATATATGTAGGTGTATATATATATATTTATGTTATTATATGTATATATGTATATATATATTATTTATATTGTATATATGTTATGTAATATATTATATATGTATGTATATATATAATGTTTGTATATATGTATATATATGTAATTATATGTGTTTTTTATATATGTTATTGTATGTTTATGTATGTATATATGTATATATATGTTATAGAAATGTATGTATATATAGTTATGTTTATATGTATATGTATATGTATATATATTATGTATATATGTATATTTATATCAGTATATATTATATATGTATATATATATAATATATAATATATATAATATATATAAATATATATTATATATATATATATATATACTATATATACCTGTATATACAAACATATAATCCTTTCATGTCACTCCTCTCTGGCTTCTTGGTTGGATTTGGTTTCCTTTGAATCCAACCAGTTATACCTTTACCTTGATGGAAATTGTAAGTTGAGCAAAGAAACAAATGATTACTTATTTTGAGTGTTGTGCAGCAGTCAAACTTTATATCCAATCATAAAAGAAAAACTAGAGGGGGAGCACTGTAGAGTGCAAAACCTCCGCCGCCAATACTGCTGGGTCACTTAAGTGAACCTGTATCCTATTCATTGTAGGTCAAAACGGATCAGACTCTACTGAACCACGATTGAATAAACTAAACTAGATCGACGCACATGTAGAAATGCCAAAAAAATAAAATCTAAATTTTTTTAAAAAAAGTTGCAAAATTTCAGGTTTTTTTTCTCTAACAAATTTTTTTTTGGGGGGGGGGGGGGGGGTTGGAAATCACTTAAAACATGTAGAAATGCAAAAAAAAAAATTCAAATATCTTTCAAATAAAATCGAAATTTGTTTGAAAAAAAGTTGCAAATTTTTCTAAGTTTTTTTTTCGGACCAAGTCCAAAATCTAATGGCATGATCCTTGGACCATACCTAATCCCCCCACCAAGTTTCGTCGAAATCTGTCCAGGAGTTTTTCCGTAATACTGTTCACAAACAAACAACACAGACAGGGGTGAAAAACAGTAACCTCCATCCATCTTCGATGGCGGAGGTTACTCATAACTTGCAAGGAAAGAATAAAAGAGCAAAGTTGTAGTGAAACAAAAAGTGATCACTGCTTGTGTTGTGTCCTTTTGAGATATATTCCTGTGACAGAAAACCCATGGGTGTACTCTCCTGCAGGCCACAGTATCACTCTTTCACACAGCCCAGTTTCAGTGGGTAAAACAGAAGGGGAGAGTTTTAATTGAGGCTTTTTGCCTCTGGAGACCCAGAGCACTTGTCATCCATCTGCCCATACCCTGTGTGCTGAACATTGTGTTGTGGAATAAGCAGAAAATAACTTTAAGACCAAATTGGAAAGAATTTGCTTTGGTAACACACTGGGGGTTTATATACTTTCTTATTCCTCCTGGATGAGTGGGATGGGTGAATTGTAATAAACTCCCCTTTGAGTTGTCTTGCTCAAGTAGTCAAATTCAACTTCAAAACTGCCATTTGAGTGAGGTGCCAGGAGGGAGAGCTGGATCGTGAATCTTGCTGTCCTTCAGAGGGTCAGAGTTGAGAAAGGGACACTCAAACTTTGTATGAAGTCCTTTAACTGAAAGATTTCCAGCATCAGCACCACTTTCCTGGTACGTGAGACCACTCGCTGTCCAGAACGTGCAGCTTGGTGATAAGTCATTGTGATCCTCGGTGCACCGTTGTATTTCAGCATTACCACCAAAAGACTTGGCATGCAGCTGCACCCCTGCACTCCATCTTCCCTCTTCTCTGCTACTCCTGTGACATTGCCACCATATCCCTGTGCCACAAAGGTCAAGATGACCTAAGATGAATGAAGATGATGAAGAAGGAAATTGTAATTTATCCAGGGTGCAGACAGGGCCGGTGCAAGGGTACTAGATGCCCAAGGTGTACCTTCAGCCTCCCCCCCCTTCCCATAGGGGGGCTACTTTTAACTTTCGAAAATCCACATTGTGCATGAGTATGAATACAACTTCTGCATTTATAATTTCAGATTTATAATTGCAGAAAAAGGCAAATCTGATGCTGATTTTATATTCTCATTGTTCAACACTTTTCACAGGATATGTACGTGAAAAAATGTACATTATAATGTGTAATATGGATTACGTGATGTCATACTATGTGTTCCTGCAACAAAGTTGATCATTACAATTTAGAATTTCACTTTTCTTGCTTTCAGTTTACCAAATGTAGAAACAAGTTCCTTCAGGTGAATGTTTTGTGCAATTTCATGTTCTGTTGAAAAGGTGGATAGCCCAACAAGTGTTTGTTACATCATTGAGGAACGATGTACGCTTTGATCACCTTTCTCTTGGCAAAGTTTCGCTCACCATTGGCCACAGAAACAGGGAGGATGAAGAGGTTGCGGAGAGTAATGTGTTGGGGACATGACCTGTGAGGTTAGTTTTCAAACAAAGTTCAAAATATCTTGTGGTCGTGCCAACTTTGGAACTCGTCTTGCAATGGCTCGCAATTCACTCGCCGTCCTCAACGAGCTCTTACACCGAACATGCCGACTGCCGAGCTCGCTCGCTATCTCTGCCAGGTAACTCTGCACCTTCACTATGTTTACCTTGGATTGTGCGCCATTGGTTCTCCCCTGGGCTGCTTGAGCACGCAACATGCCTAACGTTACCAGCAGTTTGCAGGTGACGTTCGTGGTTCTTTCCTCAACACTGGCTGACAGGATGGCCTATAGCCAAAGTCCAAGACGTATGCACACTTGCTTCAAAGCTTTCTAGTCTGGGTTCGAATCTGACCCAGCTATATAAACTGTCATCCCGGTGTTTCACAGGCATGGTGATTCATCAATGTGTGCGCCGCCATCCCTCCGATCATCTGATGGATGTTAAATGAGTGTCTCGAAGAGTAGGCAAGCCATTGCCAGCACCATGGGCAAATTCCTGTCGTAACCAGCAAAGAGCACCTCATCAGCAGCACAGCCGCACCCTCAGCTAATGATGCTACTCCACAGCTATGTGCTGCATATGAATGAAGAACTTTAACGGACGATCACGGGGTGTACTTCTGGCATCCTGGAGGTGAGAGGGAGCAAAGGGGATTCACCTGGCGTGTGGAGCTGGCCATCAACATAACCGTTTGTGTTAAAGGAAAAACCCATAGACAGTCTGCTTGTTACCTCTGCCACCAAAGGCAAAGGAGATTATGTTTTCAGTTTGTTTTTTTATTTATCTGTGTACAGGATATCTCAAAAAGTTGTGGACGGATTCGGATGTAACTTGGTGGACATGTTGGGTGTGTGACCAGGACAAACTGATTCAATTTTGGTGAAGATCCGGATCCGAGACTTTACCAAAATGTAATCGATTCGGAATTGTCACACACTCAACCTGTCCACCAAATTTCGTCCGAATCTGTCCATAACTTTTTGAGATCTCCTGCTCACAGAAAGACACACAGAGGGGTGAAAACAACCTCTGTGCACCTTCGATGGTGGAGGTTAATAACTTGCTTTTATGTTGACTACAAAGGCCATGTAGCTGCCACAATGAGTATATTAACTTTGAAAATCGAGTTGAACAAAAACAATGTGGTTACGATGTGAAACGGCATCTTGGAGCTCCAATGGTACCACCCTCTTAAAAAATGTTTTGCCTTACAAGCATTGTGCCACATAACCGCGTACTTTGCCTGAATGTGGTCCGAAAGAGGACGGTGGGTATGTGTGTGCAGTATGTGTATCGAGTTTAAATTATTTAATTATTTTCTCATCTTAATTCATTCTCTCTCTCTCTCTCTCTCTCTCTCTCTCTCTCTCTCTCTCTCTCTCTCTCTCTCTCTCTCTCTCTCTCTCTCTCTCTCTCTCTCTCTCTCTCTCTCTCTCTCTCTCTCTCTCAAAATTTACTCAGTCTTCACCATCTGTGTGACTTTGCATCCCTTGGCATGTTTATCTAATTAACGTTATTGATATAAATGCACCATCTCTTTTTTTGAAATCCTGCCAAACTCATAATCATGGTTGGATAAAGCGTTGCTGGCTCATCAGGAGAAATATGGCCGGCTTCAGAAAATTGACCCTCCCGATCTTGTACGAGTACGTCGCCGTCGTCCTGTTTGTACCGAACCAAGCTCCAACGTCCACGACGAAAGAGTCATGCACGGTATTATACTTTGTTTTTACTCAGAGTAAGGGGGCACTGGAAGAACCAATTAGGGTTAAAACGATTTGCAAAAAATAATTTCTCCAACACTCGGGATCTTCTTGGAATTGGACAGAAAACTGGTGCTCGACTCAGAACATGTATTTTGATGCAAGAAAGGCCCACACTCTCACTTTGTCTCTCCACAAGGATCAGCTGGAAAATTTTCTGATTTAATTCTGTCGTCAGCCTCTGGGAGAGAAACAGCCTCTGGAGCTGCTCGGCCTCAGCAACAGCGATGATCTTTCTTGAGAAGATCCCACACATCCAAGCTTGTCTCAAAAGCCACCACCACCTCTGACTTGTATGCATGTCCAACTCCTTCCTCAACGATTCTCAGCTTATAATGATGCACAAGACCTTCATCTGAAGTGTCTTGGAATATGGCTCCCCCACTCTTGGGTGAAGCTGCTGTTTCCCAGCTTGGCTGCAATGAGACCATGCAGTCTAAAGCCATCCATCTTAGTGACATCTCTCGACATGAGTCTGAGCCTTAAGGTGTTCTTCTCACCACAGGCAGATTGGTGGCCTTGCAGTGTTTTACTGGCTCTCTTCTGATCTTGCTTTTCATGTTTTCTGACCTCTCCATTGAACCCCTGTCCCTCCTGGTCATATGCATTCTCCCAGAAACCCTTTCCTTTTTCCCCTCCTCATACCAAAGCTGAACACTCACCTTCATTCATCTATTCACCTTCTTTTTCATGTGTGGAGCCATTTTCCTGAGTGTTGGCTGGTGCTGTCCTTTCCAGGAGAGCTGCCCACTGCCTCCTCATGGCCTCTCCCCTTTCCACCTCTTGGCTTTTCTATACCTGCTGACAACCTGTTCTCTTTTGTATGTTCATTCACCTCTGAGCTATCTCTGAGTTTGAATCCCGACCCAGCTACAAAATGTCATCGTGATGTTTCACATGCGGAGCAAGGCATCAATGTGTGTGCCATCTCGGGGATGGATGTTAAACTGGGTGCTCCGTCTGTCGGCATTAGTTTGTGGATGGTAAAGATCCCACGGTGTCCTTCGTGAATGGTAAGTGAGTTGAGTTCTTGCCAGCACCCTGAACATTATTGGAAATTCTTTCCTGGAGTGTTGGTAGCATGTAGTCTGGTCCACTTGGAGGTTTCCTTGACACCATGTTACACCACTTGCTATCTCAGAGTGTGGTTGGTGTCTGTACCATAAACAAATTGACCAGGTGGTTCACATGTCTCGTGTAAATGGTCATCGGATGTGAAGGACACCCAACAACATGACATTATAAAAGGCTGTAGGGTTTCATTTTGGAATCCTCATTCTATTGAAAGTCTCATTGAAGCAATGCGTAAAAATTGTTTTCATATCAGCCATCTTGAATTCTCACTCCTCATGCAGAACATTCTCAACAGCAATGACTTTTCCTCCTCTTCCTTTCGCCTCCCCCTCATTCTGACAGATTGTGGATGGCAAAAGTATTCATTTGATTCACCCTTTCATGGAAACTAGATTTTTCGAGTTGATGCAAAAGGTTTATCGTGCTTTGTGCCGATCAATCCAGCAGGAAGCATGCAGCGAGACAACATTGAGAGTGACCCCAATTAGTCGAATTATCTGTTCATTTCGACACAAGCATTCAAATGCAAATCAAAAACTTCCCACAGAAAGAAAGGTTCATGCTTGTCTGAGAACCTTAATAATGTATCAAAGTTTTTGGCTAATTGACATTTGGAATCGTGAAAGCGTGTCAGACATGTCGTCCAGGATGTGTCGGAGCATCAAGGTGTGTGGGAAGAGGTTGCCAACGACATTGGCACAATGTCCATATCCCTGCATTACCCAGAGCCGATGCCTGGTGCTGTTACATTCCTGTTTGTACACGTACCACTGTGCAAAGAGACCCCATTTGCTGCGTTAATTTACAGCCGTGCATGTTTCTCTGGACTTGGGTGTCATGGTATAGGTCTCCGAAGGCGTCTGTGCATGCAGTCTGCTATGCATTCCCTTTGCTTTCTGCTTGCTTTCCTCATTAGGAAATGCTGTTTGTTTTTTTCTGTCTGCTCGTGTAAGCAGGACGTGGGAAATTAAAAAGGTCGAGAGCTCGATGAAGCCTTGTTACTGGAAGACTTCAGAAGACCGGTGTCAGGCCAGTACCCTTGTAGCTCGTAACCTTGAAATTTTATGAGTTCCATGACCTTTATCCTTGGATACATTCCTATTCTTGCCAAGCTTGGCCATTTGCTGTTTAGCGCATGAAGACCATAGAATTGCAGGTGTTTTTTGAGTTTAATTAAATTGACATCTTGTGACCGCTCAATTTTACTTATTTATTCGTTTATTTTATTTATTTTTTGTCTGTACCACTCCATCTCTCTTCGCTACCCCTTTACTTATCCCATCCATGCTTCACATTACCACTCTCACCCTCCTCTTTATTTCCTGTTCAAATCCACCTCTCTCATTTACACCCCACACCCCCATTCCCCACACGCACACATGCACACACACATTAGAATGACTGAGAAGAGGTCAGCTCAACATGGATGGAGAAGGAATCATAAAAAATGCCCAACACTGAGGACACCACCAATGGTTTGAAGAAAATGACAGGACTGAGTCAATCGGATAAGTGTAGATTCAATCTGATAGGTGTAGATTCGAATCGATAGGTGTGATTCAAATTGGATAGGTGTAGATTCGAATTGGATAGGTGTCGATTCAAATTGGATAGTGTAGATTCGAATGGATAGGTGTAATTGAATTGGATAGGTGTCGATTTAATCGGATAGGTGTAGATTTGAATGGTAGGTGAAGATGCGAATCGGATAGGTTGTAGATTCAATGGATAGGTGTAGATTCGAATTGATAGGTGCGATTGAATTGGATAGGTGTAGATTTGAATCGGATAGGTGTAGATTTGAATCTGATAGGTGTAGATTCACATCGGAGAGGTGTAGATTCGAATCGGATAGGTGTAGATTCAAGCAGATAGGTGTAGATTCAAATCGATAGGTGTTAGATTTGAATCATATAGTGTAATTCGAATCGGATAGGTGTAGATTCAAATTGGATAGGTTGTAGATTCAAATTGGATAGGTGTAGATTCAAATTGGATAGGTGTAGATTCAAATTGGATAGGTGTAGATTTGAATCGGATAGGTGTAGATTTGAATCGGATAGGTGTAGATTCACATTGGAGAGGTGTAGATTCGAATCGGATAGGTGTAGATTCAAATCGGATAGGTTTAGATTCAAATTGGATAGGTGTACATTAAAATTGGATCGGTGCAGATGCGAATCGGATAGGTGTAGATTTGAATGGGGTAGGTGAAGATGCGAATCGGATAGGTGTCGATTCAAATTGGATAGGTGTAGATTCGAATTGGATAGGTGTAGATTTTAATCGGATAGGTGGAGATTTGAATGGGGTAGGTGTCAATTCGAATTGGATAGGTGTAGATTCGAATCGGATAGGTGTAGATGTGAATTGGATAGCTGTCGATTCGAA
>CM068966.1:71133231-71145577 GCA_035128595.1 Eptatretus atami | reverse complement strand
TAAACAAATGTTTTGATTCATGTTACTTATATTTTCGGTGCTAATTGATAATATCAAAACGTTTTTCTCATCAACTGGTAGGTTTTCTTAAATTGGCATGAATAGACATATACAAGAATTTTAGCTGAAATTCCATATGGTAAGACAAAGTGAAAGCTAATAAAAATATGTTGTTTTCTCCTATTAGGAAAGGAAGCATGCCAAATGGCAATTAAAAGTAAGACAATAGATTCTTTACAAGTGCTCCAATCATTTTGTAGGTTCAGCACCTCAAAAAATCTTTCTTCTCACTTGAAAACTACACTGGAACTTTTTCGTTTGTGAGCATTGTGGACTTTCATGAAGCAACATCCAGCAGTAGTGGGGCCATCATACTGACATTCCATCTTCCTGATATCTTCTTTCCATCTCCTTCATATCTTGATGAAACTTTCCCCTTTTCTTCACTCACATCCGCCTAGATTTTCCGGAAAGTAATGCCAAATGGTCATGTAGGAAATGAACTTTAAGGCTCATTTTACACCTAAGGCCCCAAACTTTTCTAGCATTCTTCCCACGATGTCTTTGTAGTTTGGATCCTTGTAATTACCGCAAGAAGTTCTTCATCATGACACTGACTATTAACATTGCATCTTTTTCAGGATAACTAAGAGAGTTTTCAAATTTTCATCCTTGACGAGTTTTCTTATATCTGGTCCATACAAATACACCCTTTAACCTTGGCATCTGATAGAGGCAGGAAACTTACTACGCAAATACTTGAAGCCTTCTGCATCCTGTGGCAAAGCTTTTACAAATTGCTTCATCAGGCCAAGTTTTAATATATAGAGGAGGCAAAAGAACCCTTTTCGGATTCAACCAAGCTTTCCTGAGATGTTTTGTCCCTGTGTAAAGCGTATCCTACTTGGCCATTGTTTTTAAGACCAATGGAGGTCCCTGGCTCTACTATCCCACTCACACAAGAAACAAGGAAACTTTGTGTAGCCTGCCTGTTGTCCAAGTAACATGCAAATTATCTTCAAGCCCGCAAATATCCAGTTTGTGATCTTTGTATTTAATCATGTTTAAGAGTACACCAAATTTTCATGTGTCTCCTCATATCATGAGTGTCAAACGGATGGAAGCAATATTTATTACCATTATGCAAAAGAACTGCTTTAAGACTTCTCTTTGAAGAGTCAATAAAGAGTCTCCATTCATCAGGGCTGTTAACTTATCCCAAACGTTTCTATTAGTCCTGATGATCTGTACAATAAACCAAATCATTTTCTGAGCAAATACGGAACAACACTTTTCTGCGGTTATGATCCAAGAGAAATGTGCACCAGAGCTAAAAGACTGCGTGGATTTAAGTCTGGAGCCTAAAAGCTATGCTGACATTTGCAAGTCCCAAGTCCCTCACTAGATCATTTAATTCACACTGGTTGAATAGTTGAGGTTCTTCATTTTTTCCACATTGAAGTCTACATCATCATTGCTATTGCTGCTTTCTGACTCAGAACTAAGTGTATGTCTTCAAGTTTCCTGGTGTGATGGGACTGGAACATCTGGTCCATGGGCAACGGTCAATGCAGATGGGAGATTTGGATAAACAATGTTTTTCACACTCTTTGAATTGGTGTCCTTGTACCTTACATGAGCAAAGTAGCAGTCATCACTGTGATTTTTAGGCTCTCTCCATATCATTGGAACCAAAACGAAAGACTTATTTGTACATTTGTCATTGTCTTAGTTCTTCAACACAAATGAGCAGACTTATGAGGAGCCATGTCTTATCTTGGTCCTAATTTCACACCAAAGTAGGCATAGTAAGCATTTTTTTTAACAAAGTAAGTATGTATCTCTGACGTTTCTTAGTCATAAACTCACCACAAAATGTAACAAATTTGTCCGGCGCTGGTTGCACATCCTAGAAGCCATTATTGTTTCCATTCATGTTAGATTGTAAAAGAAAAAGTAATGGGATGAGAGAAAGGGGATATTACATTGGATAAAATAGTAACACAATAATCAAACTCGGCACACTGGTAAAAAAGCAATATGATCGATTTTGTGAAGAAACTATACGCGATAGGATAATTTATTTGTCATTTTTGAATCAGCAAGTAAAAATTGATCAAATTCACCAATAAATGAAACAATTTCTGGTCGCAGACTGTGTAATCTCACATAGTAACTGTATTCTCACACCTTGTGTCCCCCTTTTTCATCTCGTCCACTGTGGACGCACAAGAGCAATCGGCGAGGGAAGTCACAACAAACCATTCTTCAGAGTGATGAACAGACATGCCCTTTTCCAGTTTCTTTCTTCACCACCTGCACCTCTCAGCACATCACTCACACCTCCTCAAATACGCACTATATGACATCATCAGTATTCCTCAGATTTAGCCAGTGCGGGTTCATCAACCATGCTTGGTGAGCAAAGAGGTCGAAACACTCTCTTTTTCTTATCTTTCTCCTCAAATACCCTTCATCTGAATGACCTGATGGTGCCTTTTTATTAGCATAAGTAAGATTGTTGAAGTATTAATATCAGGTAGCTCTGTACTGTGTCTCTTTTGCTTTCCTGTATACTATGTCTTTTGCCCCACGTACAATCTTGCACGTCCCGGCTGTATGAATGTTCCCCGTAATAAACCCCTTGAATTCACTGTGCCACATACCTTTAATTGCGCTTTCTTTCAATAAATGTTCTTTGTTGTTGCAATCAGCCAGCTCGTAGTGCATTTTCCTCCATTGATCAGCATAGTCTGCAATGCTTGTGAGCCGGGAGTTTTACCCCACCAATTTGGCTCTGCACATTAGCCGGTGCTACTTGGCAGCTCCACTCAGCTGACTGATTAAGCAAAGATAAGGCAAGTATGGCATTGAGGGCATGAGACCTCTTGATCCTGGCCATCCAACACGTAAGTAGTGAGAACCCTGCAGGATTGGTGGTACCAATCGGTGTTCGTGGTTGACTCGCAACCTGCTGAGCTGCAGAGTTATCATTGGCTGGTGGCCGCAGGACCGGGCATTTGAGAGTAACCTGAGCATTCCTCAGGGCAAACATAAAACCCAGCACAATAATATGTATATGTCACATATATATATCCGTATAATATGCGAGTATATAATGTCTCGTATAATTTTACAACACTCACGGACCAGCGCTTGTTTGTTTGTATGGCCACTCCTCCTAAGTTGTGGGCCATTACATCCAGACTTGCTACAATCAGATGAGCATGACCCATTATGTATAGGAGTGTTTATCTTGCCGTGGTCCTGGGGGGGGATGCAAATTCTCGATGTAAATGTGTATCATGTAGTACTGCCTACAGGTGGGAGGGGGTCTCCCACCTCTCCACCATTAAAGTCTCCACATTCACAGTCCTGTATTCCTGTTCACGTTTTCCTGTGATATGAGATGTTTTGAATTGTAGCAGTTGGTATGTTTTGCTTCATGGACGTAACCCGAGTTATTTTGTTTTTGCCTATACACCACCCAAATAAAGGTATGCTCAGAAGAATGTGTTGCCATGCTTGAACAAGATCCGCCAGAGGGTGGGTACTTGCTCGTATGTATATATGTCACACATAACATGTGTGTATATAATAGTATAATGTGCCTCATACAATGTGTGATCACACATCAACATGTGTGCACATAATATACAAACACACACACACAACAACACACACACAAACACACACACCACATAAAGCAATCAGAATCTGTACTGCGCACAAACACCATGTCTGTGGTAAAACACGAAAAAGCAAGGTTTTAGAAAGGCTGTCTGGCAAAAGGTTATGCAAAATCAGCACTCCACATTCAGCAACTCAAGCACAGCTCTTCCATGGGCAGTTCTCTGCAGCAATCAAAGACAGGGGTTTAAAACGGTCCTATGTGACATCAGTGCAAGTGTAAGTAAAAGTAAGGCAATCCGTGAGGGTGATTGACAGTCCCAAAATAAATCGTTGCATCATCTGCAATTTATGGAGGTGATGTCAAAAAAAACCTTGAGAATTTTTCGGAACGAATGCGAGCTTTCGACACAAAACATATTCACATTTTTCAGAGTTGCTGTCGTGGAGAAAGTGTCAAAACGTTGGCGAGAGATTTCTGGAGTCGATGGAGCTGTTTCTTCGTTGTTGACTTCTATGGCTTTCTGACGAGGCTGTACCTCCAGATTGATTGGCATGTCAACGGTCACAACGTGAGATTCTGGGCAGTTCAATACCCACTTGGATTTGTGAAATGCCATTCATCCCTAAGAAAGGTGTAAGTATGGCTGAGGTCTCAAAACATGGAGTGATTAGGACCTTCTCTGTTGATGGCCAACGTTGATGCAATGGTACTGGCAAAATGCAACAGACATTTTTCTTTCGGAAATTGCGACGTCAACGTTTTCCGATGAGATTCCAGTTGTTTAAACATGGATAGGGAGTGCCCACATACCACGGTCAACGTTCTGGTTACCTCCCTTCCCGGATCAGTGAGTGCCAGCGACATCTCACACCATTTCCCTCTGCATCTGGACAAGTCTCCCCTGGAAACCAACAAGCTTGGACTTAATCAATGCAACTTCTTATAAACAGGGTTTCCTTCAGGAGGAGTCTAAAGATGTGCAACAGGACTGTTGATTACTGAAATAGAGGCGATTGGGGATTGCAGTCACCAAGGAAGTTTCAGAAAAATTATGGACAACGTGTGCAGGCAGAACACAAGTGTCCTGTTGTTTAATCAAAACATTGTCATATACCGACATGAAACAAATTGATATTATACAGACATTGCAATGGTCTTCTTTTTCTTGCATATGGTACGCTATGCTGATGGGTAGCTATCATTTTGTTGGGGCATGACTATGCCACTGATTGCCGTGGCCCCCATACCAGTACACTGGTATCCATTTCACAACCTCAGAAGGATGACAGGCTGAATCAACCCTCTGGTGTTAATTCAGCGCCGATAGGGCTCAAACCCAGGACCCTAAGATCCCAAGCCAGCCACCCTAACCACTACCCCATCAGGCTTATTGCAATCGTGTATATAAAAATAATAAAATAAAATGAAATTCAAGGCTAAAGCTTTTCAGACCTTTGAAAAAAATAATTATGTCATTCCATTTCAGATCAGAGATGGCGCAATTGAATAGGTACGTCATGAATGCCCCAACATATTATACCTATGATAGTGGGGGAGGACCACAACGGAGCTCGATGGAAACATCTCATTACATCAAGTGGCAGAAATCCTCTCGCGAAAAGTTCTTTTGTGAGAAAGACTCGCAAAATATCGGATAGAAATGGAAATGGAGCTCACCTGTGAAATATTAAATTGGGAAAACGTTATGCATTGCAAATCTATAAGCGGTCATCTTCAAAACCAGGAATTTTTTTCGGTGCACTTCATTATTACCTTTTATTGGGAGGACTTGCAAGTCGAATTTGTTTTTTGAGAGAGGTTATTGGGTGCCATATCGCCGACACCCTGGCCAAAAATCCTGCTCTCACGACAGAGCAGCTCCCCATCCAATGATGCGACTACCCACGGCTCGCAGAGACGGGACGACGCAGCGAAGATACAAACCCAGAACGCAACGGAATAAGCGGACGGACCTGTCTAAACGTGTTTCACTGTTAAACGTTTTCATGCCTGCAGTTGTTACGATACTAAATACTTGTAAAACTTGAATTCTCTCACCTTGCGACGTTTTATGGTGAAGATGTTTTGCCGTTTTCAATTTTTTTTCCTTCTTTCTCTTATTCTGTCTCTTTCGATGTAGATTTCTGAAGCAGGGTAATGGTAAGAGCAGCTATACAATCTGCAAAAGTGATTTATGTTCTGGAACAGCTGAACAAGCTGACAACTGTTTATTCACTGACATTAACTCAATTGAAGTTCAAAGGTTAACATTCAAGTTGAAATTCGTTGAATGCATTCAAGACAAAAGACAAAGAATCCGAGTCAAATAAATGTTTTCACTCTTTACACGACAAGAGTGAATCTTTCCTGTGTCTGCCTCTTCGGGACAGGCATGGGGGGTATTGCATTGTGCTTCCCTCCAACAGGGAAGGGAGAATTTTGTTTTTCCTGTTTCTTTCTTTCTTTCTTATTTTCTGAAAAAATACAATTGCATACAATTCTTCATTCTGAGAAAATCTTCTTCAAATTTGGAATGGATCAACATTGCTTTAATACACTCAGAGACCCTTATTATCCGCCCCCCCGGAGGGAGGAGCGGGATATTGTAATCGTCCAGTTTGTTTGTTTGTTTTGTTTGTTTGTCTGTCTGTCTGTTAGCAACTTTACGGCAAAACGGCTTTCGCAAACACTATCACATTTATCCACAGGTGGGCAATGAACCTGGACGACCCATTAACTTTGGGGTCAATTGGATCAAAGGTCAAGGTCACAAAAAGATCAAAATCGTTTTTCGCTCATAACTTCGTCAAAAATGATTGATTTACTTCAAACTAAGCTTATAGTGAACCTTATCTATTTGTCACTTATAATCCTACCATTCCTGTAGTGAAAAATGCATATTTGTGAAGATCGGTAGGGTCCGAGTTTTGGGGGTCATGGTCATCGTCAAAATTACAAATTTTCCAATAACTAAAAACATGTTACAAAAATACACTTTACGGAAAACGGCTGGCTCAAACACTGTCAATTGTATCACAGGTGGGTAATGAACCTCGGACGACTCATTAACCTTTGGGTCCCAATTAGGTCAAAGGTAAGGTCAGGTACGAAAAGGTCAAAATCGTTTTTTCGCTCATAACTTCGTCAAAATGGTTAAATTGACTTCAAAACTAAGACTAAAATATTCCTTATTCTATTCCTTATAATCAACAACATTCAGGTTAAGGATGTATTCACAATTTAAATTTGATCCCAAATAACTTTATGCCTTAAATGGGCGGGATTTGTTGTGCCTGGTTAATTATGTTTTTTTTTTATTTAGGCCTTTTATTCCAAATCTAACAGGTCAATAGGTGAAACAACAACAACTAGAAGGGCAATTCGTAGAGTGGCATACCTCCAGGCGTAATGCTGATCACAAAGAACATATCAGTTCAAGTAAATATAATCGTTTTAAGCCCTATCTCTCAATGGTGAAGATCACTTTAAAAATTAAATAACTCTCGACCGGTATCCGGAATCGATCTTCACCAAATCGATCAATTTGTCCTTGTCATACACCAGACGTGTTCACACAAGTTTTATCTGAATCCATCACAACTTTTTGAAGATATGGTGCTATATATTAGTTTAGCCTATCTCTCAACGGTGAAGAATCACCTGAAAAAATTATCGATCTGGATCCGGATCTTCACCAAAATCGAATCAATTCGGCCTTGCACAAAGCAAACCTGTCTCCGAGTTTTCTCCGAATATGTCCAGACTTTTTTTGAGCTATCATGGCTCAAAAAAAATACAGAAAAACAGGGACGAAACAATGTCCGTCGCTTCCGCTGTAGAGGGTGATGCACACATTTTGCCTCGCCCGCCATTCCCTTGAATTTGAGCCGACAGAGATATGACATTTGGTGCAGAAAGCGTTTTCAACAGAGGCCATATAGGGATGTGGAGAGCTATATAACATTAGACAGGGTGTCAAAGGTCAAAATCGATTGCAAAATTAAGGTTTTGTTTTTTTTTGTTTTTTTTAACCAGTGCAGATGACACTTGGTGAAAAACTAACCTGGTCTCAGTGACTTTCAGACGAAGGTACAGGTGTATTCGAAGATCTGTGGATGGAGTTCAAGTGAAGATCATTTTGGTGGTGCGTTGCCACTCTTCTTCAGGTATAGTCAGAGCAGTAGAAGTTTGGTCAGGGTGCAGCACACAATGGTCTGGCCATTTTCAAAAGGCAGTACAGGATTATAGCCGCTACAAGTGAGTGCGAGCAGACAAGCCCAGCCAGTTTAATATCCGATGGAGATGACAAATGATATGACATCGACGTGTCACGAATCAGGCGAACATTATATTGCAATTGATTAACCGGACATGTATGGACTGCAAGGGAAGATGCTGATGCTAGGACAACACCTTAAGGCGTAGGTTCATCCTGCAGGTGGTATACAACCACAAGGAATTATTACATTTCGACAGAGGAGAAGCACATGCATTTGATCTCTTTAGTATGGTGGCTCCTCCTCCAGGCGAGTCTGGCCGGCAAAGGTTTAATAATATCGTGATGTCCAATGACCTACCTGGTTGGAGGGGCTGGATTTTGTGCTTTTTGAGTCTCAGTATCTGCTTTTTGCAGTGCTGGGTATAGCAAGAAGTCTTATCCTTCTTTTGATTGTAATTTTCCAGCTCCATGCATATCTGATTGTGGACCAGTACAGGATGTGGTGGACGGATCAGGATGCCATGCACAAGGCAGGTGGTGGCAACCGAGTTTACGTTATAGCAGGTAACCGGCGAAGGGGTTTCGTTATGAGGCAGTCAGATGGGTCTTAAACATAATTAATAGGGTCTTCATGGCAAGGATCAAGGCTGCACTTCTCCAGGAACTACATCTAGTACGGTTTGCAGCTCAACATTCGATGAAGTAAATGTCACAAAAGCTAAAATTCCAGAAGCGTAAAATGTCACACAGTATCAAACGTTTGCGTTTTATTTCTCCAGAAATATTGATAAATAAAAATATAATCAAAGACCGGAGGTGGAGATAAAGAAGAAACTCCAGCGGTGTGCAGAAATACAGGATGCTCGAAAGACGACCAAGGCACATTTCTCTTATAGAAAAAATTCGAATTACGGAGGCTTGCAATTTCAACTGGATGTCGGAGAGGAGTCTGGGTCCGAGACTGTTTTCATGTACTTCTCTTTTTCATACTTGTCGGGATAAACAGCTCCGTCGCTCCCGTTGAGCACAGCTCAGGGTCACAAGCTCAAGTACATACAAGCGGAGCTAAGAAGCTCTTGTAATAGATATGAAAAGCTTTTGTGGCGTGTCCAGTGGCGTGCATACGTGATCTATAATCTGAGGAATGCGCTGCTGGGATCCTGTTTTCAATGTGAATTTTTTTTTATTTTATTTTTTTTTCGCCATAAGAACGTTTAGACCTATGCTTCCTTTTATTAACAAGTCACCATCGGCTGTTTGGAACTGCGCAGGTGTCGCATTGTCCCTTTAAACTGGGTTTAGTTCCCGAGGATGATTAGACCGGTCATCTGTGGTTTGGTCAGGCAGAGGTTGCATGTATGGTGACAATCGTCCTCGGAGGAGCGATGTTAAGCTGGTGTCCATCTGCTGGCATTACACTATTGTAAATGTGAAATGATCACTGGCTTTTCAAAAAAAAAAAAAAAAGCAATACATATGTGTGCGGTAATCCTGGCCTGATTCTAAATATCTGCTGACAATAAAGTGGGGCCACTGCACATCAGTGGTATACGCATCATAGACCAGAAGTTATAACAACCAGCAGACAGGTGCTGGCATAACCCTGAAGTTACTATAAACAATAATGCATTTAAAAAAACGTGGGTTTCTAGTTCACAATTGCCGACGCCATCTCACGCGATACAATACATCAACGTCTTCCCTCCCCCTCACCCAGTTAACCTGATTAATTTAAACTAGTAAATACGCCGCCCGACGAAGGCTTTTTTTTTTTCCAGAAGTGAGGTTTGTTTCAGGACGTCAATATATCCAGTGTTCACAAATTGATTTATCGAATTTCCTTTACATACATATGTTTTTGTAAATCATTTTTTGTGTCAAATTCACGCTTTGAGGTAGTCGCCACGTGCAGGAAGAGGGTTTTACGATTGCAGACGCTGTTTTCGAGAGTGGATTACGTCTTCTCAAGGGTGAGGTGCTGTCGAGACAGCGTAATGAGTCAGCGAATGAGATGATGTCATGACGGTCATTAACACTCAGCGGTGACGTCGCCATGCCAAACGAGCGTGTGAAAATTAAAATCGCCATAAAAATCCGCAACTGTCGATCCTGGGTGATCTCACACATAGCCCGGCATGCTGTTCATTAGACCAGGAGACGCACCGATGTCGAAAGTGGCGGCACATCCGTCGCAGTTTCGTGAGTTTTTTAAAGTTCCATTTTGCAGACCTGTGTTATCTGTGCATGGAAATGTCTTGTCGGCTTGGCCCTTATTAATGTGCTTGGAATCATGCCTGGATCACTCACTTGACCAGTGCTCCATTCCACCTGCTCCAACCCATAAGCTCTGTAGCACCTTTTGCCACATACTGCCGAACAAGCCAAAGAAGATCTTTCTGTCTGGAACGCATCGCCTAAATAGTCACTAGCTGGGGGCGGAGCCCAGACATGGATCAACCGGATCGCTAGGCAGAGGGACTGATCACAGACCTTCTGGCAGACACTATGGATAGGCAGTCCTGGGTGACAGGGCACGCAGTGAATGCATTAAATTGCATAGCTCCATCAATCTGTCTCCCTGAAATAACCATTGCAGAAAATCCGCCATTTTGCCTGCTCATCTGTGCATGTGTCACGTGGTACATCGGTTTGAGGTCCGCACATAATATGTTATGACTTTTTTTGAAAAAAACGTCTGTTTAAATATTTTTTTAACCAGATTTGCTTTGATTCCCTGTAGAGCACCTCACGAAACCTCCGAAAATATAGACACAGACCTGGCAGATGCTATGGATAGGCCGTCCCTCTGTGGGACAGGGTGCGATGTCGAGTAGTGAAGGCATTAAATCATACAGCTCAATTAATCTGGTTAATTTTGGCACTTTCTTAAATCTTTTGTTCACTCAATATAATTCTCAAAACAGAAGAAAAAGATCAGTTTAATGCTTTTGAAATTTAACATTTTCTTGTGTATATATGGTGGAGGGGGAACCATAGCCTTGCTTGCTTCAAGTAAATAGGTATTTAGGCTGAGTTATAAAACTCTTTATTTCTTTAAATTAACATTTCACAACAGATTTCGACACTTATTTAGTCCGGATGGTATCCGATGCTCAAAACCGAAATACAACTTCGATGGTATACTTTAATTGGTCCGTGAGAGTAGATCGTGGAAAATTGTATCATATAATTCATGAAATCGATCCAAGTTCCTAATTTGAAAACAATAGTACTTAAAAAAATTATGTACACAATGATTCGTAGCAAGGATGAACAGGCATTTGATAATACAAGTGAGGAAAGTGAAAAAAAAACTTTATCATTAAGAAATCATTGCGGCCTGTTCCAAGTCTCCCTCTTCTCTATCTCTCTCCTCTCTCTTGCTCCCACCCACCATTCTCACACCCCTTTCTCCTAGAGAGTTTACTGACATGTGGCGAGGCGTTGTTCTCCTCCTCCCCTCTCCTCTCTCTCCCTCTCTTCGTTGCTCTTATCCTCCTTCCCCCTTCCTTACTCCCCTCCTTGCTCCCCCGCCCTCCTTGCTCCCTCTTCACTCTCTTTCCATTCCCCCTCCACCTTTCTGCCCCATCCTGCTCACTCTCACTCCCCCTCCCGGAGTGTATAGGACATTTGGTGTGGCGTCAGTCCACCCACCCTCTCTTCTGAGCGACCCCACCCCTCACTTTCAACGCCCTCACCCCTCCTCTCTCCTCACTCATCTCTCCCTCCCCTCCCTCTCCCTCCCCTCTTTCTCCTCTCCTTATCTCTCACTCTCTCCTCCCCAACATCCTCTTTCACTACACTCCCTCCTCTCTCGCTCCCTCCTCTCTCGCTCCTCCTCTCTCGCCCCTCCTCTCTCGCTCCCTCCTCTCTTGCTCCCTCCTCTCCCGCTTCCTCCTCTCTCTCCCGCTTCCCCTCCTTCCTCCTCTCTCTCCCTTCCTCTCCTTCTCCTCCTTTCTCCTCTCACTCCCTTCCCTCCCCTTCCTCCTCTCTCTCCCCTTCCTCCTTTCCCTTCCCTCCTCTCTCTCTTCCTCCCTCCCTCCCCACCCTCCTATTCTCCCCCGTCCCTCCTCTCTCCTCGCTTCCTCCCCTCCCCCTCCCTCCTCTCTCCCTTTCCTCCACCTCTTCTCACCCAGACCCTTTCCCTCCTCCTCTCTCCCTCTCCCTTCCTCTTCTTACCTCCCCCTTTTCCTCCACTCCCCCTTCCTCCTCTCTCCTCTCTCTCCCCTTCCTCCTTTCCCTTCCTCCTCTCTCTTCCTCCCCTTCCTCCCCACCCTCCTATTCTCCCCGTCCCTCCTCTCTCCTCTCTTCCTCCCCTCCCTCTCCCCCTCTCTCCCTCTCTCCACCTCTTCTCACCCCAGACCCTTTCCCTCCCTCCTCTCTCTCCTCTCCCTTCCTCTCTTACCTCCCTCCTTTTCCTCCACTCCCCCTCCCTCCTCTCTCTGTTTCCTCCCTCCCTGACCCCCACCTCCTTTTCTCCCTCCCCTGCCTAC
>CM068966.1:71122205-71132572 GCA_035128595.1 Eptatretus atami | reverse complement strand
TCATGGCCATTGGGTTGAGCCGGGCCAAAAAACATGGCGGCTTCAGACCCAGGCGGGTTACCTGGGACATTGCCTTAGACCCGATGGAGAGCGGGAACCGAGGATCACCCTCCTTTATCCTCCTTACCCCTCTTTCTCCACCCATTTAATATTTCCTTCAGTGAAGCGACGGTTCTATTTGCTAGCATGTATATATACAGTACATATATATCATAATCATCATCATCATCATAATCATACATTATAAACACTTACAGTCTAACGATGATGTGAGAACTTGCACACATTATTTCATGCCAGACACGGACAGCAGTTCATAATCTAATTAATACAGTTAATACTCGCACATAGCAATTAAATCTGGTTTCCAGAGTTCTTCAACTTTGTCCTCAAACGGGCGCACACCAAAACGCCCGAACCAAAAGAATTCCCAGGCAGCAGTTATCAAAGAGAATTTTCATGAAAAGGATGTTCCTGCAGCTCGATAGCTCGTGGAATGAAAGTTGCAGAAGTAAAGGCAAAAGGAGGAGTGCAGCCAAAAGATAACAATCTATACATAACCTTTCGTGCTTTTTGATGTTTTTTTCAGGTTTTGAACACCGGTTCCATTTCAGTGTTTGCATTCTCAGCCAGGTCATTACGTTTTCCACCAGGTCAGGTCATACTCGATGCAGGCTCCCGGTGTGACAACCACTGAACGAGAAACGTTCTCCGTAATCTGTTTTTGGCACGACGTGACGCTTGAGCCATCAGCACCGGAAGACACACGGTTTATCTTCATTATGGCCGAAATCTACTCGTGGTATCCTGGACCATGGCACTAAAGCAGTTATTAAATTGCAAATGTCAGCAAGAGAGATTGCTGCATTTCCATGGAACTGTGCACAGCCGGCCGACGCGTCACATAGCGTCACACCACTGTGGGTTTTTGAGCATCCTCTACCCTCACCCGGGGGTGGGAGAGGGTGATGGTGGTGAAGATAACAATGGGACTGCAGGAAAATTGCAGAAATAAACTGCTAAGTTTACACTCCTTAGAGATCTCAAAGTGCTATTTCACCCGCATACTATTTCGGCATGTATCTGGCACAATAGGAAGTAAAAAAACAAAAAAATAAATTCCAGAACAAAGTTGGTTTTCCAATAAGACATTGGGTAATTGCTATTTTGGATTTTGCTCAGCTATGGTTTTTTGGGGAAGGTTTGAATTCAAATTGGATGCATTTCTGTGTTGGGGATCCACCAGAGAGATTTGATTAGTTCACCGAAAACCTTGAGGGCATTTGAAATTGCCAATAGGGCACCCCCTGATGTTTAAATGGTAATTGCATTTCGCGTTGCTTGAGTTTTGCTTTGTAATGCTGCACGCAGTGAGTGTGACATGTGTTCTCTCTCAAATTCCCTTTATACAGGGTGAGGCTGATTAGCACTATCGTGCTGCTGTGCCATGTTCACAATACTGCTCCAACATCCTTCATCACCAACTATTTCTCACCACTCTCCTTCCACCTCCACCTTTCTGACATCCCCTCTTCACACAGTCTTCCCATCTTAACCACAGTCTACCCCTACTCCTCCTGCCTTGCTATTTCCGTGCATCTGCTCTCCTTGGTAGCTGACCTTTCTCTGTCCGCACCAAGTGCCTAGCCAACTTCAACTGGCTCTTAACTCATCATCCCATCAAACTCGTCAGTACACCAATCTTCCTCATCAGTTCATCAATCCTCCTCCTCTGCCCGCTTAAACTCCCACAATCCTCTTGATCCAGCTGTTCTCACAAACCTGCATCCTCTGTTGCTGCTCTTCAACCCTACCATCGCCGGACCGTATAGGTATCTTCTTGTCCGCCATGAGTCCCTCCACTTTCTTCCATGGATTCACATCCGCTTGTGTCCTCCTCCGCACATCTGCATCCGAACGACCATCCCCTGTTACTGTTCCACCCAAGTACACAATAAAGCCATTCTCCCTTTCCGAATCTCTAAAATTGTAAATACTTTCCTTTTGAAGGCATCCATCTCAACTTCTCTCCAGCCTTATTTTTTGAGGGTTTTTTTTTTCTTAATTGTTTTGTGTTTTATAATTTCAAAATATGTTTTAATTGTTCATTTGTGTTGGTAGCCATTATACATCAAAAATTTTTTTAACCACATTGTAGTGTTCATGCTGAGTTCAATTTATAAGCGTACAGAATGAACAGGACATTGAGCATCTGGCAAAAAGGTTTTCTTTTTTATTCTTTTTTTAGGTTTTTTGCACATCTTTTCCTTCCTTCTTCAGTTCTCTGATTTTCAAATGCACGTGAAGTTTCATCGCCAGGGTAGTTGAATAAAACTGAACTCTCATACATGGTCCTCACACTCAAACTTGAGACCTTGAAAGTCAGATCTGGCCTCAATGTCCTGGACTCAACTGGATCCTTGCACACTGTACAGTATTTTGTATGTGTGGTTTAAATCAGACTGGATGACGTTGTGGTTTGAACATTCACTCTGAATCTGGGAGGGCGGCAACTCGATTCCAACCCTGTCCGATTCCTATCAAAAACTTTAATAAAGGTGGATACTCCTTCCTTGATCGACACTCAGCATTTAGAAGATAGAGCACAGACAATCTCAGTGGGTTAACATCTCATGGGGGAGGAGAGGAGATTTCTGACTGAAAATGCTGAAAGCATCCAGAGCGTTCTGGCTGGTTACTTCCCACAAGGTCAACAGCTCAGTTTGTCTGAAGTCAAGGTGTGTGTGTGTGTGTGTGTGTGTGTGTGTGTGTGTGTGTGTGTGTGTGTGTGTGTGTGTGTGTGTGTCAGTTCTTCCATGAGCCTTATTCACTGCATGAAAAAAATAAACAATTGGCAAAACTCTCGAACCTTTGTTGAGCCACCCCATTTGTTTAGTATTCGCACATAAAAGATGGGAACATACCACAAGTTCTCCTGAAATAAATTATTATGAGGTTGGATTTTCTCAGGAATGTTTGAATTATGAATCTATTTAACAGCAGGCAGAGCTAGGATGGGCTACTTGGAAATTCTAGTTTACAGAAACCCTCTTGCGTTTAGCAGGCACTGGCTCATTACATTCACAACGGTTCATTTACCTCTCCATTTTGTTTCTCCCTGTTAAATGTGGCACAGGAGTCCATAAGTTGGAGCCAATGGGTCAGAGTGGACGCAGCATCTTCTGATTTATCACTGCACGGTGAGTAATAAACGCACTAGACACGAAAGTTTGCAAGTCACCATGCCTTCTCTCCATCATGACACTTCTCACAGCATCTTACATTTCACAGTTGGTTCGGTAAATGATAATTACCTCTGCCACTGAAAATTGGTGGAGGTTATGTTTTCACCCCTCTCTGTTTGTTTGTCTGTGAACAGGATATCTCAAAAAGTTGTCAAAATGTGGTGGAGAGGTTCGGTGTGCGGAAAGGCCGAAATTATTAGATTTTGGTGAAGATCCGGATGTGGACACTCAAAATCTTTTAGTGATTCTTCACCATTGAAAGATGAGGCCAAAAACGATATGTAGCACGATATCTCAAAAAGTTTGGACGTATTCGGATGAAACTTGGTGGACAGGTTGGGTTTATGACCACAACGAATTGTTTCGATTTTGGTGAAGATTCAAATCCGGAACCGAGAATTTTAAGTAATTCGTCACCAGTTGAGTGATAGGGCTAAAAATGATATACTGTCCCACACCACTATTCACGGGGGATATGTTCCTGAAAAATGGCGTGAATGTTGAATCCGCAAATGTCGGGGCATTAGTTCAATGGAAAAAAGGTGGGTAAACTTCACGTGGTTCGTGTATATATATGTTTCTGCATATATGTATGTTTTTATGTATATATATATTTTTCTTCTTTCGGCTGCTCCGTTAGGGGTCGCCACAGCGGATCATCCGTATAATCCGCATTTGATTTGGCACAGTGTTTATGCCGGATGCCCTTCCTGACGCAACCCTGGTCGCCTCTTACGACACAGGGATATGGTACACCTATTTTAACCGGGTATACACCGGCCCATACACTGGTACTCATTTCCCCGACCTCGGAAGGATGACAGGCTGAGTCAACCCCCTGGTGTATTAATTCAGTGGCCCAACGGGGCTTGAACTCAGGACCTTTGGATCCCAAGCCGCTGCCTAACCACTGTGCCGACACCAGGCTCTATATATATATATATATATATATATATATATATATATATATATATATATATATATATTATATATATATAATATTATTATATATATATATATATTATATATATATATATATATCGAGTATATATAGTTCTCGATATATATATATATATATATATATATATATAATATATATATATATATATATATATATATATATATTTTGATATATGTTTTGTTTTTGTGAGTTTTGTTGTTTTTCTTCCATGAAAATCAGCGACAATTTGAGAATTGAGATTTTTTGTGTTTGTGATATTGTACTAGATTGTATGTTTCTCATTATTACAACACTCATAAAGCCTTAGTTATTTTATAACTTGGTTTACAGATCCGCCGACGGTATATTGCCGAAATGAAATTAATATAAAACACATTTTTTCGCCTTTTATATTTATAAATTTTCCGCCGAAGGTGCAAAAGTTTCAAAACCCTGAAATGTAAACGTGCGCTTTATTTTCAAAAATAATTTCGTGCGGTGCCACAAAATGCCGAGTCCCCTTTAACCAAACTGCGCAGTATGTTCGGTCATGGTGTCTGAGCAGTGGCCAGCGTGGTTCAGATTGACTGTGGTTTCTGGGCGAAAGTGATTGTTAAGAAGTATGTCCGGTATAAATTTGAGTGACTGTTTTTGTGATTTAATCACGCAACATCTTGACGACGAATATTCTGGCCGAACGATTGCATCAATTCAGTGCAGCAGCAGGGATGATTCGAGCTACTCTCGATCGTGCCGATTTTTTTCCGTCGAAAGTTGTACACCGCTGTTCGTATTGAAAATTTGGTGCAAGTACTCAAAGTTTCCCTGCGAGATGCTGATATTCAGCCTTCAACGGACCAGAAATCAGCCTTTGATGTCTCATGGGGATGTGGAGATGGTACGATCAGATGCCCGCTGAAAAGTAAGCTGGATATGGCTCTGATTGAGCGTTTTGATCGTGTTGACCGAGTGACACCTTTTTTTAATCATATCTATGCACTGGTGTGCACGCACACATCTAGACTTGGACAGTAATTTTCTCAGCATTGTTTCATTTGTTTGATGATCCAACAGGTTTTCATAAGAAAAACATGCCAGACTATATTGTAAAAACAAGTTTTAATCCTTCTTTTTGTTTTTCACATCAGATGATACAGTGAACATGGGCATCCTGCATTTGAATGGTCTTCCATCTTCAATGTTTTCTTAGATCCTCCTTGTCCGGGATTTATATTTATTTCCCCCCACCTACCCTTGTCTTTTCCATGGAAGATCCAAAAAAATCATAAAAAATATAATTTCTAAAATTGAAATTTATATATATATTTATATTTCGACCGACCGACCCTACACTACACAAGAAACTGCCTGTAAAACCAAGTTATAAAATAACTAAGGCCTAAGCGTGTTTAAACTATGTTTGAACACAACCTTTCCTTTCTGTAAATTAAATCCACTTAAGAATTGCTATAAATACTGGTACACTTTGAGAGGCTCTGCCTTGAAAACAGCTGAAGCACAATGCTCACGACTAACGGGACGTTGGTGATTTTTATTTATTTTTATTTCAACTAAAGTACGTTCTGGTTCCTTCGTTGCTTTTTCTTTCCATCATTCTCAAACTTTGGGTACTGTTGCGTAGCCTTGACTACAGGTCACTGTTGGAGAGTGCCAAAGGGCAGTGGGCAGAAAATCGGATCGGTCAGGTGGAAAATTACTCCTCTGACTATCCCCACCTTCGCAATCCCACCCTCTTCACAGCATCAACCACCTGTTTCCTCAAAAGTACTTTGTGTCTATGGTAGTACAAAAAAAAAGTGCAAAATGAAATCAGGGAGTTACTGTCAGGCTTTGACATGGTAGTAGAAAGTCGATGTCACTTGTGAAAGAGCTCGTAACACTACTCTTTTCCTTTAAATGGTGTTTGTCAAGTTAAAACAACAAGGATGTCGGACTTTGCATTGACCAAACAAATCCATTGTCCTGTAGGCTATCGGATCACCGCAGTGGCACTCGTAGTCGTACCACAAGTTGCCAAAATCGATCCTATTTTGAGGATCCAAAAACGGAATCCATCAGAGCTTTTGTTGGTGCACCCATTTGATCTGAATTCCTTTTAACTGCAATAATTCCAGTGTAGCAAACATCTTTTGGAGAAGGATACTGGAGCACAAAGGTCAAACTGTGAAAGTATATCGAGTGTCCCAAAGCACTTAATCCATTTGTTGGAGCCTGGAGGTCATAGTCAGGAATGAAAATTGGGAATTAAACTGGAGGTTTTGATCCTGCAGAAGAAGTTGAAAATAATTTACCGTACGTAACATCACTGCATATAAATTGATGCAATATGTTAGTTTACTGAAAAAATAATTCTTGTTTTGAAAAATACTAGAATGACACTCGGTAGAGCGCATACCTCCGCCAGGCTAAGCAGTTTGCTTTGTTTCCCACTGATAGGGCGGATCTGCATCAGGATCATAACCAAAATCTCATTGCCTTGCTCTTGTAACCTATCCATCTCATCCACCAAGTTTTGTCATAACCCATCGAAAAAATTTTGAGATATTGTGCTATATATAGTTTTTGGCGCAATCTCTCAATGGTGAAGAATCACTTAAAAAAATTCTCATATCTGGATCTATATCCAGAACTTCACCAAAATCGAATCAATTGTTCCTTGTCACACACCTGACCTGTCCACCAAGTTTCATACAAACCTGTCTAACTTTTTGATATCCTCCTCACAGACAGACAGAGGTGAAAACATAACGTCCGTCCACCTTATGTGGGGGAGATAAGGGAATCGAGCAAGATTGTTGGAAACGTTGGACAAACTAAAAAGTATGACACTTTGAACTCATTGCAAGAAGATTGGTTCTCCAGAAACATGATTGAGGACATATCGTGTGTGGTAGAGGATAAGGTGAAGGCCAAATGCAAGTCGGAGTAGATGTAGTGAAGAACATCACTGGTATAAGCGTAATAGACACAACAAGAGAGATCACATGATTGATCAGATTAGAGAAGAATTGTACATATCGGGAAAAGCCGTTCAACCCAACTGAACGATATGAACCTAGAAGTATAAGAACCTCATATGATCTCACAGTTCTCTAGTACAACTATGACGACAACTACTAGTAGTTCCGTTTGATTACTACCACTACTACCACTACTACCACCACCACCAGAGATATCGTCTGCTCTTCACAAAGGACACCGTCAGATCATAAAAAATCCACAAACTAATTCTGGCAGACAAAACACCCGGTTTGATGTCCATCCGAGGGACGGTGCACACGTTGATGCCTCGCCATGTATGTGAAACACCAGGGTGACGGCTTATAGCTCAGTCGAGATCCAAACCGAGGCTAGATAGTGCAAAGGGGAGTGCAGATACCACTCAGCTATTCTTCCAGCTATTCTGATGCTATCATTGCTCTTAATTTAATCAATTGCTCATCTTCTCAAAATATTTTGGATTCGGTTTTCTTGACTGATGCTCTATTTGCTCACATTGCATTTTAAGAAATTTAATTGTTCTTGTTCCTCATCCTCTCTGTGCTGGCATTGATTTAGAACTTCTCGTGAATTTTCCTTTGTCATGATTCTTATTCAATCCATTATGTACTTTTAATACACACAGTGATTACATTATGTCCTTTCTATCTCTCTTTCTAATACAACTCCCAACTGTCATGTACCACCATTTTCTCCCCCCAAAAAACCCAAATCCATTGGGACCACACTGTGTACAAAGCATTGGTGCTGCCAAAGCAGTCTCCTGGACTATTAGGCCCACTCTGGACAGGTCACCACTCCAATGTAGGATACTCAAATGGCTCAATCATCCCAGCAAGCTGGTACTCATTTTACCAACCTCTGAAGGTATAAGAGGCTGGAGAGGCTGAATCAACCCTACCTGATATGAATTCAACAGCAAAGCAGGATTTGAACTCAGGATCCTAAGATTCCAAGCACAACACCCTAACCATTAAGCCAACCCCAGGCATACCCTTTTCTTTGTGTTATCAATGAACTTTGACATGATTTAAAGATGCCTCTTATGCCTTGCACGTGCACACACACCGACCAATGCACACACCATCTCACTCTCTCTGCACACACAAACACTTGCTACCTTCCTTGTGCATTGACATGCTTTGCATACTTGGTGAAAAGTCTTAGTTTTGCAAATCGTTGATGATTATATCGGTCATTCGGTTATTGGTTGCAAGCACAAGTCCGTGGTGGAAATACCACGAAAGAAGAAGAGAAAAAGGGAAACCTTTTGTTATTGTGCTGGTTGAAAGAGGTCAAAAATGGGAGTCATTGGCCTTATTGGACATTTGACTTAACCCACAATCGCCCCCCCCCCACTCCCACATCGTTGCCTTTTTGTGGGGGGGGGGGGGTGTGGGGAGGGGATATGAACATTATTGATGAAGGCTTGTAGAGGTATGGTTGTTTGTGTGTTGCGAACCAAAATGTTGAGACCTTCAATGAACTACAAGTTGGACAACCCAATATGGATTCCTTTGATATACAAGCAGTGTGTGTTGGTGTGTGTGTGTGTGTGTGTGTGTGTGGTGTGTGTTGGTGTGTGTGTGTGTGTGTGTGTATGCCTGGTTGGGTTCATGTCCAGGTGGCGGGCTTGGGATTCTAGGTCTTGAGTTCAAATCCCACTTAGCTGTTGAATTAATACTAGGTGGGGTAACTCAACCTGTCATCCTTCCGAGGTCAGCAAAATAGGAGTGCCAGCATCTGGTATACTGTGTCAGAGTGGCAACCCTTCCAGGATTGTGCCCAATAGCCAAGGAGACTGCTTAGGCACGAGTATGGTCCCAATGGACTGCATGAATGAAAGAAAAGTGGGTGTTTGGTTCATGTAAACATCCCTTTTGAAGATAATTAATTGCCTTATTTAATTATCCTTTATCAAGGCTCATCCGTGGTCACCTCACTGGCCCTCACTGGGGTCTTAAGTTGCCCTTTTTTTGGTTTGCTCAACAATGCCTTGACTTGGAGGCCACAACGGTTTCTTCACAAAAAGGTTTTTTTTTTTTTTCACTTTCCTCATTCATATTATCGAATGCCTGATCATCATACCTATGAATTGCTGGATACATTGCAATGCTTATAAACGCCCGGAGACACCAGCTTTCATGGCTTTATTTCAATTCTGCACATGCTATAACCTCGAGAATCTCTTAATCTTAGCCAAATTTCAAAATGTAAATTCTGGAATTGAACTGATCAGCAGTGTTCGTTTGTGTTCATTTGATTAAAAAAGTTTTCATTTGTCCAATTCGGACAATGTTTGATGTTCCGGGCGATTCTAGGTGCTTGGTGTTTATACGATTGATCGGCGATCGCTAATCGCTTGCCAAGCTAGCCGTTCCTTATCAACCGTATCGTTTGAGTGCTTGCTTGTGTGGTTAAGCCACTTTGCTGGCTTGGTTGTTTGTTTCCATGTCATGGCCATACACAGCAATAGTATTCACACTGTCATTGAATATATCGAACGACTTGAACAAAGGTCAGAGTTCAAGTCCTATTTGCCTGTGTTTGGCCCTGCATTGTCGTGGGTGGGTCCTTCAGGCGGTAGCTCGCTGTCTGAAAATGTGCAATTTCATTTTGATGCTTCCCCTTTTTGTACGACATTCTTTCATTGTATGACTCATCACTTCGACATAGGTAGATGCATATGAAAACATGAAACATTTCGTTTTTGAAAGTTTCTTCAACCGTTTTGTTGGAGTGCTTGGTTAAGATACTGGGCAAGCGCTCTTCAAGCTTCTAGTGTGATGCCAGAGTTGGAAAGGAAAATTAAATTAGATGATTACAATAAGTAAAAAATGTTTCAGTTGTTACAAAGCAATGAATCATCACGTCACGGTGGGATAGTGAAGAGGTATGCATGCTCGCTTTAAGCTGTCTAGCCTGGGTTCGAATCCTGACCCAGCTATAAACTGTCACCCCTGATGATTCACATGCAGGTTGATTCATGATTGTGTGTGCTGTCTCTCAGATGGATGTTAAACTGGGCATCACATCTGCCGGAATCCCCCACTCTTCTCTCGCCCTCTCCTCCCTCCCTCTCTCACCTCAATCCCACCCCCTCTCTATCTCTCCCACCCCTATCTCTATCTCCCTTCCCTATCCCTCTCTCTCTCCCATTT
>CM068966.1:71108019-71122181 GCA_035128595.1 Eptatretus atami | reverse complement strand
CGCTCTTCTTCCTCCCTAGCTCTCTCTTTCCTCACTCTCCCCCTTTCCTCACCCCTCCTGGCTCCCACCTTGCTCACTCCATCCCTCCTCCCTCCCTCTTTCCTCCTCTCTCTCCCCTCCCTCCCTTTCATCAGTGGCCAAGTTTCATTAAAATCGTGTTTGGTTCAAGCAATAATGACTGAAGTGTTTACAGACTCACTCACTGACTTACCTATGAACACTGCTTGATCGCATAAGCTCACTGGACTAAAGTCCAGGTGAGCTAAAAATACAAACACCCAACAGTGGTTACCATCTACCATTGGTGCAGCCGTAAATAACTCAAATGACTGATCGTTTAGTTACATGAGATGTGTTGTCACAAATAATCTTAAGTTAATAATCAGCTATACGTGGGGGAAAGTAAGGGAGCAGGGGGAAGGGGAGGAGGGTTTTTAGGTGATGGGGGTGGTGCTGTTGGAGGGAAGAAAGATACACTGCAGTTGTGGTCTGAATTACGTGTGAGGAAATCTTACGGACCAAAAGCATTATCTTATCACAGAATGCATTTTGTAATTATCACTTCCACTTGTGTCATGATCAGCTCGACAGGCACCATTGTCTATGTCCATGTGAAACTGCGCCCTTTCCATAGCAGTGCTGTCCATGCCTCTGTGATGTGTATTCCATCTGGTCACAATCCAACAATCTTTTTGGTAAGTGTTGTGTCGCTCCTGTGCAGGCTCCGCAAGCTTGCGTTCATGCATTCCATCTTTGTGCATCGCCTTGAGACTTGAACACGAAGGTTTGCACTTTACTTATAAATTGGTGCACAGAGCAGGGGACAAGCTAGCACCAATACTATCAGAGAGCTGTCAGGTTTGTGTGGCATGTGTCAAGACTCGAGAGTAACTGCAATCATCACCCTGTGCTCACCACAACTCACTAGGCCTTTGCATCTGTTATAGGTGGGATGAAGTGCAGTGATTTAGGGAGTTTTCCCCACTTACAGGTTCTCGTGGTAAACATGTAAATGTGGATCAAGATGGAACTGCCAACGCACGAGTCTCGTGCAACTCTGGTACTGCCTGGCCATGTCTAGTCCATGTCTTTCTCTAATATATTTGAGTAAATTGTGGGAGTTGGGAATAAATTGGGGAAACTTGAAAGGTAGTGAATTGTAAGTGCTGTTTAAAACTTTCCTTGGTGGAATAACAATAAAGTAAAAGATTTATGGTTTACACCATGTATTAGCTCCTAAAAGAGCTATTTATATTATTTATACTGTACTTTAAAAACTCAAAGCATCAGAGCATGCTGCCTGAAGCGTTGAGACCTACTTTTACTTTTTCTTCACTTCTTTTGCTTTGGGGTTTATAAAGTATAAAGAATACAAATAGCTCTTTAAGAAGCTAATGCATGGTGTAAACTGTAAACCTTTAAATTTGTTGTGAATTGTATTCCACACAATAAAACAGGTTGGTGAATGATAGTTTCCTGAATTTATTCCCAATCACTAAAACTTATATGTATGTGTGTACTGTCGGACCCTGCTATTCACAGGGTATAAGTTCCTAGAAAATGCTGCAAATGTCAAATCCGCGAATGTTGCGGATCCGCATTGTTTCAATAGAAAAAAGGGGGATAGGTTCCTGGAGGTTCATGACCTGCGAAAAATACCGCAAATGGCGAAACCGCGAATGTCGATACCACAAATGTTGTGCATTGTTTCAATGGGAAAAGGGGGATAGGTTCCTGGTGGTTCCTGATCCATAGGGGAAACTTTTAAAAGTATGAAATATTTTCGACCGCGAATGCACATGATTAGTTTCATAAAAAATGCTTACAAACAAAAGACAAGACAACACCAGGTCATGTTTTCAATATTTATTGAAGGAATGTGATTACAATTATTTATTTAAAGTGATTAACCAACCATACCATAAAAGTAAAAAAACAATAACAGCAGATACCGTTTCAAATTTTTATTTGCAAAAACACACAACTTTTCAAATGATGATGATGATGGTGATGATTTAAAATCCTCTGAAGATGACACAGGTGAGGATGTTGATGAGTCATTTACAGAAGGATATGTAGGTGAGGATGCTGAAGCAGGTGATGGTCCTGATGAGTCACGCACCTAAGGGGATGTGCTGTTGCTCCTGAGGTGGGGGACCAAGGCGGAAAAAAAATCGTGATCAAGAGCTGCCTGGCAGATTGCCTCAGGTTGTGATGTAGCTCCTTGTATGAGAGCATCATCATGTCATCCAACCCCTCTTGAACTTGAGGTAATGCTCCATGACCAGATCGGCATCTTGCCCTCCTCAGTCATTGACCGCATGTCCTGCAGCATCTCACCCAGGAACTTGACCATGAGGTTGGACCTCGATACCTCTTCCACATCACTGCCCGCTTCCTTCTCCTTGGAAATCTTGGTAATAGCATCGAACTCCCCCATGGTGAGCTCCTTGGCAACAAGGCAATAAAATAATCCAACTCCTCAGGCTCCATGTAGTCAAAGCCTTCTGCTTCCACTTGCTGTGCCAACCCGATAATTTCATGCTTCTCCTCCATGTTTGTGGGAAAGCCTGTAAAGTACTTCACTGCCTGTAGCCAGAGGTTGTGCCACCAGGCATTGATGGTGGAGGTTTTCACCTCATCCAGCGACTCTTTGATTGTGCCGATGCAGTGGGCTATGTTGAACTCCTTCCAACACTGCCCGATGGTGAGCTCTGGGTCCATCACATCCAAAAATGTGGTGAAAGGTATGGTGGGTGTAATAGGTTTTGAAAGTCGAGATTACCTCTTAGTCGAATGGCTGGATCAGGGAGGTGGTGTTGGGCAGCAAGAAGATCACCTCGATGTTCGGGTGAGCCACCTTCAGATCACAGGGGTGGCCAGGTGCATTTTCGATGAGCAGGAGAACTTTGAATGCAAGGTTTTGTTCCGCCAGGTACCTCTCTACCTGAGGGACGAAACAGTTATGGAAGTTGTCCATGAAAATTGCTGCCATCACCCATGCCTTCCCGTTGGCCCTCAAAAACAACCGCACTGACATCACAATTCCCCACACATTCAAAGCCGACATTAGTGCTGCCAGTACCGTCACCATTGAGGCAGTGCCCACGTGATCAACATGATGATTGGAAGCGCGAATGCTACTACTGTTGGAAGTGCGAACACTACGACTGTCGGAAGCGCAAGTTCTACTACTGTTGAAATCGCAAATGCCACTACTGGCGGAAGTGTGAACACTACTACTGGCAGAAACATTAACACTGTGCCCTCAGGCATGGCTCTGGTACATTAATGCAGAGAAGCCATTCTGCAGCATCAATGGAGACACGACATGAGTGAGTAAGAGGGGGACTGAAGAACCTTTGCCACACCTCGCTGCAGGCTGAATAAAAGGCAAGTGAGCGAACGAACTCATCAGTCTGGGGTCTGCAGTGGTCCTTCAGTCTGAAGTCATCAGTCAGGCATCTGTCAGTGTGTGGTCTGTGGACTGCGGTTGGGCTGTCAAGCGAACCACGAGCTGTTGGGTGAAATACGAGATGTCAGTCAGATGAACTGAGCTGTTAAGGTTAGTCAGGTGAACCAAGCTGT
Organism: Eptatretus atami; assembly: GCA_035128595.1. Classification (NCBI taxonomy): domain Eukaryota; kingdom Metazoa; phylum Chordata; class Myxini; order Myxiniformes; family Myxinidae; genus Eptatretus; species Eptatretus atami. The sequence goes on along the minus strand of CM068966.1, from coordinate 71,118,593 downwards.
TACCCATATGCATTCAGCAATGTATAATTTTCGAAAGACAGATATTCTTTAATTTATGTGAAATAGATTGCCCACCTTTTGTGGAGAGTGACTTTTGGAGGAATATGCATCATTATTTAGAATGTTCAGTTTTTCTTTACCCCCTCCATCTCTCGATCCAGCTTTGGATCCCCGAAGTAGGTGAATATACTGATTCTGGCTCACTTTTCCCCATGTAAGTGAATGGGGATTTTCAGCGATTCATATTTTTTTCCCCTAAAATAAACCCCCTTTTTATCCCAAAGGTATATTTATTTGTCTCCTTTTAACCTAGGGCACTCTTTTCAAATAACCAATGCAATAAGATAAAGATTTGTTCAAGTAGTAAAGTAGTAATGTGATTTGTTAAAGTTGATTCTAAAGAAATATCTGAAACATGTAAGCATAGGGGCACTCTTTTTCAAATAACCAATGCATATTGTTTAGCTCACTCATTGAACCTATAAAGATTTGGTCATTCTCAAATTCCTTCAATAGTTTAATTTTCTTTGCACAATAATCCCCATCTAAAATATTTAAAAATATAACATTTGAATCTTTATATTTTTTAAGATACCCCTTTGTGTCATTATGAAATGATAAACTTCTCTTAATGCTCTCGTCTGACTACCTCCTGAGCCACATATCATTTTGAGATTATAGTAAATTGTTTTTCATTGTTCAATTGATAACCATCAAAGTTTTCAGTCCATTCAAGGATATTAATTTTTTTTTCTTTACATCCTCTAACTTACTAGTTTTTAAATTGATTCGCTTATTTGTTTTATTTACCTTTGTTTTAGTTATTTTTTCAATAAGACTTATTTGATATTTTTCACATTCATTATGTTTTCCTTTTATATACCAAGACTGAAGATTTTCTCCACTCTTTAGTTTGATTAATACTTGGTTTGACCATTTATATATTATGAAAAACGCGGCAGTAGCCCTTAAAAAACCCTAACCCATCTTCCCATCGTTAAACACAATCTATTCCATACATTCTATCATACAATATCCATATGGAACACAATCTATTCCATTTCTAAAATAAATCTCTTATCATCAAAGGCTCCTAATGCCTTTTTATTTACTTCTTCACTATATATCTTATGTTTATAACTTCTTATTTATTCATTTTCCTATATTCTCTTTTCTTATTCATCAAACAATTATAATAATTTCTAAAAGTTATTGATTTCTTTATTACATATTTCTTTATTCCCTTTAACCTCATCAATCTGATTACCATACTTATAAGCATATATGCCTTGCTCTCAATCCAATAAACTCACTCCTTACTTTTCCACCCAACTCATCCTGAAACTTACCAATAACCTTTTCATTCTTTTCGAAAATAACTCACTCTTCTTACTAAAATTACTTGTATCATATACTCCAATATTTTTCTTCATATCTTTATAAACATCATCAGTTTTATATCTAGGATAAAACTATCAGTGTCCATATACAACAATGAAACATTCTCACCATACTCTTTTTTAAGCCATTATACAAATTAATATCATACATCAATATCTTGATAAATCAAGAACTGCTGTTCCAATATAAATTGGTTTATCCATTACAATAGATTCCTTTTCCATATGAATAGCAAAAAGTTCTCTGAAAAAACCTCTTCTCTCTTAAAACTTGGTTTATTTATCAATCTAGAAGCTTCTTTCCAAGATGTTGCAAATCTAATGTTTTGCCTGTTTCTAACATTCTCCATTGTCTTTCCAAAGACAGCATTATTCATCATTTATAGAATTCCCTTCAAATTTTACTTTTGTATTTGTTCTCATATCTGTATTGAATTTAATATACTTTTTCATCCAAGGACTTTGTTTAAATTTTAAAACTCTATGAATTTTATCTACTCTCAATCCTTCTCAAAACTGTTTCAAGCTTCTCTGATGCAAAACATATCCTCTTTATCAAAAGAATGTTGTTTATATAACTTTTCTGTTGATTTGCCTTTAATATTAAAACTTTTATGATGATCACTTAACCATTCTTTCTTTGGGGTTTCTTTCTCACATGCAAAAGGAAGGTCTTTATGCTTATTATGAAGATCACTCGGGTACCTCAAATCAACTTCAAATAATAACCTTTCTTCTTCTCATTCAATTCCTCTTGAGAAGAAATAACAATATTCATCAAAGCCTTTTCATAATCCTTTTCTTCCACCCACTCTAATTTACATAAGGCAGAGATTGAGACATTGCCATCCATACAAATTATTAGCATCAAAATACATCAAATAATTACTTTCTTTTTCACTATCATAATTTGGAAGATATTTATTATTTGCTTTAGCATATCTTTTTGAACATACTTGTGATATTCCACCTCTCTTAGACTCTCATCATCAAAGCATATCTACATCACTGATTAAATCTATATCTTGTTTTGGTCATTTTCAACATTGCACTCCAAGCTAAACCAGGAGCTGTGAAATAGTGGCAGGATCTAATCCATAACATTTTATTATGACCGAGTGATCTAAAAGCTTCAAACACATCAGCTAACAATAAAACATCTGCTTTTAGATACAAATCATGAATTCTCCAAGGTGCTTTATCTTAAATATTTTCCAAATTTCTTGTGCGTCTTTATATTCCTTATCATTATCTCTTCTTCATAAAGTTATTATAGAAACTTTCTTTTGAAGGAAGTTGTGTTTCTTTAAATCTCATAAATGAATCCATATAATCATAAGGATAAATTCCCTTACTTGTAAGAATTTCTCTTTACTTTGAATTTCATTCCTTGTTTGAATTTCCTCTCTAGTTAGAATTCCCTCTTTAATCAGAATTTCATCTTTATAAGAATTTCCTCTTTAGTTGGAATTTCATTCATTGTTTGAATTTTCTTTATAATAGAATTTCATCTTCAGTTAGAATTTCTTCATTAATTTCCTCATTAATTAGAATTTCCACTTTACTTTGAATTCTCTCTTTAATCTGAATTTCCTCTTTAGTTAGAATTTCCTCTTTGGAAAGAATGAATTAAGATTTGGAAAAGAGCCCGTGGAGCTTAGATTTGATGCTAGGTTGGCTAGTGGTGTTCCCATAAACTGTAAGATCTAGAAACCTAATACGAGTTAAAGTTTTGTGAATATCATTTTTGTAAATGAAATATACTTTTGACTTGTGTTTGTTATGGCAGAAATATTCCTGGTTTTTTTGAAAGTTCTTTATAAATAGATACGTATCATAGTTTGGCGCTGTTGTGAAGAAAGACTGGAATAAAGAAGGAAATTTATAATTAAGATTACAACAGGAATGAGCGGGACCTCTATATTTACCAGTAAGATGACAATGATCCTAACTTTAGACTCCTCAATTTCCTCCTCACAAATATGACAGATATTGTTCTTTCTATATTATAATTTTTCTTCTCGGTTAATTTCATCGGTTCATTTGTTTCTTTCATTAATTTAGTAAGTCTTATACAATCCTTTTCTAATCGTTTACAAACTTTTGTGAAGCTTTTTCACTATAATGTTCAAGTTTATTATACTTTTCTCAACAAGTGATTTGATATAATAACAGAAACCCAAGGAATATGTTTTTGATATTTATTTGTATATGATTCTTTTGGATTAGGAGAAGCAGTTATTATCTTTTTTTAGGATACATTCAAAATCACGCGTATATCACAAATGGGTGCATGATAGATTTATTATAATCTTCAAAGAAATCTTTTCACCAGGTTTAGGCATTGTAATTACAGCTGATTTATGATTACTACATATTTTGAATGTTGTTCTAATCGTTCTTTTATGAAATGAATTAAGACATCGCTTACAAGGATATATTTTGTTTGCTGTTCTGAATACCTGAGAAAGAGATTAATCTTGATAAATTATTGATGTATGTATAATGTGAATTCTTTCCAACACTATAATATAAAAGGTCAATGTGTGTTTCTTCATTTTTATAGTTGTTTTGAAATTTTTAATATTTGAACTTGTTTGTATCTGTTAATCCATATACATTAATAGAAAGATTATTCTTTTTCTCAAATTTAGGAATATCTGTTAGTGGCATTGGAATTTAATCTTTAATGTCAAAGGTATTCTCATATTTCATATATTGTTTTACTCTTTCTGAATTACAATTTGGTGGATGTAAGTGAGCAAGAACAGACCAGAGAAAACATTTATTATCATTGTTCTTAATATTAACAACTGCCTTCTTTAGTTTTATTTCTTTTGGTAATTCAATATAAGAAGAAGCTTAAGAGGGTTTGATTTTAGAATGTGTATATCTAAAAGATGATTTTTTAAATATTAAATCCACTTCCTACCACTGTATTATCAACATCCTCCTCTTGTCTTGATAGTTCATCATAACCCCACTATCAAAAAATCTTGAAATGATGTTATAAATGAAGATCTGTTCTCATATAAGGAGTTTGTTCTTATCTTGTCTTTTCATATTCATTTTCACTCCATATAAAACTTTAAAGTTTTCATTTCTTTTAATGTCTTTTTAATAACTTTTTCAACATCAGGTTTCACTATTTCAATTGATTCAGCTATTGATGATGACCGGGTTCTCCAAATTGAAAAATCCTTATTTTATATGCCCTTTAAATGCCCCATCAGTGTTTTCAATATAATAGTCTCCCTTTACTTCAAACTCATTTTTCTTGTGTTTTTGTGATTGAAGGTGATTCTTATAACTACTCTTAAAAACATCCTTTGAGCAGATATCACAATGTTTTCTTTCCAACTCAAGAGGAGAATATTTGATGAAATAGATTAATGTGTGTTTGTTGTTCGAAGGTGTTTTTTATAATGTTTATATTCGTGATTACAAACATCGCAGTACGTTGTATTTACCATATTTATATAATAAAACTTTGCTTAAAAAATAAAATTTCCTTGATGAAAATTTCGTTTAATTTACAGGTGATCTATGCTTAAAACACATTTTATCCTCCAACTTTTTTCACTTAATAAATACAATGTTCAAGACACAAAAGACAAGTTTCAATCAATCTCTCCATTTGTAAAAGATACTGAGAAATATGTCAAGGATGTAAAATTGACAAAGATAAATATAACAACTATTGGATAAAAACAATTATGGTAAATAATATGAGTTCTTCAATTTCCTTCAGTGGAAGGGCTTTTAGTATACCTGGAAGAACATCAATTAAAGTATCTCTAACAAAAGTTTCTCCTCTCCTTCTGGTAATATATTCAAAACTAGAAAAAGCAATGAAACAAGAAAAAGTATCAAAAATAAAAACCTTATGGATGAAGCTTTAGAAAGAAAAGATAAGACCATCTGTCATATGCAAGGAGAAATTTGTATTTTTTTTCAACACCCTAAAGATGTAAATCCTGATGAAATAAAGGATGTAATATATCAGGTGAAATGACATTTCGTTCAATAGTAGTTAAGGATCATTTTAAAATTACTTATATAAAAATGTTGTAGTTGAATCTGGTAATGAAAAAAAGTATATAGATATCAAAGGTAATGTTTGTTTCTACTAATTAAATATGAGTCAATATTCAACTGAAGATTTTTGAAGATTATGAGAGTGATTATGATAGTTTATAGATGATTCTGAAGATGAACTTTAGTTTAAGTAAAGTTTTACTTTATAATATGCTACGCTCCCTGATTCTCCATATGACAAATTTGAGAATTGTCCTGCGTGTGAAAGGCGGGGATTAAACACAGAGTCAAAAGCCTATAAACAATGTATATTCTGTGATTATCTCTAATTAATGATAATAAAAAATATAAAAGGAAAACAATTTTTAGATTTACACCAAATGAATTACTTTACAAGATTGATTAGAGAAGAGGGTTGAGGATACAGTGCGTATGAGAGTGTTAAATACAGAGTGGACGATCACACACCTTTCCTTACAAGGGAAGAAACTGAACGTATTAGAGAAATGTTCAAAGGATTGTTGTTAATATATATTCACGATTGTCATTTTCAGGGAAATATCAACACAAGATATTGCATAAATAAAATAATGGATAATCTTGAAATTAAACCTGAACTTAGGATAAAATATAGAGATTCTAAAAAGCCAATAATAAATTAAATAACCTGTTTTCCAAATATATAAATGAATGATTTTTTTACCCATTTGGGAAATAAAGATAAAATTTAAACACCATAAAAATCTCCCAATTCATTAAGATGCCTCATAGTTGGGTTCAAGCGGATGTGGAAAAACCTGCTTACTTTTGAAGATGCTCCTGACTCCCAACTTTTTAGATTATGATAATTTAATAATTTTCACAAAGTCGAGTTTCAACCAGAGTATAACTACTCTCACAAGGTTTTAATGCTGGCTTCAAAAAGAAGATATAATCGGTTTATTTAAACTTCAAAAAAACCTAAATGATTATAACATTGAAGATATAATACACAACTATTTTGTGATACACAGAGATGTAAAAAGAAATCAAAACCGATAACTTGTATTCTTAGTGATAATACGGATGATATACCGTCTCCCCAAGATTTGGATAAATCAAAAAGAACTTCGTTATCTTGATGATTGTGTTAATGAGAGAAACCAAACGATAATGGACAGCTACTACACAAGAGGGAGACATTCTTCTTGTAATTGTATTTATCTTAGTCATCAATACATTACTTTCAACTTCCTCGTCGTTCCATCAGAAACAATGCTAATACTTTTATTTTATTGAAGTTTAAATTCAATAGATATAAATAATTTTTGGAGAGATAATTGTTCTCATTATGTAGTAAAAAGGAATTTGGGGATTACATGAGCACACGACTGAAAAATATAAATATATTGTTGTGAAACAAGATGAGATATTAAATGATTTTTCCATAAATAAATGGATGCAAAAGAAAGAGCAAGAAGATTTATGGAACATCAAGAGTTGGTTTCAAAAGTTGTAAAACAACAGGAAGACATAAAGAAGAAACGCAGACAGAATCTAACGGGTGAAGAAGCATTTGAAAGAAAACGAGAGACATTTTTTAAACCACTTTTAAAAACTTCCCAAGAAAAAATTATTGATGTTTCACAGTTCCCCACAATGAATATCCCTAAAAAACTTCAAATGTTAAAAGATTTCAGTCAAATAAGGAGAAAGAATTAGAGCAATAGAGAATTAGAATATGATGATGAAGGATTATTTCAACAACTGGAAGAGATTAATCAACCTGATTTTATTGTGAATGCTTCTTCAAAACAATGAATATTCAGCGGATTCAAACCAAAGCAGGACTCATTCCAACAGAAACAACAGCAATATTTTTCTTATTCAAGAAAAGGTATTGATATTTAATGGTGAATTCAGGTTATTGAGTTCTTCTCAACCCCTTGTTGAACTAACTCCGAGATTAATGTTCTTCTCTCACAAAAGATGGAAGACAAGGTTCAACTGTGAGGGATGAATCAAAGTATTTTGATCAACCATTGGACATGGAAAATAATGATGATGACATATATTGATCTGCTGGACTCTCTTATTATAGGTTAGTCTTTCTGGTAAAAGTAGAAGAATGAGAAGGAGAAACACATTATTCAGGCTTTAAGTATCCTTGGTTCAGGTGTTAGTTTTATTCCAAATGACCCATCAAATTAGTTAATAGACTGTTATTGTTGTAGGTAGTAAGAAGGCTGGAAATAACAATTGTTTAATGAAGCATCAGCCATTTTAGACCGTTGATGAACATGCAAATAATGAATAAATGTCAATACAAAGACATTTTATCTCGTATTAAATAAGATGAAAGCACAATGCTTAGTTTTAATTTCACAAGCGACCACACATGTTCATTCCCATACCATACACTTGACACAACAAAATAATATGAGGTGTCTTTATTGTCCATGGAAACTTATAATACCTTATTTAATATAACCGAGAAAAGGACAAGTTCAGTTTATAATCCGGGAAGTGGATACAAAACGATAACAGTTTCACCCGGAGCATATGAGATTTCTCAAATATCTTCCAAAATCGTTTGTCTTATGAAAGAACAGGGTGATGAACAAAAAATATTGTTATAGATATTCAAAAACATACTCCAAATCAACGATTAAACTTTAAAAATACTACAGGTTGATTTCACAATTGATAATTCATTTAGAGAGTTATTGAGTTTTCCTCCTCAAAAATATTGAAACTAATGGGAACGTTTTACAGTGATAATGTCATTCAAATATCCTCAGGAATAAACTTGGTATTAATTCACTGTGATTTGATTGATGGTGCTTATAATGATGAATAAGAACAATAACAATATTTTCATTCAGCGCATACTCAACCCAATTGGTTATAAATTCAATATGGAACCAAAAATCTGGTTTATCTTCCTGTGTCAGGAGAAAACATATACAGAGTAAATTTTAGGATAACGACCAAGATAATCACATGATTTCTTTAATGGAGAAATTTATCCATCAGAATTCACCTACGTGAAGTTTTCCAATAAGAAATACGGTGGTTATTGTGAGGAACACGAGTTGGGAATATATAATATTTACAGGGGATGGGATGTTCTTTCCCATACTACAAGGGTGAAGGTATGTATCTTGGTCGAGGATACTATAACACTAAGAGACAAAAGGGTGTTGGACATCAATTTAGAGGAGATGGGATAATTGAGACTCTAATGGTATAGTTTCAACTATTCTTAAACTAAAGACCTAATTGGTTCAACTGCTTCTGCTGTGGGAAATGTATCGGGTGCTATACAGAGTATAAAGATGCCCAAATGAATCTCATAAATTACAAGCAATAAAATAAAATTAGAAAGGCAAACCTCAGTTGTCTCCCCAAGAACGACAGAAAATAATTCAAATACTTTGGTCAGGGTTCCAAAAGTTATAACATCTTTTTTCCTAATAATAAAAGTATGGAAGCAATTGATAGTATCTATGATTTGGATGATACCGTTGTCATCTCAAACTCCACTAAAAAAGAAGATTACTTCAAGGTAAATGCAATAACTGGAACAGACTGGAATGCAAATGGTACAAAAATTTTTGAAATATAATAATCAACAAACTTATTTGAATCTATCCGAAAGTTTCTTGTTGTGTAAATTTACATTCACTAAGGCTGGGAATAACATAAACGCTACACTCGTAAATGATTCTTCTGGAAATTGTTTGATCGTGTTCATTTGTCATTGGAACACAAGAAGTTGAAGCGGTTGATTATGTCTCTGCTGCATCTGAAATGATGAATTTACACTATATTCATTCGGTGATAGAATGGGGAAGGCGGCTGTCGAAGGTTTTATTCCTGATATGTCAACGGGACAACAAGAACCCTGGATAATGTCAAAGGAAAGGAATGTATAATGATGACACAAGCAGGTAATAGTTTTACTGTGGCAGTTTTCTCTTAAAGGTATATTTGGATTTGTGATCATGATAAAGTTCTGTATGGTCTTAAATTAGATTTCAACTACAAAGGAATGATAATGAAAATAGATTACTTTTTGGTGTTTGTAATGCTTTTGGTGATCAGAATAATTTGTAATTGATGAATGAGTTGGTATATTAGTGAATATACTCCTAATCTTAAAACAGCAGAGAATGTTGAATAGAAGACTTAACTCAAAGAAACCACTCAATGTATCGTACCTTAAAAGAAGAATGTCAACACGTTAAACTGAACCATACCACTTACACGTGAATTTGGGTGTTCTGGAAGGAAGCCACGATATCTGTGGATCATTTTTTTAAAAACCAGATGGTGATACTGCTACTGATAAGAATAATGCATTGAGTGATAATGCTAAGGTGAAACAACTTCGCGTTCTCTAGATGAAACATTTTATCCCACGAGATAGATTGGAAATTAATTGGGGAAAATGATTATGCTGAAGCATACAAGTCTTTCCAAAAGGTGTGTGAAAGTAATGGAAATAAGAACCTATTTTGGATATGACAGCATTTAAAAGTTTATATACTATCTATTGCGTTGACCTGATTGCTCAAAGGAAAGTATAAAGTCTAATCAAGTGGATACTTCCCTATACTTGAAAGAGGAGAGAATGAAGAAGTTGATACATATTATTTGCTTTTGGAAGAAAACAGAATTACAGATTAATACAGATAATGGTGTCCGTTAGTCTCACATAATTTTTTTTGTTAAATAAATGAGTGGTAAAGTCCAACTGGGGTATATGTTAATCAAATCAATCTTTCCTAAACTATTGTCTTGTGTTCAAAATCAAAAGCCTTGTACGATTAACGTAAAACAATTCAGAGAAAAGAGCAGTAAGAATTGATGTTTTGCTCACAAGAGAACAGGTGAAAATCTTTAACGATACTGGCTCACTTAAAATTAAAATGTCAAACCAATGTTGAAGAAATATTCAATAAGAGAAGAGCTGGAGGATTCTCCCATTTCTAATTCCTTTATTTGCTGGTTTAAGTGCGGCTGAAGCATTGACGGGTGGTATTTCAAGAGCGGTTGAAGCTTCAACGAAAGGAAGGCTCAACTCCAGGCTCAAAAAGAATTGGAAAGACATAACAAAGAGTTGGAGAAACAATTAGTGGAAGTGGTGTAATT
>CM068966.1:71081092-71104183 GCA_035128595.1 Eptatretus atami | reverse complement strand
AAAAAGTCTGATTTAATGGAATTTAATTCCAGGCTATAAGGCCATAAAAGGTGAAAATTTGGAAAGGGGTTGATTTTATAATATTGTGTATGAGAAAATTTTAATCAAACATGATGGCAATGCAGAACTCATTATTTTATGTGGTGATTACAAAAAGTAACACATGCAAAATTTCAACTGAATTCATTGCATTTTCGAGGCTGCTCAAAGCCACCAAATTTTTGCACTATGTCAACATTATATGCCATAATGAAAAAGTACAACACTGTTTGCCCAAAACCTTTTTGCCTCAGCTTCTGATTGTTTATTTCCTGGATGCCATTTGGGAAGCTTCTTTTTTTTTTTTCCAAGGCTCCCATCTTCCCCTTACGGCCTGTCTCTTGTTGGGCAATCAAGAACTCTTTGACTTCAGGAATCTTGAAGAGTGAAAGTGCATCCCTGTGAGCTATGTCAAACAGGTCATTCAGACTCGCCTTGAATTGAGCTTGGTTTTGCAAATTGGTCTCACTCATCCTTGAGATGTTCTTTCGAAGACTTTGCCATTCTTTATGCAGTAGACGAAGGTGTTTGCAGACATCTGGTTCGTACTTCGTCGGGAAGTTTTCATTGTGCCAGATATCCATCACTGCCCTGGATGTGATGATGATACTTTCAGACAGGGTCTTTTTTTCTTCACCGTGAAGATGGAACAGGAGCTTCGGAAGCTCTCCCCTTGATGGAAGCTTCTGGCTTGAAAGGGAGGGACTGGCTGATCCAATGAGTCAAATCTCCTTTGTTGAATGAGTTCCAGTGGCCATTTCTGCAAACTCAGAATATAAAAACCTGAAAACAAACAGAAACACAATTACAAACAGTTCAAATTCAACATTTGAAAAAAGTTGAAATAAACAAGAAAGCTAATATAAGTACAACCCCTTTATATCTACGACATCTATATGTACAAGGCAAAAGTTACAACATGCTTGAGCAACCTCTAAATATTATTCAAATCTCACAAAAGTTAGCAGGAGTTACTTTTTCATTAAATGTCACAAAATGGTGAGTTTTGCAAATTTGAATTCTGAAGTTCACTTTTTAAAACACACCCTAATATGTATATATATATATATATATATATATATATGTATATATATATATATATATATCTTTTGCACATGGGGGTTAAGCAAGATGGAGCATGTTGCCTCAACAGAAAACATTTAGCTATTTCCTTTAACATATTTATCATACTGTACTCATTTGGGAGGAACAAGCTACATGTATTAGTTTGAAGGACAAATTTCAGTTTCTCTCCTTATTAGGGTATTAGTTTGATTTTCCTCATTCTATAACTGATTTGATTTGGGGAACCACCATATAAATCCCGCCAAAATAGGCCAATGCTTTTGAAACCCCTGTTTTTATGAGAAAAATCCCTGTTTCCTTTCCACCACAGTCTCTATGTGTGCACCATCGTGTCTGAGGATGCAAACAGGTTTGTGAACCCGAGAGCCAGTTTTATTCAGCCAAGAGTAAAAATCACCAAGCGATAGAAAATGCTATGTAGCAATTAGAGGTGTTGGTGCCATGCCATGATGACTGCTTGTTGCCAAGCTCCTGATGGAATTGCACAAACTGGTGATCTCCCCATGTCCGTGGAAACAGCTTCCACAATCTTGGCCTTTAATCGAACTCTGCTGTTGCAAGCCGGCTTCGTTGTGCACAAGGAAATGGAAGTGCCTCGGCCCTTTTCAGTTACCCATTGAGCTGTCGCTTCTGCCGCAGACAATCCTCTGGAGAGACCCGGTGGTGAGGATGACGTGACAACTAATTCGGACAACATGATTGCTTCAACAAGCCGTTGTTCTTCACCAGCGGCTACGAAGGTGCTTTGGTTTTGGAATTGAACCCACCTCTATAATCCCTAACACAACAGGCTTTCTCTTATTCTTGTGAGATTCCTAATATCCCTGGCCTGGTTTTTTTCATATAAGATCAAGGTTCATGAAAGAGCAATGGAAGGTATGAACTGAAAGCAGGGCAGAGGGGGAAACCCAGGACACATTAAGCAAGGGAATGAATGAACAGGAAAAGAGAAAAGAGAATAATAAGAGATTTGGGCTCGGGGGAAACAGAAGAAGATCATGGATCGGGGTGGGGATGACACGAGATGGCGGTGCATAGCCTGCTCGTTCTGCCCCGGAGGGAAGAGTGGGATATAACAGTGTCAGGAAGGTGATTCCATAGACTGGAGATGTGTGGAACGAGGGAGGGAAGGGGCTGTGATGGTAGGATGAAAAAAAATTACAAACAAACACAACCAACCAAGTGCTGTCACTGAATACTGGACAAATTGAAATCACGTTTTCCATTCAATATTTGTTTGCTAAACCCTACCCTAATGTACTAAAGTGTTCGACGCATTTCCTTGCTAAAAATCTGGATCAGGCTTGGAAGCTCAGCTCAGTCTTCTCTCTAGGCTCCTGTATACTTAATAGCATTGGTTGTAATAGTATTAAAGACATCCTTCTTCTAGACAGGCTCACGTATGGTTATCTTTGTAGTTTTGATAGATAATGCACAAGGGGAAGTCTTGGTTAAAATCACCATTGTCCAAGCTATTTCGCATTCCCATTTGGGCACACGGCTCATGATGCATGAGAGCCCAGTTTCGAATCCTATGAAGTTTGTTGACTTGCACATTGCAGCTAAATGTCCTTGCAATTCATGTAAAAGTGCATTTATGACTCTTAATGTACTGTAGAAGAGCTATATTGTATTAAAAGTTCAATGTTCCAAAGGGATGTAACACTGGGGGGCAGCAGTGGCCCAAGCTTTGTAGTTGAGAATGTAAACTGTGTCTAAGCTTGCTTCCAACATGCCCTTTGTTGAAGATCACTGCCTGCCTCTGTGAAGACAAATTGTAAGTTTGTTTTATTGAGCACACTTTCTCTGGGAAAGGGTTGCAGCTTGACTCAAGCTTGAAACCTGATGAATATGCAATGAGGTAATTAGAATTTACAATATAAGGGAAAAAAATTTCAATCTTCAAGTTTACAGTACTATGTCAAGTGATCCACTAGACCAATTGGATACTATGCACTTGGTGATCTAATTAGCTCATTTGGTGGTCCCATATAAAGATGTATGTCGTGATACTGCTACTTCGAAGTTTTAATTCCGTCTACCATATTGATTTCCCGATTGTCTCATGTTGTCATTGTAAATTCCTCTCGAAGTAAGCTAATCTCTCTCCATGCCATTATCATTCATGCTATATGTGTACTCTGTGAGCCCGAATATGATACGTATGAATCTTCCTCCGTGCCATTATCCTGGATTTGAGTTTTAGATGGTGTTGGAAAGAGGCACACATACACAATTATCAAAGAGTTTCAGTAAGTATAGCTCTCACAGATGTGGAATGTACAGACAAACATGTTCTGCTGTCTCATGGAGGTTTGAAATTGTGAGCAGCTCTGGTTTTAGCCTTAAGATGTAACTTGTTTATTTTGATGCATGGAAACGAAGTTGAAGCAATCATTGGCTGCAAAGATAACTTGATACTTGTGGGGAGAAAGGGTTTGAGAAAGTTTTTATTGTCTGTTCCGTTTAAAAGTTGTCATAGCTGCTGGAAAATCTTTGAGATCAAAAAGTTCATTTTCAAATAATAAGGGTGACCTGGACATGATATGTGGGATTGTCGTGCGTTATGCAATTGCTCCCAAGGCCTTCGTAAGCAATAAACCTGGTCATTTGTGGACCTAATTAACAAAATTTGCTTGAAGAGTATCCTCATACCTTTCCTTTCTTTATTTTCCAGCATCTCCATCCCCCCCCCCCCCCTCCCCTCCCCAATCACTGCTACCTCCGCAGCTAGAGGTAGGTCCATCACCGATCTCACTTCTGGCCCAATTGTAGTGATGGGACTAATGGCTGAACAGTAGAACCTGAGTGAACTCATTCTGTCACTCCGCATCAACAAGTCTATTGAGGAAGGTAAATCCTCCAATCTGAGACTTGCTGCTCATTGTTTTTTGGGGAGAAAATTTGCTTAACAAAGTCTAAGGGTTAGGAGGGGAGGGAAGGGGCAATTAAATAGCAGTTGGGACACATAATGTAACTTCACCTAGATAGCGAAGGAATTTTAGTTTAAAAGAAAAAATTATCTCCATCATCCCTTAGTCATGGTATGCTACTTACCATGTATCCTGCAAAGTTGAGATTCCTTTGAGCTAACATGTTCTGCTGCTTGGTGAAGGGTGAAGACCTCCATATTTTCTTTACTCTTCCCTCGGATTGATTGACAGTGACCCCAACAGTTTACATGTGAAAATACCCCACGTGGCCCATTTTAAGCAATCGATCCCAAAAAGCAAACCGTAAGTCCGTGGAGATCTACAAACCTCGTTGTACTAAATCGATAAATAATCCTATTTGTTGCACATTTAGCCAAATATTGCGACTTTATCGTGAATATCGTTCTGCTTTGTTTTTCTTCTGCTTTTGGCTTCGACCTCGGTTAATATGGATTAGCCGAAACCCCGTCACAGACGGATTCCGTTCATTCAACCACCCTCACCAGCTCACCCACACTCAAAGGACATTGACTGGACAGGGTGTGCTTGCCCCCGCCTACTCATCCCCCGCCCCTGCCCCATTCCCGCCCACCTTCAATTTGCTTACCCGCCCAAAAATGTAATTACCCCGGCCCCGCCCCGCCTCTTCACTCCCCGCCCCCCGTCTCTTGATTCCACGCCCCACTTGCCCCCCGCCCTTGTCCACCCCCTCACACTCAACCCCGCCTAATTCACCCCAGCCCCGCCCACTCATCCCCCGCCACATTTCCCCCCCCCCGTCTCCCGCTTTCAATTTGCTTCCCCCGCCCAAAAATTTGCTTACCTTGCCCCCCGCCTCTTCACTCCCTGCCCCGTCTCTTCATCTCCTGCCCTCGTATCTTCACTCCTCGCCCCGTCTCAACGAAAAGTGTTTTATCTCTTCAGAGTTGAAAGTTGACTATTGCCACTATGTGCGATGCACTCTTACAGTTACGAAGTTTCTTTCAGTCCAGGTCACAGTACCGAGAAAAAAAGTGACAGCGACCGCTAGAGGAGCACAAAATTGGTCCTTCAGTATTAATATATAGATTGCTTATAACTTGAATATTTGGGCAGTTAAATTAGCAATACCAAATTGACTTTGCTCACAGGTTTGCATTGTGAAGCAGGAATGGTCTTTGTGTCTGTGCATATGTTTTCAAGTGTGCATGATAAAGTAGTTTTGGACTAGATTTTTAGCTTATCTGGAATTTAAGTTCCAGATAAGGTATTGTCATCGCGCACTGTCCACCTGTCCATCTCCTATTTCGACTTCTCCGGCCAAACCGCTGGACCGATCCGGCTGAAATTGGCAGCAACGTTCCACTCCTGACTGGTAACAGATATTGCAAAGCTCATTCTGGTCACGTGTCTTTTAAGTAGGTCAAAATGGCCGACAGTAAATTTCTTCAAAAATCTTCTTCTCTTGACCCACCAGTCAGAATGCTATCAAGTTTGGGTTTCAACATTAGGACACTGTCCTGATGTTGAATTCCGGAGGTCATGCTGATCATGTGACTGGATGTGTGTCAAAATGGCGGTCACGCAAATTCCTTCCAAAATAGTCTCCTGATCCACCAGTCAGAATGCTACCAAATTTTGGTTACAACATTAGACTAGGGTAGGGATGTTAAATCGCCAAAGTCATGCCGATCACTTGACTGGAAATGTGTCAAAATGGTGGAGTGAATAAATGTTCAGGAAAATCATGTAAATTTCTCCAAAAACCTTCCTCTTCAGACCCATCAGTCAGAATGCTACCAAATTTGAGTTACGACATTAGGCCAGGGCCCAGATAAGCTACATGTCCAGTGGTCCTTTTTTTTTTACTTTATAATGACAGACACAACCTCGTCACAATCCTCATCCATCAATATCCCTGATCCACCAATCCACTAATACTTGCATGTTCATAACTAGAATGGCACTCGATAGAGCGGATACCTCTGCCAGGCTGAAGAGTTTGCGTTTTGTATCCCACTGATAGGCTGGATCTGGATCTGGACCTGAACCAAAATCAAATCACTTTTTCGCAGTCACACACCCAACCTGTCCACCAAGTTTCGTCCTATTCCATCAACAACTTTTTGAGATATCATGCTCTATCTCGTTTTTGGCCCCATCCCTCAATGGTGAATAATCATTTATCACTGTTATTCCAGAATGTATTGCCATTGACGCAGTAGCTATTACACCACCTTCTTTAACACGTTACATTCGTTCTTCATTCCTGTTGTTTGTGTCCTTTATGATATCCCTAAAAACAGTAAGTTTCCAGTTTGGAATGATTTTCAATTTTGGTTGACTGTTGGGCAGGCAGACAGTAAAAATATTATCTCACTCTACTCTGCGCATGTATAATTGGGACGAAATCAGTCAAAGTACTGCTAAACTACAGGTTAGTTTTCCTGAGTCGTGTTCAAAATAAAACATTCAATTCAAATTAAGGTGTTTCTTGATCATAAACTGATGTTTGTAGACAGAAAGACGGAGACATGAACCGATTATTTAACCCCACTTTTCGCTTTGTGTGCGTGGTGTAACCTACATATAATGGAGCAAGTGTATGTGATTATGCGTGTATGTATGTATGTATGACACGAGATGGGGATGTAGTTTACAGTGCCTCTAAATCTGTATACATCTGTAGTTTACAGTGCCTCTAAATTTGGCAGCAAATGCTCATAGCACTCTGGTCCACTCTTCACCCATTGGTTGGACAGCTGACCTGACATCACTCACAATTGTAACCTGAAATACTTAATTTAAACCACCCAGAGGACCCAAAGGACGCCCCCCCCCCCACACGAGGACCCAAAAGATCCAAACAACCCCAAGGACCAAAATGACCCCATGGACCTAAAAGACCCCAAAGACGCAGAATCCCAAAATACTCTGAAGACCCAAAAGACCCCAAGGACCGAAAATACCCTTCGGACCCAAAATATCCAGAGTGCCCAAAACACCTCAAAGACACCAAAAGACCAAGAAGACTCAAAAGTCCCCAAAAACCCCAAAAACCTAAACGACACTTAAAGACCCAAAAGAGCAAAAATACACCGAAGACTCTGAAGACCGAGAATACCCAAATGACCCAAAAGACATAAAAGACCCCATGGACCCAAAATATCCAAAAATAACCCATGGAACCAAAAGATCCAAAGGACCTAAAAGACCCTGAGGATCCAAATGACCTTGAGGATCCAAATGACTTTGAGGATCCAAATGATCCAGAGGATCCAAATGACCAGAGGACCCAAAAAACCACGAGGAGCCAAATTATCTGGTGGACCCAAGAGGAATGGCTTAGGCAGTCCGAATCTGCCACCCACATGGAGCCCCATTCGTACATTTTCTGGGAAAATGGAGCACAAATCCATTGTCAGCAGGAAAAAGTACATAAGGTTTATTACTTTTTGTGCCCCACTCAGAATCAACATATAATAAGAATAAAACTACATATAGTAAACCATATCTTTTGTCAAATGTCAGTGTTTTATGATTACGTAACATATTCGACCAATAGCAAGTTTCCAGAGTTTTTAGAGCAGAAACTCCAAACTCGCACTTCAATACTGCCTGGGGGTGTTTAAGTTGTCTGCCAAATTTCATGGCAATCATTTAAGTAGTTGTGGAAAATGATTGTTTTATGTTTCATGATTTCATGAAATAATGGTTTTTGTGACGGTTTTCAGAGACCCCGGGGAAACACATACCAAGACACATAAAGAAGCCCTAGTACAGGTAGTCGTCGACTTACGACCTATGCGACTTACGACTGTTCGACTTTACGACCACTTTACGACCACGTAAAGTAGCCCCAAAAAAAAAAAAATTTTCCGATTGGTCGGAACCAATTGCGGTCGTAAGTCGATGACTACCTGTATAGTTATCTCCATTGTATATTGTGTCGCTATCCCCCCCTCTCCACCGTGTTCAGTGGGAAGGGGACATGCGTTCTGTTTGTTGTACAATCTAATCCCATTGTGATTCTTTTTCTTCTCAATCTCTCTATCTCTTTCTCTCCATCCATCTCTCTCCACATCCAAACACACTTTTCACTTTTCATCTTTACAAACAAGCCACCCTTCATCAAAGGATTGAGCAGACACGGCACTTTGGACAACGCAGGAAGAACTGAACTGAGGTGAGCAGATCAAAGGCAACAAAAGAACGATCTGTGGGACTGAGGAAGCCTTCCTGCCCCAACAGCAACGTTGAAGGGGGCTGCAGAGAAAGCAACGGCAACCTTGATGCATGATGCCACGTGTTGTCACCAGCCACGCCGCCAAGCTCCGAACAACCAATGGCATGGGCCAGCTCACCGAGCGGTGCAATGAGGAGACAAGCAGATCAACGCCATCCGGCCATGGTGAAGAGCAGATTGGAGCTATAAAAGTCCAGACCGGATGTCAGTGGTCAATGTCTGTGGTGGGGGTCATCTCAAAAAGTGTGAAATGGGGGCAATGATGTCATACTGTTGTTATTTAATACAATATTTTTTGCAATATTGCTAGCAATCCAACATAACTGAAGTGCACATGGAAGGACGCTCGTTTTCTGTTTGAGGCTTGCCATCATTCTTCATGCAGTCTTCATCACTGTATAGATTATGCCATAGTCAGTGGGAGAACCTTCAATCATTGGGCAATAACCCACCACAGTGCTGCACAGCCTGGCAAAGGAAGCCATTGCATGGAAACTACTCCAACCAGGCACGTGCTGTGGCTGGGATCTATCAGTTGGTTTGGCGAGATGCTAATGTCAAATAATTTAGTTGGACAAAGCCTGCAAAAAGCCCATGCCAGATCCATCAGATTGCTTGATGATTATAACTGCAACCAGTCTTTACATGCCTTGCCAACAAAATTTGTAACACTGGGTATTTTGCCATGGGTGCCGAACTCATGCATAGCTTTCATCAATCATCATTTTACTATTGAGAGATTTGTTTCTCTGAGAATGGTCTGCTAGGGGAGAAAATTGTCCTCGTTGTTACAACACAACAGTAGCAGTATGTCATGTGTTTCCCATCAAAAGTCTCCTCATTGACATCGTTATTGTCACCAGCCATCTGAATGGAGGCACTGGGAGAGATGATACATAGAATGACAACCCCCTGTTCTTCTAACTTCACCAATACTTCCTTTGCTAGCCCAGCAGCAATGGCCTCTATCTCATTGCAGGAGGAACAGTGACCCATTCTGTTTCGTAAGGTGATCCGTTCTTTTGATCCGGTTATGTGGCAAACTGCCATGGCAAGACCTGTGTGCTTAGGGGTCTTGACTCTTGCATGTGACGAGCAATGCAAAATATATTGTGCAACCATGAGGATCTCATCCCACTGATTTCTGCATTCCGGTGGAAAGTTCCAAGTATCATCACTCTCATTGGCAGAAATCACTGAACGCAGGAACCAATATAGACTGTCTGGAATGATAGTTTTGGCCGAGGCAAGATTCAAATCTGCGGTATTCATAAGTTTTATACAGATTCCATTGCACTAAGCAATATCACTTCTGATCAGCATCGCAGTGCGATACAACAGTCTGGTGCGCGTGGTGTAACCTTGCTAAAGGTGCAAGGTGTGTTCTGTCTGGTCGCAATCTCTTTCATCACATGTATATGCACTGCGTTCAGATGAGCAAGATGCTTGTTTAAAAGATGCATTCAGAACATCCTGCAGAGAGATGGAACTGCTATACACCAGTTCTGGTTGTGTTTTAATGTGGGGCTTGTCAAATTCTACCTCTTCTTCAAAGTACCTCATCATTCTTAGCTTCAAATATTGCTTTGTGTACTTGGGTGGGTCGATACCTTGTACCTCAAGAAGAGACTTATATTTTTAAGAAGGACATATGTCCATATCATATGCGTTGCCAGCTTCTAATTCAGGTTTAAGATCGTTAACCAGTTCATCAAAATCACTCAGATATATGTCTTCATATTTATGGTCTTTAAAAGCCCGATTCTTGATGTTTGTCATGCTGTTGTAGTTTGAAATGCACACCTTGTCATATTTGGCTTCTACAGCGACAAGATCATTGCTCACACCATGGAGCACATGCAGCATATCTTCATCACCTTAAGCTTCTGCTGCATGCTAAATTGACTGACAAACTTCAAATGTGCAGTCAACATTTCCGTCACCTTTTTGTGGGACTTATTTTTGCAGAACAGGTACCTGGCCCAGTCCATGACATTTGTCGAAGATCTCGATCATCTCTTTGGCTGGCTTGCATCTGTCATGTCAGATCATGATGCTTCTGAAGGCAAATGAGATGGCCCACGTCTCTTCCGAATGAGATCCAGATTGTGCTTGCTCGTGCATGTCTTATAGCAATTCGAGTGCCAGTATACATCTGTAGTTTACAGTGCCTCTAAATTTGGCAGCAAATGCTCATAGCGCTCATCCTGACTATGATGTCGTGCAGAAATCAGTCTCTATGGAAGACGTTTTTGCCTTTCAAAGAACCTCCTCCATGTCTTCTTGACAAAGAACACATTTTTCGAAGTATGTTCTTTTCTTTCGTTTTTTTCGGTGGCATAACAGGCAAGATACAGCAAGTGTCACTGGCTTCATCCTCTGAGTCTCTAATGGCCATATCTCTTAATCATACCTGCAACAGAGGGATACAATGCAGATTCATTTGAACATAGCAGGCATAATGCATTACATCAGCTAAAGAGAGGAACCAACTACTGACACACTTAGTCATGTCTGCATAAACATACCTCATGCACTGGTTCGCTACATCTGAAAAGAAAAACAAGATTGATTCTGATAAATATTGAATGAAATATTCGTTGTTCATGAATTAAACGTCAGTTTCTGAGAATATGATCCAAATACATTCACCGAAAACTAATCTAAATGAGAAACCTTTCTACTCAAAAAAGGCAAACATACGTTCAATCTGATGAAGATTTCTTGAAAAGAGCAAGACTAATTGAACGCAAAACTGAAAATAGCAAATTCTGCAGTGGTCTCTTAAATTCTATACCGCATGATGAGATTCCGTGCATCTTTGTGTACTGTAGTGCTCCCGAGGAAAAAAAACCCAACTAAATCAGTGTGATTTGGTATTCTCTCCTCTTTCCATCGGTGGCAAACATTTTATAATTTAAATCTTGGTTAGAAAAATCTATTTTATAAAGCAGGAGGGTCTGTCCGTCTGTCCGTCCCCAAACGACTCCCTCAGTTTTGGGGATAGTCGTGTCAAACCTTCTGCGGAATGTTTTGGGGTCCCAGTGGATGTCCTAAGGTGGGTGGGTGGTTTCATAAATAATCAATACATTTATGATTTTGAGGAAACAAAAACATACGAAGCTGCTCCCAATGCGGAAGTAAACACAATCACGGGTTCGGCAGAAACATTTGCTGGTTTGAGAATATCTCAATACAATTATGGTTTTGAGTTTCCACCCGAACGACCCCGCTTTTATCCATTCTCAGGTGGGTGGGAGGTTTCATAAATTTCTCAATACAATTATGATTTTAATTTTCGATCCGTATGAATTGTTTTGTATCCGCCCTTTCTTGCCAGCAGATTGGTCTAAATTGGGTGTCAAGAACGACGTTGATATTAGTTTACCAAACACTATATTAGTGTTTGTATTTAGTTATGTTAATGGTATAGTATTAATTTGTGATTGTAATGAAAATATAGAGAGATTGAGCTTAAAGCAGAATGAGGAAATTATGTGAGGGTTTCCACCCGTGACATTTGCGGATTCGGCATTTGCATGTTCGCCCTTGGCACACACTTTACTTTACCTCTGTTGGGGTCAGCTGCAGTAATTTTATTTGCCCAAGTCCTTCATGAACCAGCTGTCCATGCCTGACGTTCGGCTGCAGGTGTCACAAGAATGTGGAATTTATTGGGGCAACTTTTTAGCAGCGTCTCGCGTAGCGAACGCTGCTGGTCGTTGTATCTTCTTCTTGGTGCTTCTTCTTGTGAAGACAAAACCTTTATATTAGGACGCGGCTCTTTTATATAAAGGATCGGATCTCCTTAAATACTAAACACTTGTACACATCCTCGCATTGAGGGTGCCTTTTGAGAGCGTCTATCATGAACTTTTAAATATATTCGGACATTTGCTTTAAAGTTTCGAAAAGTTCACGTTACTATTTAAAGATTATTCCATTTAATGTATTGTAATTTCGTAAATACATTATTTATTTCGTAAATACACTATATTCGTAAATACGTAAATACACTATGACGGCTCGCTATTGGCTTCATCAAGGCACGTGACGAAATATCGGAAGTTGTTGTTTTTTTTTGTTTTTTTTAGCCGACAAAACCTTTAGCGCGCTGCTTGGACACATTTGTCCTTGTTTAAATTAATGTGTAGGCCTCCTCGTGCATAGCACGGGTACCTTGCTAGTAGAGCTATATGAATGACCTTACCACCCAACCGTTTTCCAAAAAAAAAAAAAAAGCCACATAACAACTGACCCCAATTACAAATATTGACTTACAGAAAAAAAAAGTTACATCACAATCTGGAGTGACAGTCCATCCTAGAACTTGTATGGAGCCTTCCATGCACAAGCATCTCAAGGTGTTGAGCAATAATGGCTGTAAGGAGTGTTCAAGGTAAGTTCTGTTTTTTCCATAAACATACAATTTTTTCTGTGAGATATTAGATGTAGTCTGACATTAGCATGTCGTCGTTTTTTTTTTGTTGTTGTTTTTTTTACACATTTCTACAGTTTTTCTCTAGTTGTGGAGACGTGACCAGCACTGCCTTTAATCAGTCGCACTTGTATGTCAATCCTAAGTTATCGTCAGGTAGTTTAACAGTCAACCATGAAGTATAGACTGGCTGCCATTACTAGAACAACCAGGTGGGGCAGGCAGAATAGTATCTGCTTGAATGCTATTCATGTGCCAGCTGGGTTTTTTGTTTTGTGTTCTGAAATTCTGATAGCAATGTAGCAATAATCCTGGTGTTAGCTCAGTTTCAGTTGTTTCGAATAAAAACCCTTAATACCTCTTTTTGCAGCCAGATTTTTGAAATCAGAACCTTTGGGAGGCTATAATGGACTGGAGGCCAGTCCATTGTACTTGCAATGACACTACCATACCTATTTTACCACTCAATGATTGCAGCATCTCCTTAAAGATACCCAATGCATTGCCACTAGGCCCAACTATTTGGTGAAAAGGCTTTTGGCTTACTCAGTTGGTAGTAAATAATTTATTATGGCCTTCCTTGACTGACCCTAATTCATTTTAAACCAATGCCCATACCATGGTCGGCCGACCTGAAGCTGAGTAATAAAGTACATTGCTTCCTTTAAAAGCACATCAATAACTCACTTCCAACTCCAGCAGATGGAAATGAGTTCAAGATGGACACCAGATGCTTATGTACAACTATACAGGAGAGTCTCGTTATAATGATCAGATCCATTCAGTTTGTGTAGAAAATTTGTTATCATGGAACTTCATCCACCTCACCTCAAACACCAACAAACAAATAAAGGGCGTCCCCTAGCGTCCGAGCGTTCAATGCATACAATGCATACAAGCACAAAATACTGCCATGACTTCTCTTCCCCCCAAAAATAAAGAAAATAAAAATCCAAACAACAATTCTACATTTCAACTTATATGGTTTAACCTGAAGTTCCCCTTTGGTTTTGATGTCCTTTCCCAAGTGTGACCCAAACTGCTCACACCATGTCACACTGCAACGTTATCCTCCTGTAACCTCTCCACACCAAGGAGTGTATTCACTGTAATCCATATAGATTTCGATATATATATATGTCTATATATATATATATATATATATATATATATATATATATATATATATATATATATATATATATATATGAAATTAATTTTTTTCTATCTACATCCACTGCTTATGTTCCATAGGATTGTTTAAAACTCTGTTAAATTACTTCTGTTCTTCCTCAAATATTCCCTTCAAAACTTTACATCGGATGAAAAAGAAATGTATATCTGGATTTAAACAGAAAATATAAAGCATGTCCATTGGAAAAAAACAAGTTGCTTACTTGTCTTGAGGAAAATAGCATTCAAACTCACAATTCAACAATTCGGTCGGTTTTTTGTGCCTGGGAAAAAGAGAGCCGTGTAATAATTCCCTCTCTGAGCGGTCGTGCGAAGCAAGATGGCAGACGTCACTCGAGGTGAGAAAGTGTGGCCCTGCATTATTTACGTCGCACGCCGCTTTCAAATGTCAACCTCTGGGCAAATTAACGCGGCCACGTTTTGGGGATAATCGGCAGAGTCCGGGTTTTATAGTGCTTGTTAATATCGGCACACAGGCCTCACACATATGAGGCTTGCTCTCTCTAGTTCGACCCAAGCGAATTGCTCTATCATTTCTTTTTTCTTGTGCATTCTGGATTTCCAAGAAATTCGTCAAGTCAGCATGAATTTTGTGGCCAATTTTCAGGAAGTGCACACCGACTTGATTATGTGAGATGTACAAAATGTGGATGAATGGCGTGAAGCTTCATGGAGTTTCACATAGTTTACTCGATGAGGTCTTTTTAAAATGTTCCATCTTGGGGCCTTGGTGATATCTACATATTTATCCATGAAGTGGGAGGAGGGGGGAGATGAAGTGAGAGACATATAATTCTTAAGATGAATGGAATGTTGGAAAGAAAGGACAGCAGAGTTATGGGAGGGAGGTGGAGGGCAGCTCAGAGTAAAAAGCATACCGGAAATATTAAGCACTAATTGGTATTTTGGTTTTAAATCTCGTGATGACTAAGTACAACTAATGGTAAAAAGATTAACAACCTGTTGAGTATGATTGTTTGTAAGGAGGGTGGGGGGGGGGGTTCCCTTTTGGCCTCAAAATTAGTGGCTGTTGATTTGTGCTTGATTTGATACATTAAAAATGTCTGTATTGCTTATAGGAAATTGAAGTCAATGAGCACATTGTTCTGAATTAAGAATAAGGGTCCTGCAATGATGGAAAGAAAAAGTATACAGGCATGTGCTTTTCGAGAACAGATTGTTGGTCTAGGCTTTTATCGATTCATTAGTGCTGGAAATCGATGCCACGTCCTTGATGTGGTGTACAGACTTCCCAGGTACTTTATCTCTCCGTAAGTCAATGTAACATGATTTTCATCTTCCAGTATATGCGTCGTCCACCCCTCGTGACACATCTCAGGAAAACTAAGAGGTTAAGAAATCTCCCCAGCAGTCAGCTCAGTCTCTTCAATCAGGTACCTCTTTCATGCCATATTCTGCACTTCCCACTTCTTTTTTTTAGCAGTTTGTTTGTTTCTCTCTCTCTCTCTCTCTCTCTCTCTCTCTCTCTCTCTCTCTTTCTCTCTATCTCTCTCTCTCATGTTCCAGCTCACTGTGCGGGGATTGCGGCTACGGTTCACCAGCATGTAGGCTGTTTGATCGAAGATCCTCGACTTTATAAACTCCGGTGTTTGTTAACTTTGGTGAATTGTCAAGGTGCCAGTGCCTGATCAATATCTCAATACAGTTCAGAACATCAATTTGCCATGGATTTATACGTGCAAGTTGCTTCGAAGAGTTCTTTCATCGAACTTCACTTTGCGATGAGACATCACTGTGCTCATAGAGGGAAACATCCTCATTTAATTTGATGTGAACATCATAAAATCACACTGAGTTTGGTCTGATTGATGAGGCGCCTTACAAAAGATCACAATTTGATTCAATGGCCCAAGCCAACCCACACCATTGGCTCTACACAAGTATATTGTGATAAGTGACCCGTTGTGGTATAACTTGTGTGTGGAAATGTAACGGCATGAAGGAAACTTAAAAAAAAATTGTTTTTAAACAAATCTCTCAAAATCTAGAAACAGTTATAACAACAATTTGATTTTAAAGTGTTGCTTGAGGTGTTGCTGTAGCTGGACCTCCAGTTTTAGTTCCAGCATAACAGATCGAGTTTTAATGACAGATCAATGAATGTTTGTGGAGTGGTATTGGCAATATCTGGCAACTTCTGTGTGAAGTGACATCACTGCTGCCCAAAGCATTCTGGTTATTGCCAAGGTGGGTGTTGGTATTGTGTATTTCCTCCATTTCTTTGTTCTCCTCTTTTTCTTTTCCTCCATGGAAAAATTCTTCCCTGAGTCACATTGACTTTTCTGTTCAGACTACTCCTCCAGATCACCTGCACTTTTATTTCACATTTACTCTTTTGTTTATAAGCTTTCCATGTCTGTTCAAATCACCTCTGTCTACTTATCTCCCTCCAATACATTGTGCTTTTCCATGCCCTACTAAATATAGTCGGTCATTCATTTGTTCTTCTTTCTCCATCCCCTGAGTATCTGTTCCCCTTTGCTACATTGTTCCGTGCGTTGACCTTCATCCTCCCTCATTCATTCCTTCCTTGAACCTCAATCTCTCGAGTGCAAAAAAAACACAAAAAAGACCTTGAATCACCCCCGAGAGCAATTCAACGTGCAAGATATCCTTGAATCGCTTTAATATATTATTCATACAAAGTATTATTCATACAAAATATATTATTCATACAAATTAAGAAAGTACTTTTTATGTAAGTATTGTTATAATTAAGCTTGTTCGAAGAAATACTTTTATGAAGTAAAAATTGTTTCAAAGTTATGGATTAAAAAAAAAATTTGACTTCAAGGTTTACGAGAGATGAATGCAACAGAGTGTGGAAGGTCAACAAACTGACAATACGGTGGATGGAAACAGACTGACATTGAACAGACATAAAAACCATCAGTGTGAGTAAATAAAGCTGCAGGCAGCCAAAGGGAGACGGTGTTAGTGAGAATTGAAAAGCTTATGGGTAGGTATGGGAGGCGACATAAGAAGGCAATAGGCTGCTGTCTTGAAAGCCTGGAGGGAAGCGTGAGAAAGCACAGGCTTGGGGAGGCAATTCCACAGACTGGAGCAATGGGAAAGAAAAGAGTGAAATTTAATTTGAAGCTTAGAATGGGGGATGTGTAGGTTGTAGGATGAACCGATGCGGTCTAGAAGAGCTGTAGATAGCCAGTAGGGGCAAGACCACCAGAGAAAAGGTGATAAAGGACTGTGAGACCACAAACCTGCCCGCGGGGAGAGAGAGAGAGGGGAAGGCATTAAGTTTTCCAAGATTGTCTTAAGTCCCCAAATTAGTCTGAGGGCTTTGGATATCACTACCTTCATAGGGATATGTTGAGATTCAGCAGAACCAACTCAAAGTGGGCAATGTAAATGTACATCTTGTACACTGATAGGATCTGTGAGTGTCCAATAAATGACTTTGCTCAACAAAGTGTTTGGAGATAGTGACCAGCTTCGGAGGCCAATTTAAAGATACATCCAGCTCAAGACAGACTGCGGGTAATGGTATGGCCAAGGCATTACAGAGAAAAAAGTCTTCTTGCCAAAGGATGATTGCAAAAGTAAATTGGAAGATTTCCCACTGATCTCTGTGAAGAGACGAGATTTCCTCGGTAGTCTCATTCAGCATCACACAGAATGTGACATTTCTATGACTATAGTTCCACGGGCATTACCATTTCTTGAATCTTTTTAACATTCCAACTTCAACATGTCATTCATATTCCTTTCGACACAATCGTATTTTATTTGACACCAGAAAGGAAGGTGTCATCATTCTTCGAAGCACCTGTGAAATGGTTAAAGGCATTGCTGCATCTTTGGAGAGTTTTCTGTGCGAACGTCTCACGTTTAAGCACATTGTAACACCAAAAAATAACAACAATGAGAAAAATAGCAATCAGAGATTGCAGACCCTTGCCAGGACTTATTTTGTGTAGTTTTTGTGTACCGGTGTGTTACGTAATTAATAAGAGACATAATAAGAACTGCCACTTTTTAACTGCTGGCAGTGATGACCGGGTACCAAGACGTCCCGCTTTGGATCGGACACCTGACCCTGACCCATGACGTTTTTTAAATTATCATTATTCATTATTCAATTGAATTCAGAATGGGATTAAAATAAATTCATTTCAAATCAAATGGAAGATCAAATAAGTACAGTCCTGCATTGGAGTAATCAGAAGGAACCCAAAAAAGCAAAGATGAAGTCATCAGGAGGAACCCGGATAGGATTTGCATTTCAGTTGCTACTTCTCTACCTTCAAACCGATCCAGGCACAATCAAGTGAGCCTTATTCAAGAAAAAACAAAAACAAATAAAAAATAAAGAACCCATATCAAAAAATTAAATAATTCTCGCTGCCAGACCATGTGTCAGATCAAGTTGAAATTTAAAACATGTATTCCCATCACTACCAGATCACAAATGTGAAGATTCACGTCGAATGATTAAGAAGTTCCAGAGAAAACATTATTTAATATTTTTCTTCAATCCAATATGGCTGCAAAACCATATGACCTATCAATAATTCCTAAACAAACTTGTACACTCATGGTTTGGGGAATGTTTGTGTGAAGTTTCCCCTCGATCTGTGCAGCCGTTATGGAGAAGATTTTTAAAATAAGTTTTATGGTAAATCTAATATGGCTGCCACACCATGTGACCTCTGACGTCAAATGTGTGATCCTTTTGTTCCTCATGGATAGGCAATCATACATGTAAAGTTTTGCCTCAATATGTTCAGCCACTTCAAAGAAGAAGAGTTTTGAAGGTTTAAAAAAAAAAAAAAAAAATGGCTGCCAAATCACATGACCTATGACGTCATCAATTTTTTTTTCTGTGGAACATTTTATCCCTAAATGAGCCACAAAAATTTTCATAATGATCAGATGTAGCATTTTATAAATGCAATTATGACGTCATGAAAATTCACACTTATTCCCCATGAGGAGTAAGTACTTCCTATGTGCCAAGTTTCAATTTTTTCCTTGGTGCGGTTTCTGAGATGGAGGTCTAAAGTTGTTCCGTTTTTCCAACATAGCTGCCACACCACGTGACCTATTACGTCATAATTATCATTAAAAACATTCTACATGAGTAGTGGCTCCGATGGTAAAAATTTCGTTTAAATCCGACAAGCGGTTGCGGAGAAAAACATGAAAGTTCTGTGCGGACAAACAAACAAACAAATGAAAAATCATTGATCACAATGACACTTGGTGAAACGGAACGGCACTTGGTAGAGCGCATACCTCCGCCAAGATAAACAGTTTAAATTTTGTAACACACTGATAGGTGGATTCTGAATCCCGACCTTAACCAAAATCGAATCGGCTTGTTCTTGTCATCTAACCAACTCTTCCACCTCGTTTTGTCACAAGTCATCCACAACTTTTAGAGATATCATGCTATACATAATTTTGGCCCATCTGTCAATGGTGAAGAATAACTGAAAAATTCTCGTATCTGGATCCAGATTCGAATATTCACCAAAACAGAATCAATTAGTCATTTACACACACCCAACCGGTCCACAAAGTTTCTGTGGAAGCCATCCATAACCTTTTTGAGATATTGTGCTATATATCGTTTTTGGTCCGATTTCTCAACGGTGAAGAATCGATTAAAAAATTCTTGCATCTGGATCCGAATCCAGATCTTCATAAAATCTAATCAATTCGTCTTTGTCATACACCCAACCTGTCCACCCAAGTTTAATCCAAATCTGTATATAAATTTTTGAGATATACTGTTCACAGACAAATAAACAGACAGACAGACAGACAAACCGGGGTGAAAAGAGTAACCTCCGTCCCCTTTCGGTGGCGGAGGTACGTAGTCAATGTCCTTTTGCAATGGCATTTTAACGGAGGACACAGTTTATTGAAGTTGCAATGTGTTAAGTGCAAAACCAATCAGAAAATACTTGTTGAGCAAAGCAACATTTCCTTTGAACGTCGAGAATGCTTTGAGAGGGTTTATGGCAAAATCAAAACGTGTAATTAGAGCAGAAAGTAGTAATAATAATGCTTTGGAATAAACGTTGCATTTAATGAATAACCATGTTTGGAAGTATTTTTCACAATGGTAGTTTGTAGATGTTCATTTACATTGCAATGTCTGTCTTTTGCTGCGTCATGGTGGCAAATGGTGGAACAGTCCATGGCCGTGAAAACATCTCAGGGTCACTCCACCCCCCCCCTCCTCTCCTCCACTATCCCAGACTGTTTTTTTTAAACTTTGGGGGGGAGGTTTAAAAGCACACCATCTTATGTCGCCGAATGTTGACTGACCAGACTGTGGTTGTGCACAGTGCTTGCATTGGCAAACCACTTGAGTGCTTTATCTCTGCATCAATGGCTGAAATAGTCTTAAAAATTGCGACTGAGATTCAATACTGCATTTGGACTGCGAGAGGGTGACGCTAATATCTCAATAACTTTACCATTGCAAGATTTTTCCTTCTTTAAATTCATCTTTATGGTTAAAGCTGCTATTCAAGACTCAGATTATTAAGTCATGTATGCACAGTATGCAGGTATAATAAACAATATTCAACACCTTTGAATAGCATATTCAGCAGATATATTGAAGCTACATAAATGCTGTGCATTATTATTATTATTATTATTATTATTATTATTAATACGATGAATGTTAATTTATGTTTTGACACCAAGAACCAAGAAACTGAAACCAAGAAAATCTAATTTCACATTTTTACATCACTGGTTTCGACCCATTATGCACAACCTATTGTATTCCGATTTAGTTATCGCAGGATTTCATTTCGGCCAATAACGGTTTTTGAGCTGAGATGAGTCATTGTTTACGTCTGCGTGTATGATTACCTTCCATTACGAGCCTTTTGTTGTTTCTAGCATATCGTTAATTGTAGTAATCAGACCAGTTTCTGGGACCGAAGCGAGGTATAATAATGAATCGTCATCAAAGAGGAAATGACATGTGGAAATCCAGTAAAACGAGATCTCCAACAGTTAATAATGGTGCCCAAACGTCAAACGATAGACAAAATTAGTTGTGTCAAAAATCAGAGAAAAGTTATGAAATTGTGTAAAAAAAAGAAAATCGACTTGTTGGATAGGTTGGCAAGAAGTCAAAGTGTGGCTGCTATTATGGGGTAAATGAATCGATTGTGCGGTAAACACGAGTCAAATGTGGTAACATGGCAGAAACCATTGCAGATTTACCCATTTGAGTGGACCGGTGAAATTGGAGAAATCATCGGATTTACCAACGTTTCCACGAGGCACCCGGGGCCGAACGAAGGCTCCATTTCAACCATGGCAGACAATGAAGAGACGCGATTGTTTTGGAAGAGGATGCCATGTGATACCTTCTTCTCCAAGCAGGAAAGATCTGCTCTGGGTGAAGATGGTTAAGGATCGTTTTGCCGTTCTTAGATGCGGCAATGCAGCAGATGACTTTGTCATGCTCCTGATGATCGAACACCCATTGCAAGTTCTACATCCACATCTTTCTAACCAACACCATCCCCCCCTCTCACAGCATCATCATCTCAAGCTAAGTCTTGTGTTTTCTATTTATGGCAAGGAACAGTATGAACGAAAAGTCTTGAGAGTTTGGTCGATGTTATACTGTATTTTATTTACATGTTTATTTCAATGTTAACATGGTGTATATCAATATATGTTACATGTTTATTTCAATTGTGATGTATTTATTTTTAGCTGCCACCCACTTTCTTCCATATTTCCTCAAAGCCTAGGAAAAGAACCCCCCTTTTTTCCTTGGTTTCCACTCAGCATCATCACATTTTGGCCCTTCAAACTCAGTATGGTCAGTTAAGGTGGGCCAGCAAGGGCCCATATGCCTCCACTTGCAGAAAGTGCACTTGGATGCATACGCACCCTTACCACTAGTCAACAAGAGCTCAAATTACAAAACAAAAGAACAGCTTCCACTCCCAGAATCCACAGCACCAAAAAGATATACTGAAACTATCAACCACAAACCTTATAACATGCACCACTCAACAGCAAAACAAACACACACACACACACACACACACACACAACCACCTAGCCTCATAACATACACTGCTCAAATGAACAACCATACACACATCTTTCCATGTCTCGTCCACACTCAGTCACAACTCCTTTAAGGGCTGAAAGAACCACCACCTAATCAACCTCAACTACACTGTTAAACCTACCTCCATATATATTGTTACGGCTGTGGAAATTCGCAATACACCATAAAGGGTCCTTAGATCAGTTATGACGCTAAGTTCATGTGTAGTTAGTCCACACCTGTTGTTTAGGGGGAATATGTGTGATTCATCCGGGCTGCGACGCTTTGAGTTAGCCATTTTTCTTTTCTCTATCGTTATTTTGGATCCAACAACCTCAAACCAACCAACGGCAAAAAAGAAACCTGCGCTAGTGCGCGGGTTTGCGCACCCCTCTGCGGTGCCAAGGCTGGCACGGGAAGGGGGGCAGGGCAGCTCCCTCCCCATTGGTGGAGGCCCGGCGTGAGGCGGTCGGAGTCGGGGCACGCCCCCCTTCGAGAGCCTTCTGGAAACGCCTCGAAGGGAGGTGGAGCCGCGAACGGGGCGGAGCCCCGTGTGGCGAAGGGCGGAGCCCCGCCTTAGAAAAGGCAAACGGACGCGAGGCTCACTCTCTCTCTGATCGTGGCTCATGTTGGCTGTAGCTCTCTCCGAAAAAGCACCAGCTCTCTTCTCCAAAAAAGGCTCGGTCTCTCTCCTTGGGTCTCGCTCTCCAAAGCGCTCCCTTCCTCTCTCTCTTCCGCGCTCTCGTGGCCCGGCGCGGCCTGTTGGTGGAGACGCGGATGGGAGGCGCCGCAGTGCGGCCTGTGGTGGACCTGCGCGTCCAGACGAGGGGTGCCGGAGAGGGTTCGCCGGCCGCGTGGGAGGCCGGACAAGGCCGACGGCGTTGACGGTAAGGAGAGGAGGACTCGACGGTCCATGAGGGAAGTCACTTCTTTTCTTTCTTTCGGGGCTTTGTATGTGTGTTTGTGGCGCCAGCCGACAAGTAAAACCTGTATAAGTGACTGTGCTGTAAATAATTGCCTTTTATTCGGTCGTAGTGCTTTCCTTTGTATCTATTTGCCTGCTTTTGTTCCTATTTGCCTGCTTACGTGTGTGAAA
>CM068966.1:71052154-71062163 GCA_035128595.1 Eptatretus atami | reverse complement strand
CCTCAATTCTGAGACTTGGTATGGGGTATGAATAATTTTGGACAGGCATAAAAACAGAAATCTTAACATTCCTATTGTTATGCTAATAATGTTGAGCCAAAATATATTTGGATTTGTACATGCCAACTAAATGTCCTTGGGTGAAGTGAAAGTTCCACCACTCCAGCTTGTAGGTACTGAAATTATTAGTATGAATTCAAAAAACTCTCAGATTTTTCATAGGGTATGAATATAATTTGGGCCTAACTGTATAATATATATACTATATATATATATTGATGTGTGTGTGTGTGTGTGTGTGTGTTGTGTGTGTGTGGTGTGTGTATATATATAAATAATATATAAATATAGAATATATACATATATATATCATATATATATACATATATACATATAATTGTTCAACAACATCCACTATATGAGCAACAGAACCAGACCCTTGGAGGCCCTGCAATGGTTTATCTCATCAGTTTGAACAGCACCTTGTATCTATCGTTCACTTGTGACGTCACCATCAGAGTCCCGCAGGTACACAGATCCATATACGCTCGATTGGTCTGCTTGCCGTAAACTGGACATATTATGTGGAAATCCTTGCCTCCACAAAAGTTATCTCGGACTCGTGGTAGAGTTTGAGATGGAAATAAAATGGACAGGTTTCACTTTGCTGGTACAAAACGGCCAAGCGGTGACCTAGGTCCTTATGCAATGCCGGGCCGGCTCATGAACAGCGACCGCAGTTGCTGTAAGGCAAATGGCAGATTCCAGGAGTCATTGCTTTCTTGCATCACGCCTCGATGTATATGCTTTCTTCATGTTCTATGGAATCGTTTATTAAAATCGCCTTTTCTGTCCTCGTGTGCCAGACGAACACCTGAGGGGGGAGGGGGGGTGGTACAAAAAAAAGCAAAGGAGTACGACGTTCACCCAAAATGACCCTATTGGACCCGTCTCTGCACAATTGGTTCAGGTCCTAGATATTGACTATGCTTGTGGTGCCTTCTACATGATGATTTAAGGTATAGAATGGGTTTATACTTCTCGGAAAAAACCTTACAAAAGCTGTCACGTGATACACAATGGACGATTTGGCCAAGCCAAGCTTTTAAGGGAATGTCGTTTCACTTTTCCTGAGAGCCGGCACTTATTGTATCTGATTATCGCGTGCTCGTATCTGACTTTCAGAAGGTGCGATCCTTGCAATCCCCATCTCGAATCAGATTATGTTTAATCGGAGCATGGAGGAGTAAGGTCTATTTTCTTTAGACCTCGACGTGTACTGCGCAACAGGTGATCGGGGGCTTTGGGGGTGCGGACCACACCCTGTGCTGTGGAATAAGCGCCGCACGGTCAACGAGCACAAACGTACGAGTACTGCTCTTTACCTTGGTGCAGTTGCTGGCTTTGGGCTCAAGCTCTGCTAGCGTG
This sequence comes from Eptatretus atami, assembly GCA_035128595.1. Classification (NCBI taxonomy): domain Eukaryota; kingdom Metazoa; phylum Chordata; class Myxini; order Myxiniformes; family Myxinidae; genus Eptatretus; species Eptatretus atami. Next base: position 71,060,735 of record CM068966.1, on the reverse strand, counting down.
GTGATCTGCTTGAGGAAATCCGACTCCTGCATTCCGGGCTGCGAGCCACGCCGTTTGAACATCGCCCGCGGACTATCTAAGATGACTTGCAAGTTCACGGCAAATCCTGAGAGGGGGGAAGAGAAAGAGGAAGGGAGTAAAGCATTCGAAGAGAGAGAGAGAGAGAGAGAGAGAGAGAGAGAGAGAGAGAGAGAGAGAGAGAGAGAGAGAGAGAGAGAGACAGAGACAGAGACAGAGACAGAGACAGAGACAGAGACAGAGACAGAGACAGAGACAGAGACAGAGAGAAAGGTGTGAACAGTACACCTATGGAGGTGAAATGAACGTTTTTGAGCTTCTTGTAAGAAACTCAACGATCGCAAAAGGGACCATTAATTGTTCGCATTGAAGGCACATGTTTAAAGGCAGGCCCTGACTCTGTTAAAATGGAGCGATTATGGAGATGTAAGTAAGACATCGTATCATCTTATTGTGAGATCCGCTGTGGAACGAGACCCGAACACACACATACATCTCTCCCTCCGACTTCCTCGGAATTGTTGGTGCGCGGTAGGGAAGTTCTCAGGGCCCTCTATATTCTCATTCCCTTTCTCTTGCAGAACACTTGAGATGCGCATATTCAGCAAGTTGTACACGAGAGATAACGAAATGTGGAATAAACTACAAAGCAAACAATCGTGCGACTAAAAAGGAAACCGATGGACAATCAGTTTTGTATGACACCATTGTTCTGTTCTCCACGGAACATTCAGCACATCGGACAGCACAGCTCGCACCTGCCATGTCGGTAGCGAAGGGCCGGTCTGCTCGCCAGCCTGTGTACCAGGTGACGACACGCCCGTCTTCCACCACAGGCCTCTCATAGCGCCGTCCGCCCGCAAGCCCCACCGGCCAGACGCCGACCTTGCGGACACTGCGAACCTGCAAAGCGCACGGGAGCTTGTAACAAGGCGCGCCAGGTGCACACGCACCTCACATCCACCCACAACTGAGCGTCGTCGTGACGTCGATAAACGGTCGCCGTGCATCGCGGGTCTAAGAAAGCTCAGGATGTGTAGGAATAAGCGGCGTTTCCTTCGGCCTGCCTCTGGAACTGTCAGCGGTGATTTACATGGCGTCGGTGTTTCGTCTTGACCGCTCGAGGGGGGGCACGGTATACCTTCCAAATGTGGCTGAGATCGAATCCAGGGATTAAGCCAGCGACCGTGTCTACAAGAGGGGATTGATATATATATATTAGGGAAGGGTTAACACCAACAAACAGCCACCTGGAAATATGTAGTGGCCAGATAAAAATGGTTAAATCATCGAGGAAAATGGAGCGGCTCGAGAAAGGCGTTTCTCGGGAACGGAGTTCATATCGACGGCTGCTTTGTGTCCCTGTATATTAACCACTAATACGGATTAACACTCCTTTATTGTTCTACCTCTTCAGCTGTAGTGAGTGACCTATGTTGTGTAGTGGCGAAGGTACTGGACGACTGGTATATCCCAGAGGCTGTGGGTTCACATCAAACTGAAGGCTGCTTGAGCGTCTCGGGTTCGAAGCTTCTAGAAATCAAGCTAATCTGCGCAGGTAAGTAGTTAATGGATTATTGCTTAATAGCCAAACATTTGTGACCCTCACCATGGATGCGGTGTAATCTGTAGGTCTACGTCTACCCGGCGCTCCGTCATCCTGCACGCGTCCCCGGTGGACTCTCAATGCCCTCCGGGCAACTCGTGGCGGGCACTAAAATGCCATCTAAGAAACGATTTTCTCTGTTCCTCAAAATAAAGGAAGCGCTCGCTGAACCGAGAGTTTCTTCAATGAAGAGTTTACTTTTTCGCAAATCCTCCAAAGATACGCATTATGGTGTGTTGTCGTAAAAATATGCTCAGGTGTAATTAAAGCACGTTTATTAATTATTATTTATCTACGACATATGCACCATATACTCAAAACAATTGAGATGGAAACTACTTGATTAACCACTTTATTAACCACAATCTGAACCTCCTTGCAAAAAGAAAGAAGAATTGCCTTCAAGTTGTGCTGTACGCTGTGCTACCTGTCGCATCACGTGATCCCGTACCTGGTGTACATTCAACGTTGACAGGGGCTCCAACTCAAGACCATAAGATCTTAAGCCAGCCAACTTAACGGTTAAGCCAACACCAGCCACCTCTTTTATAAACCATGAAGGACCACCACCAGTTGTTGCGGTTATGTACCTCGTCGAATGCTCGAAGCGCTTCCTCGTCCCCTCCTTCTCCCCAATTCCACCTGTTCGGTGCAAGTATTTGTTCGAAGAAACGATTTATACGAGTGGCGTCTCACCTCCTCGAAGAGTTCGAGGCTATAAGTGTTGTCGTCGTCCGCGAAGTAGACCACCCCTGGTTCCAGGTGCTCCCGCTGTGTGCGGAGCCACCGTAGACCCTCGTTACGTTGCTCCGTGGCCCGGGGTAGCCCGGTGCGCTTGAAGCGACGTGCCGTGGCCACGTTCAGGTGTGTGTGAAGGAGTCCGCACCGGGCCAGGAAACCGTGTACCAGCGCCGTTTTCTGGGCAGAGTCCTCGACGAGCAGCCAGTGGAAACGCGGCACTTGGCGAAACGTATTCATGAGCCGCGTGAGTTCGGCCTTCTGCACCGGCCTCGTGTAGGTCGGCGTGATGACGTAGATCATGGGCCTCGCGGCCTCACCCGACCCGTTGCCACGACCCATCCAAGCCTGCAGGTATCGGTGAGACGACAGGCTCAAGCGCTCCTTGCTGAGGTCTATATCGGTTACTAGGATCACGACCAGCACCCAGGGCACCACCACGAGGAAGCGATTGCACACGAATTTGGACATTTTTATTCCCTCTCAGCCGGGACCGCTCCAGGCGTGGACCTCGCTCAGAGCGTCCTCACCCCGGGCGTCCGGCGTCCATCTCCTGACTCGCACCTTGGGGACTATCCACGGATTTTAAGAACTGGTTCGACCAGGACAACTCCAGACACGTTTACTCGCTCTGTCTAGCGAATGGAATCGATGGAAACGAGATTACAAGGAAGGATGCGCGTTCCGAGTTGTGATGCGCAGGAGAGGGCGGGGTTTTTTTTGGGGGGGGGGTGGTGGTGTGTGACCAAGCGGAATGGGTTGGGAGGAGTGATGGTCAATAGAAAATACAGAGGACTGACTCTCCTAACGGGTTGCCGCAGCACGTGAGCTGTCCAAGGTGCCAGAGTCGTGCCGTGCGAATCTCCGCGCAATTACATCTGCGATCCCCGCCAACAGGGGAGTCTCGCCCACTCTCGGTACCGTCCATCATCCAGTCCCCGTTAGCACAAGGTTTGGAGCCGCCTCGGAAACCGAGATGGGTCCCTTGCGCGCGCAATGACGTGGGACAACCCGGACCGGACTCTTTTAAACCGCATTCGCCCAGCGCCACCACCACCACCAGCCTCCACACAACCCCGCCATGACGCCAAGCTCAACTCGAACAGATCGCCCCGAACGCGCAGAGGCGCTCGTTCTCACGTTCGGGATTCTCTACAAATTCGCTGCGATCGAGGCCGCGTCTAGGTGGCGCAAACGTCCCAGGAATGGAGGAACCGCCTGGTGGATCCACAGTCATCACCCGGGAAGGGACATCGAGCTGTTGGGTTCTCCAGTGTGGGGGTTGGGAGACAGTTGCTTCAACAACTCGTGGGTCTCTGTTTCTCTCTTTCTCTTCTTTTCATCCCAATGGGGTGGGATCTGTCTTGGTGCTTTGAGAACACGAGTGTGCACACACACACACACACACACACACACACATACACACACACAGCACACACACACACATACAAACACACAACACACACATAGCACACACAAACCAACACACAAACACACACAAACACACAACAACACAAACACACATACATACACACCCACACATACTACACACACACATACAACACACAACATTACAACACATACCACACACACACATACATACACACACACATACCACACACACACACACACACATACCACACACACACACACAAACCCACACACAAACAACACACACATACAACATAACACACACACACCAACAACATACATACACACACACATACACAAACATACACACATACACACACACATACACACACATAAACACACACCACACACACACAACAACAACACACACACACACACACACACACAACACACACACCACAACACACCACACACCAAAACACACACACACACCCAACAAAACATACATACACACACACCACACAGAACACCACACACACACACACCACCCCGAGCGGTGCCAATCCAAGGCTTGTATCGTGTATATACATATGTATACGTGTGTGTGTGTGTGTGTGTTTGGGTGTGTGTGTATGTATGTGTGGTATGTATGTGTGTTTGTGTGTATGTGTATGTGTGTTGTGTGTGCGTTTGTATGTTTTGTGTGTGTTTGTGTTTGTGTGTGTGTGTATGTTATGTGTTGTGTGTGTTTGTATGTGTGTGTATGTATATATGTGTGTGTTGTGTTTGTGTTTGTGTGTGTGTGGTGGTTGTTGTGTGTGTGTGTGTGTGTGTGTGTGTGTGTGTGTGTGTGTGTGTGTGTGTGTGTTGTGTGTGTGTGTGTGTGTGTGTGTGGTGTGTGTGTGTGTGTGTGTGTGTGTGTGTGCGTATGGCCTCTTCCCCGTCTCAAGGTCACGCGGGTCCTGCAATGTCACCAATGGACCAATCAGGGACAGTTTATTAAAATATTCAAATTGTTGGCGGGAAACGATATTATAACGCGCTCGTTTGAAAACCCCCAAAAAGATGATGATTTAACCCGAGAAGATGTTTCCCAAACTAGTAACAATAAATGAGTTTCGCTGCACGAACCACGTTGCACATCAGGACAAGAAACAGCCGGTCCTGTTCCAGATATCCATTGTCGAACATGATCGATTGTGGTTCGACACGTCGACCGATCGCCGATCATCGATACGCTCAAATGATTGTCTTTGATGGTGAAGAAGAAGCCTCCGCTCACACGCCAGCGGAGGATTATTAAACATCAACCAAAGCTGAAACAGTAATTAATTATGTGCTCGTGCCGAGGGTGCCGGAAGTGGAAGACGAGGGGGAGTAAAGTAATTTGTCAAAAAAAACTTAGAACAATGACGTCACAATGCTGGCTATTAAACAGGAGGTTTACTGTACTCTTTAGGACGACAGCTTGTCACACTCCCAAGGATTCTTCAAACGGGAGTGTGTGTATATACAATATATATATATATATAATGCGAGCAGAACAGGAAAGTCTGAATAAATCAACCATAAGAATATGGCTGAGGTTAGAAGAAGAAGAAGAGTCAGACCATATATGTGCTGCTGGATGGAGTAAAAGCTGTAACAAGCCCCTGGGTAGGGTTGAAGGAAAAAGAGGAAGAGTTGGACCATCCATGTGCTTGATGGTTAAATTTTCCGAAAAACCTGCTCCTCCATGCTAGCTCACCCTCTCTCTCTTCTATTCATCCTCTCATTGACTCAAAGTCATCTGTATTATGCTTGGAAATCAGCAAACGTTACCGCTATATGTTAAAAAAGATGCAAAAACAGATCCCTGCAATGATGGACCAATCGTCCTTCTCTCAATCATCAGCAAGGTTTAGGAATCCATCATCGCTTCTGACATTAAATCCTTCCTCTTCTCCAATGGCTTAATTTCAGATCATCAATTTGGATTCAGACCAGGTCACTCTACTCTTGATATGCTGCTTCTGCTCTCCCAACAATGGATGGAAGTCCTCAACGCCAGACATGAAATCAGAGCCGTATCCCTCGACATATCGTGAGCTTTCGATACAGTGTGGCATCCTGTCCTGCTCACCAAACTCTCTTCCAATGGTATCCAAGGCCATCTCCACCAATGGCTCGCAGACTTCCTCTCCTGTCGCAGTCAACGTGTGGCCCTAAATGGATTTCTCTCATCCCCTCCTTCCTGTCCAGGCTGGAGTTCCTCAAGGCAGCGTTCTGGACCCTGTTCTTTTTCTGGTTTTCATCAATGATCTCTCTGACTCTGGAAAATCCTCTTCACTCTCTTCAGATCTGAATAAAATCACAAACTGTCCAACACATGGAACATGTCTTTCAACCCTAACAAATCTCACAATCTCACTATGTCTTTCCAAAATGACCGTCTGGACTCCCCCCCCCCCCCCCATCTACTTTCTCAACAATCCTCTGGAAGAAGTCCTTTAATTCAATCTTCTACCTCACACTATCTGCCATAATCTTTCAAGGAAAGCCACATTTCCAAAGCTTGCCTCCAAAGCCAGTCGCCGACTGGGAATCCTCCATCATGCAAAGTCATTCCTTGGCACACCTGAGCTCCTGACCACATACAAAGCTTTCACCCACAGCCTGATGGGGTACTGTTCTTCCCTCTGGTCTGGTGTGCTCCTGACTCTCACCTTTCATGGCTTCACACTCTGGAAACCAAGGCGTTTAGGATCATCGGTATCTTCCGCGATGAGGCTGAGACTTTGGGTCTCTCACTCTCTCACCGCAGGCAGGTCGGTGATCTTTCTGTCTTCTACCGTCACCTCTCCAGTCTTACACACCTCCTCCTCTGTCTGTTCTTTTTTCAGCAACCTCCATATATATATATATATATATATATAATATATATATATATATATATATATATATATATATATATATATATATGCATGTCAAAATACCCTTTTAGGCATCCATTCCTGAAATGTTTCCGTCTTTTCTGCCACTGACCATGTACATTTCACTTCCCAGAATTCCCTGGGGCAATGCGGTGCACCTTCAAGTTTCCAGTGTCAACCTTTTGTCATCGAGTAGAAGTCGAAAGGTACTTTGTATAATTGATTTTGTTGTTTCGAGCTGTTCTGTTGTATTATTATTATTACTGTTATTATTATCATCATTATTATTAGTATTATTATCATTGACACTGGCGTTTATGGAGTGAGCTGTTGCCGTTTGAACACACCCTGCACGAACATGAGTAATTTCATGAGCCTCAACTCCAAACGGATTTGTACGAACTTCGATTCGTGCTCTTTGCACTTCCAAGATAGCGCTGTTCATTAGCTCTGCCTGTAATGGCTTCGTTAATAATTAATTTTCGAACCATCCATCCTTTGTTCTCCTCTCCCACACCAAACGGTTTTCTCCATTCTACAAGATGGCAGGAGTTTTTGTTTACACTTCTTGTCAATTCTAGGAAATAGAACTCCGTACTTACTAATTTGAGATGAGACTGTCAGATTTCTAAACACCTGTTATTGTAGTTAGAAAATCTGTTCCTTCACCTGTGGGGTCTCTCGGCATTGCTTTGTGCACTTAATAAGATGCTTTTGATTTTTAATCATCACCTCTTTAATCCCTTCGGCTTAGGTGGAATTGTATTAGGTTGAGCTGACACTCATGAAAATGGAAGGGTGCGGTGGGGAAGTGGTGGTGTGAATATGATGAGGGAAGTATGGAGACAGCAGGGTCATCGAAGGGAGCGGTGCCTTGAATTGCGCAGGCAAGTGTTGAGATTGAGAGGAGTGGACGGGCAGTGTTTTTGATTGCAGGGGATCAAAGGAAGGGAGTGGCAATGTTGAAATTGCAGGCTCATTGAGGGGAGGTGGGTGTTGAGATGGCAGCGTCATCTAAGGGAGGAGACACGAATGTTGAGATGGCAGCATCATCTAAGGGAGGAGACGGGAATGTTGAGATGGCAGCGTCATCTAAGGGAGGGAGACGGGAATGTTGAGATGGCAGCATCATCTAAGGGAGGAGACGGGAATGTTGAGATGCAGCGTCATCTAAGGGAGGAGACGGAATGTTGAGATGGCAGCGTCATCTAAGGGAGGAGACGGGAATGTTGAGATGGCAGCGTCATCTAAGGGAGGAGACGGGAATGTTGAGATGGCAGCATCATCTAAGGAGGAGACGGGAATGTTGAGATGGCAGCATCATCTAAGGAGGAGACGGAATGTTGAGATGGCAGCATCATCTAAGGTGAGGACATGGGAATGTTGAGATTGTCGGTGTTCTCGAAGGATGGTGTTGAGATGACAGGGTCCATTGAAGGGAGGAGACGGGAATGTTGAGATGGCAGGGTCATTGAAGCAATGGTGTTGAGATGGCAGGCCCATTGAAGGAATGAGACTGCAATGTTGACATGGTGGGGTCATCTAAGGGAGGAGACAGGAATGTTGAGATTGTAGGTGTCATCGAAGGGATGGTGTTGAGATGGCAGGGTCCTTTGAACAGGAGAGACTGCAGTGTTGAGATGGCAGGGTCCTTTGAAGGGAGGAGACTGCAGTGTTGAGATGGTAGGGTCATCTAAGGGAGGAGACAGGAATGTTGAGATTGTAGGTGTCATCAAAGGGAGGAGATTGTAGTGTTGAGATAGTTGGGTCATCGAAAGGAAGGGTGGCGGAGTCCAGGCAGTAGTTCAATATTAATTTCAGGTATTCACCACTAGCAGTGTAAACAACTCTGATAGCTAATGATGGATGGGATTTTTAAGATAATTTTTTTAAGGATTCATTGTATCATTTTCTGGTGCTGCAGGGTTGGGTTGGC
>CM068966.1:71027992-71047362 GCA_035128595.1 Eptatretus atami | reverse complement strand
AGATAGAGAGAGGGAAGAGTGAGGAGGGGTGGGGGAAGGGAAGGCAGCGTGAGGTGAGAGGACGGAAAGGCAGATGTAAGGTAGAGTGTTAATTACGATTCATACTGTCTCATCAAAATGATTCTGCATAGAATTACAGTGAAGATTGAAACATAATAATGTCTGAAATCCATTTTCTACCTGTCATACTTTAAATACCGCCCGGAGACAAACACCACCTGGACACGTTCGGAGATAAACACCATCCGGAGATCAACACCGCCCGGACATGTTCGGAGACAAACACTGCCTGAACACGCGCAGAGACAAGCAAACATGGGCTGGACAAGTCCGGAGACAAACAATGTCCGGACATAATCACCACCCTGACACATCCGGAGACAGAGAGAGCGAGAGATGTGTGGGAGTGTGCTGCCCTGTATTAGGAGAGGGTGGAGTGACGATCAGAGGGGGGGGAGGGGGAGATATATACATATATACATATATATTCAACGAGCCAGCCATTGATATTTCTGAGTTGATTTACCAGCAAGGGGCCTAAAAGCCACTCGATTTTCCAGTTAGGTTGATGTCCGTTCAAATAAAAAAGTGATGGACATCTTGAAAGAGTTGCTATACACCTTGTTGGTTCCTTTCTTGGAAAATGGCTGCCTCATTTGATTATATTTCTGAAAATTGACTATAACTTTGTAATGGCTGATCTGAGGCATATACAATCCAGAACAACATAGGTTCAGTTTTACATTTTACACATACCAGTATAACCTTTTTTAAATATAGTGGTCCATTGGATTCCAAAATAATTTAGAAAATAGGTCAGAATTTGGATTTTTCTCACAGAAAATTTTCTACACCTGACATCATGCTTTCTGAAATATTTATGATATTTAACTAAATTAACATGCAGATATAAGAAATATTTAACATGCAGATATAAGAAATGTATACATACCTTCAACTTGTATTTCAAAACACCTCACTGCAGTGGAAACCGTGGGGACAAGAATACTGTACTGTAAATGGTGCAGGCTTGTAATCCCCTCCCCCACCTGGAGGCGGCATGACATGATGCACATTTACACAGAATTTGCTTCAACAAACCCAAACGGCCCTTTTCAGGGCCACAAATCCACAAGAAATATGTATGATACCGGTATGAATCCTTTTTCTCGTAACAAAAAAAATCCTCTTTATAATATTTAAAAATAAGAAAGAAAAACTTCTTGGTATCCTCCCCTCTCTTTTTATTTCAACTTCTTGAAAATGAGAATAAGACTGTTAGCAGACATGGGAGTAAGCATGTTGATACCTCCGTCACTTTGTTTCATACAAAGTTAATGTACAAACGTATTTAGATCTAGATCAGAAAATACAATGATCAATTATATTAATTTATTTTGTGGGTGAAAAATAGATGTGTGGTTAATACACGGCCACGGTTTATATATCGCAAAATATGGTATTTTGTGTTCTCCAGGTATTTTTGGTCGTCGTGGTCTTTTCGGTTCTCTGGGTCTTTTGGATGATCCTATGGATGTTTTGGGTGGTTGGAGTCCTCAAAGTCTTTTGCGTCCTCTGCGTCTTTTAGGTCCTTGGGGTCTTTTGGGTCCTCTGGGTCCTTTTTGGGTGTTTTAGGTCTTTGGGGTCCTTAGGGTCTTTATGGTGTCTTGGTTCCTCAGGGTTTTAAGGGCCTTTTTGGTCTTTGGGATCTTTGGAGTATTTTCGGTCTTTTAAGGGTCTTCGGGCATATTTAAGTGTCTTTGGGGTTTTTTGGTATTTCGGGTCTTTTGGATCTTCAAGGGTCTTTTTGGTATTTTGGATCCTCGGGGTCTTTTGGGTCTTTGAGGGTCTTCAGGGTCTTCAGGGTCTTTTTGGTCTTTGGGGTATTTTGCTTTCTTCTCAGAAACGAAAAATGCAATCTGATGAAACTTCACCACAACCTTCATCACCCATGATGGCCCAAAATTTGACATGACGATGGAAAAATTAGGCTCTAAGGGAGTTTAAGGGGGGTTGCCCCCCAAAATGTGTATTTGCTTTTTTCTCTGAAATTACACACCCAATTTCGATGAAACTTGACCACAACCTTCACCACCCATGATGAACCAAAATTTGTTAATGGCATTAGAAAAACCAGGGTCTAAACTGGTGTAAGGGGGTTGCCCCCAAACAATGTATTTTCTTTTTTCTCCGAAACTACAAACACATCTTATATATTATTTCTGAGTTTGTGGTTTCGTGTCGCGCTATCTTCGACTTTGTTCTGCGCTCGAGTAACGTGATATTCGGCTTACATTATCTCAAAGACCATATGAGGTGCATGGTACAAAAAAAAGTAAATAAAATGGTTCTGAAACAGTGAAATCGTATTCCACTTACTGCATTAAAGTAAAATTACTACTGATACTCTGCATCAGTTCCTTTCTCAAACACACCCACCCCAACATGTCGTGCAGAGCGCGGGTTATGCTAGTTTTTGATGAAACTTGACAATAACCTTCATCACCCATGATGTTCCAAAGATTGTTCATGCCATTAAAAATAATCAGGTGGACAATATGGATACAGAAGGAAACTATCAGGATGGAAAACTGGAAATTTGAAGGAGGAATGATATGGGTGGGCTCAACGAGAGTAGAAAAGATCATAGTTTTGGATTGGGGATGATCTGAGATGGTCGTTAACAGCTGCCTTGAATACCTGGAAAGAGAAAGACATTGAAAAAGATATGGAAGTTGTTTCCACAGGTGGGGTAAAGGAGGAACAAATATGCGGCGGTGAGCAGTGATCCTGGATACAGGTAGATTCACCAGAAAGGTGTTGATGGTAGACCGTGTGAGCCCTGCATACACCTTGGGGGGGGGCAAAGCATGGAAAGAGCAGAGGGAGCAAGACCAGAAATGAGTAGGTAGAAGACAGAAAGACCACCGACCTGTCTGTGATGTTGACGTGATAAGCCCGTAGACTCAGCTTCATTGTAGGAGAATACAATAATCTTACACGTCTTGGTTTCCATGGTGTCAAGCTGAGCAAGATGTGAGGCAGATGAGCCAGCCCAGAGGAGAGAGCAGTACTCCATCAAGCTGCGGATGAAAGACTTGCCGATGGATAGGAGTTCAGGTGTGCCAATGAAGGACCTTGTACAATGGAGGATGCACAGTCAGCGGCTGACTTTGAAAACTTTGACAACTTTGAAAGGTGGTTTGCCCAAGAAAGCTCATGGCTAACAGTGAGACCCCGGAGTTTCAATGACTGAACTTCCTCAAGAGGATTGTTAAGAAAGTAGATAGGAGGGTTTGCCAGATCGTACTTTCAGAGAGAGGTCGTGAGATCATGAGATGCGTTAGGTATGAAAGACATATTCCAAGTGTTTGACCATCTTGTGTTGTTGTCAAGGTCTGAAGATAGGGAAGAGGCTGCCGCCTGCCTCTCTGAAGGATGAGGGATGTCACGCAGAGGTTGGAGTCATAAGCAAATCTGTAAAGAGGATCTTCCAGAGTCAGAGAGATCACTAATGAAGATCAGGAATAGGACTGGGCCCAGAACCCTGCCTTGGGGAACTCCAGTCTTGACAACGGAATCATTTCATCAATTCTGCCTGAGAGCCACATGTTGGCTAGGAGAATAGAGGAAGGCAGTAAACCATGTGTGGAGCTGGCCTCGGATGCCAAAGGCAGAGAGTTTGGAGAGTAAAGCAAGATGCCAGACTGTATCAAAAGCATGAGATATGTTCAGAGAGTGTCCAGAGAGACGGCCCTGATCTCAAAGGACCTCCATCCATTGTTGGGAGAGTGGAAGCAGCATGTCCAAGGTGGCGTGACCTTGTCTGTAACCAAATTGATGACCTGAGATGAGGTTGTTGGAGAAAAAGAAAGATTTCATATCAACTGCGATGAGAGATTTCATGACCTTGCTGATGATGGGAAGTAAGCTGATAGGTCTGTCGTTAAGGGGATCTGTTTTTTGCAACTTTTTTATGTAATGCAGTGATGTTGGCTGATTTACAAGCAGACGGAAGACGACCTAGTGCAAATGACAGGTTGAAAAGGGCAGAGAGAGGATATGCAAGAGCAGTAGAGCATGTTTTTAGGACACGTGAGCTGATGCTATCCAATCTAGATGCAGAGTAAGGGTCAAGGGTTAAAAGAAACTTCTCCACCTTCTAAGGTGCAAAAGAGTCTCGGGGGTTAAGGTTGCAGCCTTTACCCCATCCATCCAGCAAACACAAGGTCTGACTTTTTCTCCTATTCCTGCAACAATACCAAGCATGGTTGACTTCTCCAAGCTTTCATTTTCTGCACGCATGACTTGTCCAACCAAAGTAGGACAGTTTCTGTTTTCACATCAGCGCTTCTGATGCACATGGTGGTCTAATTCCTTCAAACACCGATTTGTTTGTTCTTCTAGCAGTTCATGGAATTTTTAACATTCGGCTCCAAAAACACATTTCAAAACTGTCAATCTTCTTCCTTTCTTTTTCACTATCCATGACTCACATCCATACATACATGTAACTGGAAATACCAAAGCATTCACCAATCTCCTCTTGATTTGTTTTGTCACATCTTTGTCTTTCCAGATCTTTGTCAATGCTGACATTGCTGTTCTCCCCAACACTAACCGTCTATTTATTTCCCTATCCACATTCTCCACTCGCTTCAATCTCATAACCAAGGAAGATGAAACTTTCCACTCTCTCCATGTGATCGTCTCCCAATCTGTACACTTTGTTCTTCTCAGTTGATAATATTTTAGCCTCTTTTTATATTTAAATAAAGACCTGCTTTTTCACTTTCCTTCTTCACTGGTTGTAGCAGTTTCATCAAGTCCTCTTTACTTGATCCCACCAGAGTGGTATCATCATCATTCCTAAGGTTATTGATGCATCTTCCTCCAATCCTGACTTCAGTGCCTCCTTGTCATCGATGTTTGATTTTTTTTCAATAAAATTATTTTAACCACAAATTAATCAGTCAATTTCGTCCGATGATAATGGCATAACATTAATAATAAAAATAATAATAACTCGAAGGTCACTCGGCAGAGCGCAAACCTCCGCCCTGGAATGCCTGATCCACAAGAACATATCGGGCCCAATACATTTTTGAAATATCATGCTATGTATCGTTTTTGAGCACGATCTCTCAATGGTTAAAAATCACTTTAAAATTCGAGTACTCGGATCCGGATCTTCACCAAAATTGAATCAATTGTTCCTTGTCACACACTCAATCTGTCCACCAAGTTTCATCCAAATCTGTGCACAACTTTTTGAGATATCAAGCTATACAGGGTGTCCATAAAGTATCTTTACAATTTAAAAAATTTATTACAAAAGCAAATGAATAGATAAACCGGTGGAAATTATTACAAAATGAGGAGTAGATATTGAAGTTTTTTTTGCCTCATTCAATGCACTTCTATATGGGCATCATTAGTTGCATGAAGCACATCAAGACGGTATAAATTATCAATTATAAAGAGACTTTATGGACACCCTGTATATCCTTTTGGCCCAATCTCTCAATGGTGAAGGATCACTTTAAAATTCTAGTAGTCGGATCCAGAGCCGGATCTTCACCAAAATCTAATCAGTTCGTCCTTGTCACATCCAACCTGCCCACAAAATTTCATCCGGATCCATCCACAACTTTTTGAGATATCCTGTACACAGACAGACAGACGGACAGAAAGGTGTGAAAACATAACCTCCTTCACCTTCGGTGGCGGATGTAAAAATATTATTAACATGGGGGTTGGCAGAATGGCCTAGAGGTGTGCACACTCACCACAGCTGTCTAGCTTGGGTTTGAATTCCAACCCAGCTACAAATTGTCATGCCGGTGTTTCACAGGCAGGGTGATTCAACAATGTGCGTGCGCATCCCTTGGATGGACGTTAAACAGACGTCCCGTCTGCTGGTATTAATGGAGTGGACATTAAAGATCCCACGGTGTCCTTCACGAAGTCCTAACGAATCCCACGGTGTCCCAGCAGCAAGCTATCGCCGGCATCATGAACCAATTACAAATTCCTACTCTAACCTTGAAGGAATATCAGGCATGGCCAGCAGATTCCTGAAAGACTTGGGACAAAAACTTCCCCCCGGCTAACCCCACGAAAACGTGGGAATAATTGTGGCCATTATAGGGCAATACCCCTGGGCACTCACCTTCAAGCAGCTGGATAAGAAAACCAGGGAACCACGAGCAGGCATGGACAACCCACAAAATATTTAACAGAGAAGAAAGTAAATACCTGTGGAATTTATTTAATTTAATAGGCGGTGAACAACGCGTGGTATATCACGGGTGATGAAGGTTGTGGTCAAGTTTCATCATATGTACAGCTTCTGAGAAGAAAGCAAAATTATTTTGGGGGCAATCCCCTCTCCCCCCCCCCCCCATAACTCCTTCCGTAGACCCCCTACACCTCGATTTTTTTAATGCCGTGAAGAAACTTTGGTAATCACAGGTGATTTAAGGTTGTGCTCAAGTTTCATCAAAATTGTGTGTGTAGTTCCAGCGAAGAAAGTTCCATATTTTGGGGCAACCCCCCCCCCGTATATCCCTTAGACCCCATTTTTAGTTCACCTGGAACATAGTTCTGGCGAGCGAATGGGATGGTCCGTCGTCCGTCCGTCCGTCAGTCTGTTTGTCTGTCCACAAATACTTGCAACTGAAACTACAAATATAGTATCGATGAAACTTTTCCACAACATTCATCACCCAGTATGTACCAAAGTTTGTTCATGGCATTAAAAAAATCTGACCCCAATGGGGTCGACGGGTTTCCTCCCAAAATCGGTATTGGCTTTCTTCTCAGAAATTACACATGCAATTCTGATTAAACTTGACTACAACATTCATCACCCAGTATGTACCAAAGTTTGTTCATGGCATTAAAAAAATCGGACCCCAATGGGGTCGACGGGTTGCCCCCCAAAATATGTATTTGCTTTCTTCTCCGAAACCACACACGCAAATTCGATGAAACTTGACCACAACTTTCATCACCCGTGATGTACCAAAGTTTGTTCACAACGTTAAAAAACCAATCAGTAGGTATTTACTTTCTTCTTCGTTACATATTTTGTGGGTCATCCATGCCTACCAGTGGTTCCCTGTTTATCTTATCCAGCCGTTACCAGGTGAGCGCCCAGGGGTATTGCCGCTATTTTTTTTAATGTCGTGAACAATCTTTGGTACATCACACATGATGAAAGTTGTTGTCAAGTTTCATTGGAATTGTGTTTGTAGTTTTTGAGAAGAAAAACAAATACCTCTTTGGGGGGGGCAACCCCCCTTGTAGACGACCTTAGACCCCGATTTTTTTTTTCATGCTATGAACAATCTTTGGTACATCTTGGGTGATGAAGGTTGTGGTCAAGTTTCATTGGAATTGTGTGTGTAGTTTCTGTGAATGAAGCAAATACCTGTTTTTGGGGACACTCCTTCCGTAGACCCCCGGAGAGCTCAAATTTTTTGATGTCATGAACAAACTTTGTTTCATACACGGTGTTGAACGTTATGGCAAAGTTTCCTGGGAACTATGTTCCAGGTGAGGTAAAAATATTTTCCATTCATGTTCTTCAGTGTTCAAGTACGAGTGCGGTATAACATGTAAGAAAACTGGTATTATCAATATTAACTGGACATACCACATGACTTTTATACAAAAGCTCCAGAACGATCCACGCATTTCTGCCAGTGCTGTACGAGCTTAAAAATCCTGCTGTGGTAGAAATCCGTTCCAACAGTTTGCAACCAGCTCCCCACGTTTGTCTGGACTACGTCATCGTTTTCATAGTTCTGGCATCTCAAGAGCTCTTTCAAGGGCCTGAACAGATGGTAGTCTGCACTGTACGGACTGTACGGGTGAACGTTAAACTGACATTGTGAGGGTATCTTTGGAGATCGCATCCAACAGGGAAACATCAACACTTAAACGACAAATTTATTTGGAGATGTCCACGAAGAAGCATAAGAATACTCAACTATTCAAATACTTTCCATCGATGTAATGTGTTCTCTCAAGCTGCAGTTTTATATGCATTGAAAAATACACTTTCCAAAGCCTTCTCTGAATTTAACTGAGATGTTTGAATTGTGAATATTATGAACAAACCGATGCATTCAAACGGGTGACTGTAGTTGCGAGTGTTCTCCATGCATTTGCTGTTCTGATTCCACGTCTTGTTTTCAAAAGGACACCTCCTTCATAATGTGGTTGTTTGTTATGATCTTTCGTCAGCCGGTAAGCATTTATTCAAGGCTTTCCATTCCTTGCCTGTTCAGGTTCATTTTGCTCTCCAAGTCCCATGTCGTTTGCTCTGTGCCCACACATAGACTCTTCGTGCGAGCACTTGAATCGTGCAGCAAAATGGCTCGAACAATTGAGCATTGAGTTGACAAACCTGCTATTTATCTACCGAATGCACATTTTACTGGGATTCGATCATGAACTCGGTCTGCCGGTTGCATCATTACTCGGATTGCTCGATGTGATGATTTTCCCTGTAGGTTAGGAGATGAAAATGTAATTTGTCCTGTATATTAGTACACAGTGGCCTACATATGTTCAATAGGTACTGTGGTATCATTATTGTCCACCGGCAGCAAATGCTGGCAGGTGGAACATCCGACTCGGCATCCCGTCGAAAGATAGACAGCCTACTTGTAGAGGCATCGCCCTGCCTGCGAAGCACCAGGATGACTGTTTATAATCAGGTTGGGAATTGAACACAGACCAGACTGCTCAAAGCTGCTCAAAGGCAACCATGTTGGGAATATCTCAGTTATCCTGTCAACCCACAAACCAGCTGGGAAAACAAATATGGTTTAGTTGGTGCTCGATTGGGAGCGACAGCGATGCCTAAGCGTCGTCATTTTAACATCTCAAGCATCATCTGATGCACTTGCTCAGAGCTATTTATCAACTACAGCCATGTTGGCTCTCCGCCTCAAATACGTTGATACAAACAGTCATTACTCCTGACTGTCACCATGCTCGTGAGTTCCCCGTATTTTCATGATGACACTTGAAAGGGCAAAACTCCTGAACTAAACTTTGTCAACGATGTAATGCCTAATATATCATGCCTCTAGCTTTTGCTGCTTTCAACATCTTTAAACTCTTAAAGCTAGGAAAGCATGCATCCACAGATTTGTTATTTATGCACGAGGGAGTCATAACCATGCAAATGTAACAGTTCCCCTCACATGTCTGTGCAACAACTATAAATTGTGTAATGACATCTGATAATGGAGATGTACTTGGGTTGGATGTATGTAACAAGATGCTTGAGATATTTTGGACTGTGACAGTATTTTAACCTTGTTAAAAAAGGATAACATTCCTTGTCATGAACTCTTATGGTGAGCTGATGTCACCGAAGGTGAAGGAGGTTATGTTTTCACCCCTTTCTCTCTGTTTGTCTGTCTGTTGGTCTGTTTATTTGTGTACAGGATATCTGAAAAAGTTGTGTATGGAGCAGGCTGAAATTTTGTGGACAGGTTCGGTGTGTGACAAGGACGAACTGATTAGATTTTGATGAAGATCCGGATCCGACCACTAGAAATTTTAAAGTGATTCTTCACCATTGAGAGGTAGGGCTAAAATGATATATAGCATGATATCTCAAAAAGTTGTAGATGGATTTGGATGAAACTTGGCAGACATGTCGGGTGTTTCGCAAGGAGGAATTGTTTCGACTTCGGTGAAGATCCGATTCCGGATATGGATACGAGAGTTATTTAATCTTTAATTAAATAAACTTTAATGAAAGTGATTCTTCACCATTGAGAGATAGGGTCGAAAACGATATAGTACTGTATGTCATGATATTTCAAAAATTGTATTGGGCCTGATATGTTCTTGTGGATCAGGCATTACATGGCGGAGGTATGTACTCCATCGAGTGCACTTCTAGTTTGGATCTGTGACAATGGACTTTGGTCTGCTATTTTGTTTTTGGGAATCATAAAATAATCTTAATGCTAATAATTTTTACTTCCGCCACCGAAGGTGGACGGAGGTTGTGTTTCCACTCCTGTTTGTCTTTGTTTGTTTGTCTGTTGTGCTTGTGAGCAGAATATCTCAAAAAGTTACGGATGGATTTGGACAAAACTTGGTGGACAGTTTGGGTGTGTGACAAGGACGAATTGATTAGATTTTGGTTGAAGATCTGGATCCAGCTACGATAATTTTAAAGTGATTTTTCACAATTGAGAGAAAGGGCCAAAAACTATGGATACAGGGTGTTCCAGAAAGACCTGGACAACTTTTGGCTCGAAAGAGATATATTTGGTCCCACAAATGATACAATGATACCCTTTGTTTTAAATGATACAGAAAATCATAAAGTTTTCTTTATTTTCACGTCTGGTGGTTTAATTCAAAAGAAAATGGCGACTCCACGGGAGAAAGCTCACCCCGTTGAAGGGTTCATTGAGACAAGATCCGACACGCAAGTTCAGCGTAACTTCCGTACAAGGTATGGAAGGAATCCGCCATCACAGACTAGTATCAGAGAGTGGTACAAGGGGTTTAAAGAGATTGGAAGTTGTCAAAAACAGAAAAGTCCCGGTCGACCAAGTACAAATGCAGTCGACGTTGAACGAGAGCGTAAATCATTTCAACAAAGTCCCAGAAAATCAAATGGACGTGTATCCAGAAAACTGAGACAATCAACCACCACTGTACACAGCATTTTGCAAAAAAAGACTTAAGGTGCAGATTCTGTAAGAACTCAAACCAAATTACGGATCCAAATGCAAAGCATTTGCCTTGGAAATGCTCAGTCGCGTAGAGGATGACAGAGATTACCTGAAAAAGGTCATGCTCACAGACGAAGCTTACTTTCATGTATCAGGGAAGGTCAACCAGCACAATGTGAGGATCTGGGCCTCTGAAAACCCTTACGTGGTCATTGAACATATACATGACAGTCCAAAGATCAATGGGTGGTGTGGCCTTCTCCACAACCGCTTGGTGAGTTCATTTTTCTTTGTGGAGGATGCAGTGACCTCGACAATTTACATGAACATGTCAGAAGAATTCCTCTTCCCACGGATTGAAGACCTGTAACCCGATTTCATTTTTCAACAGGACGGCGCTCCCCCTCATTGGGACTAAGTTGTTCGAGCAGACCTGAATGAAAAATTTCCAGCTCGCTGGATTGGCCAAGACAGAACAACCGCCTGCCACGATCATCAGACATAACCCCCCTTGATTTTTTTTCTGTTGGGGTTTGTCAATGATGTGTACAACACCAAGCTGGCAAATCTGCAGGTTCTTTGTTTTGAGATCACAGCAGGCTGCTGCATGCGCACTGATGGATGCAAACATGCTGAGATGACCATGGCAAGAACTCGTGTACTGCCTTGATGTCCTGTGCATGACGAAGGGAGCTCATACTGAAGGCTGTTGTTGGTGTGCACAAAACTTTATGAGTTTCTGTATCATTCTGTATCACAAACCAAAGGGTATCATTGTATCATTTGTGGTTCGAAATATATTAACAACCAAAGTTGTCCGGGTGTTTCTGGAGCACCCTGCATAGCATGATATCTCAAAAAGTTGTGGACGGGTTATGATAATACGAGGTTGAATGAGTTGGTTAGGTGACAAGAACAAGCCAATTCGATTTTGGTTCAGGTTTGAGTCTAGATCCGACCTATCAGTGGGATAAAATAAGGAAACTGTTCAGCATTACGGGGGTATGTGCTCTCCCAAGTGTCGTTCTATTTTTTTTTCTGCATTGTCTATAATCTATATTATTATAAAAGGACCCGTGTCTGTCTGTCTGTCTGTCTGTCTGTCTGTCTGTCATGTTGTAACAAGAGAACGGATTAACAGATTTCAATGAATCAAACGACGGTGGATTCAGGGAACTCCCGTGAAGGTTTGTGATGCAAAAAAATAAATAAATAAAAAAGTCAGTTTGTGTGCATGGCTATAGACAAGGTCGGACAGACACATTAGAAAAGGTCGCCGGTATACCTTTGCACATACTCTAAAGACATAATTTTACAATGATCAGATGAACTATTTCCCTTAAACAAATACCTTAACACATCGCAGGTCTGCAGGGATATAAAATAAGAGGTTAATAATGGTATGTGGGAGATTAAAAAAAAAAATTGTTGGAGGGTTACTCAGCTTAACTCTTTAAGTTAAAGGGTTAGCAGATCGTAAGATCGCATGTATGCGGTATGTATGCAGTCTTATTATTTGCTGATATGTCTGGCAAATTTCAAGTTTCTCGTACAATTTCTTTAGTTTCGGCAATTAAAATAATGGCAATTAGTGCCAAGGATGTGAACGTGGCGGAAAACTTGAGTAAAGAAGAAATCCGAAGCCTTGTTAGATTCCTGGCGATGCAAAAGAAAAATGCACAAAAAAGGCAGCAATCAATTTTTGGAAACCTGTCTTTGTCTGCAGTTGAAAAACGTTCACTGGTGGGTATTGTCCTTTCTGTGGGTATAAACAGATGGGCACGACGGATCACATTTAGACCGCCGACCCCCCTCCCAACAATGCAAGGAGAAAGTTACTGTTATTGATTAATTATTGCTTCACGGTCTGCCAATCCCAGTTCACGAAGTATACAGAGTCGGGAATACCCAAGTGACGAATGTCTCAAATTGTCGCTGAGGATCTTGGGGAAAGGAAGGTAATGGCGAAATGGGTGCCAAACATCTTTATGGAGAAGCAGAAGTTTCATACAGTTGCTGTATTTTTTTTTTGTACATGAAGTCGAGGCTCATAGAAGAGCTAGGACACAGAACATAACAGAAGAAGAAGAACATAGGGGAAAGAGGGAAACACACCAACAGCAAGGTAGAGGGACACTTTGAGAAAGAATGAGCATGGGAAAATATCAAATCAAGGGGTTGGGGGAGGATGACACATTGGCTTAACGTAGTGTAGTAGATGGTAGAAAAATCGTGCAAATTATGATACAAGCATCAAATTTGGCATTTCTGTTCTGCAGGGCTTTCTGATCAAATCTGCCTGATCGGCCATTTGAAAATCCAAATTTTTTCAAAATTTGGATTTTCAAATGGCCGATCAGGCAGATTTGATTAGAATCCCCTGGAGAACAAATGTGCCAAATTTGATGCTTGTATCATAATTTGCACGATTCCTCTCAAAAATTGCTGTTATCTGCCCCACTATACTAGCTGAATACAATCTCAAACACTGCAAGAAGAGTAAGAGATAAACTGGGGACAAAACAGAAATACCTGTATAATGAAAAAGAGGGTGAGAAATAGGGGGGGAAACGCAATTTTCTCACTTCTCATGTCTATGGAACCACCTCCGAGAGGCTTTCCCCCCACTCTTTACTCCAGGGCTTCAAAGCAACCTGTGCACCACTACTTCTTGTCATCTCCCAAACGAACCCATGATATTTATGCCCCCATTAACCATTCCTAACCCAACCCGCTTACTTGCTCGTTTCAGGGTTTTTTTTCTCTCACTCTACTTTTCATGTTCGTTATTCGCTTGCTGGTTGTACCCAATTGTTGCCCTGCTACTACACTGTCAATGTAACCTTGCTCTTCCATGAGCCTCAAAGTTTGTTTTCCTCCACCACATTGGGATGGCGGGAAGGATTAAGGACACGAACAAAGACAGTGCTGTATGAACGCAATGGCAGATTAACTTTGCAAGCGATCCAGCAATGAAACGAAGCAAGAGAAGTCGAAGCTGTATTGGAGAAGGACATTTGGAAATTAGGATATAAAGTTACATGTTTGAAAATTGTTATTTAAGATTTGAGATGATGGAGTGAGAGGGGAGATGAGGAAAAAGTATTTTGGACTGAATGACTTTTTATTATTACTGGCGGGCATTCCTGCCCTCCAGGCAGGAGTACCTTTCTCGGCCTACCTTCGTTTGGGCAATGTGCTGCGGCACATTCTTGGAAATGCACTTTATAATTTTGTCAATTTTGGTTCTTGGTACTCAAAGCCAGGCTCACGGACCGTACCTGACCCCGGAGTTTATGGGTTTATCGGAGCTCTGGCCAGAACATGTGCTGGAGTATGTGCGCTGGAGTGAGGCGGAAGTACGTGCTTGTCTGCTGACCTTAAGGCCTGTAGTGGGATTGTAACCAGAGGTAGAACCGGGTTTGGAACCTCTAAGTAAGCCCAATAACTTCAATATCAATTGTGGAGTTTCAGTGACATCCATGTTTGCTCCATTTATAGTAAAGATTTGGTGTCGTTTTGAAAAGAAAGAAGGAAATGATAGAATGGTTTTGAGACAGAGTGGAAAATGATGGGTTTGATGAAAGATTATGTTTAGCAACTGGTGGATAAGAGAGCATGTCCTGTCAACCACGTGACCAACAAGGAACGACATTAGACCATGAAAACATCAGATAAGGGGCCTTTGGTCGAGTTTTCTTTTTGATGTTGTAGTTTTGTTGTAGAAGGTATAAAGAAGGAGTTTGGGCAATGGTGGGAATTGGGATGGAGAGATGATTGGAGTAGGCACGTCAAGAGGTTGTGCAGATCGGGGATGGGAAGGTGGAGGGTTTTGGTGGGAGGATTGAATTGAGTCGGTCCAACTAGCCAATGCAGACACAATAGATAAAATAAAGAAACGGGCACACAAAAGACACGGCAATGAGCACACAATACGAACACCAATTGAGGGCACCGGAGACATATCCGGAATGCTTTATAACTTTGTAAGCCAGTCACTCTGGGAAGAGACCAGAAACTGGAAGGAGTTCCCCTCTGGGAAGATGACGGTTTCTTGGAATGCATCATTGCTGAAGATTAAACCTGGTGCCACAACTATGAGCCTGAACTGTAGCCGCATTGGGTAGAATGGGAAGTGCTGACACCTCCATGTCTGAAAAAGCTGAAACTCCCAATAAATTAGCTTCATGATGCTTCACATCATGAGTTACAACCACAATGGAATTTTACTAAACTCGCCAGTTCCACAGGGGTTATCAGTGAGTGCAGGTGAGATGGGTTGTAGCAGTACTAAACTAGGTGGTTCTATTGGGGGAAACATTAATTTACCATGTGGCTTTTGGTTGATTAGGTGAGATTATGAAGTATACAAAAATGTCAAGCTCTTCTGACTTTCCCCATGGCAATGCTTTGGCTCATGTAAAACTCATTTTCAACAACCTGTTGAACAACCCCACCTTATTCACCAGATTGAAGTCCATGTAACTTCCACTCATCCCCCAATGGGAAAACATTTTTCACCCACTGCAGCCATGTCCATTATGTTAAGAACACTTCGCAAGGAAGGCTTTAATGCTGAGATGGTTCAATTTGTTGAATGCCGGATGAGGTGTATCCAGACATTATTGATGTAGAATAATGTGATGGGAATGCAATTTGTCAATAATGCAATTATCTATGTGGGGAGGTGACAGAACTTAAGGGACGACCCTTGTACATTTTATAGATGGTCTTCTCTCTCTAATCGAGTGCAGCCTGTGGCTGCTGGTTGCATCATTGGTTGGGACGTGGCTATGCCGCTGATGCAGTGTCGCCCTTACCAGTGCACTGGTGCTCATTTTGCCGACCTCGGAAGGATGACAGGTGAGTCAACCTCCTGGTGTATTTTTAATTCAGTGGCCAACAGGGCTTAACTCATGACCCGAGGATCCCAAGCCAGCACCCGAACCACTAAGCCAACACCAGGCTTATAGATGGTCTTCAACTCCTGGGAATAAGATGGCGTGATGCAAATGGCAGCAGGTGGCAGGTTTTGGGGAATCATCATGCTTGGAAGACGTTCCATCTGCGTCTGAGCTTGCACGGCCTTTCATCGCACCACCCTCTGACATATTGAGCTAATTTGAATCATGCATGTTCTGCACTTCTTGGGATACGTAGTAAGAGGTTATGTAAATATACAGAAGCATTCATTATTCCCAGGAAGGTGAGATATTTTTGAAGAATCAGGTTGCATTTCACCGAAACAACTTCCAGGATTTGGACAGTATTTTCTACGTCGCGGTCATCTTCAGAACTCCAATTGATTTCCCAGATGACATTTTTCTTTTCGTGTAGTCTCCTTCGGTGGGCATTCAAAGGTGCAGCAAGGCTCCCTGGAGGCCTAGAATATGTCTTCATTGGATCTTCATTGGATCTTCTTCTCCTTCTTCTCCTTCTTCTCCTTCTTCTTGCATTATCGTGGTGTTTTATTCGGAGCTTTATTTTTGTGGGAGTTTTATTCTGTGGAACCTTTTGTGGGGGTAACAATGTAGCTATGGACATTTATAAATTGTCGTCGTATATTACTTTCTCTTTCACGATCTCGTGTGAGTTTGATGACTGCTTTGACTATAATCCGTCATCATGGATGGTTTTTTGCAGGCAGGGCATTGCATCAATGAGTACGCCATTCTTCAGAAGGGACATTAAGCCTGCTGTCCCATTTCGATAGCACTCATTTGCAGACAGACTTCAGGACACTTTTCAAAAAAGGAGAATGACAATTGTTCCTGTACCCTTGCCAAATTTGAATTAGTTTGTGGTTTAGTACTGTTTTGGCAGCATCCTGCAATGGAAGGATTACCTGTTCAATGTTTGTTTATTCTTCTTTTTATTTATTTTTTAAACAGTATCTGAGGCTCACAGTGAAGCTGACACACACACACACACACACACACACACACACGTCATACATGGACAGACTGACAAATACACAAGACCCAACACAGGACTGTGACATGAGACAAATGCAGCCACTGAGCTTGGAGGAAGCACCATCACTTCCTGGGGGACTCTGGGTATCAGTGACATCACAGCAATGGCATCATCTTTCTCACCACATTCAGCAGGGCAATTCCTCCGAAGGAATTTCCCCCTCCCCATGGTTACCAAACCAAAGGATGTTTGGCCATGCACTATCCTTTTTTAAATGCTTAATGTCAAGCAAGAAAGTAGCACGTACCATTTTTAAAGTCTTTGGTATGATTTGGCTGTGGGTTGAACTGAACCCCTGACCTTCCAGACTCAGAGCAGACGCTCTAACCATTACACCACCGAGTCTGATTTGGATGGCATGATTATTCCTGTGATATCTAATGGTAATAGCATTTATAATGTTTTGGTGATTGTTGCCCTTCACAACCACAGATGGCCATTCACATATGACGGGCATGTATCTGGGAACATGAATTTGGCTTTAATGTAAGAGCTGCTGCAAAGACAACGACTACACTCTGCAATGGCAAGCGAAGTAACTTGTTGTCAAGGAATATCTGTGAAGACCAGAACACTTTCTATCCACAGTTTGGCAGCAATTTGGGATTTGCCACTTTTACCCTGCGTACTCTTTTCTAATGACACCATAAGATCTTTACCGTCCACAAACTAATGCCAGCAGATGGAACACCTGGCTTAACATCCATCCGAGGGACTGAGCACTTTGTGATGCAGCCCCCTGCCTGCGAAGCACCAATCCGACAGTTTTATAGTCGGGTCGGGATTTAAACCCATACTATCCAGCTCAAAAGTAAATATGCTGCTCTGCACCATACTTTCACCAGCAGGCTGTCAGACTGGTAGTAGTAGTAGTGTAAAAGTGTACCAAAGTTGTGGGATCGATTACGTATAGTCGTGAGTTATTTGCCAGAGCGAATGACAAGGCCTCCAGTTGCTCTACCCCAAATACTTCGCTGTTCGGCTTCATTACGTCCAACTTTCAACGCCCCTGAGATCATTCGTTTTTATAAAGGTCCAGGGTGTTGTTCCACGATGTTCCTGCTTTCATCATCTTGTCTTCATGCAGTGTTCTTTCTTTCTTTTTTTCCTACCTGCGGAAATATACAAGGTGGTCAGAGCTATGGGTCGGTGTTATCATGGAGCCGTGGATGATTCTTCATGTCCTCATTAATGAACCAGAATCGGTTCGCTCAAGCACTGCACAAAATTGAAACCTTTAAATCTTGGGTGGTGTGGTAACGGTTTCGTTTTGTTTTTAGTTTAATTTTTTTAATCAACTTTTTTTTCTTTTTTTTGTCATCAAAGTTTGTCATGAATGTATTTGGAGTTTTGTTTCACTGACTTTAATGGAGTCTTGTTGAAATGACTTCTTTTTAGATCCTTGTGGAGGATCTCGAAGTCTTACTCACGTTGTTGTTCTTCATCTTCTTCTTGTGGACTTTTTTGTTTCACAGCCTACAGTTTTCATCGAAACTTCCTCAAACTTGCACTATATATGGAAAAATTCCCTGCGCAGACAGTAACCATCTCCGATTTTGAAAATTCCTCTAGAAAAAAAAGTTATGACGTCAAAATATCTCCGCTAATGGGAATCGCCTAAAAAATTATCTCCGAAACTAGGCAAGCTTTTTGAATTCTGTTTGCGGAATCGAACAGGCATTAGCAGAGATTAATTACCGCACATATGATACATCACTATGACGTCATATCAATTTTATGACGTCATTCCTATTTTTGACATTTTTGTTTCAAACCCAGAGTTTTCATCGGATCTTCGTGAAACTTGCCATGTATATGCAGAAAGCCCACGCGCAGGCAGTAACCATCTCCGATTTTGGAAATTCTTCCTAGAAAAAAGTTGACGTCATAATATCGCCGCTAATGGAAATCGCCTATACCATTATCTCCGAAACTAGGCAAGCTGTTTGAAATTTTTTTGCGGGAATCAAGCCTGGCATTAGCACAGATAACACTGGGCTGCATTTGAAATATTTTTTTCAGAGGCTAGGTTTTCTCAACGTCCTTATATGTTTTTGCATGCTGAATTCAGAAATGTATCAAATTTTGCTCAATCAGGTCAAGTTTTTTTTTCTATCTCAATTTTAAGGAAAAAAAATAATCAAAAATTTTTGTTTTTTAATTCAAAATCAGACTTACATTGACAGAAAATGTACAAACTATACATATAATGACGCACAAGTACACTTAATGTGGAAGAAAGTGCCTTCTCAATTACTTTCATTTCAATTTCAGAAAAATATAGATAAATCGTTGTTTCTGGCAACACCCAACTTCAGTTGCTCCAGCAGTCGCTGTTTTCCTTCGTCCTTTCAATGTTGAATTTCACATTAACGGTACTTGTGCGTCATTTATATATAGTTTGTACATTTTCTGTCAATGTAAGTCTGATTTTGAATTTAAAAAATGCCCTAATTAAAAAAAACAAAAATTTTGATTATTTTTTTCCTTAAAATTGAGATAGCATAAAAACTTGACCTGATTAAGCGAAATGAGATACATTTCTAAATTCAGCATGCAAAAATTATATAAGGACCATTGAGAAAACCTAGACCTCTGAAATGACGCAGACCAGTGTAATTTATCGCAAACCTGATACGTCACGATGACGTCATATTCGTTTTTATGACGTCATCA
>CM068966.1:70992464-71027324 GCA_035128595.1 Eptatretus atami | reverse complement strand
ATCTGAAATGGAGATGTACTTGGGTTGGATGTATGTAACAAGATGCTTAGATATTTTGGACTGTGACAGTATTTTAACCTGTTAAAAAAGGATAACATTTCTTGTCATGAACTCTTATGGTGAGCTGATGCAACCGAAGGTGAAGGGGTTATGTTTTCACCTTTCTCTCTGTTTGTCTGTCTGTTGGTCTGTTTATTTGTGTACAGGATATCTGAAAAAGTTGTGTATGGAGCAGCTGAAATTTGTGGGACAGGTCGGTGTGTGACAAGGACGAATGATTAGATTTTGATGAAGATCCGATCCGACCACTAGAAATTTTAAGTGATTCTTCACCATTGAGAGTAGGGCTAAAATGATATATAGCATATATCTCAAAAAGTTGTAGATGGATTTGGATGAAACTTGGCAAGACATGTCGGGTGTTTCGCAAGGAGGAATTGTTTCGACTTCGGTGAAGATCCGATTCCGGATATGGATACGAGATTATTAATTTTAATTAAATAAACTTTAATGAAAGTGATTCTTCACCATTGAGAGATAGGGTCGAAAACGATATAGTATACTGTATGTCATGATATTCAAAATTGTATTGGGCCTGATATGTTCTTGGGATCAGGCATTACATGGCGGAGGTATGTACTCCATCGAGTGCACTTCTAGTTTGGATCTGTGACAATGGACTTTGGTCTGCTATTTTGTTTTTTGGGAATCAAAAAATAATCTTAATGCTAATAATTTTTACTTCCGCCACCGAAGGTGGACGGAGGTTGTGTTTCCACTCCTGTTTGTCTTTGTTTGTTTGTCTGTTGTGCTTGTGAGCAGAATATCTCAAAAAGTTACGAGGATTTGGACAAAACTTGGTGGACAGTTTGGTGTGTGACAAGGACGAATTGATTAAGATTTTGGTTGAAGATCTGGATCAGCTACGATAATTTTAAAGTGATTTTTCACAATTGAGAGAAAGGGCAAAAACTATGGATACAGGGTGTTCCAGAAAGACCTGGAAACTTTTGGCTCGAAAGAGATATATTTGGTCCCACAAATGATACAATGATACCCTTTGTTTTAAATGATACAGAAAATCATAAAGTTTCTTTATTTTCACGTCTGGTGGTTTAATTCAAAAGAAAAATGGCGACTCCACGGGAGAAAGCTCACCCCGTTGAAGGTTCATTGAGACAAGTCCGACACGCAAGTTCAGCGTACTTCGTACAAGGTATGGAAGGAATCCGCCATCACAGACTAGTATCAGAGAGTGGTACAAGGGGTTAAAGAGATTGGAAGTTGTCAAAACAGAAAAGTCTCGCGGTCGACAAGTACAATGCAGTCGACGTTGAACGGAGCGTAAATCATTTCAACAAAGTCCAGAAATCAAATGGACGTGTATCCAGAAAACTGAGACAATCAACCACCACTGTACACAGCATTTTGCAAAAAAGACTTAAGGTGCAGATTCCTGTAAGAACTCAAAACCAAATTACGGATCCAAATGCAAAGCATTTGCCTTGGAAATGCTCAGTCGCGTAGAGGATGACAGAGATTACCTGAAAAGGTCATGCGCCACAGACGAAGCTTACTTTCATGTATCAGGGAAGGTCAACCAGCACAATGTGAGGATCTGGGCCTCTGAAAACCCTTACGTGGTCATTGAACATATACATGACAGTCCAAAGATCAATGGGTGGTGTGGCCTTCTTCCACAACCGCTTGGTGAGTTCATTTTCTTTGTGGAGGATGCAGTGACTCGACAATTTACATGAACATGTCAGAAGAATTCCTCTTCCACGGATTGAAGACCTGTAACCCGATTTCATTTTTCAAACAGGACGGCGCTCCCCTCATTGGGACTAAGTTGTTCGAGCAGACCTGAATGAAAAATTTCCAGCTCGCTGGATTGGCCAAGCAGAACAACCGCCTGCCACGATCATCAGACATAACCCCCTTGATTTTTTTTCTGTGGGGTTTGTCAATGATGTGTACAACACCAGCTGGCAAATCTGCAGGTTCTTTGTGTTTGAGATCACAGCAGGCTGCTGCATGCGCACTGATGGATGCAAACATGCTGAGATGACCATGGCAAGAACTCGGTACTGCCTTGATGTCCTGTGCATGACGAAGGAGCTCATACTGAAGGCTGTTGTTGGTGTGGCACAAAACTTTATGAGTTCTGTATCATTCGTATCACAAAACCAAAGGGTATCATTGTATCATTTGTGGTTCGAATATATTAACAACCAAGTTGTCCGGGTGTTTCTGGAGCACCCTGCATGCATGATATCTCAAAGTTGTGGACGGGTTATGATAATACGAGGTTGAATGAGTTGGTTAGGTGACAAGACAAGCCAATTCGATTTTGGTTCAGGTTTGAGTCTAGATCCGACCTATCAGTGGAGGTAAAATAAGGAAACTGTTCAGCATTACGGGGGTATGTGCTCTCCCAAGTGTCTCGTTCTATTTTTTTTTTTCTGCATTGTCTATAATCTTATAATTATTATAAAAGGACCCGTGTCTGTCTGTCTGTCTGTCTGTCTGTCTGTCTGTCATGTTGTAAAAGAGAACGGATTAACAGATTTCAATGAATCAAACGACGGTGGATTCAGGAACTCCCGTGAAGTTGTTGTGATGCAAAAAAATAAATTAAATAAAAAAGTCAGTTGTGTGTGCATGGCTATAGACAAGGTCGGACAGACACATTAGAAAAGGTCGCCGTATACCTTTGCACATACTCTAAAGACATAATTTTACAATGATCAGATGAACTATTTCCCTAAACAAATACCTTAACACATCGCAGGTCTGCAGGGATATAAAATAAGAGGTTAATAATGGTATGTGGAGATTAAAAAAAAAAAATTGTTGGAGGGTTACTCAGCTTAACTCTTTAAGTTAAAGGGTAGCAGATCGTAAGATCGCATGTATGCGGTATGTATCACATTATTATTTGCTGATATGTCTGGCAATTTCAAGTTTCTCGTACAATATTCTTTAGTTCGGCAATTAAAATAATGGCATTAGTGCCAAGGATGTGAAGTGGCGGAAAACTTGAGTAAAGAAGAAATCCGAAGCCTTGTTAGATTCCTGGCGATGCAAAAGAAAATGCACAAAAAAGGCAGCAATCATTTTGGAAACCTGTCTGTCTGCAGTTGAAAAACGTTCACTGGTGGGTATTGTCTTTCTGTGGGATAAACAGAATGGGCACGACGGATCACATTTAGCCGCCGACCCCCCTCCCAACAATGCAAGGAGAAAGTTACTGTTATTGATTAATTATTGCTTACGTCTGCCAATCCAGTTCACGGAAGTATTACAAGAGTCGGGAATACCCAAGTGACGAAGTCTCAATTGTCGCTGAGGATCTTGGGGAAAGGAAGTAATGGCGAAATGGGTGCCAAACATCTTTATCGGAAAGCAGAAGTTTCATACAGTTGCTGTATTTTTTTTTTGTACATGAAGTCGAGGCTCATAGAAGAGCTAGGACACAGAACATAACAGAAGAAGAAGAACATAGGGGAAAGAGGGAAACACACAACAGCAAGGTAGAGGACACTTTGAGAAGAATGAGCATGGGAAAATATCAAATCAAGGGGTTTGGGGAGGATACACATTGCTGTAACGTAGTGTAGTAGATGGTAGAAAAATCGTGCAAATTATGAATACAAGCATCAATTTGGCATTTCTGTTCTGCAGGGCTTTCTGATCAAATCTGCCTGATCGGCCATTTGAAAATCCAAATTTTTTCAAAATTTGGATTTTCAAATGCGCGATCAGGCAGATTTGATTAGAATCCCCTGGAGAACAAATGTGCAAATTTGATGCTTGTATCATTAATTTGCACGATTCCTCTCAAAAATTGCTGTTATCTGCCCACTATACTAAGCTGAATACAATCTCAAACACTGCAAGAAGAGTAAGAGATAAACTGGGGACAAAACAGAAATACCTGTATAATGAAAAAGAGGGTGAGAAATAGGGGGGGAAACGCATTTTCTCACTTCTCATGTCTATGGAACCACCTCCGAGAGGCTTTCCCCCACTCTTTACTCCAGGGCTTCAAAGCAACCTGTGCACCACTACTTCTTGTCATTCCCAAACGAACCCATGATATTTATGCCCCATTAACCATTCCTAACCACCCGCTTACTTGCTCGTTTCAGGGTTTTTTTTCTCTCACTCTACTTTCATGTTCGTTATTCGCTTGCTGTGGTTGTACCAATTGTTGCCCTGCTACTACACTGTCAATTGTAACCTTGCTCTTCCATGAGCCTCAAGTTTGTTTCTTCACCACATTGGGATGGCGGAAGGATTAAGGACAACGAACAAAGACAGTGCTGTATGAACGCAATGGCAGATTAACTTTGCAAGCGCAATCCAGCAATGAAACGAAGCAAGAGAAGTCGAAGCTGTATTGGAGAAGGACATTTGGAAATTAGGATAATAAAGTTACAGTTTGAAAATTGTTATTTAAGATTTGAGATGATGGAGTGAGAGGGGAGATGAGGAAAAAGTTTATAAATATTTTATAATAATAATATTTATAATTTTTATAAATTTTTATATAAATAATTAAATATATTGATAATTATTGGATATTTATAATTATAATTAGTATAATTTTATATTTAAAATTAAATATTTTTTATATTAATTTATTTTATTAATTTAATATTAATTTATATATTTTTTTCATATAATTTTAATATTATATATAATATTTATTTTTATATTAGATTTTTTAAATAATTATTAAAATTTAAATTAATTATTTTATTTATTATTATAATGATAAAACAAATATAAAATAATTTTATTAATAATTATAATTATTGTATTATTTTAATTAATTGATTTTTATATATTTAATGTTAATATATATAAAAATTATTTTAATCTATATATATATTTTAAAATTATATAGTAATTTTATTATTAATATAATACATTTATTATAATAGAAATTTATTATATATTTTTTTATAAAATAATTATTAATTAAATTATTAATTAATAATATAATAAAAATATTTATTTATAATTAATTAATTATATTTATTATTAATTTATACTTTATATAATTTAATATTAAAATGTTATAATTTATTTTATTAATAAATTTATTTTATTTATTATTATTTAATTTTAAATTTTTTAATATTTTTTTATAATTATATTATTTATATTATTTTATAAAATATAAATTTAATTTATATTATATTAATTATATTATTTAATTGTTTTTATTTTATATATTATTTTATTTATTTTTTTCTTAATTTATTATATTTATTTTAAAATAAATAATTTGTAAAAATTTTATAAATTAATTTATTTTAATATAAATTTTATATATTTTAAATATATCTTATTAAGGTTAATATTTATTTAATATATACATAAATATAAATATTGTTTATAATTATTATATTTTATTAATAATTATTAATATTATTATTACAAAATTATTATATATTATATTTATATTTATTTTATTATTATTTTTAATATTAATTAATATTATATTTATTTATTTATTATTTATATTTTTATATATATATTGAATTATATAATATTTATAATAAATTTATATATATATAAATATATTATATATATTTTAATATTTATTAAATTTTTTATTTTTTTATTATACATTTTAATAAAAATATAATTTTTAAAATAAATTATAAATTAAAATTTTTTATGATTAGATATTTTTTTAAATTATAATATTTTTTTTAATTATTTAATATTATATTAAAATTAAATTAATTTAATTTTTATAGTTTTATATATTTAATTTTAAATTTTTATTATAATATTATATTATATTATTATTATATTTAAGTTTAATTTTATTAATTTATTTTTTATAATTTAAATTTAAAATTTTTTATTTTAAATTATATATATGAATTATTATTTAATAAAAAATTTAAAATTATAATTAATTAATATAATAAATAATATTTTATTTATTATATATTTATTATTAAAATTTTATATTTATTTTAATTAAAAAAATATTTAAATATAATTTTATAATATATAAAT
Organism: Eptatretus atami; assembly: GCA_035128595.1. NCBI lineage: Eukaryota > Metazoa > Chordata > Myxini > Myxiniformes > Myxinidae > Eptatretus > Eptatretus atami. Next base: position 71,021,279 of record CM068966.1, on the reverse strand, counting down.
TTTATGTAATTTTTTATTATATTATTTTTTTATTAAAATTTTTTTTTTATATTTAAAAAATTTTTTAAATCTTACATATTAGATATTAATAATTTTATTATATAATATAATTTATATTTTATATTATATTATTATTGATATGAATTAATTTATTTATTTTTAATTACTTTTTCTTAAATATTCATTATTAATAATTATAAAATTTTATTTATTATTTAATATTAAAATAATTAAAATTATATTTTAAATATATTTTATTTATAAAAAATTATTTTTTTTTTTTATAATAAATATTTTATTTTTTTAATATAAATTATAAATTAATTTAAAATTAATTTATAATTTAAATAAATAATAATATATATTAATTGTATTTTTTTATTTATGTATATTATGTAAATATAATATTTTATTAATTTATATATTATATTTTTTTTTATAGTTATAATTATTATTAATTTTAATTTTAAATAGAATTTATTATTTTTATTATTATTATATTATGTTAAAGTATTATTTTATTTTATAATTAATTTTAATTTATTTTATTTATTTATTTTATAATTAATTATTAATTATTGTTAAATGTAATTATTTTATTAAAATTTATAAAAATATAATTTTAAATAATTAATATTTTATAAAAAATAAATTATTATAAAAATTAATTTTAAAATTATAAAGTAATTTTTAAATTTAATATTATTTAAATCATATTAATTAATTAATATTATTTTATATATTTATAATTATATTTATTTATATTTTATAAAAATTAATTATTTTATTTATAATTAATATAAATTTTTAATTTTAAATTAATTTTTATTTAATTATATAAATTAAATAATTATAATAAATATTTTTATATATGTAATGTATTTATATAATATAATATATTATTATAATATTGTTTTTATTTTAACTATTTTAATTTTTATTATATTAATTAAAATTTATTATATATATTAATATATATAATAAATTTATTAAATAATATTTATTTAATATTTATTAAAATTTCTAATAGTATAATTTTATTTTTTATTTTAATATTATTTATATTTTATTTAATTATTTTAAATAATTGTATATTTTTTTTTTTTTAATTTAATATTTATTTTTAATTAATAAAATTATTATTAAATTAATTTATTTTAAAAAATAATTTACATTATTATTTATAAATAAATTTTATATAATTTATTTAAAATATATTTAATAATTTTAATATATAAATATAGTTTAAAAATTTTATAATATTTATTAATATATATATTATATATATAAATATTATTTTATTGTTATATAATATAATTTAATAAAAAATTTAATAAAATATAAATATTTTAATATTTATAAAATATTAAATAATAATTATAATATAATTTCATTATTTTTTAATTAAGGTATAATTTTTTATATTAATTAATTTTATTTTATATACTTATATTTTTTATATAAAAATATTTAATTATTATTATATTATGATTTTTATATTATTATTTTTAAATTTTATTATTATAATTATGAAATTATATTAAAAAATATATTATCTTATAATATTTTAATAATTAATTTTAATTATAAAATTAAATAATATAATTAATTTATATATTTAATTATTTTATTAATTATTTTTTTAAATTTAATTTATAATAAAAATATTATATTATTTATTAATAATCTATATAAATTTTATAATTATTTGTAAATTTATTATTTCTAAATATTTTTTTTAAATTTAATTAAAGTATTTTATTATATTTATATTATTTTAATTTTTATTTTTATATAATATTTTATATTTTTAAGTATTTTATTTTTTTATTTTTTATAATATATAAATTTTATAGTAAAAAATTATAAATATTATTTATTTTATAGTATTATTTTATATTATAATTTAATTATAATATAATTTTATATTTTATATATTTAATTATTTTTATTAATAATATATTTATTATATAAATTTTTAAATTTAAAAATTATATATATTTTATTATTTAAAAAATTATAATTATTTAATATTATTTAAAATTTTTATTTTAAATTAATATTAATAATAAATTATTTTGTGTTTAATTTTTATTATTTTATTATTTTAATTATAAATTTATAATTTATTATTTAATATTCAATTATTTAATATGTAATTTATATTATTATAATATATATTATTATTAAATATATTAATTGTATATTTTTTTAATATTTATATAATAATATTTTATTTTATATATAAATTATTTAATATTATTATTATCATAATAATTTTAAAAATAATTTGTTATAGTTGAATTATAATTTTTTATAATAATATTAATGTTATTAATTAATTTTATTATGTATATTTTTTATTAATTTTAGTAAATTTACATTTAGTTATTTTAAAATTTTATATATTAAATTTATATTTTTTTTTAATTTTTTTAAAATTTATTAATTATTTAATTAATTATATAATAATAATAATAAATAATAATCGTTAGTAAATTATTTTCAAATATTAATAATTATTTAATTATTATTATTTTTATAATGTATAAAATATTTAATAATTTAAAAAAATATTATATTTTATATATTATTAAATAATATTTTTTATTAAAATTAAATTTTTATTATTATTATAATAATTTTATTTAAAATAAATTATTATATATAATTATATTATTGATTAATTTTAATTATAAATATATATTATTATAAAATAAATTAATAATATATAATTTTAAATATTAATTTATTAATAAATTTTTTAAATAAATATATTTTATATGGATTTTTTATAATTATTTATAATTATAAATTTAATCTTTATATTTTAATTATATTTTTATTCTATATTATATTTTTTATTAATTTTTTTTTATTTTAATAATTAATATTTATAAATAAATATATATTTAATATTATTATTTTTTAATTAAAAAATTAAAAATATATTATTTCTTAATTATTTTATTTAAAATATATAATTTATATTTAATATTTAATTATTATTTTAAAATTATTATATTAAATTATTTTTTAAAAAATATATTATTATTATATTATTATTATTTATTTTAATAATATATATTATATTTTTAAATATGAAAAATAATTTTTTTTTAATAATTATATATAATTAAAAAATTATTTTTTAAATGATTAATATTATATTATTTTAATTCAATATATTAAAAAATAAATAAATTTTATATATATTATAATTTAATTTAAATAATTGTAATTTTGTTTATAATTTAATTATATATTATATTTTTATTAAACATTTTTATTTATATTTAATTTTTTATATTTATATTTTATTTTTATTAATATATATTTAATATTTTATTTAATTTTAAATCATTATTTATAATATAATATAATTTATAAATTAATATAATATAAATTTTATAATTATTTATTATTTTTTATTATTATTATATAATATATTATTAAATTTAATATATGTTATACTTATTTATATTTAATTATTTAATTTCTAATTAATTTATTTTTTTTTATAATATTTTATATTTTATAAAATTGTTATTATCATGTAATTTATTAATTTTAATTTTTTTTATTAATATATAAGATATAATTAATTTAATAATTTTTTAATTAATAAATATTTATATATACTATTTTTAATTTTTATTAATATTTAATATTTTTATAATATATTGTTTATTATTTATAATAATTTATTTTTTTATGAATAAATATTTATAAATTTTAATATTTTATATTATTATTATTATATAATATTTATTAAGTTATTATTTTCATTAATATTTAATAAATTTTAATATATATAAATTCATAAAAAATTAATATTATTTAATATTTTAATTATATTTCAATATTTTATTTAATATTATTAATTTTAATATTTTTATTAACATTAAATATTAAAAATATTAATTTATTAATTATAATATAAATTTATTATTAATTTTATGATAATTTATTTATTTATATAAATTTATTTATATATTAAATATTTTATTAATTTTTAAATTTATTAAAATATTTAAAATTAATTTTATATATAAATTATTGAAATATTTTTTATATATATTATTTTTTTTTTAATTTTAAAATATGTATTAAAAATTAAATATAATTTTTTATTTAAATATAATAATTTAATATTATATATTAATTTTTAATTATTTTAAAAAATATATATATTTTTTTTATAAGATTATATTTTTAATTTTTTAATTTATTTATTGTATAATTTAAAAATTTATTTATTTATATTTTATTATTTTAATTTTATTAAATTATAAAAATATAATTTTTTAATTTTAAATTTTTTTTATATTAATTCTATTTTAATTATAATTATATTTTTCAATAATTTAAATATTATATAAATATTTTAATAATAAATTAATAAATTTATTTAATATAATTTATATTTTATTAATAAATATTAATATATTATTAATTTATAATTTTTAGATTATATTCTATATAATTTAAATTTATATTTATTAATTTAATATTTATTAATTTATTATTTTTATAATTTAAATTAATAATTATTTTATATATTTATAAAATTATAATTATTATATTTTATTTAATTATTTAATATTTTATTTTATTTTAATTTTATATAAATTATTTTAATATTAATTATTTATTTTAATATTTAATTAATTAAAAAATATTATATAATTCTAAGTTATTAAATATTTAATATAAATTTAATTTAGTATTTAATATTAATTATATTTATATTTTATTAATTAAAATGATTAATAAATTAAATTTAAATATAATTTTTTTATTATTTTATAATATTAGTTATATTATTTTTAATTTTTTTTAATATTATTATAAATATTATTTTTGATAAATATTATTAAATAAATTTATTTATATTATTGATTTTATTTATAATTATTTATATAAATAAATTTATTTTTTAATTAATTTTAAATTTATTATTTATTTTGTATTTTTTTATATTATTTTATAAATTATTGTATTCTATTTTATTATTTTATTTTAAAAATTAATATTTATTTATTTTTAATTTATTTTATAAAATATATTATATTATATAGTTTAATTTATATACATTTATTATTATTATTATTTAATTTATTTTTAAGTAATTTTATATTTTAATAAATTATTATTAAATTATATTTTTTTATTTATTACAAAATTTTATTTATTATTAATTATTAATTAAAAATTTATTATTATATAATAATCTTATTTAATTATATTTATATTTAATTATTATAATAATATTTTTAAAATATTATAATAAAAAATATCAATTTATAAAATATGATATCAATTTATTATATTGTGATTTTTAAATAAATAATTTAATATCATATATAAATATATTAATTTTTATTATTTTTATAAATTTTAAAATATATATTTTATTTTATATTAAATTTTATGTTTTTTTATTAATTTTTGGATTAATATTATATTATATTATTTTTTAAATTTTATATATTAATTTATAATATATTATATTATTTTAATAAAAATTTTATAAAAATATTTAATAAATAATAATTATGTTATATTTGTTTATTATCTATATATTTTTAAAATATTATTATTTTAAATTTAATATAAATTTAATATTTTATTAAATTATTTTTTTAATAATTAATATTAGTTATTAAATATTAATATTTATATGTTTAAATATTAATATTTTAATTAAAATATTAATTTAAATTTTTATATAGGGTATTTATTTTTTTTAAATTAATTATAAATATTATTTTTCATAATTTTAATAATAAATTAATAATTTAATTATATTCAATAATTTTATTTATTTTTATTTATTTAAATTTTTTTTTAATAATATTAATTAATTATATATATTAATTGTATTTTTTATATATTTATTTATAATTTTATTAATTTTTAAAAATTATTTAATAATATTATATTAAAAATATAATTTAATATTTTTAATTATAATAAATATTATATATATGATATTAATAATTATTTAAATTTTTATATTTTATTTGATATTATTATTTTTTTAATTAATTATAATTTAATAATTTTTTTAAAATTTTTTTTTTTATATTATTTATTATTTTTTATATATATAAATTTATAATTTTTTAAAATTTAATAAATTTGTATTAAATTTTTGTTTTAATTTATATTTTTTTTAAAATAATATTTTATTTTTTTATAATATTTTTTTTTTTAATATTATAATTAAATTTGTATATTTTAAATTATAATATTTATTAATTATTAATAATATATAAAATAATTTTATATAATTATATTTTTTTTTTATAATGTATTTATTTTTAATTAATATATTTTTAATTAATTATATTTATTAATTATTTTTTTATAGATATATATTTTTTTAATTTTTTAAATTTTATATTATTAAATTTTTTTTATACTTTTGATTTTATATTTATTCTTTTATTAATGAATAAATTAATTTATTATAAATTATTAAATTTTAAATTATATTTTTTATTAAATTTTATAATTATTTAATATATAATATTTAAACTAATTTATTATTTATATAAATTATTTTTATAAAATATTATTAATTTTATTATTATTAAATTTTTTAATAAAATTATTCAATTATTTTATTTATTAACATTATTCATTTTTATTATATTTTATTCTTTATTTATTATTTTATATTAAATTTTTTTTTAAAATTTATAAATATAATTTATAAATTATAATTTAATATATATTTATATTTATAATAAAATTTTTAAATTATAATATTTTTATTTTATTATATTTATAGTAAAATTAAAAATTAATTTTTTATTATTTTATATTAATAATATATATTTATATAATTTATTATAATAATTTATATGATATTATTAAATTAATATTATTTATATATATTATTATTAATAAATATAAATTTTTTTTATTTATATAATTAAATTTTATTATAAATAATTAATATTATAATTAATTTATGTTTATTAATATTTTTATAATTTTTAAATTTTAAAATTTTTAATTTATAATAAAATATTGTTGGTATATTTAATGTTATATTTTATTTTATTAAATTAAAATTTGTTAATATTTTATATTAAATTTGATTATTTATATATTTTTTTTAATTTAAATTTTTATAATAAATTTATTTAATAATATATAAATTTTTTTTTTTGAATTTTAATTAAAATTTTAAAATTCATATATTATATATCATTATTTATATATTATTATAATTAATATATTTTATTATAAATAATATTTAATTTTTATCAATTATATATTTTATTAATTTTTATATTAATTTTAATTATATTTTTAAAATTTTATTAATATTTAATAATTATAATTTATGAAAATTTAATCATTTTTTAATAAATTTATTATTTATTTTTTGTATATATATTCTTTATAAAATATAATTTTTAATATAATTATAATAATATAAATTTTATTTTATTTAATTATATTATTAATTAATATAAATATTATTATATTAACTAAATTATAAAATAATTTAATTTAATATTTTTTTTAAATTAATAAAAATATTTTTTATATAAATAACATTTTATATAAAATTTTAAAATGTTTATAAAAAATAAATATTATAATATTAATAATTTATAAATTTATAAATATTTAAATTATTATATATGTATTAATATTAAAAAATTAATTTAATATTAAATTTATAAATATTTTAAATAATAAATTAATATTATTATTATAAATTTTTTTATTTATATATTAATGATTATTAATTATTTTATTAATTATAAATTTATTATTTTTTATAAACTATTAATAATTATTAATTTTTTAATATTAATATTGATTTTATTAATTAAATTAAATTTTATTATTTAAATAAAATAAATTATTTTATAATATAATTAATTATATTAATATTTAAATGAATTAAATTAAATTATTTATAATTTTTTAATTTTATATTATAATTATATATTTTATATAATTATATATAATTTTTAATTCTATAATTAAATTAAAAATTTTATTATTATTAATAATTTTTTGTTAATAATATTTATTTATTATAAATTAATATTAATTATTATTATTTTAAATTTAATTTAATATTAATATTAAATTTTTTATTTATTTATTATTTATATAATTATTTTAAAATTATTAATTTTTATTTATTTCTTAATATTAATATTATAATTTATTATATAATTAAATTTATAAATTAATATTTATATAATATTAATTTTAATAATTTATAATATATTTTTATTAATTTATATATATATAAATATAATTTATTATAATATATTAATATTTATATTAAATTTTATAAAGTATTTTATAAAATTTATTATTTAATTATAAATAAAAATTTATTTTATATATATTAAATTATATTATAAATTTTTATTATTTATAAAAAATATATAAATGGGATTAAATTATTTTTTATTATAATTTTTCAAATATAATTAAATTAATATATTATGAATATTTATTTTAAAATATTATTATTTATTAAATATAATGAAAATATATTATAATTTTATTTAATATTTTAATTAATTATAATAAATATATAAATATTATTTTATAAATTATATTATATAATATTTTGAATAATTATTTTTTATTTCAATTATATTTATAATAAATTTATTTTATATTATGAGTTATTATTTTTTTATAATTATAATAATTTTGATAATTTATATAATATATTTTATATTATTTATTATAAATTTATTTTATTAATTTATTATTTTTATAATATTTATTTATATTTTAAATATTTATAATTTAATTTATAATTATTTTAAAATTTATATTAATAATTATAATTATATTTATTGTATTTAATTTATAATTTAAATATTTATCAATTTAATATTATATTTTAAAAATTTATAATTTTAAATTATAATATATTAATTTTATTTAAATAATTTATTTTTTATTATATTATTATATAATTAATTATTATATAAATTTAAATATTTTTATAATAATAATATTTATTTATATTATTTAATTATCATTAATTAATAATATTTTAATATTATAATTATTCTTAAAATAGATTAAGTTAATAATTTAATTATAAAATTTTATTATATTATATTTATATTTTATAATATTTTATTATTAATATAAAAAAAATTTTTTTTATTCATTAATTATTATATATATTAATATTTTAATTAAAAAATATAATTTTTTTATTTTAATAATTTTAATAAATTTTTAAATTATAATTAAAATATTTTTAATATTTTATTTTAAATTATTATATATTTTTAATTATATTATAAATATATTTATATTTTTAATATATATATTTTTTTAATAATTATTGTAATAATATATAATTATTATTTAATAATATATTTAATAATATATATTTATATTATTTATTTAATATATATTTATTTTAAAATTTTATTATATATTTTAAATAATTTTTTAAATTAAAATATATTTAATATAATTAATTTATTTAATATTTAATTATATTATTTATTTATTTCATATTAAATAAAATTATTTAAATATTAATAAATTTAATAATATTTTGGAGCTGAATGACTTATTATTACTGTGCGCGGCATTCCTGCCCTCCAGGCAGGAGTACCTTTCTCGGCCCTTACCTTTCGTTTTGGCAAGTGTGCTGCCGGCACATATTCTTGGAAATGCAACTTTATAATTTTGTCAATTTGGTTCTTGGTACTGCCAAAGCCAGGCTCACCGGACCGTTAACCTGACCCGGCTAGTTTATGGGTTTATCGGAGCTCTGGCCAGAACATGTGCATGCGAGTATCGTGCGTGGAGTGAGGCGGAAGTACAGTGCGTTGTCTGCCTGACTTAAGGCCTGTAGTGGATTGTAACCAGAGTAGAACCGGGTTTGGAACCGTCTAAGTTAAGCCAATAACTGTCAATAATCAATGTGTGGGTTAGTGACATCCCATGTGCTCCATTTATAGTAAAGAGTTTGGTGTCGTTGAAAGAAAGAAGGAATGAATAGAATGTTTGAGACAGAGTGGAAAATGATGGGTGTGATGAAAGAGTTATGTTGTAGCAAACTGGTGGATAAGAGAGCATTTCCTGTCAACCACGTGACCCAACAGAACGAACATTAGACCATGAAAACATCAGATAAGGGGCCTTTGTCGAGTTTCTTTTTGATGTTGTATGTTTGTTGTAGAAGTATAAAGAAGGAGGTTTGGCAATGGTGGGAATGGGATGGAGAAGATGTTGGAGTAGCACGTTCAAGAGGTTGGTTGCGATCGGGGATGGGAAGGTGGAGGTTTTGGTGGGAGGATTGAATGAGTCGGTCCAACTAGCCAATGCAGGACACAATAGATAAAATAAAGAAAACGGCACACAAAGACACGGCAATGAGCACACAATTACGAACACCAATTTAGAGGGCCCGAGACATACCGGAATGCTTTATTAACTGTGTGTAAGCCAGTCACGTCTGGGAGAGACCAGAAACGGAAAGATTCCCTCTGGGAAGAATGACGGTTTCTTGAGAATGCAGTTCATTGCTGAAGAATAAACCGTGGTGCCACAACATGAGCCTTGAACTGTAGCCGCAATTGGGTGAAGATGGGAAGTGCTACACCTCCATGTCTGAAAAAAGCTGAAACTCCAATAAATTAGTTCATGATGCTTCACATCAGTGAGTTACAACCACAATGGAATTTACTAAACTCGCCAGTTCCACAGGGTTATCAGTGAGTGCAGTGAGATGCGTTGTAGCAGTACCTAAACTAGGTGGTCTATTGGGGAAAACATTAATTGTACTAGTGTGGCTGTTTGGGTTGATTAGGTGAGATTATGAGAGTACAAAAATGTCAAGCTCTTCTGACGTGTTCCCCATTGGAGTGCTTTGTCCATGTAAAACTCATTTTCAAACAAACCAGAGTGTTGAACACCCGAACACCCTTATTCACCGATTAAGTCCATGTAAGTCCACTCAATCCCCCAAGTGAAAACACCCACATTTTTTCACCCACGTGCAGCCATGTCCATTATGTTAAGAACCACTTCCAAGGAAGGCTTTAGTGCGTGAGATGAGTTTCAATTGTGGTGAATGCCGGATGAGGTGTTATCCAGACCATTATTGATGTAGAATACATGGAATGGGAATGCAATTTGTCAATAAGCAAATGTATCTATGGTGGCGGAGGTGACAGAACTTAAGGCGACGACCCTTGTACATTTTATAGAGGTCTCTCTCTCTATCGAGTGCAGCCTGTGGCTGCTGGTTGCATCATTGGTTGCGGACGGGCTATGCCGCTGATGCAGTGCGCCCTTACCAGTATGCCACTGTGCTCATTTTGCCGGACCTCGGAAGGATGACAGGCTGAGTCAACCTCCTGGTGTTATTTTTAATTCAGTGGCCAACGGGGCTTGAACTCATGACCGAGGATCCCAAGCCAGCACCCGAACCACTAAGCCAACACCAGGCTTATAGATGGTCTTCAAACTCCTGGGAATAAGATGGCGTGATGCAAATGGCAGCAGGTGCAGGTTTTGGGGAATCATCATGCTTGGAAGACGTTCCATCTGCCGTCTGAGCTTGCACGGCCTTTCATCGCACCACCCTCTGACATATTGAGCTAATTTGAATCATGCATGGTCTGCACTTCTTGGGATACGTAGTAAGAGGTTATGTAAATATACAGAAGCATATCATTATTCCCAGGAAGGTGAGATATTTTGAAGAATCAGGTTGCATTTCACCGAAACAATCATTCCAGGATTTGGACAGTATATTTCTACGTCGCGGTCATCTTCAGAACTCAATTGATTTTCCCAGTACATTTTCTTTTCGTGTAGTCCTTCGGTGGCATTCAAAGGTGCAGCAAGGCTCCCTGGAGGCCTAGAATATGTCTTCATTGGATCTTCATTGGATCTTCTTCTCCTTCTCTCCTGTCTCTCCTTCTTCTTGCATATCGTGTGTTTTATGTTCGGACTTATTTTTGTGGGAGTTTTATTCTGTAGGAACCTTTTGTGGGGGTAACAATGTAGCTATGGACATTTATAAATTTGTCGTCGTATATTACTTTCTCTTTCACGATCTCGTGTGAGTTGATGACTGCTTTGACTATAATCGTCATCATGGATGGTTTTTTGCAGGCAGGGCATGCAGTCAATGAGTACGCATTCTTCAGAAGGGACATTAAGCCTGCTGTCCCATTTCGATAGCACTCATTTGCAGACAGACTTCAGGACACTTTTCAAAAAAGGAGAATGACAATTGTTCCTGTACCCTTGCCAAATTTGAATTAGTTTTGGTTTAGTCTGTTTGCAGCCATCCTGCAATGGAAGATTACCTGTTCAATGTTTTGTTTATTCTTCTTTTATTTATTTTTAAACAGTATCTGAGGCTCACAGTGAAGCTGACACACACACACACACACACACACACACACCACGTCATACATGGACAGACTGACAAATACACAAGACCCAACACAGGACTGTGACATGAGACAAATGCAGCCACTGAGCTTGGAGGAAGCACCATCACTTCCTGGGGGACTCTGGTATCAGTGACATCACAGCAATGGCATCATCTTTCTCACCACATTCAGCAGGGCAATTCCTCCGAAGGAATTTCCCCCTCCCCATGGTTACCAAACCAAAGGATGTTTGGCATGCACTATCCTTTTTTAATGCTTATGTCAAGCAAGAAAGTAGCACGTACCATTTTTAAGTCTTTGGTATGATTTGGCTGTGGGTTGAACTGAACCCCTGACCTTCCAGACTCAGAGCAGACGCTCTAACCATTACACCCACCGAGTCTGATTTGGATCGGCATATTATTCCTTTGATATCTAATGGTAATAGCATTTATTAATGTTTTGGGATTGTTGCCCTTCACAACCACAGATGGCCATTCACATAATGACGGGCATGTATCTGGAACAGAATTTGGCTTAATGTAAGAGCTGCTGCAAAGACAACGACTACACTCTGCAATGGCAAGCGAGTAACTTGTTGTCAAGGAATATCTGTGAAGACCAGAACACTTTCTATCCACAGTGTGGCAGCAATTTGGGATTTGCCACTTTTACCCTGCGTACTCTTTCTTAATGACACCATAAGATCTTACCTCCACAAACTAATGCCAGCAGATGGAACACCTGGGCTTAACATCCATCCGAGGGACTGAGCACTTTGTGATGCAGCCCTGCTGCGAAGCACCAATCGACAGTTTTATAGTCGGGTTCGGATTAAACCCATACTATCCAGCTCAAAAGTAAATATGCTGCTCTGCACCATACTTTCACCAGCAGAGCTGTCAGACTGGTAGTAGTAGTAGTGTAAAAGTGTACAAAGTTGTGGGATCGATTACGTATAGTCGTGAGTTATTTGCCAGAGCGAATGACAAGGCCTCCAGTTGCTCTACCCCAAATACTTCGCTGTTCGGCTCATTACGTCCAACTTTCAACGCCCTGAGATCATTCGTTTTTATAAAGGTCCAGGGTGTTGTCCACGATGTTCCGCTTTCATCATCTTGTCTTCATGCAGTTTCTTTCTTTCTTTTTTCCTACCTGCGGAAATATACAAGTGGTCAGAAGCTATGGGTCGGTGTTATCATGGAGCCGTGATGATTCTTCATGTCCTCATTAATGAACCAGAATCGGTTCGCTCAAGCACTGCCACAAAATTGAAACCTTTAAATCTTGGGTGTGTGGTACGGTTTCGTTTTGTTTTTAGTTGATTTTTTTAATCAACTTTTTTTTCTTTTTTTTGTCATCAAGTTGTCATGAATGTATTTTGAGTTTGTTTCACTGACTTTAATGGGAGTCTCTGTTGAAATGACTTCTTTTTAGATCCTCGTGGAGATCTCGAAGTCTTACTCACGTTGTTGTTCTTCATCTTCTTCTTGTGGACTTTTTTGTTTCACAGCCTACAGTTTTCATCGAAATTCCTCAAACTTGAACATATATGATAAATACCCTCGCAGACAGTAACCATCCGATTTTGAAAATCCTCCTAGAAAAAAAAGTTATGACGTCAAAATATCTCCGCTAATGGGAATCGCCTAAAAAATTATCTCCGAAACTAGGCAAGCTTTTTGAATTCTGTTTGCGGGAATCGAACAGGGCTTAGCAGAGATTAATTACCGCACATATAACATCACTATGACGTCATACAATTTTATGACGTCATTCCTATTTTTTGACATTTTTTTGTTTCACAACCCAGAGTTTTCATCGGATCTTCGTGAAACTTGCCATGTATATGCAGAAAGCCCACGCGCAGGCAGTAACATCTCCGATTTTGGAAATTCTTCCTAGAAAAAAAGTTGACGTCATTAATATCGCGCTAATGGAAATCGCCTATACCATTATCTCCGAAACTAGGCAAGCTGTTTGAAATTTTTTTTTCGGGAATCAAGCCTGGCATTAGCACAGATAACACTGGGCTGCATTTGAAATATTTTTTCAGAGGTCTAGGTTTCTCAACGGTCCTTAATGTTTTTTTGCATGCTGAATTCAGAAATGTATCAAATTTGCTCAATCAGGTCAAGTTTTTTTTTCTATCTCAATTTTAAGGAAAAAAAATAATCAAAATTTTTGTTTTTTAAATCAAAATCAGACTTACATTGACAGAAAATGTACAAACTATACTATAATGACGCACAAGTACACTTAATTGGAAGAAAGTGCCTCTCAATTACTTTCATTTCAATTTCAGAAAAATATAGATAAATCGTTGTTTCTCGCAACACCCAACTTCAGTTGCTCCAGCAGTCGCTGTTTTCCTTCGTCCTTTCAATGTTGAATTTCACATATAACGGTACTTGTGCGTCATTTTTTATATAGTTTGTACATTTTCTGTCAATGTAAGTCTGATTTTGAATTTAAAAAATGCTAATTAAAAAAACAAAAATTTTGATTATTTTTTCCTTAAAATGAGATAGCATAAAAACTTGACCTGATTAAGCGAAATGAGATACATTTCTAAATTCAGCATGCAAAAATTATATAAGGACCATTGAGAAAACCTAGACCTCTGAAATGACGCAGACCAGTGTAATTTATCGCAAACCTGATACGTCACGATGACGTCATATTCGTTTTTATGACGTCATCATTAAGAGGATGAGGATCTTAGCTCATTTGAGCTTGTTTAACCATTATGCTTCTTGGATGAAAAGGTTAAAATGACAATGAAGAGGGAATAAGACTTCCTCTCGACAATGTACACCACAACATACAGTACCTTAAGGCTTGACCTCAAGGCCCTGTCACACCTTGACGATTTAGCCAGCGTATGCCTGACGTATGCAAAAATTTGGCTAAAACGCTGGCACACGCGTCGAATACATTATGGGTAAGTTTGTATACGTAAGAGCACGCTGCATACGTCGTAGTACTCTGGCTTTTTTAGGAGTACGCTGGCATACGTCGTAGTACGCTGGCATACGTCGTAGTACTCTGCTTTTTTAGGAGTACGCTGCATACGTCGTAGTACGCTGGCATACGTCGTAGTACGCCGAGGTGTAGACAAATTTCCATGCTTGAAATTTTTCGACGTATGCCAGCGTATGACTCACATGTTCCGCATAATGCTGGCCATAAGTTGTAGGCACGTTACGCGATCGATGACACACGTCGATACACGTTACTTGTAAGTTACTCATAAGTCGAACTCGTCAGAGTAATGTTTAGCGTACCCGAACTTATTTCTAACCTATGAGTAACGTGTTGTAGCGCACGTTACGCGGATCGTTGACACACGTCGACACATGTTACTTGTACGTTACTCATAAGTCGAAACACGTCAAGGTAATGGTTAGCGTCAGTGTTCCAGACTCCCTGGTGTTTTTTTTCTTTTCTTTTCTTCGGTATGACTTGATGTTGACACTTCGATTTCTAGTGCAGTTATAATATAAATATAATTAATAGGCTGCCACTCAACGATTTATATCATAACCGCACTAGAAATCGAAGTGTCAACATCACCGTCATACTGAAGAAAAGAAAAGAAAAAAAGAAAACAGGGAGTCTGGAACACTGATGCTAACCATTACCTTGACGTTGTTCGACTTATGAGTACTTACAAGTAACGTGTGTCAACGTGTGTCAACGATCGCGTAGCTTGCCTACAAACTTATGCCAGCGTATGCGGAATGTGTGTCATACGTCGAGTACGTCGAGAGAATTTTCAACGTGCTTGAAAATTTCTCGACGTACTCGGCGTATGACGACGTATGCCAGAAAACTACGACGTATGCCAGCGTGCTCTTAACGTATACAAAACTTATCCATAACGTATTCGACGTTTGCCAGCTTGGTTCGGCAAATTTTCATACGTCGCATACGCTGGTAAAACGTCAGGTCAAGGTGTGACAGCGGCTTCACATTTCGATGTCTAGTGCGGTTATGATTTGAATCGTCGAGCCGCAGCCTTTTAATAGCCTACGACATGTGATCGTCGGCGATACGCTGCTGCGCTTTATGCATAAGTTAGACTATCGTTGGGCATAGGTTGTGAACGCCGGCAACACGCTCAGCATTCGTTGGTATAAGTTATCTATATGTGATTAAAACGTTCTGTGTACGTTACTGATATGTTATGCATACGTCCAACACGTTATTATACGCCCAAAAATTAAAAAAACATCAATAGTTCAGCATACGCCAGCGTTTTACATACATTTTGAGAACTTGCCATACGCTGGCTAAAACGTCAAGGTGTGACAGCCCCTTCAAGCAGTGCTTGCCTATCACTCGATCAAAGGTATCAGCAATGAACAGGTCACAGTTCAATCAAACATGATGCTTACGATGTAATGTTGTAAATAAATTATTGGGAGAGTGACCTCTGGGCTGATAGGATACTTGTCATCGAGGTTCGATACCTAACCTGACTCTATAATCTTTCATTCGTGCTTTGGAGGCAGTGTTGCATCAATGAATGCACAGTGTGAAGGATGTGAAGACAGGTGTCCTGTCTGCTAGCATTTATGGGTGGATGTTAGAGATCCCAGGGAGTCCCGTCATGAAGGGTAGGTCATTGTGTGCTAGCAACCCCACCAAATTCCATCCCAGACTACTGCTGCTGAAGGTAATGGCAAACTATCCAGTGTATTCATTTGCATGACTGCTTTGACAGCACTTCTTCTCCTCCTCTTCCCTTTATAAGGGGTGAGGTCCAATGGCACCAAGCTTTAGCCCTGCTTTGACCATGATACTCCTCTGCCTCCCTCTGTCCTCAGCCAACTCTCTCCACTCTTCAACCCCACCTACTTTATGGATATTCCTCCTCACACAATCCTCCCATCTCACCTATGGTCTACCTCTTTTCCTCCTACCTTGCAACATCAATCTATCTGCTCTCTTTGCCATTCTCTCTTCTCCCCTCCACACAAAGTGGCCAGCCCATCTCAGCCAGCATTTCACCAATCTCCCCATCAAACTGATCTGCACACCAATCTTCTCCTGAAGTTCATCCACCCTCTTAACTCCCACAATCCTCCTGACCCAGTTGTTCTCACAAACCTGCAGCCTCTGGTGTTGTCTCTCTGTTAGTGCCACCATCTCCAGGCTGTAAAGGTGGGCCAGTGTTACACACGACATCACAACCTTCCCTTTCAATTTTCTTGATATCTTTCTGTCTGCCGTTACTCCCTCCACCCTGTTCCTCAGATTTGCACCCACCTGAATCCTCCTCTGCACCTCTGCCTCGGACTTACCATCCCCGGTCACTTCCTCCCAGACACTCAAACCAATTTCCCTGCCTGATCTTCTCCTCTAACCTGATATTCATTTTTTTCTCTGCTGCCCGACCTACATCACCTTGGTCTTCCCAGACTCATCTTCAACCACTGCTTCCCAAATGTCTCCTTCCACTCCCCCAGTACTTTCTGCATCTCCCACCCACTTCCACCATGACAGCCAGATCGTCTGCATACAGCATCCTTTCAACACTACCCCTCAAGCTCACTTTCCTGCTTCCCAGCTCCATCACCTTCATAAACATGAGTGGGTTGAGAGTGCTTACCTACCTCAAACCGATGTTCAGGCTGAACTCCTTAGACATCCCAGGACCAACCAAAACTCTTCCTTTCATTCCCTTTTACATCCCTTCCACCAACCTAACTTTTGCTTCCGGCACTCTCATCCATCTCTGTGTCACCATCTCCATCTCTCTCGGAACAGTGTTGTAGGCCTTCTCCAGGTCCACATATCCCAATGTCATCTCACCTTGCACCTCCAACCAGTGTGACCACTCCTTGGCTTTTTTCACAAGATCTTGGCTATTCGTTGGTCACCTTGGCGTCTTGGTTTTCTGTAGGTTTTCTTGGCGTATAGGTTTTCTATTATCATCGCTTTTCCGAAACCTTGTGAATTCTTGGCTTTTTTCATTGGCTCACCTTGGCATTTATGAAAATGAGGAGTGGTCACACTGCCTCCAACCTCTTCTCCACTAGCTGCCTCAGGGCCAACATCCCATCCGTCATCCCCCTACCCTTTCTAAACCCCTGCTGCTCATCTCTGATCTCCATCTCCACAGTCGTTTTTTATATTCCCATCCAGAATTCTCTCCAGCGTCTTCGTAACAAGACTTATGAGCGCAATGCCCTTGTACTTCCCCAGATCTTAAACATCACCTTCCCCCTTCCATATTGGTGCAATTAACCCTGTCCTCCACTCCTCCAGAATTTATCCCTCTCTTATACATATCTTCAACAGCCTCTTTGTCAAAATGACTCCAACCTCTTCTGCTGCAATTATCATGTCTGAAAACACCTCATCAATGCCTGGTACTCTTCCCTTCTTCATCCTCTTCAATGCCGTCTGCACTTCCTCCTCTGTGATATACACCAACTCCACTTTCCCTTCTACATAACAGGTAGCTCCATCTCACCGTTGCTTCTTTCCCGGTTCAACAGTTCTTTGAAATATCCTTCCCACACCTTCAATACTGCCCCTCTCTCTGTCACTAGCTTCCTGCCACCGTCCTTAATCACCCCCCCCCCCCCCCCCCCGCCTCCCATTCATGTCCTTACCATCCTTATCCCTGATATGAGCGAATTTATATATCATCTTCCTCCCACCATCCTCTTCCCACTTATTGTACACCTCCTCTTCCATATTATTCTTCACCTTATCCACAGCTCTCCTTGCTGCTTTCTTCTTTTGCCCATACAGGCGCAGCAACCCTGCATCCTGTTACCTCCCCCGATCCTTGAACTTCTCTATCCTCTTTCAAAGCTCCTTCTTTTCACCATCTGCCTTCACAACCTCATCCATCCACCATACCTGGTTTCTATCTCTAGAGGATGCAACCTTTCCTGCGTCCTTCCACACAAAACTTCTGTAATTCCCATGAAAGCCTCTCCATACTTCTTCCGCTCCTCCTCCAAATCTTCTGCTAATTCACTAAGTTGCTCATAGCTAGCACTCAAACTTTCCTTGTACTCTTTCAAGATGTTTCCCATACACTTCCTCCACCTAATAATCTTCCGACCCCTACTCTTAACCTCCCTCCTTTTCTCCATCCATACCATGAACACCACAGGCTTGTGCTGGGTGGTAGTATTCTCTCCCACCACTGCCTTACAATCTAACTCTCAGCATCTGTCTCTTCTTTACCACCACCAAATTCACTCCTGTTCTATGTTGTCCACTCCTTTAGGTAATCTTTTGGCTTTCCCCTTTTTGTAGATCGAACCAGCTACGGCCAGCCCATTCCTCGTCACCAGCTCTCGCTCCTCTCTATTTCTTGTTCCCCAATCAAATTTACCAACACATTCCTCTTCACCCGGCTCCACTACTTCCGCATGCGCGTTAAATTCCCCGCAATGCACAGCATCACCTCCAGCTCAACCATTGCCATCATCCTCTCCAGTGTGCCCTTAAGTTCCTGCTTCTCCACCCCAATCCTTCCCGTTTGTGGCCCATATACTGACATAACACAAACCATTTGTTTCTGTATCACCACCCATGCCATAACTATCCATCCCTCCCATCTTTCCACACTGACCACCTAGTTGCTCATCTCTTCCGATACTATTATTCCCACACCAGTACTCCTTCCATCCCCACCCAAGTGCAAAATCTTGTGTCCTCCTACCAACCTCCTCACCCTGCCTCCTTTCCATCTGGTCTCCTGCACACACAACACTTCCAACATTCTTTTCTGCATCATCTCCACCACCTCGACTCCTCTCCCCCCCCCCCCAATTGATCCCACATTCAAAGTACCTAGCCGAACCTCGCTTCTCAACCGCTCTCCACCAGGCAGAACCAGTACCATCTTGCTCAGTTTGATGAGCAACGCTGATGCTTTGGAAAGTTTGGAATAGTCATCAATAGCAACTGACACTTCATTATCGAGGTGTCATCAATTATGACTTGGTAATCGTGACACTATTGAACTCTGGACATGTTTGATGATTACAAGATAAATTTGTCTGTTTGCTGAGATTCTTTGGTTCTGTGTTGCTCACCAAATCCGTCTTGGCGTTTAACCACTCATTGGCCAGCATGACTATGCTGAACTCTAATGCCACATTGTTTCATTTCCACAGGTATGTGGCCAAATGGATTACTTTTCCACGACACTCATCTTAGCAGCATGGCTGACAGGATGATGCAAAGATCGTGCACTTACCTTTCGGCTGTCTAATCTTGGTTTGATTCCCGACATGACTATACAATGTCAGATGAGCGCGTCTCAAGCCGCGTGTTGCATCAGAAAGTGCACCATCCTTCAGAAGGATGTTGAGCTTGCTGTATCATCTGCTAGCATTAGTTGGTGAACATTACAGATTCCATGGTATCTCACGAAGAGTCGGTGAGTTCACACCGGTACCCTGAACAAATTACAATTTATGGGCCAAATTGCCTTCATACAAATGCCAGACGTGTCAATTCCAACTGTGGCCAACTGCACAACATGGTGGGATTCATTGGGGCCAATTAAGTGATACTGTTTTTATAGTAGTAATAGTAGTAATAGTAGGTCTCATTTTGGTAGCAACATCGGTGAGTTCGCACCGGTACCCTGAACAAATTACAATTTATGGGCCAATTTGCATTCATACGAATACCAGACATGTCAATTCCAACTGTGGCCAACCGCACAACATGCTGGGATTCATTGGGGCCAATTAAGTGATACTTTTTTATAGTAGTAATAGTAGGTCTCATTTTGGTAGCAACATCCCGAACCACCAAAATGAGTAAGTTCTTGTCAATTATAAATTGTATTAAATGGAATAATATTACCGGCAGAGTTGATCCATTTCTCCGATGGGTTTATGTAGTCAAAATGGAAGTAGGGATGTTTTGCTGAACCTTGAACTATTGTCAACACTGTACTGTTTTTTTGTAGTTTTCTACCCTCCAAAGTATGGTGAATCGGAATCTGAATGATGCCACTCTAACACATTTGGGCAATTATTTTTCTCTTGGCAAAAGTATGTACCACCTCTGTAGGTCGTATTTTAGTTGACACTAATGCTGTTGGAGCATCCCTATTCCTTTCCTGTTTGTTTATTTCTTAATTCCGACATTTTTCTCCTTTTTTTTTTTCTTTGTTTGTCTTTTCAAACTACAAGAGAAATGCATGCAATAGCAATATAATTCACCCAGCAGGCAATAATGACCAACAGTCAATCCAAACCTCACATTACAACCATATAAAAGCCGAACACAGGAGAAATAGCCAACCTCAAGCTGAGTGAAATATCCCCAGTGGTATTTGCTCACTATCAGGGTCCTAAAATCCTGGACTACCACAAGTTTACTATGCACAATCTTTGACAATATGGTCAAAACAGAAACTAGTGTTGCCTCTTCTGCTGCAGCTAACCTGGAATGCTTGACAAAGGTGACCGGAAGTGACCAATCTAAAGCACTGGACACACCTGAGTGGTCAGGCTACATGAAAAGCAAAGTAAGGGGCATTGAGACAGATTGGACTGCCACAAATTATGTCTGGCCCTCTGATTAGTGCCACTGTCTAATCTAGTTCGGCCTGAAAGCTTACTTAAGAAGTCTCATTCAGATTGTGTTGAGAATGATGTGGT
Source organism: Eptatretus atami (assembly GCA_035128595.1). Lineage (NCBI taxonomy): Eukaryota > Metazoa > Chordata > Myxini > Myxiniformes > Myxinidae > Eptatretus > Eptatretus atami. The sequence continues at coordinate 70,999,213 of CM068966.1, read as the reverse complement.
CAGACCTTCATGCATGTAGCTGCCGAAATGCACCTCTACAAGGTTATTCTCAAAGTGAAGTGGTTCGACCAAGATATTATGGAAACAGCTGCTTGTATTCCCAGGAGAAATGCACATGCTTATGTCATTCATTGGATGCATTGGAGTCTTCATGAAAGGAACTGGCAAATAAGAAATCCTGAAGTCAGCCTACAAAGGAACAGCAAATATGCTGAATGGAAAAGCTGTCAGTGGGTTACAGATGGTGGTCACAGCCCTTCTTCAAAATTGTCCTTTCAAAGGAAGTCACAACAGAGGACCTTCTCGCAAAGCTGGAGGAAGCAAAAACAACACAGATGGGACAGCTGTGGGTTGACTGCCTTGTCCTTCCAGTGTGGATTGCAATGCTGTTCATTTGAGCTGAGAAAGAAGAAAACTGGTTCTTGCACTTCTTATGCATCAAGCACGTGATACTATGTTTTGCTCCTGGACATTGGAATTATGCCAAAATATTAAAAATATATATATTTCAGAAACTGCTACAGCAATCGATGCAAAACTTTGCAGTTGTGATTCACTGCGCTTGCTCCATGTAGCACATGTTTCATATTGATCTGTTCAGTGGTTTTGGAGAAAAAGGTTTTTATGTATTTGGGTTTTAAAACTAACATGGCTGCCAAACCACGTGACCAATGGAATTGAAAATTTGGAATCTGCCCAAGATTTGGCAGAGGATCACGAGTGTGAAGTTTTGTTTTGATCGATAAGGTTTGTTTTTCTCTCCAATTTTGCTGCCACACCACATGACCTATGATGTCATCATTTCCACACTGTGTACAGGTATATGGTTTGATGATACTTGATAAATTTTGCTTCGATCAGATAAGTGGTTCCAGAGAAAACATTATTTAATATTTTTATTCAATCCAATATGGCCGCCGAACCACGTGACTTATCAATTATTCTTTATCATCCTAAAATCCCGAAGTCATGGGAAACGTGCCTGTTAAATTTCCCCTCAATCTGTCCAGCCATTCTGAAGGAGATTTCTGAAGGTTTGAGTGTTAATCCAAGATGGCTGCCAGACCATGTGACCTATGATGTCATAGTTATCACACTTCATTCAGCATGGATAGCCAATCATTTGTGGGCAGTTTCACTTTGATCTGTAAAGCAGTTCTGGAGAATTTTTTTCCTTTTTTTTTTTTTAAACAATATGGCCGCCAAACCACGTGACGGATGATGTCATAATTTTTTCTGTGTTGAAATATTTCCCAAGATGAACCTCACAAATTTTCATACTGATCTAATGCAGCATTCTACTTGTCGAATTTTGACCAGGATAACACTTCATCAATGATGTCATAGTCAAATTCCTCTGATTCCCCATAGTAGTTGCAGAGTAGTTGCCAGGTGCCAAGTTTCAATTTTTCCCATCTTGTGGTTTAGGAGAGAAAGAGGTCCAAAGTTTTCCTGTTTTTCCAATATGGCTGCAACCCGACGTGACCTATGACGTCATATTTATCATTGAAAAATTCTGCATGGTGAGATATCTATAGTCAAAATTTTGTCTCAATCGGATAGCGGTTGCAGAGAAAACAGAGAAAATGCACATGTACGTAAATACGGACGGACGGACAACCCAAAAACATCATGCCACAGGCAACATCGTCAACGGAGGCATAAAAAAAAGTAAAAGAAAAAGATAACAGAGCAATGAGACAATGAAGAAGCACAGATGATCACAATAGATGCAGCCGACAGAAAGAAAATAAGAAATGAACTGCAGAAGGGTATACATCCACTGAAAGCATCAACAGAGAAACTTGTAAATGTTTGAAATGGGTGTGTGTCAGACAACAAGATCAATGTGCCGAATGCTATAACAATTGGTCAGAGAGTGGGTGCTAATCTTTAAGGCAAACCTAACAACCTGTCAAGAATGAAGTTGCTTCAATGGAGATGGTGTCGGGATTGAAGACAAAACCTTTTACGATAGTTGTTCACAAGCTTGTGACAAATGCTCATGGCGGCCTAGATCTCTATAAATGAGCTGGTACCTCTTCATTTCAGTTTGTTTAATGAATATGAAGACCTACAATTTAGAAAGGGTAACAAATCGATTCTCATGAACAAGCTAGCTTTGGAAGATTCCCTTATTGCACACTCTGAAACCAAGCCAGATGTTGAGATAATTGATGGTAATGTGATGCTATATCATGTCTCATGACTAGAGTCTACAATGGTGGCTCAGCTGGCAGAAAACTTTGGAAAAATCAGTGTCGAAAAACATCAAGTGTATGGTGCCTCTAGAAAGTCTACACCCCCTTTCAACATTTTCACCTTTTGTTGTCTTATAGCCTGGAATTAAATTACATTCAATCAGACTTTTTCAACCTTTAGTTGCACATCGTAACCCACAACTTCCAAGTGAAAAACAAATTTCACAAAATTTCAGAAAATTAATTAAAAATACAAAATTAGAATATTGTTACGGCTGTGGAAATTTGCAATACACCAGAAAGGTCCTCAGGTTAGATATATCGATAAGTTCATGTGTAGTTAGTCCACACCCGTTGTTTAGAGGGAATATGTGTGATTCATCCAGGCTGCGACGCTTTGAGTTAGCCATTTTTCTGTTCTATCGTTATTTTGGATTAAACCTACAACAGCACCACCTTCGCCACTTCCCGCACTCCGAACGCTGTTCTCCACGGACCACGCTACAACCCTTTCCGCGTTGGAAAGGGTCCGAGAACGCGGGCGTACGGAACGTGGAGAAGAAAACCAACAACGCCTGTGGGGTTTTCCCGCCTAATTTCCCCGCCTGATGCTTCCACCTGAATCCCCCCCACCACGCTTGGTGTGAAGGGGAGGGGTGGGGCAGCTCGCTCCCGATTGGTGGATGTGAGGCGGTCGGAGTGGGGGCACGCCCCCCTTCGAGAGCTTTCTGGAAACGCCTCGAAGAGAGGTGGAGCCGAGAACGGGGCGGAGCAAAGGGCGGAGCACCGCTCCATAAAGGGCGGACGCGCGTAGCACGCTTCCTTTTCTTATTCTTTTTATAATTTTTTTCCTTTTTTTTTTTTCTTCTTCTTCCCCTTCTTCTTCTTCTTCCTTTTCCTTCTTCTTCTTCCTTCTTCCTTCTTCCTTCTTCCTTCCTTCTTCCTTCTTCCTTCTTCCTTCCTTTCTTCTTTCTTCTTTCTTCTTTCTTCTTTCTTCTTCTTCTTCCTTTTTTCTTCTTTCTTCTTCTTCCGTGTGGATCTCACTCCCTCTCTCTCTCCTGGTCTGGCTTCGCGTTTCTTCTTCCTCGCTGGCTCTTCCTCTTCCTCTGCGCTCGTCTGCTCTGGCAGCTGTGGAGGCTGGGTCTTGGCTCGTTCTGGTCCTGTGCTCGCGGTTTGGCGGGCGGCCTGTCCACGGAGGCACGACGGGAGACGCGGCAGCGCCGGTGGTGTGGCGGACCTGCGCGTTTGGGCGAGGAGTGCCGGAGAGAGCTCGCAGACCGCGAGAGGAGTCGGGGCCAGGCGCGACCACGCCGACGGTCTGGGAGGAGGACTCGACGGCCCAAAGGGAAGTCACCATTTTCTTTTCGGGGTTTTGTATGGATCTTGTGGCGCCGTGTCTTGCAAAGTAGAAACTGTGTAAGTGCTTGTAAATAATAATTATAGTCGGTCGTATTGCTTTTGCATTCTATTTGTTGCTTTATATTGCATGATTCCTTGCTTGTGTTGTGTGTGCAATATGTGCTTGTGTGAAATGTATCCCGTTCGTCGTCTCTTTCCCCATTGAAAGTGCCATCCTGAATCACGTAAGGGATTGGTAGTGGGTTTAGACACCCAGTAAATAATCTGAACCGTCGAGGTCGGCGATAACTCCGCTCGGTTATCCCTGCAGCACGGAACGAGCCGCTTAAGCGGTTCGTGTCCGGAGTCGACCTGCGGCGTGGTACAACTCCTCGGTACGCTACCCGCGCGGGTATTTAGGTATATCGACATTCGGCGATTCACCCTATTTCGCGCGGGTAGAATGCGGACTGGGTTGTGGTGAGGTTAAACCCCCACCCCTGGCTTGCTCCTTGGCGGTAGTTCCAGGAGGGTCACGACTGAATTGTCCGTTCCGGTGGGCGACGCGTCGCGATTTGAGTTACGTGGCCGATCGCACGCCGGGCGGGCGAAATTCGTAACAATATCTTCGTTCGTTAAGTGTCCACCCACATTGCAATAGCAATTTCTAAATTAGCTCAGGTGTAACCTATCACCTTCAAAATCACATACCAGGTTAATTAGCCTCCACCTGTGTTTATTTGTCATGATTCTGAATATTTCAGAATAAAATCAGCTGTTCCTGTAGGTTTCATCTGCTCGGTTGTGCATTTCACAGCAAAACCTCAACCATGAGCACCAAGGAGCTTTCAAAAGACATCCAGGATGAAGTTGTGGAAAGGCACAGATCAGGGGATGGGTATAAAAACATTTCAAAGACCTTGAATATCCCTTGGAGCACAGTCAAAACAATCATTAAGAAGTGGAAGGCATATGGGACCAGCAAGACCCTGCCTAGATCAGGTCGTCCCTCGAAACTGGATGACCAAGCAAGGAGACTGATCAGAGAGGCCACCAAGAGGCCAATGGCAAATTTGAAAGAGCTACGGGCCTTTATGGCAAAGAATGGTCACTGTGTGCATGTGACAATAAAGCTATAAATCAACAAAAAGTAGAAATTTTCAAAGGGGGTGTAGACTTTCTATTGGCACTGTACTGTATATCCTGTTTGATAGATATCACAATAGGATCTATAAAGTCCCACGAGTTGGAAAGATACGCTGCTGGATATCTACCCTAAATATATACGTATGATAATGAACACTCCTCTGTCAAACATAACTGTCCTCATGAAAAATACTGTTGTGGACCCGACATCAAGGGGGAACCACGAGGGATTGGCTGTCTCGTGTTCTTCTCTGGACTCACGAAGAATCGCAGGCCGTCGCACACAAATAACTTCATGCCACGGCAGGTCGCTAATCGACCGCGTATACAAATAACTTAACCACGTGACTTAGGGTCCTCCGTCTAATAACCGTTTACCTAAGTACACGTAACCTCCTTATTTGGGAATCACAGCTTCGGTATGTACTTGCATTATTGAGATTACCTATCAGATCAATTGAAGCTGAGCAGAGATGCCAAGTACATACCGGCTATTGGACAGATTATTCGAGAATAACATCCCGGCTAAGCTGGGTACCATGCTGGACCCTTTTCCTCCATTGGGCCATGCTGGACTAATAGAGGAAAAGACAAGAATGAGCTGGGAACATTTCTAAAAACACATTTATTTAAACCAGGATGCAAGGAAAGTTATGTGGCATGGTCATGGATTTATTGCCAATGTACAGCTGGTAAAGCAAGGAATTTGTGGGGAACGGCAAAAGGCAAACGATATTACAAAAGAAGACACAGTGCAGAGTTATCCGGAAAGTTCTCATAGTCTTAACTTATGCTAAAACAGACGCCATCACACACACACACACACACACACACACACACACACACGGAAATTAGAGATAGCCCAAAGAGATATAAACAGTTAAGGATTAATGACCTCTCAATACCTGGTGTGGCTGGCATACCTGTGCAGCCCAGAACACTGAGGAAACGGGAAGGAGGGAGAAATACTGAGGGTGTCTTGGGTGCGTGTTTGAGAAATGTAAGTGTAATGCGACATAGGGCGTGCCATAATGTAAGAGGAAGAATGTGCGGTGCAAGTCAGTTCGGTTCGTTCTTTTGTTCACTCTTGGGTTTTGCTCTGAAAAGAACAGGTGGTCAGACTTGCCCATGTTGATTGCTCTTTTGTGTCCACAGTAGATGAGAGATAGATGGTAGAAGAAAGATGCATGAGAGAAAAGATCCTTTTGTATATCACGTAAGAGTCTGTACGTGTAAGTGTCGTTGCAACCTAATGAGTGACATTGAAATGGAGCAATTCCGGCCCACAGCAGCAATGCGTGTCCCTACACCTGATCACTTTGATTCAAATCTTGTCCTTGCTCCGCCTGTCTCCCCAGCAAGGTCCGATGTCTGGTGATAATTGCTCCTTCGAAGATCTGCTCCCGGTGATAGTCTGCTCCAGAGATAGCCTGCTCTCGTGATAGTCTCTCTCCCCAGCAATCTGCTCTCATGATAGTCTCTCTCCCCGGTGATCTGCTCTAGTGATAGTCTCTCTCCACTGTGATCTGCTCTCATGATCGTCTCCATGGTGATCTGCTCTCATGATCGTCTCTCTCCCTGGTGATCTGCTCTTGTGATAGTCTCTCTCCCTGGCAATGAGTTCTCGTGATAGTCTCTCTCCCTGGCAATGTACTCTGGTGATAGTCTCTCTCCCTGGCGATGTGCTCTCGTGATCGTCTCTCTCCCTGGTGATCTGCTCTCATGATAGTCTCTCCTCCCTGGCAATGAGCTCTCGTGATAGTCTCTCTCCCTGGCAATGTACTCTGGTGATAGTTTCTCTCACCGGCGATGTGCTCTCGTGATCGTCTCTCTCCCTGGCAATGAGTTCTCGTGATAGTCCTATCTCCCTGGCAATGTACTCTGGTGATAGTCTCTCTCCCTGGCGATGTGCTCTCGTGATCGTCTCTCTCCCTGGTGATTCTGCTCTCGTGATAGTCTCCTCTCCCCTGGCAATGAGCTCTCGTGATAGTCTCTCTCCCTGGCAATGTACTCTGGTGATAGTCTCTCTCACCGGCGATGTGCTCTCGTGATCGTCTCTCTCCC
>CM068966.1:70972707-70988507 GCA_035128595.1 Eptatretus atami | reverse complement strand
TCATATATGATTAAAATGAACAGGAAACAAATATTATCAGTATATGCGGAAAAATTATGTGCTCAGACCAAGAATTGAACTGAAGTTCGATTCCTGGTCTGAGCACATAATTTTTCCGCATATACTTATAATGAAATGGAAGACCAAGAAGGAACGCAAATATGGAGTCATCAGGTGGAACCTGGATAGGATTCGGGTTTCAGCCCCTACTCCACAACCCTCGAACCCATCGAAGAGCAGCCAAGTGAACCTTGTATTAAAATTTCTGCAAAAATTCCCTTAAGAGGGATTGATAATGAAAGAGATGAATATAGAGATGAAAGAGAAGAAAAAGCAAGAATTAGAATGAATAAAGAGAATAATTAAAAAATAAAATAAAAACAAGGAAAAATAAGCAATGTGAAAGGAATAAAGAACAATGAAATTTTTCTGTGAGGCTCGCTTGGCTGTGCCTGGATGGGTTTGTGGGTAGTTGAATATTGGCTGATACCCAAATCCTATCCAGGTTCCTCCTGATTGGGGACTCCAACTTTGCTCTTTAATTCTTCGGGTTCCGGACGGGAGGAACCCGGACAGATGGATTTCAGCAGTTACTCCACATTTTCAAACGCAGCAACATGCACAAGCTACCAGAGGTCCAAACAACGATTGAAGTACAGTTCACAAAGCATCAGGATATAGAGCAAACGTAATGAAATGGAAGACCAAGAAGGAACCCGAAGAATTAAAGAGCAAAGTTGGAGTCACCAATCAGGAGGAACCTGGATAGGATTTGGGTATCAGCCAATATTCAACTACCCACAAACCCATCCAGGCACAGCCAAGCGAGCCTCACAGAAAAATTTCTGCAATAAATATATATATATATATATATATATATATATATATATATATATATATATATATGTATGTATCAATATTGTAAATTGCATGAGATGCAATTTGCATCATTTTATATCTGCTTCAAATTTCTTGAGAAGGCACGTAATGCGCTTGGAAACGAACTACCAATGGTGGTGAGCAGGTGCACAAGGGCTGAGCGCACACCTCGGCCAAACAGGGTGGTGCATGATAATGAGGAGGGGAATTAAAGAGGATGCTCCTTTTGGTTCGTATGCTGCCACAAGCAAATTGATTCTTTCTGTCGAAGGCCTGAGTGGGGTATAAATAAATTGGGTTGTGTAGGAAAGACTTGCTAATGAAAGCAGTGAAACAACACGAAGAGTTTAACGCTGAATAAAGACGAAGTGTGTAGAGGAGCTGTGGAAATGAAAAGGCAGGCGTGTGAATGCATGGATGGGAGGAAAATGAGACTGGAGAGGCTGGAAGTCACATTACAGCAGAATTGTGTGTGTGTGTGTGTGTTGGCGGTGGGGGTGGGTGGGTTGGCGGTGGATGAAGGTATTTCTGTCGTTGTTTAATGGAAATTTCGCACGATTTATGTGAACGGTCATGCACATGCATTTGTGCTTGGAAAGTGTGCATTATTTCAACTCGTGTGAAAGCCTCTAGTGGGACAAAATTTGAATCCATTGTCAGGCTAATACCAGACCAATGGGATGGTATACAGGTCGCGCACTTACCCTTGAGTTCCCTTGGTTTGATTCCTGACCTGCTTGTATAAACTGTCGTGTTGGTGTTTTACAGACATGGTGTTGCATGGCAAAGTCAAAGTGCACCGTCCTTCGAGTGGAAGTTGAGCCGGCTGTTCCTTCTGCTCATGGAAGTTGGTGTATGTTAGTAACAGTGTTTGCGAGCTATCGCCGGCACCCCGTACAAATTCCAATTTTTTGCCCAAATCGCCTTCAATCGAACGTCAGGACTGGCCAGCTGGTTTGTGGAAGACTTGGGTCAAAACCATTCCGTAGCCCAGTCCTCGCGCCGTTAGAGAAGTTCTCGTATAGTAATGGAGTTTCATGTTTCCCTGGTTATGGAAGCAGGAATGAGGATTATTGGTTTCATGTAAGAAGACCTTGGCCATCTATCTAACAGAGCAATGCCCAGTTAATACCTTGATTCGAGAGGAAAACGTTTGTTGTTGAGGAAACAAATGTGTGATGTTTATATATATATATATATATTATTATTTTTTTCATTTTCTGTTGATTCAGCATTATATTCGTTTTGAAGTCTGTTGCTATTTAATTATTCAAACCGTAATAACTGCAGCATAATCAACTTTATATCGAGTCCCAGCTGAATCTATTGTCGGTGCCCTCATATGCTTTTTTAAAATCCCTTTCTATTTATGAAGTTATTTTTCAAAAACAACGATTGAAATTAACCCTTTTTAGGTTACTTTGTCTGAAATTCAAAAGTTTCCTTCATTGAATTAAAAGTTGGACACTCGAGGTTGAAGATTGGTGTAAAAGCTTCAACGTTGCGTGTTGTAAAGAACTTCCCTCGACATCACTTATTGTAGACCCCGAGTGGGGGGGGGGGAAGACACCAGATTCGGCCCAACTTATTGAAGGCATCATTAAACAATTAGTACATATGACTTGGTCCAAAAGTGGGTATTCGACTTCAGCTGTAAACATCAAGACCTTCATTCTTAAATTTCTATGACCGGTCTGATTAGATATGAACATCATTGAATATTTCACTAAAGCTTACTTATGGAGTTTTAAAAACGAATGAACCAAGAAGCCGTACGTGTAACGATGAATTGCTCTGCATTTTTCCACATCATGCCATTGAAGGTTCATGATTGACTGCAGAATAGATGTGATGTAATTTTGCATTTCACATCCAATCATGGTCGCACAACAATCAAAACTGAGAAAGACTGGGATAAGATTAATTCGTTGCTTAATGGTGATTTTCTTTTCCTCCTTTTTCTTGTTATGTTTAAAATCCAAGATCGAGGCTTCGGGGAGAGTTAAATTACGGAGGGAAAAAAGGAAACAAATTGACAGTGGAGCAGCAGTTGGACATACTAACCGAGGGAAGGAAACGCAATAATATGCAAGTAAGATGGTTGGGTTAATTGGGGGTAGAAAATATTGTGGGTAGGGATGGGGGCAGCAAGTGGGGTGGGGTGAGGTGACTAATGCTAACCCTAACCCTAACACTGAATGCTTGAATTCCTGGAATGAAAAGTGGGATTGAACAGCCTCAGGAAGGTGGTTCCACAAACGTCAGAAAATAACAAAAGAGTTGACGTGTGTTAGAAAAGAACAAAAGCAAGACTCAGCCTGAATATTGGAAGTTTCACCAGTTACGGGAAGAACTTGTGCATTTTGGATGATTTGGGGATGGTAATGGGGTTGAGAGAGCAGAGGGAGCTTGACCAGAAGAGAAACTTCTGACCTGCTTGCGAAGTGAAATTAGCAGACCTCGCGCTTCGGCCTCAGTCCTTCATCTTATTCTTATATTTGTTTTACCCTCTTCCTGCTTTTTATATTCTCATCCACACATTTAATTTTTGATAGAACAAGAATGAATTTGGAGTAAAGTTTATCAACTATGAGAGCCCACTCAAAAATATGATGCTATATTGTTTTTTGTTATAAATAAAGTTAGGTTGGTTAACTTCACTTGCACTCATCATCCTCCTTCATATGCAGCACACAGCTGTGGGTAGCATCATTGGGTGAGGATGCAGCTGGGCCACTGATGCAATGCCCCCGATTACAGTACACTGGTACTCATTTCACCGACCTCAGAAGGATGACAGGCTGAGTCAAACCCACTTGGTGTAAATTCAACTGCCAACAGGGGCTTGAACTCAGAACCCTAAGATCCCAAGCTCGCCACTCTAACCGCTAAGCCAACACCAGGCTTCACTTACACTCATGCCTGACTTCACCCAGTCATATGCAAAGCAATGAGGAAAATGTCGTTACATCTCACCATTTGCACATTGCCATCACATGATACCCATTCCTGATTGATTGGTTACTAACATCTGGCACACGATGACTGTACAATCCTGTAGGAAGACCACATAGTGGTCAAATGTCAGATCTGAGCCTTACCTGCCAGGTAGATACACTTGTTAGTGGTGCCTTCAGTTTTGAAAATGGATCTTCCCAACTACAACTATTTTTTGTTGGTGTTCCGGTATTATCATTGGTTAAGTACACAGAAGCTCAGCAAGTATCCATGGGCTGCGGAGTCAGGGGCACGTCACAGTGGGAAATACGGAGCTATCTCTTTGAATTGCATTTTGGGTGTTCTGGATGAAATTTCTGACCACTGCTTATTAATCAGCCTTGGGCGAGTGAGCAAATTGCGACTGGGGAGTCCTGGCACTCTTTTTGTGGTGCCATAAAAGGGCTTAGGGTAGAAGAAAAATAACTTGTAATTGCTCTCCAAATTGTATTTAACTTTATAGGCAGAGGTTATATGCCCTTTCATTATGCAGTAGGGAAGTTTAAACGTACCAGCAGGTTGCTAGGCTGGAATTGCATCAAGCCATGCGTAAGGCAATATTGGTTTAATGCTGCATGCAGTAGGAAGAGAGAGAGAGAGAGAGAGAGAGAGAGAGAGAGAGAGAGAGAGAGAGAGAGAGAGAGAGAGAGAGAGAGAGAGAAAATAAACAAAGCAAAAAATGTCTTGTTGCTTGTTTTCCTGTATTAGTTTTACTCTCTGCTTGTCTGCTTGGTCGAGGTTTGATTGGCTAATGATTACCTATGTTTTTTTTTGTTTTTGTTGTGTTCCTTCTTGGATCTTTTAGATGATTTACAAAACGAATTTGTCTTCAGGAGCTTTGTCAAAGGCCACTGATTTAAAAGTCCGTCTGCAAGTCATTTATTATAAATTTACATTTTTGGGTTGGGGGACTGTAGTTTAAGGCTTTGGAACGGTATGTGTATTTGTGTAGTTTATAGAACTTTTAGACCATGTACTGTATTAAGCACACATTTTAGGATAAGTGGTGCATGACTCACCAGGGGGTCGAACCTTTTCTACTTTAGGCCTAGGTCACATTTGCTCTACGGCGAGGATACGGCGGCCGTACGCCCTCTGAATTGACAGAAACGTGCGGCGGCCGCAGAGAAACTGAGGTGGCCTCAGGGAGGCCCTACGCCGTTTGGCTATATTTTACAGGCCTAGGGGCGCCTGGAATTATAGCGCGGAGTTTAACTTTTTTTCATTTCTACGTTCGCCGTAGCAATTCGACAAGCCAAGCTATGAGTAGATGTGTTCCACGTCGACCGTACGTAGGGCTAGGTGGGCTTGCGTTATTCGTGCGGCTGCCGTAGGCTCTTCTCAATGAAAAATGAATTTTCCCAACCCCAAAAATTACGGCGGCCACACTATTTCCACGGTCGCCGTACGGTGGCCTTGCGGTCTGTGTGACTACCTGCGGGCAACGCAGGGTCGACGCACGGTTCCCCTACGCCCGCCGTGCACTACGTACGGCCTCCGTGGTGTCTGCGTCGACCGTGCGTCCATCGTGCGCTACCGCTACAGATCGGAGTATAGGTGTTTGCCTAACACAGTGGTGCCCCCAGAATCCCAATTTAATTCGTTCCAGGAGGCTGTTCGGATTGCAAAAAGTTCGGATTCCAAAAATATTTTCCCAATAAGAAATAATGGAGTGAATTAATCCGTTCGTGGACCCAAAGAAAACCCACTTTCAAGACACTTTAAACTGAAATTCCCCATGTTTAAGGTAAAATAAGATGAGTAAATGACCTTCGGTGGCGGTGATTGTATGTAAACTGGTACAATCACCACATCCAAAGGTCCACACAGGCTCGAGCTCCGGCCTGGGTCCGATCGCTCGCGCACTCTCGAGAGCGCTGCCCCCAGGGCAGCTCATCAACATGATGCCCCAGAACCACAATCACTTTCATCAAACGCATCGGGCTGACGTAATCATGGATATTCCAAATTACAACTGGTTTTGCTGTGAAATTCAATCCTTGCCCGACAGTCCGTCACACCACGTGATCGGATTGCTTTTTTGTTATTAATTAAAACACAAGATGATTAAAAAAACAAACATCACAAATGAAGGTGAAAACACGAGGTAAGGCCTGTCACATTTGGCTCGGCGCCGGAGGGTCTACAAAATGTACGGGCACTAGCAATTATAAAGCGGCCGCAGTATTTCCACGGTCACACAATGTAGCAGTCACACATGTTTTTATTTTTCGGGTAGACGCACGGGGTATTTATAAATTGTGGAGACCGAAAACGTGGGGTGCCGTACGGTCTTTGATTTGATGTCGCACGGTGACCTTAGGGCGTTCCTGCGGCGGCCATAGAATTTTCAAGGCAGACGCAAGGTGCCGCAGGGGGACCCTAAGCCGAACGTGCGGCCAGACGGACGGTAACGAATGGGTTAATTTTTTTTATTTTTTTTTTTACCAGTTCTTTTGTTTCGGCTTGTCGAATTGCTACGGCGAACGTAGAAATGAAAAAAGTTATAACTCCGCGTTATAATTCCACGGCGACCTTACGGCCTGTAAAATATAGCCATACGGCGTAGGGCCACCCTGAGGCCACCTCAGTTTCTCTGCGGCCGCCGCACGTTTCTGTCAATTCAGAGGGCGTACGGCCGCCGTATCCTCACCGAGAGCAAATGTGACTGAGGCCTAAAGTATCGATCGACACACGAGAGATCCCAAAAATCGAGATCGACAAATCCCAAAAAGTTCATCATGGCTGCAAAGCTCGGTGGACAAACATTGAGTGCTTGTATTATAATGTGTCAGGTGTTCATTTTTTTTTATCAAGGAAGAGTGAACTGTGACATAATGTAATGTGCTATGCGCCAGTGCTGATAATGATTATGCAGCTTGTTTTAAATACTGTACCTCGATATTGACGAAATGTTAGCAAACACGTTGAAAAACTATGTACATTCCCAATTTATCCGAAAGGTCGTCCCACAAAGTAATTTAGATAATATGCACAAAACCGCTCATTAATATTTATGACCCTGGAAGTATCGTAGGAAGCGATGTGTTGTGAATGTCAGGGAGGAATTAACACCTTGATTGTTCTAACTGACAGGTTTGCTAACTACCATCGTTGATTTAGCTTCGTCTTGTACTCCAAATGGACTTGTGTATGAAGGAAGGAAAGAAAAATTGGAAAAATTAGCCAAAATGATTTGCACTCCACATCGACTTATAGGCCGAAAAATAAGGTAACTATTGAAATATCGCATTTTGTAACAGGTATGGTTTCCATTTAGGTAATTTACTATTTGTTTCTATGGGTTTTCATGAACCGCTCGTTTATAATGTATGAGCACAGAGTGCACGTGTGTATAAGGTGATTCGTATTTGGATACATATTTGGAACTCTTATACTGTAAATTCATTTCAAGTAATCCCCATCCGTGTTGCACAGAAACTGTATTTGAGGAAGGTTTCGGCCTATTTGCAATGGCCTACAAGGGTGATCCGTTAGTGGGGAGGGGATAACTGCACCAAAAAAGAATGTGTAAGCACATTGCTTGCTCTTGCGCTCGTGCTCTGTCGCTGCACACTGTGACGTGTGCTTTTGGCAACTGAGACATTATGTGCACACTCGCTGCCTTCTTGAGCTTGCCTGCTTCCTCTCCTGCCTGAAGTTGGTTCTGTGTGTGGGAGTCTGCGGCTTCTTCAGTGTGTGTGTGTGTGTGCGTGTCTGAGTCCATAGCCCTGGGTTAGTTTTTGTTTCTGCTTTATTACCCCACACACGCGAAGCGAAAAGCAGGGTTAAGCAATCGGTTCATGTCTATCCGTCCGTCTGTCTTATCAGTTTATGATTGAGAAACAACTTTTTTAAATAGAATGTTATATTTTTAACACGAATCGGAACATGAATAGAAAGACAAGTCTTTTCTTTTGCCCTACCTTGGCTCAGAATTCGTCCTGACTGCACATGTGCAGATAAGAGTGAGATAATATTTTTTACTCTGCCTGTCTGGCAGTTAAACAAAATGGAAAATCATTCCAAACAGGAAACTTTCTGTTTTTAAGGACGTCATAATGGACACATACACCGGGCATGAATAACTAATGTAACGTGTTAGATAGGGTGATTTATTAGCCACTGGGGAAAATGGCGGTAAATCCCGGAATTTTTTTTACTTGTACAACTTGAAACCTCTTTAAAACTTTATATAAAACTAGACGACCCGTGAACCCGTTGGGTTCCCGTTGTGACAGCGGTTGACAAAAAAAATCATTTCCAAAAAACAAAAAAGATGGCTCCAGCAAACTATAACCCTGAGGTTGTTTGCATTGATCAAATTCTCCCGAAGAGTACTTGACTAATCGGGAATTGATTTTTTAATAATTTTTTCGTTGCCTGATTTGAATGAAACTTGATACTGCACACCACAGGCGAATGGCGAGTAAGGTGGCCCTAAAATTTCTGCACTATCATATCCCGTATTGGCTGTATTTCAGGAACATACATACATACATACATACAAGATGAGAGTTTTAGTAATATATAAATGAATTATATGCTTGAATACTGTAGAACACAAAATGCCTTCTAAGAACCATGCAATATATCCAACAACCACAGGCTGCATGCAAAATAATAATAATAATAATACTAGTTCAAGAAAATAAAACTTTATTTTGTTCTTAATAACTCTTTTATTCATGAAAATAAATAACAAAAAACAATGCACAAACATGTTAATTAAGGGTACAGTTTGGACAAATTTTAAAGTTGAAGACCCTAACCCTACTGTGTTTCTCCATTACCCCCCAAAGTTTGCGGATATTGCGGTTCACGGGGATTTTCAGGAATGTAACCCCCACTAATGGCAAGGTGATCCTCTATTTACTTGCACACTGTGCGATGTATCATGTTCTATGAACTCTCCAGTTTATTGTGTCTTTGTGTCACGGGAGTTTGTGCTGTGTGACCTGTACTTATTAAACTATTATTTATTTCTTAATGACTGTATGTGTGTTTGAGTTCCCACCATTTTGCTGCACCAACTTTTGGTCTTAATTGAGATACTAGAGGTAATCCTGTTTTACAACCTAGGCTTGTTCGAACATGCATATAATACAAAATACTGTATGTCATCCACTCGGGCATCAGTTCATTCACTATCAGCAGAATATGAATTCCCAGAGTAGGCAGTTCCCATTTAAGATTGCTTACAGTTTCAGATACAGGGGAAGTTCGACATGACAGTTGGTCAAAACTTTCCTTCACCAGTCTGAATTTGGCCTTGGGATGACATTCCCACCAGGCTGCGCTTTTCCTTGAACGAATTAGGAGCCTAGGGTGCCAAAAATATGGTTGCAGGCAGTATTCCCCTGGGTTAACTCCTTTTTATACCCACTTGCCTGGTCCCTCAGATGCTTCTCATCTTGGGCAACTCCTCCTCCCTCAAATGACTTCTCGAGTGATCAGGTGCTTTTCATCGACAGTCCTTAATTCCACAGGTGGGAAGAAAGAGGAATAAATGAGTGGAGGTGAGCAGCAGTGATCCTGGATTTATGTAGTTTCGTGAGAATGGCATTGATGGTGGACCGTGTGTGCCCTCCAGAAACCTGGGGGTGGGTGGACAAAGCACGGAAAGAGCAGAGGGTGCAAGACCAGAAACGAGGTGGTGGAAGATAGAGACCATCGATTTGTCTGTGATATGAAATTGATAGGCCCATAGACTCGGCTTAATCATGGGAGGTTCCAATACTCTTAAAGGCCTTGCTTTCCACAGCATCAAGCTGAGCAAGATGTGAGGCAGGAGAGCCAGCCCAGAGGAGAGAGCAGTACTCCATCACGCTGCAGATGAAGGCCTTTCGGTGGATAGGAGTTCAGTTGTGCCAAGGAAAGACTTTGTGCAGCACATGTTAAACATGGGCTCTACTTGCCAACTGCAAATGTGGTTAAGGCTGCTTGAGCATGCGAGCTGAGCCTGTTGTCTGAAGTGCGCTGCAAGTCGGGACAAATACACAAGTGTTATCTTGGAACAAAGCTTCCTGTGGTTGCAGAAGGTGGCCTCCAAAGCCAGTCGCCGACTTGGCATCCTCCATCGTGCAAAGTCCTTCCTTGGCACACCTGAGCTCCTGAGCACATACAAAGCTTTCGCCCACAGTCTGCTGGAGTACCACTCTCCCCTCTGGGCTAGTGTTCCCGCCTCTCACCTTTCTTAGCTTCACGCTGTGGAAACCAAGGTATTTAGGATCATTGGTATCTCCCGTGATGAGGCTGAGTCTTTTGTCTCACTCTCTCACCACAGGCAGGTCGGTGGTCTTTCTTTCTTCCACCATCTCCTCTCCGGCCTCCCCCCCCTCCTCACTCTGTCGGAGATATGCTCCCCCCCATACCTCCGCAGGGCGCTCAACGGTCTGCCAGCAACCCCCTTCTGGTAAAACTACCAAAATCAAGAATCACTGCTCACCTTCACGCTTTCATGCCTCTTTTTTCCCACCTTTGGAACAAACTCCCACAGTCTCTTCAATCCCACTCTTCCCTCCAGGTCTTCAAAACAGTCATTCACCACCATCTCTTTCTTCCCCCATCCAAAACCACGATCTTTTCTACCCCCGCTAATCCCCCCAAACCCACCTCCTTCAAATTCCCTGTTTTCCTTCCTGAAAGTCCAGTCGTGTAAGGACGCTGAAAGTCCCTGTAGTGTCCATCTTGTATACCCTGTGTACCCTGCCCCATCCCTATCCCTTCCACATATCTCCTCATTTCTCTGTTTCCCACTGTTTTTTCCTTCCCTCTCCCACCCCTCTTGTCTCCTGCTCCCCTTGTTGACTTTCTGTATGTTAGCTCTAATATGAGCCTCGACAGTGTTTACAAAAAAAGAAGAAGATGCTGTCCAGAATCTGTGCATTCTTCACCTATTATGGTTTTTAGTGGAAAACTTTGTTCTAATTTCATTATTGGAAAAAAATAAAATAGAATGAGCTTTTAACTGTGTAGTGTTTCATGGGTATACATTGCGTATATCTGAAAATGAACGATCAATATTAAAACTAGAAGGGCACTCAGTAGAGCTCGTACCTCCACCACGCAATGCCTGATCCACGAGAACATATCGGGCCCAATACATTTTTGAAATATGCTACACAGTACCATATCGTTTTTGGCCCTATCTCTCAATGGTGACGAATCACTTAAAAAATTAAATAATTTTCGTATCCAGATATGGATTCAGATCTTCACCAAAATCGAATCAATTCGTCCTTGCCACACACCGAATCTGTCCACAAAATTTCTTCCGGATCCGTCCATAACTTTTTGAGATATCCTGTACACATACAGACAAACAAACACAAAGACAAACAGACAAACAAACAGACAGAAAGGGGTGAAAACATAATCTCCTTCACCTTCGGTGGCAGAGGTAATAAATTTGCCTGCAGACGCAACCACACAATCATTCACTGACACAGACCAATTGCAATAGCCTCTCCCCTTCAGGTGAAGCTAAATGTGCACTTGTAGTAATTTCCAGTCATTTGTTTGATTTATAATAGGATGTAACTGTCACTTGCACTTTGTACCAGATTTCCAATGAAGTGAACATAATATTGCACCATTCTTTGTGCACCGTTGACTCCGGCCCTTCATATGGTGTTCCAAGACGTCCCGGAGTGGTTGTGTTGCGTTTAAGTCTCGGTGCTTTGGCTGGCCGTTGCAGATCTTAAAAGTTTTCCTTGAACCAATTTTTCACAGACACAGCAGTATAAAAGGTGCGTTTTCCTGCTAGTAGACATAAGGGGCCCCTACCCTACTGTCGCTTCAAAGCCAGTCGTGCATCCAGTTTCTATAATACCACAACAAGGCACCTTTCCAAAGCACGTGTTGCTTTGAAGTGAAGTGTGTGAAAGGCATGTACATGCAGGATGGGTTGGTTTATGTTACGGTGAGGCAGTGTGCCATTCCGAACATTGTATAACTGTCCAAAATATAACAAACGATAACTCCCAAACGTTAGCTTGAGGGCGCATGAAACTGTAATGGGAATGGGTGAGAAAGGTCTGCACGTAAGTTAAAACTTCAAACATGTACCTGTGATGTACCCTGAGACTTAAACCACATGAGTTAAAACTTATATCCCTTGGTGAAGAACTCCACAATTACTTATAGACATAAAGATTTATTAAACCCACTTTAATTCTTAAGTTGCGTGTTTTTTTTTTTGGCTAAACAATACATTGTAAGCTTCTAGCATTATTGAATGCAGCAGAGCACGCACCTATCGACTTAGTGGACTGGATGATTTACGCTTATATTCTGGCCTGTTGCAACCTTGTTACGAACCAGATCTATCTTTGCAACCAAGGAGTCGTTTTCATCAGGCGTGAACCCTTCTGCTCGACTTTTTCTTTCCCTGACATTTCAGCTAAGGCGTTCGCTCCTGTCTGGTGTTTTATTGACGTGTCTGATATGGCATTGTAGTTATTAAGGCCTGTTCCAAGGCTTACACTCCAGCCTGCTAGAAAGTCATTTGAGGACTTTATTTTATCTGCTCTTCCTCCTTTAAGGATGAATGAAGTACCCTCATTGTCGACGTTTGAAGTGTGTTAAACATAATTGGCATTAAGGCATTTCATGCTCTGGGACATGTGAACTAAATTTCTTTCTGAAACCTGTTTTTTGAGGCATACTATTGCAGTTGCAGTTTTAAAAGCTGTCTGTTTCCACCTATTGGCTGTGCACTACGAATATCAGTTTCGTTCTTGATCTCTGCTGTGCATGTAGTTGTCGACAGTTTCAAGCTGTGCATGGAGTGCTGCGAGACACCGATTTCAAAATAACTTCAAAACTCAGGATGCAGCTCAAGTGGATGGCGAGCCTTGTAAATGTGTGAACCACTGCATTGACAAGTCTTCATTAAAAAAATTATTTATTATTTAACCCTCATGGTGGATGAACATCTACATGAAATCTAATTCAGGACAAAGACATTAGTGGACATCAGAATGTTTTTAATGCATTATAAGGACAACATTTGTGGACAATGGACAAACACATCCAGTATATACGAGATTTGAACCCGGGTTCCCTGCATCATGACTGCATCATGAGCCAGGGATTCCAATGGGATATCCTAACAAGCCAACCTGTGACCCAAAATAGAAGTATAAAAATAAAATTAGGATGGTTGGTTAGTTTTTAGCTCACCTGGAATGTAGTTCTGGGAAGCTTTATGGGATAGTGCATCATCCGTGCGTCAGTCCGTCCATCCATAAACACTTGAAACTTCTCTGAAACTACACAAATAATTTCAATGAAACTTGACCACAACCTTCATCACCCGGTATGTACCAAAGTTTAGTTTGTTCACAGCATAAAAAAAGGCCCCGAAGGTGGTCTTCAGGGGGTTGTCCCCAATATGTATTTGCTTTCTTCTCTGAAACTACACACACAATT
Source organism: Eptatretus atami (assembly GCA_035128595.1). Lineage (NCBI taxonomy): Eukaryota > Metazoa > Chordata > Myxini > Myxiniformes > Myxinidae > Eptatretus > Eptatretus atami. The sequence continues at coordinate 70,975,196 of CM068966.1, read as the reverse complement.
TCAATGAAACTTGACCACAACCTTCATCACCCATGATGTACGAAAGTTTGATCGCAACTTTCAAAAATCTGGGTCTTATGGGGGTTTACGGGAGGGGGGAGGGGTGGGGGGGCATTTACCCAAAATATATATTTGATTTTTTTCTTGAAACTACACAAATAATTTCAATGAAACTTCACCACAACCTTCATCACCCGTGATATACCAAAGTTTGTTCACGTCATTCAAAAAATCGGGTCTGAGGGGTTTATGGGGGTTTCCCCCAAAATAGGTATTTGCTTTCTTCTCAGAAACGACACACAATTTTGATGAAACTTGACCACACCTTCATCACCCGGTATGTACCAAAGTTTGTTCACTTCATTAAAATAATCCAAAGGTACTTACTTTTAGCCGATCAGCCTGGGGGGTTGGTCGGTATCAAATTGGGGGAGAATGCTCATAGTGATTTTGGGATGGTGTAGACCCTAGAGTTAGAAAATATGTGATAGCATTGTGGCGGTGGCAGCTTTATGGGAGTTATCCCCCTTTTCCAAAATGGCCGCCAAATGCTCAATACCCTATATATAGCAGATTTTAGACCACCTAGAGCAGTGATACTGGTGTCTACGACTAGGTTTGAGGGGTCAGATATATCATTTCTGTATTTACCTAAAATATTTGATACAGCCTTAATATTAAAATTCAAGATGGGCCAAAATGGCTGCAGACACATATTTAAATGACCGCGTTTAAGGTCCTAGAACAGTTACGACAGTGATTTTGGTGTACATTTCCAATATTTTAGGTAAATACAGAAATGATATATCCAACTGTAGCGAAATGTACATGATGACTCTAATACTCATCATTTACTGTCAATAATTTCTGTTCATCGGCATCACATCGTCATCGTCCGTACTCTCCACATCATCTGATGACCGATTGTCGCAGTCTGACAGTTTGCACATATCAGTGCACTATAGTCCATTTGCCAGACATACACAATTTGGCAGCGTACACTTCCTTGAACATTTGCAGGCCAGTAGGGCCAAGATAGCCTCAGGTGCTGGCTGACCATCCATCCAATCCACTACCATTCATTTCTCGGCTCCATCCATGTCAATTTTCCACCCTCTGCCAATGGGACTTTGTACACCTGGGTCTTGCTCAAGACATCTTCTCCATATTCCAGCCTGGTAGTTTGCCCTTTGTGCATGTTTGACTAAGCAGTCCTGCAGGGTGGAAGCTGATGACTCTCTATCTCACCTTTCTTAACACAACAAGTTGTACCTGAGATCATTGACCTTGGTGAATGCTGCTTTGGGGCCATAGAGGAGACATGTGACACACTCTAGTTTGTTCATCAGTTCTGAGGAGAGGTCCCATTCCTGGCCCAACTCTGTGAATGTGTTCTTGATTTCCCTGTTGTTGGTCACTAATTTTAGAGCACTTGCCTTCCCTTTACCTGCGAAAGCACTGGTAGTGTCACATCCAGTGTATGCATGTATACCAATAAGAGCTCTGCAGACATCTATGCCGACAGTGGCAGCGACTTTCCCGATGTCAACTAATCTAGTTCTGGTTCTAGTTCCACATTTCTGGAATAACGGAGCTACTATCTTGTAATGGATGCCAAACACATGAAAAGACATCTGTGTCCTCTGCGCATATCACTACAGCCTGGTAGCCCTCTCTAGCAGCATGGACAGCATGGAAAGTAGGCGCCCATCTGCTTCCTCCTGCTGGCACTGGAGATCTGGTACCTCTTCACTGCCCTGTGATGTAATTCTGTAGCATTTGTCATCTACAGTTACATACAGAATCTTCTCATGTAGTTTCTGTCTGTACACTGGCTTCCTCCATTCACTGACAATGAAGCTAATCAGACTGGTTTTGTGAGTTATTCCTGTCAGGAAACTTCTCCATTGCCTCACAATCTGTGCGCTTGTGATACCCTGCAGCTGGTGTCCAGTCTCTTCACCTCGTGCCGATCTCTCACTGTTCTTGATAGAATTCTCTCGATACGTGTCGAACACAACATCTATTCTGGTACTTTTACTTCCTTCACGCAATGCCATAGACAGTATTGTAGTGGCAATGTCTCCAAACGTAGCTTGATCACCCTTTACTCTTTGAACTAAGTATTTCATCGACCACAGAAGCCGGATTTTGTGGGAGTTGGTCTGCTACTGTCCATTCTTCTGCAAAGTAGTGGCTAAGGAAGCTTTTGTTTGTTTTCCTGAGTAATCCGTCTGGGTAGAGAGAGCCCAGGGTAGTGGTCCCAAGGGGTGAGAGAGGATGTCCTCCATCGTGAGATTGCGCCCTTGTGCATCACGATGATGCGACCAAACAGAGACCGGTCAGCTTTCAAGATTATGTCTTCCCACTTGTTTTCACTACCTTCTCTTACACATATTTGTGAATGTCTTCAGCTTGTTAGTTTTCATCGGATCGTGAAATGGTTTCGCTGATGGGTCTTCTCCCAGTCTCTTCGTTGGATCCTCTCT
>CM068966.1:70947496-70965466 GCA_035128595.1 Eptatretus atami | reverse complement strand
CTCTGTCCTTTTTCTTTTTTTCACCTTCTATTTATTTATTTATTTATTTTCTTCCAGTTTTTTTTTTTTTTCTCTTTTGTTTTTTTTTACCCCCTCTCTTTTGGTACCTTAAAAAAAAAACCTCCACCATGGAAGGGGACAAGTTGGAGGGGGGTTATGTTTTCACCTCTGTTTATTTGGTTGTCTGTCTCTGTGAACAGGATATCTCAAAAGTTATGGACGGATTTGGTCAAAATTTGTTGGACAAGTTGGGTGTGTGAAAATGACGAATGGATTAGATTTTGGTGAAAATCCGGATCTGGATCCAGATCTGAGAATTTTTAAAAGTGATTCTTCACCATTGAGAGATGCGTCCAAAAACGATATATAGCACGATATATCAAAAAGTTGTGGATGGATTCGGACGAAACTTAGTGCTTGAGTTGAGTAGGTGACACCAACAAGCTGAATACATTTTGGTGTAGGTCCGGATGCAAATCCGACCTATCAGTGCCATACAAAACGTCAACTATTTAGCCTGGCGGAGCTATGCACTCCACAGAGTGCCATTCTAGTTTCTTTACTTTCCTCTCACTGTTATCCTTATCTCGCAGTCCATTTTCCTTTTTCTCTCTTTTTTTTCCTCTCTGTCTGTCTGTCTCTCTGTCTGTCTCTCTGTCTGTTCTCTGTCCTTCTTCTCTCTCTCTCTCTCATCTCTCTCTCTCTCTCTCTCTCTCTCTTCTCTCTTCTCTCTCTTTTTCTTTCTCTCCCCCCTCTCTTTTTCCTCTCTGTGAAGGTGTTCAGAGTTATCTTTAAAAGCAACATGTGCATAAATTAGTAGCCGTTGCCAGAGCATGATAGATAGCACGGCCGAAACCACCGTGCATCATTGGACTGACAGTGTAATGGAAAATTTGGTGCTGGAGGCAGTTTGCCGTGCCATTCCATCCATCATTTTAAAGCTAATTTGAAGGGGGAAAAAATGTATAAGAAGCTTAGAAAATGCAATGCAAAATGCCAGTGGATTTGTCAGATGCAATTTACCTAATCGACAAGGATTTTGTGCTGAACAGTCCCCTTAAGGCCCACTTGGTTAAAATATACCCTGATTATTTTTAAAAGTTTCCCCTGGGAAGTCTTTCTGCAAGGAAACATCTACATAATAAGTACGCATGTCGTGGGGTTCCTGCACTGGGGAGGGATAGGGTGAGATGGAATTTAAAAGCGATACAATGGAGAAAACCGATCTAGAAAGGAGAATTATGTTGAAGGGGATTGGGGGGGGGGGTGGAGGGGCAAGAGTGGGAGGAGGTTGGTGGAAGAGAATGGGGAATATAAGGAGCATAAATAAGTGCAGTAAATGTTTCAATTCTAAATATGTGGTCAGGTGCTATTTTTCTGTACGTAATATGTAGATAGTCCTAAGTGGGCTGTCAAATTACTGCAGTTCGACCTCAGAATATTTGCTACATCGGCTTCATTGTACAATCTTTTAGATGGTCTATACATACCCAAGTATGGCAAGCCCTATACGTGTTCACACCAAATTGAGGTGTGGGCTCTCGATTGCAGTGATGGTAGTCGTCATGACGACACTTTTCCTTTGTTTTATCTGAAGCATTATTTTAATCCCATCTTCGGACACCACATTATTTTTGTATCACCCTATATCTGCACCTATATATGTTATGCAGTTTGATGAAATGACCTTTGGTATCCCCCGTTAACGAGAGCCTGTGGCTCAGCGTGCTGATGGCAGGAAACTTTTGACAGCCTTTGTGGAGTTGTGCTGACATCTTGTGACACACACTGCCTGCAGGGCCAGTTTACAAATAACGTAGTGTGTGCTGAGCCCGAGCCGACCTTAATATTTTGCCCATTGCATGTTTGACAACAGCTCACAGAAATACAGAATAACTAGAGACACGCCTTTGGGTCAGAAAGCAAGCGGTTGAAGAGAGCATAACTGGATCCAGAGGTTAAACCAAAAACAGGGGTCGAGAGTTGGTTTCGGTGAACTGTGAGGGTGAGGGGGTTGCCCACTTTGCCTGCAAAGAAGTGTTATTATTCTTTCCAATTTGTATTATTATTGTGATATTTTATTTTATATTTAATATTTTTTTTATAGTGATCTAAGACTCATGATGGATCTTCTACATAAAGCAGGATAAAGGCATTAGTAGACATCAGTGTCCTTTTATGTGGATTACAAGGACATTATTAGACAATGGACCAAAATACACTATTTGGGATTTGAACCTGGATCCGCTGCTAATAAGCCAAGAGTTCAAATGGGAAACACAAAAAGGTCAATCCAAAACCATATAGTTACTTCAGTGAAATAGTTAAGTGACATGATGAAGCTTTATTCAAATAATCAGGAGTTTCCATGCAAGTGGAGTAAAACTATCATTCATATGTGTGGCAGGCCTGTAAATGGGGACAACGTCATTAAAAAGAGGTCCTAAATCCCTTGATGACCTTTGGCAATGCTTGAAAGAAAATTGGAACCTCATAGTTCTTCGATAATCAAATTCATTGACGAGCACAGAAGATCTACCTTAGGAAGTAGAAGCCAACACACAAAGACAACATATTGGAGCTTACATTTAGGAATTTTTACCATTTAATGCAAAATCGTTTGGTTTGGGACCAAGAATGTATTTGCTTTGTTGTACATTTGTGTAAATGGAGTGTTTATGTGTTTATTATTGGATGCAAAATCGAGGCTCATTGAAGAGTGATGTGATAAAGGGTATGAAAGGTAACGAATTGAGAGTGAGGAAGTTGGGCAGGGGTTGAACACAACGAACAAGGGAATGCACGAAGAAGAGGGGAGGAAACACAGTAATCTGCAAATAAGAGGGTTAGGTTAGGTAGGGTAAATGGACATTATTATGGGTAGGGATGGATGCTTACATGAGATGACTGGAGGGAAGTGTGATTGAACCATCTCCAGAAAGCGGTTCCACAAACGGGATAACAGAGTCGAAGTCTGCAGTAAGTCTGGGTTTTGGAAGTTTAAACACGATAGGGTTTCTGGAAGATCACATGCATCCTGTAGGAACTGAGGAGTGTTGGAGGGCTGATCAATAACTGCTATACCGACTACATGTTCCAAAATGATCCATTGCATGTGTTGGTACTGTTATATATTCCAAAATTATCTGCCTGTATAGTTCGTATTATACAATAGCACTACAGGTAGGGTTTAGGCTGGGGTACCTGGTACCATATGGAAATTTTCTTAATTTTGTACATAGTTGAGATTCGTGGAAGAGCTCATACTAGTACATTGAATGGATCAGGATCCGACGGGACAAAAAGAAGAGCAGAGAGAGGAGGGAAATACCACCAGGAGAGTTTAAGGCCAAGATAGATGCAGAGTTGGACAAACAATGATTTGGGGTGGGGGTGGGGGGGGTAGGAGATTTGGAAGGAGAGGGTTAATGAGGGAAGGAAAGACCATGGTTTTGGATTGAGGATGATCTGAGATGGTGGTGAACAGCTGTCTTGAAGATCCGGAGGGAAGAATGAGATTGAAGAGAATGTGGAAGTTGATTCCACAGGTGGGAAAAGGAGAAACAAATGAGTGGAGGTGAGCAGTGATCCTGGATTTAGGTATTTCACCAGCGGGGAGTTGAATGTGGACCTTGCGAGCCCTGCAGAAACCTGAGGAGGACAAAGCACTGAAAGAGTAGAAGGTGTAAGACCAGAAAGGAGGCGGGAGAAGACAGAGACCACTGACCTGTCTGTGATGGCAAAGTGATAGGCCCATCAACTCAGCTTCATCTTGGGAGATACCAATAATATTGAAGACCTTGGCTTCCACTGCATCAAGATGAGCAAGAGGTGAGGCAGGAGAGCCAGCCTAGAGGGGAGAGCACTAACTCCATCATGCTGTGGATGAAGGCCTTGTAGGTGGATAGGAGTTCAGGTGTGCCAATGAAGTTTTGATGTTTACGGAAGGGAGGAGCTTGGGTCGCCTCGGTAGTGGAAGAGGTCATTTGGCGTAGAGTGTGTGGAGTTTGCTTGCCGGAGAGAAACGTTTTTGTGCTTCGTGTGCCTGGTTCGTCATCCTGCTCATCTGCTCGTGTTCCTGCCTTGCCCTATTTTGTCATCCTGCCTAGCCTGTTCGTCATCCCTGGTTCATCAACCTGTTTTGTCACCTGCTCACCCGTTTCATCACCTGCTCACCAGTTTATCGCCCGCTCGCCTGTTTCATCACGTGCTTGCCTGTTTCTTCGCTCCTGCCAGTGTGCCTGCTTCACCGTTTGGTTTGTGGCTGCTTTGACGCAATCTGTGTGGATGCCTCCACATGAGATAAGGCCTCACCCTGTTTTTCATTCCCTTTCTCATCTGTGCTCGAGTCTGCTGTGTGGCACCCTAGATTTCATTATTTCTCTCGTAATAATTATTTATTGTGAATTTTCCCCTCCCCCCCCTCAACCCGCCGTTATTCCCTGCCATCATGATCATTCTCCCTATGTTATTGTGGTGGGGAATAAACCCCGTTAAATCAGAGCTAATGTTCTCATTTGCTTCTTGCAGTTCTTGCGCGCGCGAATCCACCATGATTCAATTGCAATCCAAGGGAGTAAAAGCCAGTTTGGTCCGCCCGTCCAGTTGTCGATGTTAATCGTGGCTGGACACGACAGTATTATCAGGATGTTTCATGTCGACAGCCAAATTGATGATAGGAAAGCCGACTTTAAGATTCCGGAATGATACCCCCAATATCTTTGTTCAGATCCTACTTCACTAAGATAATATATTTGTATTCTAACTATTTAGGATTTGGATTCTTACTATCTGAGCTTGTTTTGCTATCAGATTATTGCTAAAAACCCAGCTGGTTCACTAATTATAATCTAACCTGCCTTCTCAGCCTGATCGAATCAACAGGTAGCACAAGCCCACACAAGGTTTCAAATCCTTCTAAATCAACTGACCAAGGTACACCTGTTTTTTCTTAATGCCAAGGTAAATTTTAGCGTCATCGAAGTGTAGTCATGTTTCCACTACAAAGCCTTGACTGTGATGTGCACCTAATTTGATTGTCGGCATAAGCGGTGTCCAAAGTTCTCCTGGATAGATGTGATTGAATGCATGCATGATACATTTTCAGATAAGGATATGGGTTAGGGTTTGGATTGATACAATTTGGGCTTGCCTGGTTTAAAGCACGTTAAACCACCAAGGGAATGCTGTTCTGATATATTGTGACTGCCTCAGTCCTAAGGTGCAGTGGTAATTGTGGGGCATTTCTCAATTTGGGGCCAGTGGAGATGTGGCATCAGTTGCATAACAAGCTGCTAAAAGAAATGTAAGAAAGAACAGAAAAGGCCAGATGAACTATACAGCGATTGGTGAAGCAGGGAACAATGGCAATGGCAGTTATACAGACTTTCGAGAGTCTAGAGTCTTCCTCACATATATCTGTGGACAGGTGCACTACCATTCAAGAACAGAACCATCAGATTTGGAGGTGTAGTAGAGTCATGCAGAAGTTTCATTTAGTCTTCAACATAATCACCATAATAACAAGATGGAGCATTTAACAATACATCTGAGCATTGCTATGGTACATAGATCACAGAAGATCTGAGAAATATTGCAGACTCACTCACCTGGTGATGCAAATAATGTTTTGGGAACAGGTGTAGCTCAGGGGAAATGAATGGACATTACTGAGGACCATTGGTTCTCAATCTTTTCTCTTGTCTTGGTGACTCCTTTTGATATGAATTCAGATTATAAAATGCATATTTATAATTAAGCATTTTATTTTCAATTCCAAATTTATGAAGCTATTTCATTTCTGTGTGAAGCTAAGTGTGCGTAATTTAATTTTGAATGTACGATATGTAGCAGTAGCTCATCTCTAATTTGGATGTAATGCATATTCAAGGTATAAAATCAACTTATGCTTGATGGTTGAGTTAGACATGAATATGTTGTGGTTAAATATGACACCTTTGTCGAACCGTGCCTGTAAGGCTGTACAGCCGTGCCAGTAAAGCCCATTAGGCCTTACAGCATACCTCAAACCACTGGCAGTGCAGACAACACAAACACAAAAATGGCTGTGGATAACTTGGACATCATTCAAATTCAGGTACAAAATCAATTTGTGGTTAAATTGGATGTAAAAATGTTGCTACATGAGACAAGTTTGCCAAACTGTGCATGACCACTTATGTCACAATACTAAAATAGGCCGTCATGGACGCTATATTAGAGATGGTCTGTGTGTAGATTGTGACAAAATACACACACACACACACATACACACACACACACACACACACACACACACACACACACACACACACACACACACACATACACACACTGACCGATTACAATACCCTCTCCAATCCATTCAGGAATAGCCAAGGCAAAATATCAATCAAATTTCCCCATAGTGTTGACATGGCTTGACCACGAAAGCTTGTAATTATTTTAATTTGGCTGTATATCATCACTCCTTCACCACATCATAAGGCATATAACTGTCACAGTGTAACCACAGACACGAGAGATCACCAAATGCTCTTGTCCAAGGCCGGTCGCATAGCCTCGTCCCATGTCAGACCCAGAGACGGTGCAATATCGGTATGAGGGTATCCTTCCATATTGTGTTCTGATGACCTCTGGGGAACTTCCATCCATCTGTCCATTTGGGGCAAAGGGAGGGGGGAATGGGGGTGTGGGGGCAATAAATAGGTCAACTGCAGCATTGCTGTCTTGGTCTCAGCATAGATGTCCAGCCAAACGTAGCTATGCACGATTCACTCTGGTTGAAAGCTCTAAGCTATGAAATTTCATGGACTTCTAGGTTGTTGATATTGGTGTTGCCAAGGTCTTCTGAGGATACCACTAACAGCTCACATGTCAAAGTCATCTATGCGAATATTGATAGTATTTTTCCATGTCCATCTTTAATATCTGCAACAGTAAATTGGGACGATTAGTGCTCTATACAGTTGTATCTTCAGGTTTTGGTTCATCGGAGACTTCCATATCGTTGAAAGTGAGTCTGATGTTAATGGGGTGAGAGCAGCACAGCGACACAAATCCGTCGTACTCTCCCGAAGATGTTATTCTGGAGCCGAGGTAGTCGAACTCTATTACTGTATCTATCTACACAGTGTTTGCCATCAATGGCTCTTGTACGTTCTAGAGTTTCAGTATTGGTGTAGAGTATCCTGATAAGTATTAGTGTAGTGGAGATTTTCAGTCATATGAGGTATACTAGCAACTTCTAAAATAAGTCAGAGGCAGTCTCGATTGATGGAATCAAACCCCTTCTTTGTTAATGTATGCTACAACAGTTAGGTAGCATATTCTGTGTTTTTCTGCTATCTGACACAAGGAGAAGTTCTTTTCTCGTTGATTTGTTTCTTGTGAAATCTGCCTGTTGTTGTCTTCACTTTCTGTCCAGTCCATCCTGGTTTCTGGAGAGGAGTATCCACGCAAACACCTTGGCTACAACTGCAAGAAGAATAATGCCTCAATAATTGTTGCACTCAATCTGAGCTCCCTAGTGTTTCCTGAAATATAGTATTATGCCCTGGAGCCACTGTTTAGTGATCGTTTCACATAATAATTAAGGAAGTCTGGAAAGGGTGTCAGGTGTTGCTTTTTGAAGGAGCTCTGGTGTGATTCCACATATTCCTGGAGCCTTGTCATTCTTGAGCTTGCTGGTGGCACTTTTTACTTGTGCATGTGTGAGGGGATATGTGCATATGTCAATGAATATAGAAACTCTGGGAAGAGCAAGTAGTTCCTCAAGTGGTTTGAGGGGGATGGAAAATATATGGTTGGCACTGTACTCCTACCATCGCTGGTGCTGAGATACATTGGTGGTGAGGATGTACCCACTTACACTTTTGAATGAGTGAGAGACAGGGTGGAAAGGCTTCAGCTTCAGATTATTTACACTTCCAATTACTGGAACGACACTCAGTGGAGTGCATACCTACACCTGGCTGAACAGTTTACGTTTTGTATCCCACTGATAGGCCGGATCTGGATTCGGACAAAAACCAAAATCAAATTGGCTTGTTCTTGTCACCTCACCAACTCGTCCACCTGGTTTTGTCATAACTTGTCCACAATTTTTTGAAATATCATGCTATATATCCTGATGAAGATGAAGAATCAATGATGAAGAATCACTGAAAAAATTCTTCTATCTGGATTCGGATGTTCACCAAAATCGTGTCAATTCTTACTTGTCACAAACCCAACTTGTCGCAAGTTTCGTCGGAATTCATCCACAAACTTTTTGAGATATCCTGCTTACAGACAAGCAAACAAACAAGAAGGCATTAGGCTGTAGCCTGACAATAATGACGAAAACCATGCAAATGACGTCACTGTCTCCTTGACCTTTGGCAGCACACACACACACACACACACACACACACCACACACACCACACACACACACACACACACACACACACACACACACACACACACACCACACAATATATACTAGAGACCGGTGAACCCGTTGGGTTCCGTTGTACAGCGGTTGATGAACAAATCATTTCCAAAAAATAAAAAAAGATAGCTCAGCGAACTATACACTGAGGTTGTTTGCATTGATCAAATAATCCTGAAGAGTACTTGATTGAATCAGGAATTGATTTTAATAATTTTTTTTGTTGCCCATTTGAACGAAACTTGATATAGGCCTTATTCAGATGACGTCACGGTCACGTGACTGTGGCAGCTCCGCCATATTGAGCGGCAAGAAAGTATTACCGCGTCCATAACAACCGATAGTCTCCACTTCAACTACACCGTTATTTCCAAGGAAGCGATTTTTTTTCTGCAAATGGGTAAGAGTGTTGTGCCCGGGATGTACTCAGCGATATACTAAAGTCTGGAGGGCAGTTTTACCGCTTTCCCGCCGAAGTAGACCGACGAAATCTTTGGATTCGGTTCTGAGAGAGAAAAATGGCGCCTGGCGAACATGACTGGTTGTGAGGCCTTCATTTTGTCTCCGGTATATAACAATTTCTGATACGTTATTCAGTAGTTGGTATTAAATAGCTGGTGGTTACAAAATATTGTCTGATTTGTATCATTAAAATGCATTATATCCTTGTTTTATTGACAGAATGAGATCGCCTTTCTCACAGCGTCTAACGCGCACAGTTCTGAGTTGTTTCCTCGAAACTTGTCTTATTGCTATTACATCGCAGATGAAATTAAATAGTTTGTAAGTATCATGTCTCCTTTTACTTGTGCATTTCTTGAGCTTAATCTCTGTCTCTAATCCCGGTACATAAATATGAGTAAGCGTCCATACTCTTGAAGGCTTTCAGGCTGGCTTGAGTGTAGGACTCGGCGTTCAACAAGGTAAACATAGATGTCAGGGAAAACGATTTGAGCCAAAATTTCCTTTCTGTTGTCCATTTATCATTTGAAATAATATAGAGATCTTCACGAAGACAACAAGCTTCAGTTTTTCGCAATACTCTTCTTAGACATATCATCTAATCCATGGAAATAGCCCAGAAGTTTGCGTGACACGTATGTGGTAGCCATGATTTTTTGCCACTCAATATGGCGGAGCCTTCCCTTCCGCTGTGACGTCACTCGCTTAGTGCATAGAGACAATTGCGCGTCAATGTAAAAAAAAAAAAGGAGAAAAGAAAGTCGAATGAATTATTGTGCGTAATCTTCAAAACACAATTTTATTTATTAATGAACAGGAAGTATTAGATCAAAATGGCGGTTATTTTATGCTTAAAAAATAATCGTTCTTTGTCTATACTAAATGCTTGAGATTTTAAAAATAAATCATTTCAGAAAAAAAAAAAAAGATAGTCCAGCGAACTATACCACTGAGGTTGTTGCATTGATCAAATTCTCCCGAAGAGTACTTGACTGAATCGGGAATTGATTTTTTAAATAATTTTTTTGTTGCCCGATTTGAACGAAACTTGATACTGCACACCACAGGAGAATGGTGAGTAAGGTGGCCCTAAAATTTTTGCGCTATCGTGTACCGTTTTGGCTGTATTTCGGGAACATACATACATACATACATACATACATAATACAAGATGAGAGTTTTACTAATATATATATTTTTTCGCAAGAACATTTACAGTGTGTACATAAGGAATCAACAGGCTACGAAGTTAACTTTTCTCCATAAGTAGCTAGCTGACTCCAAAACTTCTGGCGACAGTGCTGGGCCACCACCACCCATTTCAAACCTTCACCACACCTTTATTGAAATCCTGGAATGCCAAAACAAATAGAATTACACGAAAACAATCCCGATTGAGACTACGGTGTAAAGAGAAGTCATAGCAGTTTTATTTTCTCATTTTATCTTCTGAGGACAACTGGTATGGGTGCAAAACACTGCTTAAAACAGCACCACTCACATTCCATCAGTGAACTACAACGGCAATTGGTAGAGCACATACCAATGCCAGGCTGAACAGTTTACGTTTTGTATCCCACTGATGGGCCATATCTGCATCCAGACTTCAACCAAAATCTAATCGGTTTGTTCTTGTCACTTACCCAACTCATCCACCTAGGTTTGTCATAATCAGTCCACAACTTTATGAAATATCGAAAAGTTATGGACGGATAATGATAAAACTAGGTGGATGAGTTGGGTATTCAAAGAAGACCTAGACAACTTTGGTTGTTTATATATTGTTGTGGGCTGGCGTCGCAGGGGAACCTCAAGGGATGGACTGCCTTGGTTTACTCACCGGACTCACTGGTATCGCAGGCCGTCACGCACAAATAATGTTGTGATGCAGCGGGTCGCTAATCGACTGCGAACGCCAATAACTCGACCACATGACTTATGGTCCTCCGTCTAAGAAAGCGTTTACCTAAGGGTCGCTTGACCTCCTTACTGAGGAACACGCCCTTGATACGTACTTGTGTTAACCAGATTACCAACCAGATCAGGTGCAGCTGAGCAGAACTACCAAGTATGTACTGGCTACAAAGCAAATCTTTGGAGAATAACATCCCAGCTAAGCTTGGGTGCGAGCCATGATGGAACAATGAAGGAAAACACAAAAATGAGCTGGGAACATTTCTACATAGCACATTTATTTTCAACCAGAAGGTGAGGAAAGGTATGTGGCACAGTGAATGGGATTTATTGGTATGTACAGCAAGGAAAGCAAGGAATTTGTGGGGTGCGTCAAAAGACAAGCAATCTTACAAAAGCAGACAGAGCAGAGTTATCCCATTTATCTTCTACAATCTTAATTTATGCTAGGATAGGCACTAACACACACACACACACACACACACACACACACACACACACACACACACACACACACACACACACACACACAACACACAACCTGGAAAAGATTAGATCTAGCCTCGAGAGAAATAAAGCAGGTGAGGGTTAACGACCTCTCGATACCTGGAGTTGTCGGCAGACCAACACAACCAAGAATACTTAGGGAGAGGTAGTGAGAGGAATACTGATTATTTCTAAGATGTGGGCATGGGAGGTGTGGTGTAGTGCGGTGTGGGGTGAGGGGGGGGGGGGTGGTTGGGGTTGGGGTGCAGTGTCATGCAAGAGGAAAATGTGAATGTGAGTCAGTAGTTGCTCCTTCAGTTCAGCCATAAAAAACAGTTGGGCTTCAACCGCATTGATGCTTTTTTATGCATCGACAGTAGACGAGGTAGATGGAAAGAGAGATGAAGAGAAGATGCAAAAGGAGAAAGAAGAAAGATGGAAGAAGAAGATCCAAAGGAGAAAGTCCCTATCCTATCTGTGTAAATGTCTGTACCTATTGGGGATCACTCGAACAGAGCGGCCCCACCCCACGGCATTGTGTGCGATCCCCCCTCCCCGCTTGGTTATGGTGATTCACGGTGCCTTTCGCTCCACGCTGACCAGCTCTCTGACTGCCTGCTTGTCGATCCCGCCCAGCTCCACGTTCCTTCAGCGGCAGCACCGACAGCCCCAAACACAAAGGCGAGCAGCAGCAGTGACCAGCGAGCATGGTGAACAGGATGGACTCATGCAGGCGAGCAGGCTGACTGGATGACACATGAGCAGGCTGACTGGAAGAGTGACTGACCCAACAAGACAGCGAACTGGTTCCACTCTGTCCTTTTTATGGACCCGGACGAAGGGAGGGGCCAAGGACCGCATCTCGATGCACTGCAGGCAAAATCCCACTCCTCTATTCGGCAACCGCAGGCCATAGCCACACCCTGCCGGGCCTCGGTGCCAGAAAATGGCTGTCACTCGCCAACCTTGGCACGGTCCGGCGCTCCGAGCTTTTCATGTGGCCGGGGTCTTTGGATGCATGCTCCGGCCCCGGACGTGTGCTGATCCTCACTTCAAAATGGAATTGTAGCGAAATCCTCATGCTAACCATAAGTGCCTTCATAAGCCACAGCACATGTTTGTGCCTCGTGTTATGCCTTGAAACAGCTCAACCCGCATCCCCTCTGGGTCCCTTGATGTTACGGTGCAGATTTGATGACCATGGGGCAGTTGCAGCAGTTATAGAGCAGGGCACTTGTCTTGACATTCGTCGTAGTGAGTGGTGGTGGCCATGCGGCATCTGTAGCAAGTGATGATTGCCACATGGTGTCCATGGTGAAGGCCGAGTGCCACGTGGCGTTCGCAGTAAAAGGGGTGAATAAAAGCCGCGAGTTAGCGTGGGTTGTTGCGGGGGTATTTTTCCCAGTTGTATGAAGCAGCTGTGGTGAGCATGGTGAGGTTTGGTGAGCGGAGTGAAGTCTGAGGTGAGGTGGCAGTTGGGAATTGGCATGCACATTTGAACGGGGAAAGGGCGTGCTGCAAACTCCAAAGGAACGATGTACCGGTGCGCTGTTGGCCGGATGCGCCCACAGCACGAACATGCTGGAAATGCTCGCAGCATGTTGCTCATTCATATTTGCATAGCGTGCATGTTTGCTTGTATGGTTTGTGTAATGGAAGGGAAAAGGTCAAAGATTAAAGTGAAGATATATGAGATATGATTGACTCAACTACGAGAGGCCCACGCAACGCATCTTTCCCCTTTTGCCCATGAGACATGGAAGGGACTAAGACATATATGATTGAAATAACTGCCTCGTTAATCGCTGTATGTTGTGTGCCATTGCCTTAGAGGCATGCGGTTTTACAGAACCGCATCCATATTTAGAACCACAAGTGATATAACTATACCCTTTGGTTTATATGATATAGAAACTCATAAATATTATACACACCATCAATACACTTCAATGTGAGCTCTGTTTGTTGCGCTCAGAACAGCGAGGCGTTACACGAGTTCTTGCCATGTTTGGCTCAGCATGTTTGCGTCCATCAGTGCGCATGCAGCTGTGATCCGAGAATGAAGATCCTGCAGGTTTGCCACCTTGGTGTTGCACACAACATCTTTGACAAACCCCCACAGAAAAAAAATCAATGGGGGTTATGTTTGGAAATCGTGGGGGCCAGGTAGTTGGTCAGTCTCAGCCAAACCAGTGACCTGGAAATTTATGAATCAGGACGGCTCAAACAACAAAGGCCCAATGATATCAGGTTGCAGGTCTTCAATCTGTGGGAAGGTGAATCCTTCCAACATCTTCATGTAAATTGTCAAGGTCACTGTGTCCTCCTCAAAGAAAAACGGACCCACCAAGCGGTCATGGAGAAGGCCACACCACACATTGACCTTTTGGACTGTCACGCATGTGTTCAATGATCACGTGGGTGTTTACAGAGCCCCAGCTCCTCAAATTGTACCGGTTGACCATCCTCGACACATGAAAGCAATCTTCTTCTGTGAACATGACCTTTTTCAGGTAATATTTGTCATCCTCTATGCTACTGAGCATTTCCGAGGCAAATGCCTTGCATTTGGATCCGTCATTTGGTTTGAGTTCCTGCAGAATCTGCACCTTCTAGGCATAAAGATTCCGTCTTTTATGCAAAATCCTGCGTGCAGTGGTGATTGGTAGTCTCAGTTGTCTGGATGCACGTCGATTTGATTTTCTGGGACTTTGTTGAAATGATTCACGCACTCGTTCAACATTTGCTGCACTTGTGTTTGGTCGACCGGGACTTTTCTGTTTCTGACAACTTCCAATCTCCTTAAACCTCTTGTACCACACTCTGATACTAGTCCACGATGGCGGATTCCTTCCATACCTTGTACGGAAATTACGCTAAACTTGCGTGTCGGATCTCGTCTCGATGAACCATTCGACGGGGTGGGCTTTCTCCTGTGGAGTCGCCATTTTCTTTTACATGAAACCACCAGACCTGAAAATAAATTAAACTTTTTGAGTTTCTGTATCATATAAACCAAAGGGTATTATTGTATCATTTTTAGTACTAACATATTAACAACCAAAGTTGTACAGGTCTTTGTGGAACACCCAGTATATAGTTTTTGTCCCGATCTCTCAATAGTGACGAATCACTTGTGAAATTAAAAAATTCTCATATCTGGATCTGGATCTTCACCAAAATCTAATCATTTCTTCCTTGTCACATACCCAATCTCTCCACCAAATTTCGTCTGAATCTGTCTGTAACGTTTTGAGATATCCTGCTCACAGATGGATGTTTCTCCACAAGATTCTCTTGATGCACAATCTGAAGTATAGCACTGGCAATCACTGCTTACCAACGTCCTCCTCCTCCTTCTTTCAGGTGCAACACATGACTGCGGGTGACTTCGTTTGCTGGGGGCACCACAAGTCCCCACTGTAGGTGAGAGCAGTAATTTGTAATTTGTTCATGGTGTGCTGGCAATAACTCACTGACTCTTCGTGAAAGACACCGTGGGATTTTTAACGTCCACAAGCTAATTCTGGCAGACAGGATGCCCAGTTTAACTTCCATCTAAGGGATGGCACACACATTGATGCCTCACCCTGCCTGCAAAACATCAGGATGACAGTTTATTGCTGGGTTCAGATTAAAATCCAGACTAGACAGCTCAGAGGCGAGTGTGCAAACCTCTAGAGTCAAGGCCATCCTGCCAGCTCACCAATATCCAAAAAACCATCAAAACCGTCATTATTTAGTAGACCACCTGTATATCTGTCATCCTTCTGAGGTCAGCAAAATGAGTACCAGGTTGCTGGTATCCTGTGTCAGAGTGGCGACTTGTCCAGGATTGTGCCCAACAGCCAAGGAGACTGCTTAGGCAGCATCAACGTTCTGCACATAGTATGGTCCTAATGGATGGATGGATGGACCTGTATATGTAGCTACGAGTTATCATTCACTGACACCGATCCACATTTGCAGGTTTCAGCTTCCCAGGTGGCTGATAAAGCAATAATTGCTGAGGCAACTCTGTGTCTATAATTTTCAACCAGAGACCTCACTCTAAGGTTTCTCCATAAATATTGCTGAGGATGCCTTCTGACTAGAAAGTATTCTTCAAACTGAGCTGATATTTAGGAAATGCAGACACTTAATTCCGTCTGCACTACACTTTCTCACGTTTACACACTGCCTGGAGATGTGGAGATCCCACACGAGGAAACAATTTTGGTCATGTGATTTTATTTTTTTTTTATTTATTTTATTTTGTAAACCTGCATGAACAATGTCTTTTTATGTTTTGAAATGAACTCTTTTATTACTTTTTATTTTAGTTGATGTTTGGGGCCTATAGAGAATACCCCCTTTCTCGACACCCCCATCTCTCCTCGTTCCATCTCTTCAAGCTGTGCTATGTTTATTCCCAGATATAATACAAAAGTTCTGTGATATGCCATTGTGCATAAGCAGGAATATTTTTCTTTTAAATCATTTTCAAAGGTTACTCGTAGTTTAGAAAATTTACACCCCATTCGCAGTGATAGCAAACCAATGTTTGCAGAAAATCTGAAAGTTTACGCAGAGAAAAGTAAGCACGATTTAGTTTTCAATCCTTGCACGTCATTGAAATAATACAACACGATTATATTACTTATTAAATGTGCTCAGATTAAACATCCCCAAACACTGAAGTAGTAGGCCTCCATGCCTTTTTCATTTCTTTGTTCCTGCATTCAAGCCTCTGGTGCAGAGAATGGCTGAAACTACAGAGGAAGGATTTTCAAAACAAAGCTATCAATTTATATGGCATTTTGCTTTTGTAGATGAAAGCTTGAGTAACACTTGGGCACGAATTGCACGAGGTTGCTCATCATTTGGGGAATTGTGCGTAAATTGATCCACAATACTGCATGTCTTCAAGTTTCTTTATAAGCAAAAAATATCACAAAGCGCAATCGATTCATCGCTCCGTGGTCAAATCTCAAGCGTTTTCTTTTTTTGTTGTTGATGGACCCTTGTTGAAAATTTTATCAAGGAGTTCATAAAATATCCTGTGGCATGTCCATGGGTTTCTCACCATTTTTATTTTCACTCCCGTGTGGCCTACTGGAAGCCATCTCTGACTCCTGTTCGGCTCCATGATAAATCCACAATGGCTTCAGAGGGGTTGAGCATTATTGCGGCCATAAAGATGTTAGCCGCTGGACTGGCTGGTGACATTATTTTAAAATTACCTTTCCAAGTGATGATTTACCGGAAGACACTCGAGAATGTAACTTTCTTCTTCCCTCTGTGGGATTTGGATGTCATCTTCTCCGTGTATAATCTCTGCCTCTGTCTTCCCACAGTCGTCTGTTCCTTGTTTGCTTGAGTTCTAATGATCAACCTTTGTTGCTCACTGCATGCTATTGGCCAAAAGCTCTTTGTGAAAAGTTTCATCTCTGATAACTCAGGGGATCTTAGTATGACAACGCCATTCCTCCTGCTTAGGCCGATGTGCAAATTCCCAAGTATGCATCGGCTTCTCTGGGCCTCCAACAGTCTTGAAGGCTTCCGGTTCCGGTTCTTCACCTTCGGTCGTGTTCTTTGTCGTCTCTGCAGACCTCAAAGATAAGTTTTTCTGGTCGTTTTTTGTCTTCTCCCGTGTTTACTGCGTGTTTCAAGTTCGATTTTGTTTTAAAACTTGCACCAATTTGTGAGCATTCGGCAGACTTTTCATATCAGGTTCCTTGAGGCCTAACCTTTTCCTCGTTTATGTGTTTGATCGTTTTTATTGTCTTTTCTCCTTATTACCTTCAGCTTTTTATTTTCACCACAATCCCTTTACCACTCTTTCAATTACTCCCAATTATATCATCTGTTTAAGTATATATATATATTGGGTGGTCGCCAGACTACCGTTATTCTCAGGTTTTCCTCTGTCTGTATGTATGTAATGGACAGCTCTGGAGGCCAGAGAGTCAACCGATTTGATGAAACTTGACTGGTAGGTTCATACCAGGATCTAGTTGTATGCTTTTGAGCACCATTGCTATGGACGCCACCATTGCCAAGCAACGGACTTTGAAATTTTTGAAAAAATCCGAAAAATATTTATATATTTTTTTCGAAAATCAAAAATCGGCTTCCGCACTTTTATGCGCACTATAATCAACGTCTTGTTCAAAAAATTTCAGCCCGATCCGTCAAAAGCTGTATCACTAATATGCATTATATAGCGACCACCCATGTCGCCTACCGGCTTGTATATATATATATAGTTATATACTGTATATGTATATATATGTATACATATACTGTATATATCTTCTTCTCTTCTTCTTTCGGCTGCTCCCGTTAGGGTTGGCACAGCGATCATCCGTTATGATCCGCATAATGATTTGAACAGGTTTTACCCAGATGCCCTTCCTGACGCAACCACTGGTCGCCTCTTACGCAACAGGGATATGGTACACCTATTCTAACCGGGGCATACACCGGGCCCAGTACACTGGTACTCACCTCGCTGACCTCGGAAGGATGACTGGCTGAGTCAACCTCCTGGTGTGTATCAATTCAAGCGGGCAACGGGGCTTGAACTCAGGACCTTTTGGATCCCAAGCCACTTCCCTAACCACTACGCCAACACCAGGCTTTATATATATATATGTACTGTATATCTTCTTCTTCTTTCGGCTGCTCCCTTTA
>CM068966.1:70930928-70942161 GCA_035128595.1 Eptatretus atami | reverse complement strand
CCACCCCCATGCTCTGGCTAACAGACTCCGCGTATGGTACAGACAGAAATTCAGAATCATAGTAGAAATAACTCCAGATGAATGTTGTTACTTCAATTATTTGTCGACACGGAAACAAACCACAACAAGCAAAAACATATCACAATAGTCGTCTTTACTCGGGCAGCAGTGAATCCTGCAAACACCAAGAAGGCAATCGTGGAGTTAGAGAAGCTCAGCAGGCTAAACGATGATTGAAGCAAACAGGACCGGTCAAAAATTGCGGAGACGGCAGACGCAACGGAGGTAACAGGCAGGTTGATCTTTGTTAATGACGATGTGAAATTTCCAGGAAAGGCGCACAAACACGACCGCCCCAGAACAAAACAATGGGAGAGGGGCAACACAACACAAAACGGAGAAGCGGAAGAAAAGACATCGGAAACACAAAAGGAAGCTCGGGAGTGAACAGCTCTTGAAATGCATATGATAAGAAAAAAAGCCAGAAGATGTATGGCCGCCAAAGACCACCTGAACCACGGCCCCCGATGTCGGGCCGCGTAACTGTGAGCACCGAGGATAAAAGGGACATTCTCGAGAGTACGATGTATATTTAAAAGACAAAACACGCACGGGAGAACCGCCAGAAGGATTGAACATTTAGCTTTTCATAATTACACAGGAAGCTCTGACCCTAAAGAAAAACTTACAGAGAGCATGAGCAACATAAAAAAGCAGATGAAGAAGAAGAGAGAAGAAAAGAACAAGAAAGAAGTGGAAAGAGGAGAACAGAACAAGGGAGAAAAAAGGGACAAATAGAATATCAATCAGCTCCACTTGTACCTAGTTACACGGTGACCGCCATCCCCAGAAATCAATCAAGTCGCCAAAGAAGTCATCATCAAGCCTAGCCCCTTAGGACCAAAGTTTAAGAGAAGATCCGATCGCCAGCATTAACGAAAAAAAAGCGAAGAAAACAAACACCAAAGGTATTCGCTCATGTGTTGTGACATGTGCCAATGTGTCAGATGGTGTGTCTGCCTTGCCATACGACTAACACAAGGGGAACACCCAAAATAGTTGTTTCAACCGAGCACCACACACGCACAATCCACGCCACTACCAGGACCTAGCAATTCCGGAGAGAACACAAGGTCTGGCTCGGACTGTCGAAAACCAAAATCAAAGCAACAAAATTACCTGCAAGTAACTTCATCTTGTCCCAATTAGACCTCCCCCCTGATGGTTAGGGGGATCACATGATTACAAGTGTGAAGGGGCCGACCAGGTAATTAAGTGACAGTACATAGAGGCTCTAGACATTGGTAGGTAGAGGAAGGCCAGGAACTACGATTTCAGAAGAAAGAAAGGGCATTTTCTACAGGTGTACTGACTGATATAATACGTATCCTGATTCAAACATGACCTATATTCATCTAACGACCTTGATGCCACGTCCATGTGTCTGCACCTTGTTAGAAGTACAGAGGTCTCAACTAGGCGGTGGCTTCCGAAACATTTGCGTTATACTTTTGCCATACCAGCCAGCTTGTTCAGGGTTTACTATGCCACTCCCAATCTATATCCAACTTTGGTTTCGTGACTGACCAACCAACCCTAAGGTAATAATACCACCATACCACAGTCTGCATATGCAGTGCTTGAAAACATGTCTCCACTCCACCTCCCCACCCCACCGCTACCGATCATGATTACGACAGTCGAAAGTCCGCTAGACATTGACCGCCGACAAACCCAACCTATGGCGACCAAGAAGAAAAAGACAGCCACCATACATGAAAGACAAGCTAATGCCAAGACCCAGGTTTTACACTCAAGTAATCACAAGCCAATACAAAACGCCAAAGAGTGCCATCGACCATATAATCAATTCATGAAATTACTGATCCCTAATTAAGATGATGATATTAACGAACCTTCGATGAGCATTTACATGAACACTGCATTCATGAATATATTCCATAACTGTTAACAAGCGACAAGACTATCTTAGAAGAAAGGTGAGGCGCAACAAGAGGCAGGATTTACCTTGGCAAAGGGTTATGTCACTGAGGTTGTTTGGCATTGCCACTTCCCAGCAGGAGTTCGGAGGCAGAGAACTTAGCCAATTTCAGTAACCCCCTCAGACGGAATTTAGCTAGTGTTGATAGCTCGCGCACTACTCTTTGCGGAGTCCATAGACACCAAAGTGAGGTGGAAGTGGGGTCTTTAACGTCCACCAACTAATGCAAAAACCGCCGCAGAGCCAGGCACATGCCAACGCCCCCCGTCATGCCCACACCTTAACGTACGTGCCCGCGCGCCACCCCGAATCGCACCAGACAATGAGACCGGGCAGACACACAGGTGAACCAAAATGAAGAATCGCGACCATGCCTGTGAACAGCACTCCACCGAGAATGACAGTTATATAGATGCTTGAGATTCCAGCAAGCCCAGAGGAAACTGCTAGACAAACCCTCTATCCAAAATCGTACATAAAGCGTAGAAACGAACTTAAAAATAGCATCTAAAACATCTCAAAAACTCCGCACCCATCATAGATGGGAAGAGGATCACTAACCCGCGAACGGCCACAAACATCACCCAAGAAGAAGCTGAATTACAAGCAACACAAATTCGCATCATAAAGTCCAACGAATATGGCAAAAGACCAGCACCTTAATGGTTTCAGCTTGGAAAAAGTAACAACCAAGGTGTTTACATTAATGTCTTCCTTTGGTCAGACTGATGAAGGGTGCGAACCGAAGTATTCAAAACAGGCACATCTACAGCCAAAAAACAAAAAAACAAGAAAGGAGAGCCGGATTGCTGCTAACAAGAGGGCAGATGCCTATAGATTTTGATAACGTTATGAGAGTATTACTTTAAATTCTATTGGACCCAAAGGCAAATGCATGATGCCAAATTGAATAATACAATATATCATTCTAATTCTTGAACGAACGCGGGCTTCGTTACGTTGATCTAACCAGAGTAACATTGGTATTTTAGAGGAGAGCCACGGCAGTAATTGAGATGAAATTATTCTGAATTGCCCGATTCCTGATATCACCTCAGGCGACCAAAAGAAACGAACGGACTACGTCCCAGCGATACTTCATAATCTCGCTTATGGCCCAGGAGATCCGTCTCAAAAAGGTTCCGAAGCCAAAAGCGAGAGACCAATTCACGAATGGCAATACCAGACAACAAAAGACCAAACAGAACACCACCCAGATACGTCTCGAAAAAAAACGGAGCAACTAAAGAAAGGAATAGAGAACAAGAACAACTCCCTCCGACGCAGGTTGAACAGTTAAACGTTTGTATGCCACTGATAGGCCGGGATCGTTGGATCCGGAGCCTGCAACCGAAATTCTAATCGGCTTGTTCTCGTTGACCACACCACACCACCACTACACAAACCTACCAATCCACCCAAAATCTTGCTCACATAACTCGTACCCCACAACTTTATTTCGAAGCACACAATACACACAGCACCCCCAGACCAGAGCAAAACAAATGAAAAATCACTCACTCCACCACACAGACCAGCGAAAACTTAGCCCAACGCGAACCAAAAACAGCACAACTCCAAGCTTGGAGAACAACCTACCCATCATCCCAGGCTTCCTGAAATAGATTACTACATTTGCCCTGGATGCCGGCAACCTGAGATGCTCAGAATCTGAGTCCGCACCTTACCAAAATCGGAAAGTCGCTTGCTTCTCGTCCACTGAACCAACTACGTTACCAACTGTAGTTAAAATGTACACAAGTCAGTCCACCCCAGACGCCCGTTAGAAGAGGATAACATGCCTGATACATTAGATCCTATAGTTGGCACCCTAATCTAACTCAATGCGGGTGAAGAATCACACTGAGATTCTCAGAATCGAATCCGAGATTGTCAGATCAGATCCACCGAGAATGTTGAAAACGCTTTCCTGTCCTTGGCGGACCGAGTCGACCTACACACCACACAAAAAAAAATTAACTAATCGAGCTTGCTTCCGTAAGAAACGTTGTGGCAATTGTGTGAGAAAAACAGACAGACAAGGATAGAGGCATCCAAATGCTATGCCACACCACACAATACACCGTGAGTAATCCAACTTATGGCCCATAGTGTGTAAGACTTGTTATTGAAAAGCTCGTCTGATTATGAAAAACCGCTTCCAGCTCTGTGTGCTGGCTTATCAAATTGCACCAGGGAGAGAGGAAAAATTGTTATTATTTTGTTCTTTTCAACCAAAGAATATTTACTCAGCATATTGGCAGAACGAAATATGCAGTTGTAAGAAGGAGCGGACAAAAATGATAGAGTGATGACAGTAGGAGCGGGAAGCACGAAAGGAACAAACCCATCAACGGGTGTAAAACAACATCCCGAGCGATAACGGGGAAACACTGTCCCCAAAGCGAACAGCAACAAAAGCTCATAGAGAAGGAGCATAACACGCCGACCTTAATAAACTTACAAGATCAAGAAACCTTAATTTAACCCAGATGACCCCGACACCGACTCGTTAGGACACTCGAGCAGCAACGCCCAGACACTCATAGAGACAAACTAGTAAGAACAAGATAAAATTAGCTGCCTCTCACGCAACGATGAAAGCAACGGGTCCAAATACAGTCCAATTTAGATTGTTGCGACAATGGCAGCGCACATCAGCATAGAAACGCACAGAATCGAAACGAGCATAGACTATAAACCCCAGTAGAATAAAGTTTGGAGGAGCCGATTCCATTGACACCGGTTCCGCACAATGTATCAGGCCAGTTAAAATATTCGGGGATGCCCACTCCGCACAGCAATACACCCCCAGGATCATCACAACTACAACCAGCATACTCTACTGCTACGTACCTTTGCCGCTACCTGAAACACCCACGCTGAACCTGTATAAATGTTGGCGAAAGGATACACGCAGCAGAAGGTGGATCTGAATGCTGGATGGGTACGTCAAAAACAGCGTACACAGAAGCACTTGCCCTGAACACACAGCCTACATAGTAAAGCGCCACCAAAAAAGATAGGCGAAAAACGCGACACAGAGCGAAATAGGATGTGGATAAAGGGATACTGAACACCTAAGAAACGATGGAAGTACGAACGCAAGCAAAGCGAACCGCGACGGGCGTAAAGCAAGGCAGCGTGAAAACACCTACTCCCGTAGGTAGTTAGGAAACATCAAACTACTCCTCACACACGCACCCCAACTAAAAGGCGAGACGGACAAAGAAGAAGATCCGGAAGTTACGTACGAGACTGTATCCAAACACAATTCTCAATGCCAATATACCATAACCAACCTATAACATCCAAGACTGTTAACAAGACGCCATACACCACCCAAGAAACTTAGCCCATCGTGGTTCGATCCCCATCGAGTGGCCAAAGCCAACCACCTGCCTGGGCCGTGTATGCCATCATGGACATCTCTTCCAACATTCCTGACTCAATGCAACGTCTAAACTCACAACATATCTAAGACCTCGGCTGACCCAGCTGCGGGGCGAGGAACATGCAAGCACACAGCCGAGAAGCTATTACAAGCCCACCAAATGTTACATAAGGACCGACCAAGCGCGGACTCACGGACAAACCAAAACAAAAATACCACAGAGAAACAAGCAAAACGGTGAGCTCACATTACAAAAACCATCGCAAAGCCACTGTCCTTATAAGGGCCGCACAACAGCACTCGACAGAGTGGCGAACTTAGAGTGCAGCAGCACACAGAATATAGCCACCGAGGACAGTCGGTTGATGTGGAGGGGGAACCGCCCCGAAAGACGCCATAATGACCCCAATGGACACCAGAATTGAGCAGGAAGAAGAGAGGTTCGACGTGTAATAAGTACAATAGAGTTAACAACAGTCTCCAGAAGGCGCCTGGACCTGGTTACCCAGATCATATGCACCAGGAACCCTATAGACACCAACAAGGAAGTAGCCACAAGACCGATGGACAACCACAGAGAGTATCCATGACCTGAACCTGACAGTTGACAACCACACAAGCGGAGCATAAGCCCTAACTAAGGCATCTGTCTATAGGAACAAAAGAAGAATGAGCAGAATCGAATTAAAACCTAGGCCCACATACAACAGCTGTGAGAGAAGTGAAACATAAGAATCCGAGAGTTCAATGGATCAGCGAATCACAACGAGTGACCTGCAACTAAATTGCTGAGTCGATTGAGACCAACTCTTACCATCTCAACCTGTGCACCCACAGTGGACTTAGGCAGGAATGCAGTTGCCAAGGATCACACTCAACCTCTAGAACCCTTCTAGCGCAACTGGCCGTCATCAGAGCTATCCACTCAAGTAAAATAATTGCGATCCTGTGATGCGACTCTCAGCTCGCAACACCTCGGATGATCACCCCAATCCCATCGCAGCCATCCATCCACAGTGTGGGGACCATAAGGGCTCTGATACAACTGAAACAAGTACCATATGCCCTGATGCTGGGCTAAGCAGTCTCTGGCTTTGTGGTACAATCCTGGACCCCAGGATCCCCAACTCCCAAAACGCACAGCCCGACAAGCATAACGTCAACCCACATGCGAACCACTCAAGTGCAATCCCACGAGCAAGACCCTCGGGTACATACCCAGTCTTGCCATCAAAAACTCAGGCCCAAACAATGCAAAATATGACAGGAGCACCCAGAGATCAACACCCACCTAAAAGCCCCAGGTATCATCCCGTATCACCACATTGTTAATTCAACAAGCCAGCAGGATTGAAGACTGTCGCCCGTGGGGATGCACCTAAACCCGACCCAGGTCACACTACCCGACAATGAAACCGCCTACCCACCAAGGACTTGAGGCCCAACCTGCCGCACAAAGCGTATAAGTTGTCATCAGTGTCTCGCAAGCAGTGGTGAGCATCAGTGTGTGGGACCGTCCTCAGATGGACACTAAACGGGGTCCTCACCTCAGCATAGCAATGATAAGATTGGTGTGGAACAAAACGTTCAATAAATATACCCACGCGGGAAAACCATTCACATCACGGACCAATGAGTAGGCAGCTATCGCCTTTAAGTAAACACACAATAAAGCACCCAATCCATGATATCTGAGCGCTTTCATATATTACATAAACCATGATACAACAGCCCAGTATCCTGAGAACAGCATTACGTTTCCACAGCCATAAAACACTCAGTATATAAAGCTGGAAGAGAGAAAAATTAGCTCAACAATAGAAACGTCGATGGAGCACAAAAATGCCTCTGTGACATTAAAGGTATCAGCCAAGACAAAGGTTCAACCGCCATATAGATGAATAGGTAAAGAGAGGCGGTG
Organism: Eptatretus atami; assembly: GCA_035128595.1. NCBI lineage: Eukaryota > Metazoa > Chordata > Myxini > Myxiniformes > Myxinidae > Eptatretus > Eptatretus atami. The sequence goes on along the minus strand of CM068966.1, from coordinate 70,934,844 downwards.
TAGGAATCAGAACAGGATACAGAAAAGCCAAGGAAGAAAATTGAATAATTTGCCGGCAACAAACGTTTTGCGAAAAAAAAGATGATTCTACATCACAATGCTTATGTATGGTCGAGTAATTTGGACTCCCCTACCAACATCATTGCAGCAGGTCTCGATATATCCATGCCACACGTGTGCAGGCTACCGAGATAGCACGCCCCCTCATGTTATCCGTGGGTGGGAGTACGCGTAGGTTGACAGGTTTATATATCGCCAAAAAAAAAGGTCGGGAAAGGAATCTCAGACAAAGACCTATGGTCAAAAAGAAAACACTAAACAAGCACTTCAGATGCGGAAAATGTACTCGTTGGAATGAAATGTGGGAAGAACCTGGTAACCAATGCGTGGGGAAGCACCAAAGAGAGTCGCCAAGAGCTCGCCATGTAAAGTATGACACAATTAAGGTATCGGAAACAACACTAGATTATAACCCAATGTAAAGTAGGACAAAATTGAATTAATAGAGAGAGTAATGAATAAGGTAGACCGTAAAACTGATTATTTATATTAAAAGAGAGAGGTCGCTGATATAACAGAGAAAACTCGCCTGAATACAAAGAGATGCCCCAGAAGGGGAGGGCAAGTCGGGATGGCAAAAAAGAATCGGCCGAAGTTTCGATGCATAAGATTGTGTAAGGCCTATTAGAGGCCTAGCCCACCAACTGAGAATGCAAGTACACCTTTTGGTGAAGAATTTTGTTATATTGCAGTTGGGAGAAGACTCGATTTACATATGATAAGGATGTGCTCCATGGAAAGCTCGCTACTAAATTGTGCAGCAACCATCTAATATACCCACAACCTAAACACTGACCTCACCGACGGCTGGCCTGCCTCACCTGCGTGTCTGCTGATCCAGCATTAACAACAGCGAGCACCCGTCTGAGATCAGCGAATCACATTGAGCCGTAAGGCAAGGCAATCCCCATTCTTCAAACAAGTAGCCAAACCATTCTCACCCCACACTACGGAAGCTGAACTTACACTGATTACTCCTGAGCCGCGCAAGAACCCCGTGACAAGCGATGATATATACTATCCTGCCACCAAAAATCCTACCCTCCCAAGGTAACATCCACCGAACCACCAGACTCGTTCTAGACACACTACAGACTCTCCTGTTCCGAAAATACACCAAGTATCTACACTCAAAAACATGCCGTCAGAATCGACCTAAATGACGACTACCCTATTTGTCAACTGGTCCAATTAATCGATATTGTCAGTTTGCACGTGTATAGAACATCTTCCACTTATTCAGGAGACACTCTGAAAAATAACGCAACCCTCGCTCCCGGGACCAGTCCTGAAGCGAGCACACCTTGTACTGTAAAACAACGCTTTGAGGCTATTAATCTAGAAGAGTCCAGGAGCAGGCCCCCAACCCGCCTTCCTATCGTACCATTCCTTCTCACAAGCACCAGTTATGAGCCCTAATGCTCGCCTTTTCCCGGCCAGCGTTGCTACCTGTTATTAATCATCTTTGTGTTTGCTCACACGTTAGCTACCATAGATACAAATCGATCCGAGAATCGACATCAGCGGCTGCCGGGCATGTAGTATTTGGCGGCACTTCTGCGATGATCAACAGAGGTGAGCCCAAGGGCGACCTACGAGTGCTAAGACGGAGTTTGACTCAACAAGAATCAGTGTCCCCTAATCGACGAAGAGGTAAGCGACCAGCTGCATCCCTGCACGCTTCTTGCTCTAATGTACAGGCAGAGCTGCATGCCCCCATTCGAGTGCACACACCCTCCCCACCAACACCTCGTCCCATTCAATCCACAGCCAATCTTTCCACTACACTGCACAACCCACGCCAGGTTTACCTAGACAATCACAAAAAGCAATAATCACCACCCATGTCTACTACTGAAGTACAAAAAGCACTACTTACACAAAAGAACTCATGTGTGGTCGAACACAAATTGTAGTCGAAATCTTATCGAATGTCATCATCCTAAGATATGTACTAAAACCGTACCTGTCCACTCCAAATACCACCCGAAAATACGCATATTGCTCATGCAATGCGACATCTACAACAGGACACATATCGAAAGAGAGGAGAGAGAGAGCAGGAGAGAGAGAGAGAACAACGAGACTGACAAAAACAGTGCCAACCTACATAACGAGACTACGAGAGGAAGAGAAGAGACGATAGATAATTTCCATAAGAGATGAGAGCAGCAAGATAAACTGCACCGAGAAGACACCACAGAGAGAGATCCTAGATTAGCCCACAAGGAAAACGAGGCGCGATCAGGTGACACCAAAACAATATGCAAGAACAAATGAGACACAGACAACACCAGTAAGACAGACCGAACACAATCACACCAAAGGTACCTGCACGATGCATAGTGTCCAGTCGGTGACACTGTCCAAACACAAATAAGAGCAAGAGAGAAGGGCCACTGGCCCCACAGAAGCTTTAACTCTCTGGAACTACCAGGTGTCCTCACCATGACGTCTAGAGAACATCGAGGAGAGATGCTGAGTACACACACGGGAGAGATGCTCTCGAGGAATCTTGATCCCAACAAGGACACTCTTGCTGCAAGACACAGTTGCTGATCACAGACAGAAAGCTTCTTCACATGTCATTTGAAGCCAAAAATGCTTGACTCCGATCCAGACGAAGCCGAGGAGTCTTGCAATATCCAGTGCAGTCCATCATCCTGTCTAACTTGCCAAGTTCAATGGAAGCGGCTCAGCTTCCCGGGTGCTCAGTTGCCTTGAGCAAGTCACCAAGCACAACACAATCGTTCAAAGTTGTGCCTCAACCTGCAAACCCATGCTTCTCATGGCCAACTCTGTTGTCTAGATCCAGAGTGGCAATGCAAAAACTTCATCTGCTCCACATGGAAACATGCACATTTCTACCTGGAAGACTCAACAATATTAAAACAAAAAATGAAAACGACTAACAAGAGTTTAGATAATAATTCATTTTGCTATTCAAATACCAAAGAACCCATTCCATTCAGTCAGTTCCCTAGGAGAAGATAGATTTTTAATCCGACTACCCCTAAAAATGGCTATTTTTTGGGCGTGTCTCCGCCCACAATCGGCGTAGCAAGCCCTCATCCAGGAAAACACAACTAGCTCATGATAGAAACCTCTCCATCCAAATTTATGCAGACGCGGAATCAAAAACTAACGAGCTACGCTCACAGACAGACAACAAGCGAACGAACATATGGAAACCAATCGAAATTCAATCATACGGACCCCCATTGGGATGAACCTGATAAGCACCAGAAAATATGTTCATGCTAGCTCCAAAGAGTAAAGCTCAGCCGAGATGTTTTCGTAAAATACAGGTGTGGCCCCACGATTAGAACGTATTCCCGTGCCTAGGCCAACTGCGAGGTCCATAAACTACAACCATCCGTCCTTTGCTTCTCCAACAAACTTCTCAACATCAAATATTCACGGAACCACTCAGTATTTAAATCGGACCCTTTAGGTGACTTCGTGCCATACCACAAAATTCTTTCATGGATGCATATTTTTGCGTTAACCCAATTTTCCCCTTTTCCCCTTTCCTAAAATACGCTGACTTCCAAGTCTCTCTAATAGATAATTAATCCTCTTAGGAGAATTAACTAACTTCTTTTTAATGATTGTCAACCAGGGTTCATTAAAAGTCATCTTTCTCCGACAGTTTCATATGATCCGCTGAAAATTCTTTGATTTGAACAATTGTCGAAGCACTGCCCACAGTCCCTCGTGGCCCGATTTTTGATTGTCGAAAAAATAATTTTTTTGTGATTTTTCAAATATTTCAAAGTCCCGTTGCAGTGGTGTCCATAGCAACGGTTCTCATTTGCACACAACTAGGTCATGGTATGAACCTACCAACCAAGTT
>CM068966.1:70908874-70928302 GCA_035128595.1 Eptatretus atami | reverse complement strand
AGTGGGCCATGCTGCTGCTGTACAAGCAAGCTAGCAGTTATGGGTCGAGGGAACTGGGGAAGCTGAGAATGGAGGGGGCGACCATGTGATAAGAATTGTGGGATTTTGAATTATCTTCAGGGAATTTGTTCCAGCATCCTACATTTGCTGAACCAGAGAGCTTCTTAGTTTCTACTGACAAATGCCTTCATGGTGTGGAGCTGAGGGGTATGCCATTGCAATTGTGAACCAACGATGCAATGACACCTTCTCAAAGCATGATAATTGGGAAATTGAGGTGTTCATGTATGTCTTTTACACACAGTGAGAAGCCACTTTAACACTCCCCCCCCTTCACTCCCCTCCTCCGCCACTTCTTATATTTCATTCCTCTCCCATTCTCTCAAGGACCTCTGATCATTTATCTCCTGGCTAATTTATTATGAATATTCATGAGGTCATTGTGATGTAATGGCATGATGGTATAATGGCTAGCATTGAAGGAAAATCCGAATTTGAATGTTTTGATGATGAAACATGAACAGAAGTAGAGAGCATTGTCTATAGATGAGTTTACATTGGTGTTATCTTTATTGTGTACTGAAAAGCCTGAAGACTGTAAATTGCCAATTTTGTTGTTTAATGCTTGAACATTTGTATCCTCCTGGGTTTACTATATTATTCATCGGCTGCAAATGTGCAGGAATAATCCATTTTTAATTCTCCCATCATCTTATGAATAGGAAACCATTGTTTGAGATTCTAATTTTAGTGTGAAGGTTTTAAAACAGCAAGGACTTATTTTGGGTACACCTGTTTTGTTTCCTTTACAAAGGTACCAGCACAGTCGTGAAATGGTTCTTTAGCATATTTAAGGATGAAGCGTATCATCATCATTGCCGATTCAGCCATCAACATGACGTCATAATCCAGTTACATCACACTAGCCCTTTCTGCACTTCGAAAATCAACAACTCCCAGAACCTCAAGAGTAATATTCATCACAGACCACCGCCATTACCTCCAGAATGGCAGAAACATACATCAGGAAAACCGGAGAGGTTGGACTGCAAGCGAATTCAGTTTTCAAATATCTTGAGCGATGATGTTGGGAATGCTGTGGGTTGTCCAAATCCAAATGAAGGTCATCCTTAAACTTCACCAACCGTTGCGAAAGTCACCCACAATCATTTTTCCAGTTGTACAGTGAATCATGAAGTGAAGTAACATAAAATGAAGAGGAAAATGTTGCTGGTTTCTCAGCTGTGGGCCAACCAGCCCAAAATGAGGCACACTGAACACTTTGAAGGAATCACAAAGTGCATTTATGGACACTAACTATAGAAGACATCCACGTCACCTCTTCCCCAACCCAACTGGTGCAGCTTTATTGGGACAGCTTGGAAAGCCAACGTTCAGGCGACATTGATTTGAGCATCCGGAGAATGTTGCACCAAAAATGGCTGCAGTTACAGCTCACTAACACCCGAGATTGGCCGAATCCTCATGGTGACGTCAGTATCCTCATGGTCAACCATCTCCAACCCAAAGCTGAACCAACCAACATTGGCTTATCGATGGAAAAAGATGTATTGGCACTGACAACGTTTGGCCAACATCATGTGTTAGTGGATTGAAACTCCCAATGACAGACCAACTCCTGATGCTCAAATCAATGTCGACTCAACATTGGGTTTCCAAGTCGTCCCGAAGTAGTCTTTGTGGTCTCTGTATAAGTACCTCTGCTAGCTGTTAACCTCCCAGGGGCAGATAAGACACCTATCAATGACCTGAGTAAGTAATGAGCCCTCTACAATAGTTACTTCCCCCAAATTGCAGAAATTTTGTCTTCCCCCCATTCTTCAGTCATTCTGCATGTCCCATAAAACCTTTTACTTTTACTCCATATCTTCCTCAATACATCTACTATACCTTTGTCCATCTTTCTCCTACTTTTTCTTTTGTTTTCTTAAAAACATAATTAATTAATCCCCCCTCCCCCCAACTTTTATTATGTAGCAACGTGCAGTAGATTGTCCCAATGAGGACAACCGTGAGAGATTCAACGCATCGTGTGAGACGCATCAGCATCTGTGAGGGCTTCTAGAGCATGTAAATAAATAGCTATTTCTAATTGTATTTTGCTTTCTGTTATTGTTTATCCACCTGAAGCTCAGTTCCTACACTGAGTCCCTTATGAATAGAACTTAAAGCTGGTGTCTGTGTGTATGCTCATGCGTGTTTGGACAATTATGGTAGCAGTTGTGCTTTCTGAAGTGCTGGTGTGATAGTTATTGATGGTTTGCAGGGAGTATAAATTATTTTGAGTCTGTCTGGATATATTCTATAATAATAAATGTCGGTGTGTGTGTCTCCTCAATAACTGCAAAACCATTAAATCTAGTGGCCCAAAACTTAGCATGCATACTAAAACAATTCCAAGGGAGTGCATGAATGAATACTGGGTATTTGGGTAAATTAAAACGCACCCCTTTTGAAGATATTTAACAAGGTGCTCATCATGAAAAACCCCCCAAAAAGGCTTACCCTTGGTCAGCCTGCTTTCACCGCACAGCGGTCTTAAGCCGCCATTTTGTTTCGGCCTGCTCAAAAATGCCTTGCCTTGCCTTGGAACAGGCTGCACAGGCCTCTGGTGTACATTTGAAGACTGAACAGTGAGTTTTCTATCATTTAAAATGTACTTTTTGGAGGAAACAAAGGTACATTTTGATGATAACTCAGGCAGAGGAAACGAGGTAATGCATGTTTTATTTGCAGCGATCGCGTATCAATGAAGGTATGCAGGCCCGGAGGCAGGATTTTCGATGGGGGAGGATGTTTCATTTTGGGGTGTTTTCAGCTGAAGTGATGAAGTAAGTTTATCCCTAAAGTCTATCGAAGTAGTCTTTGTGGTCAATGCTCGTGATGGGAAGAGAAGCCGAGGAACAATGTATTGGACGCAAATTTAATGAATGATCAAAAACATGATTGTTCAATTACAATCTCACAGGTAACCATTGGTTGGATACAGCATAATGAGGTGATCTGATCAAAATGATAAAATACATCGATGTAGGTACTTATTGCTCACTTGGTCTTTCAGCACTGTTCCAAGATCCAGCCTTGAAGCCCTGCCGAAAGAGGAAGAAAGACTAAACCCTGCTGAAAGACGAAGAAAGACTAACACCTGCTGAAAGACTGGAATTGCAATCTCACAGGTAAAGATCGACCATTCTTACTATAATTCACGGACATGTGTTTGTGTGTTTGTCGGGCTACTCCTCTTACAGTTCTCGCCAAATTACATTCAGACTTGCTACAGAGGATCAGCATAACCACAATTATAGGGGTCTTTTTATCTTTGCCGTTGGCCTTGGGGGTGTGGGGGAGGGGGGGTCATGATGGAGGATGGAGATGTAAATTATCTATGTAAATGTGCATCGTGCAGCAACACCTCCGGGTTTTCCGTGGTATTACAAGTCTCCACCGTTTACAGTACAATATTCCTATCCCCACGTTTTCCAGTGCAGTGAGGTGTTTTGAATTATCATCAGTAGGTAGGTTTTAGTTCATGCACCTGACCCAGGTTATTTTTTTTTGGCCTCTACAGAGCTGTCAGTTGTCTGTACACTGCCCAATTAAAGGTATGCATCAGAAGAACGTGTTGCATGCTTGGAAAAAGATCACCTGTCAGGAAAAAACCCACTTCAAACTGAAAACCCAATCCGTGGGAGTACCTTCTTTGCTGCTGCCCTTCGTAGGGCAGCTCATCGGATGACTGGATTGGAGCAAAGCCTTCAGGACCCCCCTTCCTTGATGATAGAAGGAAAAGCATGGGGTAAACTTCCTGGGTCCGATTGTGGTGGCGTGTGGCAGAGTGGTGCTGAGGTGTCGTCCACAAGATGGAGGTTTCCTTGAGTTAACCTGGGGCGGTCCCTTCAGGTGGGTGCCTGGAATGTCCTATCCTGAAGAGAGCATGATCACCTGTTTCTCTTATCATCTGAGCTCCAGCATTTGAACATCGGCATCGCAGCACTCTTGAGGTATGGAGAAGGATAGTTGTGAGATCATGGCAGGTGGTTACACCGACAATTGGTCAGGTCGCACTGATGATTACCATGCCCAACGAGTTGCTATAGCTGTGATGAACAAGCTGACTCCAATGATAATTGAGGTAACACCGGTCAATGAGCATATTATGAGACTGAGGATTTGTCAGTAGGATTTCTCTGGTCTCTGTATATGCTCCAACTGAGGAGAGTGATCTCACAGTGAAAGAAAATTATATGCCCAACTCAAGTCTGTGGTTGATCAATGCCCGAGGCGAGATACTCTTCTAGTCTTGAGGGATTTCAATGCATCAACTGGCACTGATAGGGATGGTTATGAGACATGTGTTGGTCCCCATGGGTCTGGAAATGTGAGCCAGAATAGCACTAAGTTCCTTGACTTTGCAAGAAGTTATGGACTTTGGGTGGCTGATTCATGGTTTCAGAGCCCAAAGGCTCATCACTGGACTTGTTATTCCAACGCTGGTGGTGTGGCAAAGGAGATTGACCATGTGCTCGTTGATGGTCCTTGATGTTGCCGGTGGATGTCTTGGAACTCACTGTAGGGCGAAGAGGAATTTCGTCTCTCAAGGGACACAGGATATCATTGACCAGAGTCGCAGGGCCAGGCTGAATGGCAGAGCTCAACTGTTCAGGGAGATGTGGTGTAAAACTGTACATGCACTGAGAGTGGACAAGGAGGACTATGTGTGAGGAATCTGTGAGGGGGTAGAGCATCACCTGTGGTCAAGTGATTCTCGTCCTGCTTACAGGGGAATTTGTGCATTGTGTTCCTCCAAGCCCGTCCTTTGGTGCACTGCAATTAGATCGGAGGGGGGTGGGGGGGGTGGGCTCTTGACAGAGGAGTCCGAAGTGAAGGCCTGCGAGTTTGGTTCCTTTGAGCGGTTGTACCAGATGACCCACCAGCTGTTGAGTTTGATGTCAGGGGTGTTACCATCCCCATTGCTGACCATCCTATCAACTAAGATCCACCTTCATTTGTGGAAAAACAGGCTGCGATGAACCGGTTGAAATGGGGTCAAGCTTCTGGGATTTGTGACATCCATGCTGAATTTATGAAGGCTGGTGGAAATGCTGTACTCATATCATTGCATGCAGTTCTGTGCTCTGTTTGGAACACAGGCATCATCCCAACTTCCTGGAAAAGGGGCCTTGTTGCCTCTCTCTGGAAAGGGAAGGGTGATCGCAACAACTACAGAGGGGTGACGCTGCTCTCAGTGCTGGGGAAGGTCTCTGCTCAGATAATTATTGACAGGGTTTGCCACCACCTGCTTGAGCACTAGCGCTCAGAGCAGTCAGGCTTTACACCAAAGAGATCAACGATTGACCATATCCTTGCTCTTCGTGTCCTCACCTAATGCAGATGAGAGTTTCCGGAGGGGCTGCTTGCAGCCGATGTTGATCTCTGCAAAGTGTTTGATTCAATGAATTGGGATGCACTTTGGAGGATTCTTGACCTTCGTGGGGTGCCACAAAAACTGATCAATCTGATGTCTGTGCTGTACTCTGTTCCTGAGAGTGCTGTGAGATGTGGTGATTCCATCTCTGACTTATTTCCAGTTGTAGCTGGAGTTCATCAGGGGTGTGTTTTGGCCCCCACACTTTTCAGCACTTGTATGGACTGCATTCTGGTGGTGAGGGGTGGAGGGGTGGGGGGGGGGAATTTTTCATTAGGGGGGGGGGGGGGCGGGGGTGGGTGGGGGATGGGGGGGGGGGGGATTAGATGTAAATGATATTAGTGTTTTGATGAAATCTGGGGCACCGGCTCCCCCGGCATTCTTGGCCAAGATGAACTATCATCTTGTTGAAAATTCAAAGTCAGGGATTCTTGACATTCCCCAATATGCCCCGCATTCTCAACTAAGGAGTATCAGGAATCAAATTATAATTGAGATATATCAAATACACCCAAAAAAAAAAAAAAAAAAAAAAAAAAAAAAAAAAAAAAAAAAAAAAAAAAAAAAAAAAAAAAAAAAAATAAAAAAAAACTAAAAAAAAAAAAAAAAAAAAAAAAACAAACAAAGGGGAATGTCAGAGAGATCAAGATGCGCGGGCATTCTGACTTTGATTCGACTTTTGCAGAGACTCCAGATATCCTTTGGGGGCCCTCATGTGCTGATTGAGGAGTCGGACCATTGGATTAACGGGTTTCTTTGGTCAACCGAAGATCCAGACTTTCAGTGACAATATGCTGCTTACTGTTTTTGATAAGGATTTTGAGGTCACAGAGACGGTGATATTCATGTCTCTGCTGGCTGTGAGCCAGAGGTCAATAGAGGTCAGGCCTGGGGAGTCATGGATTCACTGGATCATGGGGTGCCTGTGCAAGAGGATGAAATGTCCAAGTCTTCAGGTCCTTGTGCTACTTGCTCTACGGATGTGAGACTTGACTCTGACCAGGGATCTGAGATGGAGACTTCATTCCTTTGATACCAGGTCTCTTCGGAGAATCCTTAGCTATTGCTGGACGGACTTTGTGTCCAACAAGTGGTTGCTGAGAGAGACTCAAATGAGACCCCAACGTTCGTGAGCGTACTGCATTAATGTCGCTGATCCTGCTCACCAGATTCTCTCAGTGAGGGAGCCTCGTGAGTGGAGGAGGCCAATGGGTTTACCACCTGCCTCATGATTGCAGCAGGTTGATCAGCATCTCAATTAGATGGGGATGGCCAGAAGGAAGCCCCTGGAGTACCGGCAGAATGCTGATGCAGCGACTTGCTGCTCCGGTGCATGCTCCCATACCTGAGCTGACCTGTCCTGTGGTGTGGGTACTCTGCTATATACATAATTGGCCAGTGAAAAATCACCAAAAAACATCTTTACTCAACGTAACGGCATTTTGCATTATATATTTAATTACCTACGTACATTGCGACAAAGGTTCCAAATTGAAATGCACATGAAACCATTATGCCCAAATTTATTACATAATTTGTGGCAATAGCAGAGTACCCACCCAACAGGCAATCTTGTTCCAAGCATGCAACAAGTTTTTCTGATGCATACCTTCTTTTGGGTGGTATATCGGCAATTGACAGCTTTGTAGAGGGGAAAAAAAAGAAAAAAGTCTTTAAGGGTCCTCAAGGCCTTTTGGGTCTTTAGGGTCTTTAAGGGACTTTTGGGCCTTTATGGTCTTTTGAGTCTTCAGGGTCTTTAAGTGTCTTTTGGGTCATTGGGGCCTTTTCAATCTTTGGCATATTTTGTGTCTTCAGGGTCTTTTGGGTCCTCTATATGTTTGGGTCTTTTGGGTCCTGGGGGTGGGAGAGGGGATATTTTGGCTCCTCTGGCAACTTTAGGTTAAGTATTTCAAGTTACAGTTGTGGGGGAGGTCAGGTCATCTGTCCAACCAATGGGTGAAGAGTGGACATACATACATATTCACAACCCCTTGCTTCATTATATATAGATCATCATTCCGACAGCCAAAATTGCTATCATTTGAAAAAAACACACATCCAAAGTGTGTAACATACAAAAACAAAGCAGTCTTTGAGAATTGCGAGTTATTTTAATTCACCTCCGTAAACCCTCGAAAGTCGTCATTCATTAATTTAAATCCAGACGTTGTTGATATACTGTATACGTCATCATAAAGGAAATTTCGTCAGGAATCCGATGAGCGCACTTACCAACGTTATAAAATTAATCATAATGACACTTCACTTGTCTTCCACAAATTACCCCACAGTGTGCTCACTAGCAATGCCATCATTCATTATCTGTGTGCCACGTTTGAACAAGATAGGTCAATGCATGTCCGAGAAATGGTTGAGGATGTGTTCAATACTGGGATATTTTTTTACAACTAAAATGGCTGCCAATCTACCTGTCGGCCATCTTTGATCAGATCACAAAATAAAGTGAGGTGCAGGTGTATGCCATCATATCCTGTTCTTGTGCCAAGTTTGAAAAAAATCGGACTATGCATGTCTGAGAAATAGTTGGGGAGACGTTTAAGTAACAAAATAGCTGCCATTCGGCCATATTGGATCTGATCTCGAAAAATAATGACGTGCATATGTAAGCCATCATTTCTTGTCTGTGTGCCCAGTTTGAACATTATCAGTAAATGCATGTCCGAGAAATGGTTGAGGACGTGTTCAACATTGGGTTTTTACAACTGAAATAGCCGCCAGTCGGCCATCTTTGATCAAATCGCGAAGCAAAATGACGTGCATATGTACACAATCATGCATTGTCTTTGTACCAAGTTTGAACAAAATCGATGGAAACATGTCTGAGATATGGTTGCGAGACCCAATCCATAAGCCCCCGTTTCGGACTAAGTCCAACGAGAGCTAATAACAGACTAGACCAACCAATATACTTGCGAATCTTCGATTTCACAAGTAACGCACAAACACTTGAAAATATTTATATAGATAAGTTAGTGTACGTGTAATCGATGTACAAATCACAAGCCAACATATATAATTCATCTTCTGACTTGTTCATTGGGAATTTAAACACCTGAAATGGTTCTGTTACTGAATGAAAAATCATGCCACATACATGTTCTGACTCCACTCGAGGACGGTGAGTCATACATCCCTGCGCAGCCTTTAATTTTGCCATTTTGATCTTAGCTCATGGGTGCCAGGATAACTTTGTTTGCAATGCAATAAAAAAAAGAAATGCCATTGTGAACGCTCAAATTCCCATGGTGACGATTGAACAGTGAGGGAGCACACCATTTTCGAGTGGAGGCCATCCTATTTATTACGTATGCACCGAGGGAGTTGGGCTAATTAAGATTCGGCAAAAGAAGAGAAGGGAGGATGAGAGTACAGATAAACAAGTGTAGGAGTGGTGAGAGATGCGAAAGAAGCTTGCGGGTAATACAAATAACGGGGCGGAATTGAAATGATGTGTATGGGATCATCTTTTGGGACCTTGGGGTCTTTTGGGAAAGGGGTTGAAAATTCCACCATGTTTGTGCACCTAATAAATATAGGACCTTGTACCCAGACTTTGGTATGCTCTGATGAAAACAGTCTTACTTTGTTTACTGGCGCCTAATTGTGAATTTTCATGGACATGCACATGGTGTCTTTATGTTTTCTTAATTTTGTTCTCAAAAAAGTTTTACGATGATAATAGTTAATTTTGACATGCACCAACGAATATACGGCGTGTGTCGTTGGTTGTTATCTCCCATATGCGGGTTTCAGGAGATAGAACGGAGACCTACGTGGTCTCAAAGTATCCACCTCCGAAGTATCGGGTGTGTGTGTGTTTCATGCATACCTCATGCAAAGATAATTTCGACATAAGGTGCAAAGGATACAATACACATCATTGCCGAATGTACTGTGACCGCACGATCAGGGATTAAACGATAGAGCAGTGAGAGGGAAAGAAAAGAGACATTCGCAGCTGGATACGCAGCGCTAGCGAGGCTCAACATTCTAATGACCATCTAATTGGCCTGGGTGCCCCTTAATTGCCTTCATCATCATTGAGAACGTGACCCATGATCGGTCGTTTTGTCTTGTGTAGCGTCCAAACTCGTTCTTCGAACACTCGCATCAAAACGCATGAACATTTCATGTTGAGTCGGTGGAGAGTCGTATCTCCCCTTCCCCTACCTGCTTCATCCCCTCTTGGCAGGGGCTCTTCGCTTTCATTTGCTTTCCTGCCATCATCGGTTTTGATAGCACAGGGCATCTGGATGAAGGCCTGGTTGGGGAGGTGGAGAAGTGGTGTAGGATGTTGACAGGTCACGATATTTGCTCCGTTGGCCTCATTAGTGGAACTGCATTTAACAATAAACTCACCACCTTCCATCTCTGGTGGAATTTGTCATACTCTTTGAACGACATTTTCTGTCTCAAGTCTGAAAGATTATGCTAAAACAATCTATGTGCAGGACGTCATTGGTCGGTGTCGTTGCATAAAAAAAGAAGAGTGTAAAGGAGATTAACAAAGTGTCAGTTTGTCATGGCAGCTCTGGCCATGAGTTGTCGGCTTTTCTGCTGGAGGGTCTTGTGCCTGTTATGATTTTGTGATTTTTATGAGAATCAATTGTCTGTTTTCTTTTAATTTCCATGGTTTACAAGATAGTTTTGTTGCGCTATCCTCAAACTGAAGTTTGTTGTTTATGATCCATGTCTTCATGTCTATTTGTATCATTGTCATTATATATATTTTGTAAATATTATTTTTTATATGCATGGTCTGGGCTGGAAAAGCTAGGACACAAAACAACAAAGGGCCAGCAGGAGAAAGGGGAAACACCAACAGCAGCGTGGAGGGAGAAAGCAGATGGAGATGGACAAACAAGGGATGCAGTTAATGAAGATGAGTAAGAGCAAATGCAAAAGATGGACAATATGGATACGTAAGTAAAATTTTGGGAGGGTGCGGGGTGGTTTAACGAGTGTAGAAAAGATCATGATTTTGAATACGGGATCATGACTTGAGATGGTGGTGAACAGCTGTCTTGAATACGTGGAGGGAAGAACGAGATTGAAGAGAGTATGGAAGGTGGTTCCACAGGTAGGAAAGAACAGGAATAAATGAGTGGACGTGAGCAGTGGTTCTGGATTTAGGCAGTTTCACGAGGAAGGGGTGGCTGGTGGGACCGCATGCGTTCTGCAGATACCCGGGAGGATAAAGCACGGATCGGACAGAGGGTCCAGAAAGAGACCAGAAATGAGGCAGAAGAAGACAGAGAGATAACCGACCTGTCTGCAATGGTGAAGTGATAGGCCCATTGACTTCACTTCATCACAAGAGATTCCAATGATACTGAAAGCCTTTGTTTCCACGGTGTCAATCTGAGCAAGATATGAGGCAGGTGATCCAGCCCAGAGGGGAGGGCAGTGCTCCTTTGAACTGCGGATGAAAGACTTGTAGGTGGATAGGAGCTCAGGTGATCCAAGAATGGACTTTGCCCAACGAAGGATGCCCAGTCAACGTCTGGCTATGGAAGCCAATTTTGAAATGTGGCTTGCCCAAGAGTGATCATGGATGAGAGTGAGACCCAAGTATTTGAGTGACTGAACCTCTTTGAGAGGGTTGTTGAGAAAGTAGATAGAAGGGTTTTGTGGTAGAGCCTGAGAGAGAGAGAGAGAGAGAGAGTAGAGAGAAGAGAAGAGAAGAGTAGAGATAGAATAGATAGAGATATAGATTAAGGGATTTCTCAGGATTGAAGACATGTTCCAAGTGTTGACCACTTTGTGATTTTGTCAAGTGTGAGGAGAGAGGGGCTGTTGCTTGTCTTTCAGAAGGATGAGAGATGTCATGGCAGAGGTGAAGACATTAGCAAAGAGATAAAGAGGATTTTCCAGTCAGTGAGATCATTGTTGAAGATTAGGAATAATAGGGGCCTAGACACCTCACAAAGCGGGGGAAAGGCCGATAGGGGGCGTTTTCCAAAATGGCCGCCAGAGAATATTCAGATTTCAGATTTAGAATGCTTTCAAGCTCATGATGTCTATTCTGTTTTTTTTTTTTTAGGGTTTTCACTTCATCTGACAAGCCTGGTGTTGGCTTAGCGTTAAGGTGGCTGGCTTGGACATAAGGGTCCTGAGTTTGAGCCCTGTGGGTTGTTGAATTAACACCATGTGGGTTGACTCAGCCTGTCATCCTTCTGAGGTCAGTGAAATGAGTACCACTAGGGTAAAATAACCATTTGGTGTAACCTGCATTGGAGTGGCGACTTGTCCAGGACTGGATTCCTTGCCAATGAAACTGCCTCGGCAGCCCTATGTGCATTTATGGCACACGAAAGGAATGGTTAAAAAAAATCATCTGATATACTTACATCTCCCAATGGTAATCAGAACTACCTAAATCGTTTCATATTATTGACATCTTAAAGGGCTAGGAAAGAAATGGCCACTACAAAAATATTGTCGATTTCAGATTTCGACCGATTTCACCCACAAAATCACCCAGGGCATCTAATTTCGTTTTTAGTGGTTTTAGATCCATCTGCTATACTTACAACACCCAGAGGCATTCAGAAATACCTGGAACTTTCATCTAATAGCACCCAGGCAAGCAAGCAGATACCACTTATCATATTTTACCCGTCACCACACATTCTTCATATATAATATTTGTATTGCAGTGAACAGTTAAAATAATGGCTGATGCTCAATTATTCATGCCCAGGCAAAAGTCTACAGTTAGAACTAAGTAATGAGAGTTGCACTCTCATATACTATAGTTGGTAACAGATCCTACTGCAGTATCTGCAGAGAATTACTACAGGAAAGGAATGCTATTTTTGCCTGGGCAGTAAGACACTGACAAAGCCGTGGCCAGAGGAGACTGGGCAAAAGAGAAAGTACCTGCCTAACTGCATACTGTGTGAGCAAGAAGTTGAAGCTGAGGATTTGGGAGTCATGGTTGAACTAGAAGTTGAAGGCACAGGCATGGATTGGCCTTGATACATTCAAAGGCACATTTGACCTCGTTGACTGGGCTGCAGGGCCAGGCCAATTGATGCACAATGCATGCAAATTAAAAATGTCTGATGGTCGCAGGATTTCTCAAGCAACGAGATGAAAACAAAAGGCCAACAAACAGGAGTTGCAAGATCCACTGACTGTTGAGGAATCTTCGTCTGAACACGGCGTTGCAACACATGCCACAACCGGGCCACTGCACTAAAAGGATGTCTGCATTTGGTGTTTCTAGTCTGCTGATACTTGACACCCAAAGAGATCAAAAGGGCATCTCAATTTGTTGACTCAGGTTTGTTTGCAATTGGTTTAACTGAAAACACTTTGAGGTTTGACAATTGAAGCTACATACTTTCTGGTGTATTATTTTTATCTTCCACAGAAATGGGCATGGGACAAGTTTAAGGTGGCCACGGTATACATTGAGGATGATGTTATGCGAACACGCATTCTGGCATTCATCGCTGAGTGTGATGATTTCTGTGCCATGGAGATCCACTACCACAAAGTATGTTGGGACAAGTATGTTTCTGGGAGCTACAAAGAAGATGGTCCATCCCGAGACATCCACATCCAGAATGTTCGCAGGCAGGAAGTTGATGAAATGCCTTTTTGTCATATTGAATGCTAGAATTTTAGACAACTGTGGACTGCGAACACTGTCAGGTCTCCTGTCTGATTGATTTTGGTAGAATGCTGGACAATTTCAACTTTCCTAGGTGTGGTCACGGGACCAACTTCAATAAATTGCTCGAGAGCCATTTCAAGGATTGTCTTGGTCTAAAGGTCGTCTTGGACTCGTCTAAAGGTCCGTTTTCACTGTAATGAGTCAATAATTGTGTTTGACAAAAGTATGGGAGGAACCTACATTGAAGCTGCCATTAACCAGTGGGGTGTACCAGATGACCAGCTGTATCTGTTTGTCACCAAGAGATGACGTGAGAATGCTGCAGATATACCGGTGACTGACTGGCCTCCCCATCCTGACCTGATGAATGAGTTCACTGAAACACCAATGGATCGAAGAAAGTTCCTGACATGGATGACTGACCCAAACGAGCAGGATTTTGGAGGAGGCTGCACCAATCGTCTGATCTGCATGCTGAGTGATATAATTCTCTCACACATAATGAGAAAACGGGCACCACTGCAGGTACAGCAAGAGTAACACGAGATATTAAAGCGATGGATTCAATGCTTTGTTTGGAGTTATAACATTGTACCATCACCCCCAGTTATTCGCAGTTGTTTCTTTACACACTCAGCTTTACCATTCATGAATATGGCTTTCTACAACTCTGTTGTTTTGTTTTCACAAGGTTCTAGCAGCAGTTACGATCCATGGAATGACACGGAGTAAGGAGCTGATAACCACACTAAAACTCAGCATCACAATCTCCATGAAAGACACTCTTGACTTACGTGCTGCATGGACCACACATGAAACTCAAGACTTATGTTATCATTTTCACACACAATGAAACATTGTTTAGTTATTGAAACATTGACTTAATCTCCATCTGATGGTTTACTTGCTGTTAACCTATGTAGGTTCAGGGTAAATCTTTGGTAACATCCTCGGTGATAGCCCTCGTTCTCCTGGATCTCATCAGGAATGCCCTGACAGATATCTGTCATTCGATATGAAGAACCTGGTGGTTCAGCGAAGCGACGATCCTGTATATTTTTGAGAAGTGCCAATCGATCATTTGGATTCGTCAAGTCTGAAAAATATGTGAACGATCCATGCTTTATTCCAGACATATGAATGACACAATGTTCTCGTTTGCGTTTTCTTTCCATTTCAACAACTTTCTTATGACAATTACATTAAACTATTTCTTGCTTGTCTGACATCTTGACTAGCTATGGTCTTGCGAAGCTAACTAATGTAACCTGGAAAGAGAAAAAAGAATACTCATAAAAAGATGAGTACACATAATACTTGAGTGTATGTAAATATTCAAAGTGCATCGGGGTGTGTATAGTGATGTGTTTGTGTGTGGGGGGGGGGGGGGGGTATGGGTGGGTGTGTGGTGGGTGTGGTGTGTGGGGGGGGGGGGGGGGGGGTGGGTGTTTTCTGGCTTTCAAATTGTCCGCCATCTTCAATTACAAGTATGATAACAATAATAAACATCCTTGATAAGAATTACAAGACGAATATTCCATAGTTCTGTCCCTCTATTATTATTATTACATTAATTATTATTTGAAGCTGACATTGGATATTTACTATGATTTTACCATTTTATAAAACATTTTGAACTCTATCTGGGATTTTATGGATGGCAACAAAACATAAATCACCACATAGGCCTATTAGTTTCTAATAATCGGGAACATATATTACAATGAATCCAAATATTAATTTACTGTATATTATTCTTCGTTTCAGGCTGTTACATACAATTTTCTATGATTTTGCCTATTTTGGTGGCCATTTTAGACGCCATCTTGGATTTTAAAAACGGCAACAAAGCCCAATTATCAGAAACTAGTAACTAATGATCAGGAACCAAATCCCAATGATTATTTTTCCAATTTGCACATTTTTGAGATGTTATATACCGTATTCTATGATTTTACCCATTTTGGTGGCCATTTTGGACGCCATCTTAAATATCGCCAGAGTGCCTGGGATTTTTTTTTGTTAACATCTCAAATTGTTATAGGACCATAACAGGAAGCTACAAAAGTTGTTTGGTATAGTCCTGGGGGGGGGGGGTGCACGGATACCCTCCGTAGATACTCCCCTAGATAGCAGCAAGCTGGCACTCTTTTGCCGACCTCGGACGGATGACAGGCAGAGTCAACCCCACCTGGTATTAATTCAACAGTAAAGCAGGATTTGGAACTGCGGGAACCCTCGGATCCCAAGCCCATCACCCTAACATTAAGTCAACACCAGGCACATTTTGGGCCCAAGTCTTTCAGAAATCTGCTGGTCATGCCTGACGTTTGACTAAAGATAGGGCAGGAATTTGTACTTTGTTCATGGTGCCGGTAGTAGCTTGCCTACTCTTTGCGAAGGATGAGGGATCCACCAACTAACTAAATGACAGTTTAACATCCATCCAAGGGACACACATTGATGAATCTCCCTCCCTGTGAAACACCGGGATGACAGTTTATAACCAGGCTGAGATTTCAACCCTGGCTCGACAGCTTTGAGGTGAGTGTGCGCACCTCTAGGCCATCCTGCCAACCCAAGAGAGATCTCCATTCTTTTCAGTTGGTTATTCGGAGCAACAACTTGTTTCCCGAATGTAAAGCAGCACGACGACTCGAGTCCAGCAGTATAATGTGGACTCATTTTCGCAGTAATGTTTATTTAGGCAATCGATTTCACAAAAGCTTGTTTTTACTCTATCGAACGCCATTCCCATGAGGGGTACGTTCTTTCGGCATTATTTATCATGGCACAGGATCAATATTTTCTTATCTTTGCGGAAGCTATGAATGCAGATCGGTAAAGTGTTCTCCTTTCTCGAGTTCAGTGTGAGATGGGTCTACTGCTATTCCTTCTCCTATATCATTCCTCTTCATCATCAGCTCTGCGGAGCGTGTCTGATAGATCTCGCGGTTTTGACTCGTGAAATAAGCAACACCTTTTATTACTTCTTTTTTTTTGACGAGGCGGCGACGGTACCCATTAACCCTTGCACTCAAGCGAGTTGACTCTGTGTTCCCTACTCCGTGAGACGTGCTCGAGGGGGCTTCTCTCGTATCGCTGCATGCGATGACATCCTCTGTTTGCGACAATATTTCGGTGGCAATATTCCGCGAGGCTGCATGTCATCCCAAGGCAATCGTGCTAAAGCCCGAGCTGGTTTACATTGCCGGATTTGACGCCAGTCCAATTCCACCCCAACACCCCACCATGGTGAGGAGAGAAGCGAGCCGCTCAGCCGGGGCTCGATGAGACCACATCCTGGGTGTTTTCGCTCCGTGCGCGTCAGAAATCGGGATTTTCTGCATGTTCTTATCAATCCAGTGCAGTTTTTTTTTTTCACTGCCTGCAATCCCAAGCAGCACTCCATCCGATATGACTATTTCCATCAACAGCATGTTTGGTGGAATGATTCATTCCCATATTGAGGTGGTGTGTGCAGTGTATTGATAATATTAATAATAACAATAATAATAATAATAACAATTTCGACAACACAAATTATATCGGAATAACTGAACTTAAGGATTAAAAATGGTAATGTCACAATTTTATTCACAAACGGTGATCAATATTACTATCTTCATTTTGAAAAGTGATTCCATGACTCGTGATTGTTCGCATATCTTGCCTGGTGGTTGGACTGGAATCTTTGGATCCTGAGTTCAAACCCCAGCTATACCAAAATGACACCAGTTGGGTCAACTCACCTGTCATCCTTTCGAGGTCCGCAAAATGAAGACCAGCTCGCTGGGGTTAAGAGATCAACAATATAGTTCATCTGGCGATACCAGTGGATCCCCCTCCGTCTCATTAGTTGTACATAAGCCAACGGAAGTGTATAGCCTTTGGGTCGCTTCCGACTTTGCTCAACACCTTACCATGCCTTTACATACACCTACAGGACAAGGAAAGTCGGAAACAAATGGCAAATCAACACAGCACATGAGAATTTTGAATCCATGATTCCAGAAGCATAAGTTGTGTGCTCAGATAATGCTAAACATGAAATCTGTTCTCTTGTAAACATGTGATATTCCTTTTCACCTCATTACGCACAAACACGCACACCCAGGCAAGGTGGCCCAACTATCCAACCCCATTTTGACCCGACACAACATTGGCCATGCTCCATGTAGAATGCTGGCAAGACAACCGAAATGAAAATAGAAAATTGGCATTTCATTTCATATATATTGTAGGTCCTGCACACACAGCAAAGCAAATACAGAGCCAAACAAGACAAATGGGAAGTGCATTATCGGGGGTTGGCACCGAGAGGACCATCTGTACACACGTATCGGAACAAACAGAATGATATTTCCAGCAATTGCCTTTCTTGAACATCGATAATATTTTGGATATCTTCAAATCCTCCGCTATATTTGCCTTGGCTTTGTTGAACTATTTAAAATATACCAGAGCTCTTTTCTCACCAATGGCGATGAGACCATCAAGGATGAGGTTATGATGATGATGGTTACTTGAATCTTGTTGTCTATTGCCTTTGTTTTTTTCCTCCCCTCAAGGAGGTTATTTTACTGGACACATACAATCTGTACAGTCACTGATGAATGCCACTCTGTCTGAAACATTGGACTTTCTCAGTAGGTTTCTTATTACCCCACGCACGTGAAGCGGAAAGTGGAGTTCAGCAATTGCTTCACATCTGTCTGTCAGTCCATCCACCTAAAAACGCCAGTTTATGATTGAGGAATAACTTAACTTAAATTGAATGCTGTATTTTGAACAGAATCGGGACATGAATCGGAAAACGAACCTGCTGTTTTACAGTACTTTGTCTTTGAATTTTACAGGACTTTGTCTTTGAATTTGTCCCGATCACACATACACAGAGAGGAGCGAGACGATTGTTTTACTCTGTCCGCCTGTCTGGCAGGAAAACAAAATTGAAAATCATTCCAAACAGGACACTTACTGTTTTTAAGGACGTCTTAAAGGACACAAACAACAGGCGCGAATAACTAATGTAACAGGTTACACAAGGTGGTGTATAAGACACTGGATCAAAAGTGGTAAACTTCCAAAAAATATTTTCCTCCAACCTTCAAAAATCTTTATTATATTCCAATTGACTTATATATTGTACATGAACACCGTAGAGCACAAATCGCCTTTTTAGCACTTTCAAAACCCTTCTGTTTAGCAGTACTTGGACATGTTAAATAAGGTGGTGAATAAGACGCTGCATCAATGACGCTAAACTTCTGGAATTTATTTTATCTGACCATTAAAATCATTATTTTTATTTCATTTGAATTATGCACTTGGACACCGCATGGAATCAGGTGTTCTATGAATTCTCTAGTTTTATAAAAACTTTCATCTGACCTGAGAGTTCGCTTGCTCGCTTGCTTGTTTGTTTGTTATTATTTTCTGTGCTTTTCGCAACTTATGCGATTGTATGTGTAATCTTTTTTTGGTCAAACCCATCCCAACCAGAAACGCAGCAGTATGGTGAGGCACATTGTCTTACTGTTAGATATAAGGGCCATCATCTTACTATAATTCACCGTCTGTCTGCCTGTCTGTTCCCAGGTACCGCAAAAACGGCTGAACCGATCGCAACCATTTTTTGGGTGTGTAATCCTGGGACCCCTTGGAGTGAAATAGGCATAAATATAATAACGTGAAACCCCTTGACGGCTCCCGTAGGGAGCGGGTGCTTCTAGTCATAGTAATGCATCAAAGACTGAAGTGTGCAGCTTTATCCAATGTCACAATCCAATACGTTTATAAACCACTTGCTGCTTTGCATTGTGGGAAGTATTTGCAGGTAAAGGTTGGGAGGGTTATTTTGAAGTTTCGAGTACGCTGTCCAAATATTTTTTGGAAGACGGTTTACGTGAATTTCGGATTGTCCTTAAAAACATCCACATGAATATTTTCCCTACCCAAGTTTAAAGTCGTGTTGGAGGTTGTTGTCCATTTCTTCTTTTATTATTTATTTTTTCCTCTGCAGATCAGCCAGCACATGGAGAAGCAGCAGCAGATTGATTTTTTTTTTTCTTTTATTACTTTTTTCCATATTCACCCATTTGAATCCTGTCTGCACGGCCAGGCGAGCTAATTTCCAATACGTCCCTACTCTAAATGTCAAATTATTACCATGATGCACACAGTTAAATTTATAGTTCGGATTATGGCAAATGCTCATGCTTTGTTGTGTTTCAGACATATAGCTTGTAATTTTTAATGTGTCTGCTCCACCATGAATGAATTGATCGGTAAAATTGGAATTTCCATGAGAAAATTATGCCCTTTTTTGCAGTGT
>CM068966.1:70891714-70908861 GCA_035128595.1 Eptatretus atami | reverse complement strand
TGAACCATGCCTTGCCATACTTATTCCTGCTGTGCATGGTTGTAGATCATTATTGCAACCCTTTTGGGGGAAGTGGTGGAGAGGGGTACGGGGAGCTCATGTCATCGCATTCTGGTTAAGAACAGTCAGAACCGACACTGGCATTATCAACTTTGAGTGACCTCAAAGTTAATGGACAACACGTATGGTCAAAGTAATCTTTTAGGTTGCTGACATCACTCAAGGTGTAAATCCTATCTGCGGTAACTTTGGAATCTTCCGTGATATTCAAGCTTGCCAAGTCTGTTGCATCCGTTGCCCAAGACTCAGCACAGTCCGTTGCCCAAGACTTACCTCCGATACAAGGAAAGGTCACAATCTGAATGAGCACAATTCACGAGTTTTTGCCATGTTAGCAACACATCCTCGTAACATCTTGATTTCTTGGACACAGCATACCCGGTCCAGCCTTCGTCAACCAAAGCAAGCAGAAAGGCTCAACCTTGTCCTTTGTTGAGAAGTGATCAGGCTGTGAATACTGGACCTGGCAGATCTTGATCCATTTTGAGAAACATCACTCGATCATGCCTGAAATAATCTTTGGTTTTTAATTCTGTATAATCCTACAATTAATTTTCATTTGGTTACTGGCTTTGACACCAATACAGATTTTTATTACGGACCCTAGAGCATCAAACAGAAAGCTGCGTATATCGAACAAACAAGTTCAAATGGAGCACCTCGCCGCCATTCGAGCATTTAAATTGCATCAGATGTGGCGATAAATGGGAATTGTTGTTCCCAGCTTGCCAGCTCTATGAATTGTTGTTCCCAGCTTGCCAGCTCTATGAATTGTTGTTCCCAGCTTGCCAGCTCGATGACAGAAGACGCCATTTACATTTTTGCCGTCTCCATCCCACCCCCATTTAGAAACCCATGCGGGCACAGGAAACTTGCTAGTTTTATATATACCGCAATACAAAAGATCTCTCCCACAATAGAGTTGTGCTTCTGTTGCTCATTAACACTCATCACACAATGCTTCTGTCGCTCATGATTAGTTCTTAGCGGGAAAGGCAACAATCAACTTGCATCTCACAAGGATACAAAGGCGTGTGATGATTTGTCACAATGGACTGACATCATTATGGGTAACAGTCTGATTTCTCTTTTGTGTATATCAATCGGTAGATCATGTCATCCTATTTGATCTCGTTCGAGGTTTGCATGGGTACCACCGAGTTACTGTATTTGAATCGATTTGTTGAGTAATTACAAGCATGAACTGGAACCACAGTTTTTCTTCTCATGATCAACCACCCCACAGGCAAAAATATCTATTGATTGTTCCTTCGGGAGAACAACCTATTTTGCATCTTACCAAATTCCAATCGAAAGGCCATTGACCTCGCTGTCCCGTAATTAGGTTATTTTTTTTAGTTTGTGAGATCTGAGCAGTGCTGTTTGAAGGTGGAATTAGTTCCCATCCAAATTTCCACGAAAAGATGGTGGTGGACATATTTTTTTAAGCTGCATTTTACCTATAATGGTCGTTTTGAGGGCATTTCAGGATTTTAATTCAGCTAGATCCAGGTTTTGTTCATTAAGGAATAGTGATGTACATCAAAATCAGGATGTTATTTGATGTCGAATGAAGAACTGGTCTTCCTGGTGAAGGCCGAGTGTCGATCTGCATCGGTAGACAGGTAGCACGATGGATGTAATCAACAGGACGTTAATTGAGGTATGCTAACTGCCATGGGAAGCAATGAGAAGCTGAGGTTTCTGACATTAATCCTTCATCAGAGCAAAATATGGGGGGGGGGGGAGGGGGTGGTTGGTGCTCCAGAGAAGAGTTAACATCTGAAACAGCAGCTTCTTGCTTCTGAGAGCAGTTAACATACCTCAATCAATGTCCAGTTGATTTCATGTATTCTTGTACTGCCTGTAAGTAGCACCGGTCACATCCCAATGTAAGCTGAAGTGGAACTTGGACGTGGCATAGTTCCCAGTGTAATGTTGCTCTTGTTGTAGTTGATGGTATCAGGTTTGGGGCGAGAAGGAGTTGTTGAAATAGGGAGGGTTCGTTGCCGCGGTGCATTCTGTAGATCGTGTGCAGCCGCAAGGAGCGTCTTTCATTAAGTCATTGAAGATGGTGGGGCTAAGGAATCTGCCTTGAGGAATATGTTTAATATGTCATGGCGTTGTGAGGATTGTCTCTTTTGGTGACACATTTTTGAGATGTGACCGGTGCTACTTACAGGCAGTAAAACCACAACCATTGTGTCACATGTGATTCCAGCTGTTGAAGGATTTCCCTTTGATTCCCATCGATTTCATCTTTACTAGAGCTCATTGGTGCTGGAATGAATTGAATGGTGCCTTGATGTTGTTGTTCTTCTTTCGGCTGCTCCCGTTAGGGGTTGCCACAGCGGATCATCCATTATGATCCACATACTGATTTGGCATAGGTTTTACGCCGGATGCCTCCTGACGCAACCCTGGTCGCTCTTACGACACAGGATAGATGGTGCAAGTGTAGCAACTCTAACTTCTCTGGCATTTATACCTCACTGAACCATTGCCTCCATTTTACTAGATTCAAAGGAGATAAATTTTTGCGAAAGTTGAACTGAGCACCTGTTCGCAGGTTAGTTGATTTCAGAAGCTTCAACTGGTGATGTTGAAGATGTATTCCATGACCTCACTGATGATGATGAGAAGACTAATTGGAAAGAGTTGATAAGATGTGATTTATTCTGTTTCTTATCGGGTCCTTTTGCTGCATGGTTTGGTAAATTCCAGTGTTGTCGCCATTGTGGAAGAGCTTGGAGATGCTTGAGAACAACTCAGTGTTGTCTTTTGTACCTCCACATGCATGCTGGGATCTTGCAATGTTTGTTGAAACTCAACCTCCAATCAGTTATTTGATTGTCCAACACCATTGTCATTGGTTGTTTGATTGGAAGGATTATACCACTTTTGTCTGATTTTTTGTTGTTATTTTTGGTTGTGGGAAGTCTTTTCTCTGTTGATGATATCCTGCTTTTCATGCTGCTCATGCAACATGGTGGGTGCTGTGGTGCAACTGGGTTGGCTGCCCTTGTTTGTTTGTTTTTTGAGATTATCCAATCATAAAGGTGGAACAAAAGTCCTCCTCCTCCTTTGTATGCAGCACAAGGCTGCAGGTAGCATCATTGGCTGAGGGCATGGGTATGCCACTGATGCAATGCCCCTATTACCAGTACACTGGTACGAATTTCGCCGACCTCTGAAGGATGACAGGCTGAGTCAACCCCACCTGGTGTTAATTCACTGGAAAACAGGGGCTCGAACTCAGGACCCAAAAATCCCAAGTCAGCCACCCTAAACGCTCAGCCAACACCAGACGTCAGACCAAAGATGTATGTGTTTGTAGTTTACAGCAATATATGAAATGTAACCAGTCTTATCTTTATTCGTCTCTATATAAATCTTGTTTGACGAGGGTACAGTCTGTGATCAGAGTGCTTGAAGTACAGTACCTCATCACATGGCTTGTGGTTGTAATTTTGTACAGCTCGTTGACTTTCGATGAGAATTATCCGTAAAATGTGCGTAACTTTGAATGGTCAATGACAACGTCCACATCGTTCTCCTGACAGCAAATCAGCTTCAAAGGGAACAAGGAACCTTGACAGATGCAGAGAAGAAGATATGACCATCTGACGCCTTACTGTGCAGACTGCAACGTGTGTGAATTTTGCCTCTTCCATCTCCGTGGTGTTCCTCAACAAGTGAGTGTTTGCACATCACAGTTTCTCAAGCTTGTCTTTAACATTGGTCCACTTTGCTCTCACCTGACTGGGCCTGGCCATCTGCTGCCACCTCGGACGCTTTTCTCCACGTCGTCTGGCCCCTAGAAGCCTTGCACCCCTGTCCCTCAGTTTCTGTGGCTTCGTTGTTTTCACAAACCTTCTCTGCAGAGCAATACGATTGGCACGTACCAGCTGGCAAAGGCACTCACCACACTTGATTATCCAGAGCGTAATGTTTGGTAAGACCTTTGACTTGCAAATCAAACTGACGCTGATTCCTATCCCCCTTGTAGTTTTCCTTGACTCGTTCTACGATGGTAGATTTAATGGACTGAGAATTGTCTATGCATCTCTCAGGGTTGTCATTACTTCTTTCGACAAAGTGTGGGTGGGTGAGAAATGGAAGGAATTGCAGGTAAACTCCATGCGGCTGTTATACAATCGGGCACCACTGTCGACTGCTGCATCGTTGCTCGTTGTGTCATAGTTTGAACCACCATTGGGTGTTGTCAGTTTCCCTGGACCATGGTCTGCTACTGCACTGGTGTTGGTGTTGCTCTCAGGTATTGGTGCATTGTCTGTGTATATCTTCATCAACTGGATCATCGCAAACACCTCTCCCATCACATATCCTCACTCATCCTTCTGAACATATTGGTCTTCAAGACCACTGTTTACCACCATCTCAGATAACCCCCCCACAAAAAACCATAACCCTTTCTATCCCTGTTCACACCCCACTCCTGAAGTCCACCCAGTTTTTCCCAGTTTATCCTTCCTGAGAGTTTGCTTCTGCGTCCATCTTCTCCACCCCATGTGTCTTCCCTAGCCCTCATTCTTCTCCACATCCCTTATTTCTCCAAGCCTCCCTCTATTTGCCCCTCAACCCTGCTGTTGGTGTGCTCCCCCTCTCTTTTGACTCTTCCTTTTGTTATGTTATGTCCTAGGTTCTAGCTCTTCCACGAGCCTCGACTTTGTATGAAAAAAAAAAAAACGACTTCCCTTACAAGGAACTCCAGCGAATGAGGAGGCCATAAGGCCCATTAACACCCGTTATGATTGCCAACCTATAGTTGTTTGGCCGTGCTCTATCCTTTTATAAATGCTGAGCATCAACCAAGGAAGCACCACGTACCATTTTACCTCCGTCACCGAAAGTGGACGGAGGTTGTTTTCACCCCTGTCTGTTTGTCTGTTTGTTTGTGAGCAGGATATTTCAAAAGGTTCTGAATGGATTTGGACAAAATTTGATGGAGAGGTTTGTTGTGTTACAAGGACGAATTGATTCGATTTTGGTGAAAATCCAAATCTAGATTTATTTATTTTTGATGCAAGTCGGCAAAACAAATCTGGACACAAGAAGTTTTTGATTTTTTTTTGATTTTTTTTTAAGATTCTTTACTATTGAGAGAGAGAGTGCCAAAACCGACAGATAGCATGATATCTCAAAAAGTTATGGCCGAGTTATGACCAAACTTGGTGGATGAGTTGGGTCGATGACAAGAACAAGCCGATTAGATTTTGGGTCAGATCCGGATCTAGATCCAGCCGATCAGTGGAGTACAAAACATAAACTGTTCAGCCTGGTAGAGGTATGCACTCCACTGAATGCTGTTCCAGTAGTCTTTGTATATAAAGTTCAGTTAGGGTTGGGTTTGAACTGCAAACCTGCCAGACTCATAGCAGACTCTCTAACTATGACAGCACCAAGTCTGGTTTATGATGTATTTATGCTTGTAGAATCAGTGCTGCAAGCGGTTTGACCTCTGGCAATTATTGTGATGGTCAGGGAGTGAGTTCTGTCATGCCTGGCCATAAGGTTGCAGGTGGTGGTGGTGGTGATTCTGGCAGTGGTATAGCTTTCTTTTGATGTTGATGGATCCACACAACCTCATGATTGTCTAGTTTTGGACTGCCAGATTGATTCCCTCCACCACCGAAGGTGAAGGAGGTTATGTTTTTCACCCCTTTCTGTCTGTTTGTTACTTACGACATCTAAAGATTTCGTAAGCATTTGATGACTTCCGTCATCTGTTTGTGTGTTTGTGTGTTTGTGTTTTGTGTGTTTGTGTGTTGTTTTGTAGGCATGATAACTCGAGAACGGAAGAAGCTACCAATGTCAAATTACACCACGTGATTCAGGAGGGTGATGGCTAGCGCTGATTAAGTTTTGGTCAAAATCGGTCAAAGGTCAAGGTCACAGAGGTCAAACATTCGATTTTGGATGGTTGGTACAGAATCATCGTAGAAACTTCTGGTTTGCGTCGCTACCTTCTCTAGAGACAGCTTTTATTAGACAAGGTCAGAGGTCAAGTTGACGATTTCGTAAGTACCAGTCTATGACTGCTTGTTTGTTTGTTTGTCTGTTTGTGTACCGGATATCTCAAAAAGTGTGGACGGATCCGGATGATGTTTGGTGGACAGGTTCGGTGTGTGACAAGGATGAATTGATAAGATTTTTGGTGAAGATCCGGATCCAAATCCTGGGAATTTTAAAGTGATTCTTCACCAAAGAGAGGTAGGGCTCAAAAACGATATATAGCACGATATCTTAAGATGTATTGGGCCCGATATGTTCTCATGGATCAGGCATTACGGGGTGGAGGTATGCGCTCCACCGAGTGCCCTTCTAGTTGTTATTGCTACACCGTTGTCAGATGAAAATTTGTCTTAACAAGGTGTGGTGGTCACCGGGTAGAGGTCCTGGGCAGGCGCTGCGGACGGAATCTCACCTGTTCCTGGCTAACCTCTCCATTTGGATGAAGGGTTTCCTCTAAAACAGGGGTCTCCAACTGCGGCCCGTGGGCCACATGCGGCCCCTTAGACGGATTTATGCAGCCCGCGGTGCCATATTAAGTTTACATTACAATGCGGCCCGCGATACTGCCAATTTGTCAGAGTCAATGATCAAAGCGTTCTGTAATTTTTATTATGATTTTGATTCATATTAGACACATGTGTTTTTAACACGATTATTCATTTATCATATTCGTTGGCAAGAAAAATATATTCAGCACTAATTTTTGTTTAAATTTCCGCATATTAATTATATATATATTTTTTTCGGAATTTAGCGTCCTTTCTTGGGTGCGGCCCTCCGCCCCTCACCACTTTGGTTTTGTGGCCCTCCGCCCAAAAAGGTTGGAGACCCCTGCTCTAAAGGAGGGGGGCTTTAAAATGGAGAAATAAAATTGAGAAAACGAACAGGAGTGGGGCATGGAGTGGGGAAAGAATGAAAGAAGTTTGGGATGAAATAGGAGTAAGGTAAGAGGATTTAACGGAGGTCAGAAAATGCAGAAAAGGTCAGAAAATTTCGACATATTTTTGTACATAATAAATGGATGGCTTCAAAAGAACAGTCCAATATTTGGATGCAGATAAGGTTTTCAAATATTATATGACCTCAAAACTATTATCGAAACAATATTGGGTCTTGGCATTGAAAGCGATCCAAAAAGACACCAAAGGACAACACATCACTTTCTTCTTATTTTATAAGTCTTCTTCTTCAAGGCACAATTATCCTCACGTTCTTGTGGTGTTGGACAGGGGAAGCTTGCCCGTTTTTCACAAACCAGCTGGCCAGGTCTGACGTTTGACTAAGGCTCGGGCAGGAATTTCTAATTTGCTGAGGGTGCGGACGATAGCTCGCCGACTCTTCCCCAAGGACATCGTGGATCTTTAACGTCCACCAACGAATCCCGGCAGACGGGACTCACTTTAACTTCCATCCGAGGGACGGCACACACGTTGATGAATCACCCTACCTGTGAAACACCGACCGGGATGACAGTTTGTAGCTGAGTCCGGATTCAAACACAAGCTAGACAGCTTCGAGGCGAATGTGCATACCTCCAGTTAGGGCCATCCTGCCCGCTCAATATAACACTCATTCGTTTAATGTAACGCGCACACGACTCTTTCAAAAAGCAACATAATGAAAGCCTTTCAAAACTAATGTGAAATCATTGAATGAGAAAGTTCATTGAGTGATTGTAAAAAACGCTCGCAGTCGAAAAGAAAAGAAAAGCATTGTTTATAAATGGTGGAATAATAACAACACTGGCTTTGATAATTCCAGCCGAATGCCACCATTATGTTTCATAATGGGTTCGGTCAAAAACAATACTCCATCAAATCAATGTAATAGCTGCAATTATAACGGAACCGTGGCAGTGCAACGACTGTGCAATTTGGGCAGACTTTCATTGTAACTACAATTCCCATTACACCTGTGCTTGCAGGCACAGGTGTACGGCATCGAAAGGGTCGCAGGCAATTTTGATAGAAAATCCGAGCAAAAAGCCACCGTGTCGAGATTAATTAGTCTGGCAATGTGCATCTGGTTTATTTATTTATTTTCAAGACTATTATTAGTGAAATTGATCGTCCACACGAGCCAGGAGTGGCACAAACAGCCATTTGGAAAACAATTTAACCGCATCCTCAATGACGTCAGAAATTCCAATCATCGGTGACTCGGGTCCTTACCAATGACTCTGATGGTAGGTATCAGAGGGATCGTGTGCTGATCATCGATCATGGGTTTTAAATTAGCACTTTTAGTCGGAATGGTGGACTTTTAAAGTGGAGTTGGACCGATTGTTCGCATCACCCAGCAGACCATCACCAGCAATGGATGTTTACTGGAAGTCACGTAAGGGTCTAATAACTCCTCCACCGAAGGT
The DNA here is from genome assembly GCA_035128595.1 of Eptatretus atami. NCBI lineage: Eukaryota > Metazoa > Chordata > Myxini > Myxiniformes > Myxinidae > Eptatretus > Eptatretus atami. The sequence continues at coordinate 70,900,397 of CM068966.1, read as the reverse complement.
GGAAGGTTATGTTTTTACCCCCTGTCTGTTTGTTTGTAACTTGTGAAATCGAACATTTTTCAAGTATATTTATTGGTCAGTCGATTTTTTCTTCTGTCTGTCTGTCTGTCTGTCGACTGTCTGTCAATTGCCTACAGGTCACAATTCTAAACTGATCGTCATGAAACTTTACCAAGTTGTAGAGGAAGTCTCAACTGAGAAGCCGATTGATTTTGAGGTCAAAGGTCATCTTGCGGTCAGATTTCTAAAATCGTCATTTTTCATCCGATTGACTTGAAAATTAAGCAGTAATTGCATATTTTTGAGATCAAAAGGTCAAAGGTCAACTCAAGGTCAAACTTCTGAAATCATCAATTCCAATGTGAAAAATGATCAATTTTCATCGGATTGACCTGAGCTTCGATTAACATTGTCAATTTTAATCATAATGAAATGGACAATTTGATGTATCCATGGCAACGTTTGGAGAGGGGGGTGAATTTTGCAAAGCATCATGCTCTGCACGACGTCTTTTTCTTGTTTGTTTCTTTGTTTGTGTGCAGGATATCTCAAAAAGTTGTCAATGGATTTGGATGAAATTTGGTTGGCAGGTTCGGTGTATAACAAGGACGAACTGATTAGATTTTAGTGAAGATACTGATCCGGATTCGCCAACTAGACTTGTTTAAGTGATTCTTCACCATTGAGAGATAGGGCCAAAAACGATATATAGCACGATATCTCAAAAAGTTGGGGACGGATTTGGACGAAACTTGGTGGACACCTTTGTTATGTGACATGGAAGAAGTGATTCAATTTTGGTGAAGATCCATATCCAGATCTGGATATGAGAATTTTTTTATATTCAAAGTGGTTATTCACCATTGAGAGATGGGGATAAAATGATACATATATATATACACATATAGACGTATTTCAAAAATTTATTGGACCCGATATGTTCTCGTGGATCAGTCATTTCATGGCCGAGGTATGCCCTCGATCGAGTGCCCTTCTGGTTACCCTTGCCAGAAGAGGGCATTGCATTTGGGTCTGTTGTCTGTCTGTCTGTTTGTTTGTCTGCACAGAACATGAGTGTTTTTCTCTGCAACCGCTTGTCAGATTGATACGAAATTTTCACCCTTGGAGCGAATACTCATGTAGAATGTTATAATGACAATTATGTCCTCATTAGGTCATGTGATGTGGTAGTCATGTTGGAAAAAAGGGAAACATTTGGACCCCTGTATCTCCGAAACTGCACCAAGGAAAAAATTGAAACTTGGCACATGACAAGTACTCCTCATGGGGAATAAGTGTGTTTTTTGTGTGATGTCATAGGTGCCTTCGTTATGACGTCATTATTGCATACATAGAAGTCTACATCTGGTCAGTAGATACATTTTTGAGGGTCATCTCGGGATAACTTTGTCCACAGAAAAAAAAAATTGATGACGTCTACAGTCACGTGGTTCGGGAGCTATATTGTTTTTAGATTTTTTTAAACCTTCAAAAATCTTCTTCTCTGAAACGGCTCAACAGATCGAGGTGAAACTTTACCACATATGACTGCCTATCTACGAGGAACAAAACGTTAACACAAATGACATCATCGGTGACATTCTTTGGCAGCCACGTTGGTTTTACCCTAAATCTTAGAAAAAATATTATACTTGGAACGGCTTGATCAATCGAGGGGAAACTTCACAAAAATGTTCCCCAAGTCTTGCGGATTCCAGGGTATTCACGAATAATTGATGGATCACTTGGCCTGGCAACCATATTGGAATGAGCGAAAATCTAAAAAAAAAAAAATTCTCTTGAACTGCTTCATTAATTGATGTGAAACTTCAGAATTATGATGTAGTCGTCATGGGGAATATATGTTTTAAATTCCAACCTAATCGGATGCAATGTCTGGCAGCCAGAATTATGTAATTTGTGGCTCATGAATGATAAATCTGTTTTTTTATTTTTATATTTTATTTTTTAATACGGCTCACTTGGATGAGCCCACGTGGATGGGTTTGGGGCTAGAGGAGTTGCAGCTGAATCCCGAATCCTATCCAGGTTCTTCCTGACGACTTCATCTTTGCTTTTTGCTGGTTCAGGTTCCTTCTGTTTACTCCAATACAGGACTGTACCAATTTGGTCTTCCATTTGATTTGAATTGAATTTATTTTAATCCCATTTTGAATTCAAATGAAGAATAATAAACGTCATGGGTCAGAGTCAGGTGTCCAATCAAAGTGGGGTTGCATCAAAGTGCGACGTTTTGGTACCCGGTCATCACTACCAGCAGTTATAGTGGCAGTTCTAGTTATCTATATTACTAAAACTCTCATCATGTATATATGTATGTATGTATGTTCCCGAAATACAGCCAAAACGGTACACGATAGCGCAAAAATTTTCGGCCCACCTAACTCACCATTCTCCTGCGGTGTGCAGTATCAAGTTTCATTAAAATCGGGCAACGAAAAAATTATTTAAAAATCAATTCCCGATTCAGTCATGTACTCTTCGGGATTATTTGATCAATGCAAACAACCTCCGGTATAGTTCGCTGGAGCTATCTTTTTATTTCTTTTTTTTTTTTGAAATGATTTTTTCATCAACCGCTGTCACAACGGGAACCCAACGGGTTCACGGGTCGTCTAGTGTCTATTAATAATTACATAACACAGCAACCAAGACACCCCAAACACCACACAAAATACATTACACAAAAGTACAGAAACACCACACAAAACAAGTCCTGGCAAGGATCTGCAATCTCTGATTGCTCTTTTTCTTGTTTGTTTTTGTTTTTCGTTTGAAGTTATAGCTGTGATGTTGACATCCAACTGAAGGGTGGAGGTGGTCCACCTTTTGAGCTGTCGAGGATGGGTTTGATTCCCGACCTGTCAGATGGGTATCTTACAGGCAAGGCGTTGCATCACAAAATGTGTCATCCCTTCGATGGACGTTAAGCTGGTGATCCTTCTGCTCGCATTAGCTGGTGGACTTGTGGTGTCTTGCCTATAAATCCCACGATGGCGAGAGGTTTTATTAAAAATCCATGTTTACATCTCTCGCCTTATGTAGACAGTTATTTCTCGCATCCTGAACAAATTCCTTAGCTGACTTTGCTGCTGGGGAGGCAAAGGAAAACCACTAAATGGAATCCTTGCTGTGGCACTGCTTTGGCAGCACAAAATTTGCCTTCTGGCAGAGAGACTGTGTGAGACAGATCTGAAGATTTTTTTTTTCAACTTGTAATACACTTTGATAACACCGAGACAGTCAAAACTTCAAACAACCACTATGAGATAGTGAGGGGGGTATGGGAAAGGGAGGAGGAGAGGAGGGATGAGAGGTGATGGGAGAGAAAGGGGAGGAAAGGAGTAAGAGGGGGCAGAGGGGGTGGAGATAGCTTAGATGTCAACAAGAAAGCTTACCTCTCATCATTTCAGCAACGATACCTGTCCTACTTTCACACTCAGGCTGCTGGGTTCCTCTGTAAAAAAAAAGAAAAAGAAAAAAAAAGGCCCACTTGGCTCTGGATATGAGAGGAATACAGACAGACATGCAGGTGACAATTATTTTTTTATGTTTTAGGTAAAGGAGAAGGGCAGAGCCATAGTCATTCAGAATGATCTCTTGTAACAAGGAAGGGCATACCGCAGCACATTTACTAGCAACATGTAGATGGAGACCAGATCAGATGGGGAAGGCAGATTATCCCACCATAAAAGTGATCAATGAGCAAGCTGGGTTTTCCATCAATCCAATTAATAGTGGTGTTGGCAGATCAGCTGAAACGAGACGTCCTGAAGCTTAAAATCCATATCCCTGATACTGCTGCCTTCAGCTGGGTTTAAACTCACAACCTCAGGAATGTCAATCCAGTGTCCTCAACAACAAGCCACCACTGTACTCACCACCTACAATTCAATTAGGAAGGAAATGGATGATTGAAGATATTTTTTGTTTTTATGCAGCCATTTTGGTTGAAACAGTTAATGTGATAACAAAAATACAAATATCTGATGCAACAGTATTTTCAGTACATACAAATAGTACATATTAGGCAAGAATGATATATGGACCTAAAAAGGGCCTTATTTCCAAGTGGCCTATGTGTTATTAATTATATCTACATGCTCCTTTCACCTGAAATGAAAGAAATATCATGAAAGTGTTCAAACATATACTTTGTCGTGCTCATATCTTTATTACCGTCAAGGATAACTCGGGGTCCATATCACGTGGGCCGTTGAAAGTATTCTATGAATGACATACCCACAACAGTGCAAGACCCACCAATGTTTGTAAATAATATTTACAAATAGATGTGATTGGCAAAGCAGATTTTTTTTTTCTTGCCAATTATATCTAATTACATCGTATATATTGAGGACGATCTTTTTTTAATGTTGGTTATTATGGTTCCCTCGGGAGGCTTTAAGTGTTTGATCTTGGTGTCTGTGGTGTCTCGCCTTTTGAAGAATTTTAAAATTATTTAAATTTTCAATTATTATTTAATTTTGCAATTTAAAATTATTTAACTTTCCCCAATTTTCATTTATGTAGTTATTCAATTATTTATTTTATAATTTATTTCATTATGGTTCCCAGAGAGAGGCATTACGTGTTTATTAGTCTTGGTGTCTGTGGTGTCCCGCTTTTTGGAAAAAACAAAGTTTGTTTTCATTAAGAGACAGAATTTCACGTGCTATCATTACGTGCTATCATTCACGTGCTATCATGCTATATAATATGCTAATATTACGAGTTTGGTATCATCGATATTCTATTCTTCCCTACAATAATGTCATTATTAGCCATGTTTATGTTCTTGCATTGTGTGTTTTTATGAAAATGGTTGATTTGAATTTGCTGAGATAACTGCTGAGAATTTCAATGAAGGTAGTAATCATCAGACAGACCATACTCAAAGCAAAAAAGTTAAATAAAGGAGTGTGGCGCCATCGTTTCTGGATCGAAAGCATCCTTCCTCCTCCTTCACCGCTAAACCTACCCAAAAATCCCTGCCCCAGTTGAGCTTTGGAGGTGAACGGAGGGCGAACATCGAGCAATTTAACGCACTAATGGTACGCTCGCCACAACAGGAAAGCGATGCTAACAAACCTTAATGCCTGCAATTCACTGTCCTTTAACCCCAGCTGGGAGAAGGCTGTGGGACAGATTCACACAATGGACAGGTATACTTGTCTCCTTGTAATGTGTGTGTGTCAAGTAATGGAGAATTACACAGCATGGTTATGTGGAGCTACTTCATTAAGTACTGCAATGAAGGAAGTACGAATTATGGCAATCTTTAATGAAAGTCTTTTGTGCCTGAATTTTTGCAAGGCCTAGGGTTACTTAGTTATCTCTGACATTGATTTGTTATACACCCTGAAGTGCTTGTTTGTCCCTTTTCAAATATACAAGTGCCATCAAGGGTACCGTTGGAAGACTGAGTGCCCAAGGGGTATAATCCTGACTTTTTCTGTTGAGAGTTCACCGTGAAGTTCAAGATATCCTCCGAGCATGCAAGCTATAAGAGAAAAAAAAATGAGATCTCGTATAATAACGTACTACCCCATTACTTCCACAAAAACTCAACAGATTTGAGGCAAATGGAAGAACCAAACAAGATGAACATGTTGATAACAGAGTGATAAGAAACTGGTGAATGATGTGAGCAAATGTTTAAATACAAATTGTTTATCATTATCATTATTATTTTAGTAGGAGGAGACACTATGTGCTGACCCGGTCATAAAACGTGTAGTCATAAGCACAAATTAAACATAGGCCTAAGGAAGGACCATTCAACTAATCATGATATTGCCTTGTCAGCTTTGCTCCATAACATGGTTCTTGACCAAGAAAGAACCCCTAAAACCTTATGTGAGCCGACTTGAAGGACCTCTGAAATGAGGTAACTACAAATCCTTCTGACATGGTATCATGAGAGACTCCTCCTTTTGCTTTTCCGATGTAACCTGAAGGGCATCGACTGCAGCAATATGTGCATTGGATACTGTATGTGCATCAAGTTCTTCTCCCTTGGCTCGTGGCCTTAGCCGTTATGGCCTTTGCTCGTACTCGCTGCTTTCTGGCCTTTCTAAGTGCTGTTACTCCCTAATCTCCTGGTTCTCAAATTCTGAGGCTCGAGGTTGTCCAGATATTGTTGACAAACTGTCCCCGAAATCTCGAGAGTTGCTGTCAGGAATGATCCTAAATAGGAAAAAAGAACCTCGATTCTCAACGTCCGAGACCATTCATAGGACTGATCATTATCAGTGGAACCTTTGTTGCTTTCACTTGTCCCTTTGGCAATGATGTTCATTATGTTGGACATCAGCAGCAATATCCTCTTTTGGCTTTCCTGGTGCATTACCATTTCGTTATGAAACATGCTTCGAGCAAATTTTAAAATGTTGGCAATGAAGTCTGAAATATTTAATTAACTTGATTTGATAGTAAAGAAAAATCTATCATTTACCTGTTAAATATTGGGTTGTGTGTTCAATATCGGTCGTTTTTGTCCTTTTTTTGTTGTTGTTGACAGGTTCTGAGGCTCAAAGAGGATACAAGTTTGTATGTGTATATGGGCTGATACATGCAAACAGACATTAGACCACACTGAACTTGACTTCAAACAAACACAGCGAGGGACCCTTTGAGAGAATATATGCAACTTCCTTTTGCATTGTGGGTGCCTGCAACACCATCTTGTGATGTCAATTCTCTCTCAACAGTCAGTGGGGCATTTGAAAATTTCCCCTCCACCCACTTCCCCCATTGGATGTCATCCCAAGGGGTTTTTTCTTGCTCTTTCTCCTCAAAATGCTGAGTGCCGAGTAAGGAAGCTCCCTGTCTTATTTTTAGTCAGTGTGACTGCAAAGGTCAGAATGAAGCCTCTGACTGACCAGACTCAGAGCGGATTCTCAAAACACAATGTCACTGCCATTGAGGCTGCCTCTAAATTCTGTGTCAGCTGACTGACACTTTGGCCAGCAGTGTAGCTGCTGACACTGCATTTAGTGATGGATGGTTCTGTGGCTTTCACAGATTACAACTAATCCGCAAGTTGAATTCAACTTTAATATCTTCTTTCCTGGCTACAGCTCAGAAACCTCGTTAACTGGTTAATGGAGTGTTTATAACCTTAATTTGTTGATACAAGACTCGGTGGTGTAATGGTTAGAATGTCTGCTCCGAGTATGGGATGTTGGTGATTTGAACCCTGGCCGAGTCATACCAAAGACTTTATTTTTATTTTTTAATGGAACGTGCTGCTTCCTTGCTTGATGCTCAGCATATACAAGTTTAAGAGCATGATGGACAATCCCCACTGTTTGGCATTTATGGGGAGGAGGACATTCCTCCTTAGGAAATGCCCCCATTGAGTGTATTGAGAAAAGCGTAGTGATGTCGCTGGTACCCAGAGTACCCCGTAAAATGATGGCATTTCCCCCAAGCTCAGAGGCTTTGTCTCATTTAACAGGTGTGTGTGTGTGTGTGTGTGCGTGTGTGCGCGTGCGCGCTCCACTACAAGCCTTAGATCATGTTAAAAGCAAAAACAAATGGAAGTCTAAATGTGGTGGATTTATACCAGATGGCCCCTATTGGTCATAACCTTTGCAGCCAGTGCTGGTGTGGCATGAGTTCAGTCACCATTCCAATAATTTACCGGTGTTTTTTTGTTGTTGTCAAAATCTGTCTCTCTCTTACACACACACACACACACACACACACACACACACACACACACACACACACACACACACACACACACACACACACACACACACACACACTTAATTGTACTGTATTGGCTATTCCTAAAATATGAAATAATTTAAAGGATTGCTGTAAATGATGTTAACTTCACATCTTCGATTCAACTGTATTTAAATTGTAAATCTCAAATCATAGTTCCCTTACCTAAAGTAAGAACCTTAACCTGTAATCAATTGACTGGTTTCCTGACAGCACTGATCATCAGCTGGGCACCGTTCTTCCACGAGGTTTCGATCCTTTCAACCCAGAACCTCTCCAAACGGCGGATCCACAACCTTGGTCACGAATCCACATCAGTAGATTACCTACATCAGTAAATCCACAACCTCAGTTGTAGTTGTGCCCAGGCAGTCAGTCAACCCATCAATGCAACATCACTAATCAGACTCAACTCTCGAGAGGATTTAATGTATTATCACATAGTTACAACTCCCGTCACACATTCTATTATATGATAATATATTAAATCATGCACATTTTACCTTACATATAACATGTGCACCAACAAACATGACCACCCACTCACCAGTGCTGGATTAACCATTAGGCAGACAAGGCCATGTGCCTTAGGGCCAGCCAAAAATTCGGGCCAAAAATTATTTTCACATTAAATATTTGTCTTTTTTTGTATTAAATATTTTGTTCTTGAATCAGTTCATCTTTTGTCTGGGGTCCATTTCCATGAGCCCGAGATCTAATTTAAATTTTCAGGCCATTCTCTAAAATTTCAAAATGTGCCTTAGGGCCAGCCGAGGCTTAATCCGGCACTGCCACTCACCTCTGGATCAAGCTGTTGTTCAAATATTCAAGCGGTTATTTTTAAACGCTTTTTAAACCTGTTTCCTTGTCTCAAAGCAACCACTGAAATGGGTTTAAAAAACAAAATATATGTACATATATATAT
>CM068966.1:70855213-70885565 GCA_035128595.1 Eptatretus atami | reverse complement strand
AAGATCTCTGACCTTGATTTCACAGATGATGCAGTCATCTTTGTGGAGACTCGAGATATCCTTTTCCGAGCTCTCGAGGTGCTGAATTAGGATTCAGAGCTGCTAGCATTACAGGTTTCCTTGGTCAAAACTAAGATCCAGGCTTTCATTGACATCTTGGATGCTAATATCTTGTCCGCACCTGTTTGTGGTGAGGATGTCGAGGTCACGGCGAGATTCATGCACCTTGGTATTCATATTCATTGAGCCAGAGGTTAATAGACGTCTGGGTCGGGCCTGCGGAGTCATGGATTCACTGTATCATGGGGTGTGGCACTATTGGTACCTGTGCAATAGGACGAAAGTCTGAGGCTTCAGGTCCTTGGTGCTTCCAGTTTTGCTCTACAGATGTGATACTTGGACTCTGACCAGGGATCTGAGATGGAGACTTAACTCCTTCGGTACCAGGTCTCTTCGGAGAAATCCTTGGCTATCTCTGGTCGGACTTTGTGTCCAACGAGCGGTTGCTGAGAGAGACTCAATAGATTGTTACCTGCATAGTCTGTGAGTGTCAGCTGCAGCTGTTTGAATATGTGGCTCGTTTTCTTGACGCTGATCCTGCTCACCAAATTCTCTCAGCGAGGGAGCCTCGTGGGTGGAGGAGGCCAGTGGGGTGACCATGTGCTTCCTGGTTGCTGATCAGCATCGCAATGAGATAGGGATGGGCCAGGCATCTGCCTGGGGGATGGCCAGACAGAGGCCGCTTGAGCACCGACAGAATGTGTATGCAGCGACGCTCTGCTCCAGCACATGCTCCCATACCAGACCTGACCTGACTAACGACGATGTGGTTTTTTTTCATGTGATCAAAGAGTGTCCTTGGCAGGTTTAAAAAGGGAACAATCGTCGCCAACTTTCATAATCTGTCTTGTGGTTCAATTAGGCAAAATATTTTTGAGAAGACATATTGTGGAGATTTTTCTTGAAACAAACTCCTTCAAGAATATTCAAATCGATTTTAAATGTGAATATGGAACATACAGTGCACCCTGCAAGTCACACATATTTACCTGGGTCAAAAAGTTCAGAGAAAAAGGGATTGATGCAAATCTCAACATTAAAAGTGCAGGAGCACCAACACATTCGGGACATCCTCAAGATGTAAGGTCTCCTGAAGACATCGACCTTGTTTGGATTCAGTGGGCAGAAACCCTAAGAAATCTCTCAGACGTCAGAGTCAAGAACTTGGGATTTCACGTGAATCAATAAGAAGAATCCTCATCCACAATGTGAAACTGTATCGCTATCGAAATAATTCAGATTAAACACAAATTGATTGCAACCCATGTGCAGAACAGAGTGAAAATGTGCCAGCAGTTTGCAGAGAACATTGAAGAGAAGTCGAACTTCCTTGACAATTTTTGGTTTTCTGCTATGGCCCATTTCCTTCTTTATGGGCATGTCAACTCCAAGAGCCACGTAATCTATGTATCGACCCCCCCCTCCCTTCCCCGTTACTCTGCCCCTCCCAATCTAGTGCTGAAGTGACCTCTCCACTCAGAATGCACTGCCTGGGTTGCAATCAGTAAATATGGCATCTATGGCCTTTCTGGTTTGAGAACGACACAAGCAAGGCATTGACTGTCAATACGAAACATTACATCCAAGTTATTGGGAAGTTTTGGAAAACCCAAGGCAGTCACATGGGGGTTATGTGCATAGAACAATGGTTTCAACAGGATGGACCCACTCACCACACTTCAAATAATTCACTGAACTGGCTCAACACGCACTTTGGTGACAGAGTCATCAGTCGAAGACTTGATTTGGGGCTATCCGAAGGACGACGTCTACAGAAGAAAGCCACAATCCATTGAAGAACTCAAAACAACAATTTATCAATAAAAATCGATTAATTCCTACAGTGGAATGCATCAGAATGATCAACCATTTTGCTCGTCATGTCCAAGTTTCCTTGCAGTGCCATGGCAAATATTTGGAGCACATCCTTTAAGCACTGCCAGTCCTGGCCTCTTCAAGGTAATCTGTGTCAAAATTGTGCTATTTGAGTGATAAATTAGGATTTTATATTAACTATAATGGGTTCTGGTTTTTTATGGTCAGTATTTGGTGCAGGAGGATTCTATCCAGCCCATCATGCCTGCACTGCACCAACACCAGATTACACTAGACGAGAGAGTTCAACGAACATGATACCCTGTGCAGTGTTTAAGTTTATACAGTGCTTCAATTTTAATCCAATAATGATTTAAAGGTGGTTTTAAAAAAAAATCTGGAAGTTTAGCTTGATAGAAGCAGTTAATATCTCTAGATTCTATAAGCGACACTAACCACCCTTATATACAACCCTATATATTATATATCATGTCCAAGTACTGCTAACTGTAGTTTTTTGGAAGTATTGTAAAGGTGATTTTTGGTTCACGAAAAAATATTTTCACGAAAAAAATAAGTGACTACTATATTCGTTATTGTTGTCTGTCTGTCTGTCTGTCTGTCTGTCCCGAGCATAGCTTCGTTGGTTTTGATCCGATCCTGATAAAATTTTGGTGGGAGGTTTATATCATGATCTAGTTGTGTTTTCCTGAAAATGGGCGTGGTGCACCCATTATGGGCGGAGCCACACCCAAAAAACATGTGTTTTTAGGGGGTAGCCAATTTCAATTTGCATCTTCTCCTAGGAGGTTTGTCGAATCTGACAGTGGTTTGGGTATTTGGTTAGCCTAATGGCACCTGCATAGCCCCACGGAGCTCGATTTTTCATTTTCGTCCCAAGGTCAAGTTCACAAGGTCAAGGTCACAAGGTCACGAACTTAGAAAATTTCGAATATTGACATAAAAATCATACGACCGCCCAAACTTTGAGAGCTAGGATGACAATATTTTTTATGCATAATCTTGAGGTCATTCCCCACCTTAAGTCTTGAAACCATTTTGCTCTATCTCGAACACCTTGCCCTTGGCGCCCCCTTCAAGTTTGTTTTTACGCTGATTTCATCAAAGTATGGATAATCCGAGAAGTGCGAAATGCCATATAGCCTATATGACGTTATATTGTTCCGGAATGTTCCAGAGGAAGTTTTGCACCAAAGGTCATCATCCTTGACCTTTGACCTTTAAAGTTCACAAAGGTCAAATTTTCAAAGTTGTGGGAATCGAACCGGGTTTTCGACCTTCTTCGACGAACTAACTCCAGTAAGCTATAGCACGTATCCTGTTTCCTTATTTTAATGTCCACAACATTGTTTTGTGACCTTTAAAGGTTATGCAAAGGTCAAATTTTGAAAGTCGTTGAACGAAACCGGGTTTTCGACATTTTGCAGCTAATAACCCGTCACTCGTACCACAACATGTTGATCATTTTTATAACTTGGTCAAACATTATCACATCGTCTCATCCTTGACTTCTGAAACAATCTACATCGTCAAATACCGCTCGTGAACCATCGTCGTCTTCAGACTTGTTGTGTTTTGCAGTGTTCGAGTATGTAATTCAATTTCAATAAAAGTTTAAAGGCATATAAATAAATTTATTCCAGATTTGCCGCAGTGGCTATTACATCACCCTGTCTAACATATTACATTAGTTATTCGTGCCTGGTGTTTGTGTCCTTTATGACGTCATTAAAAAACAGTACGTTTCATGTTTGGAATGATATTCAATTTTGTTTGACTGCCAGGCAGGCAGACAGAGACAAAGTAATAAAAAAATATATATTCTCACTCCTCTGCACACGTGTGATCGGGACGAATTCAAAGACAAAGTACTGTTCAACGGCAGGTTTTTCTTCATATTCATGCTCCAATTCGTTTTCAAAATATAACATTCAATTTAAATAAGTTTTTCCTCCATCATAAACTGACAATCATAAACCGATAAGACGGACAGACGTGAACCAATTACTTAACCCCGCTTTTCGCTTCGTGTGCGGGGGTAATCACCCATCCACACACAAGCTACCTACAAGTCCTGCCAATATCCATAAATATGTACGCCTGCTTGGAGAACACTTGGGAGTGTGTCAGACTGCAGCTCGAAATAATATGAGGCCTTACGTTTAATATTCAGCATTGTCAATGTTGTCATGATGTCATGGTTGTATTTTTGAAACGATCGATGAGCGAGCGATCAAGCACCTCCATTTACCGGTGCGTTGATCTCCATTCTCTTCTTACTTCCACATCTGCATTTCATCTGGCCTGTTTGAAGCCATGCTAAAGTTTCTGTACTAGGTCACCCCAAATGAACATGAAAATTAACCCCAGTATGATTTTTTGATACATGTATTCCATAGTCTATCTCTGATGCTGTGCGGACATGCTCTTTCGGTTTTGATCGAAAGCCTGCATTTGTGAGAGGTGGAGGGTCGGGGTGGGCATTTCACGTGGTTCAGCTTAACTTGAACGTCCCAGTCAAAGACCCCTCTTTGTTTTTGCTTCCAGTGCCGAGGCTCCCTGTGGATCCATTTGTGTGACTGAGAGCAAATCCCACATCAGTGGGCAGCTTCCACAGTCCTGAACTGATGAATATCATCCAACTTTCTTTTCCTTTTTCTTTTTCTTTTTTTCTTTTCTCGCATCTCACTTTTTATTCACTCATAACAAAGCAATATTTGCCATGCAAACATTTAATTTGATTTAAGACACGGAGCCTCAGGCTTGCAATTGGCCATATTTCAAAGACATGATTTCGAGGCCTATTTCATTATCACGAGGAAATATTCCCCAAAGGCATTAACACCTGCCTGGCACATGAAACTGTCATGAAAGCATGGAAAATTATGACTTGCCGGAAACGTGAAGGGCATGCGTCCATGTTGAGGTTTGTAGACGCTTTTGGGGTCGAATTTGCTGGATAGAAATATGAAGCGCAAATTATGACAAACGCTCTCTCTTGTGCGTGCTTGTTGCGTAGAGTCAGCACAGGGCAGCTCGGCAGCCATTCCCATTATCCGCACAGTAGCTGTCTTGTTATTGCGAATCGGATCAAGTGAACAATGGAAGCTCGTTTTATCTCTCCACAACAGACATGCCACGTTTCGGGGAAAGACAATATGTATGGACTGTTCAGACTTCTTATGCGTCAATGTCTTTATGAGTCATTACCTTTACAACCTCTCCACCCGAAATGATAACAATGCATCGTGTTCTTTTGTCTTAACAAAGCCTTGAGCTTCTCATAAGAACAATGTTACTGATGACACATGGAAGCTAAGATTGCCAAAAGACTATTTAATCACCTTTTTATACAAAAAATAAATGCAACAAAAATTTGCTCCAACATTTCAGAAGCATCCTGGAAAAATGCATTTTCATAAACCCAAGTGAATAAAGATTTAAAGAAATTATAATCTGCAGAGTTCAATAATCATTTTGTAACGATATTACCATTGTCATGTTTTTTTTTTAACCTCATTCCTTTTGAGTGGACTACTCTGGGTTTGTAGAAGAAACGCCGTCCTTCGGATGGGGATGTAAAGCTGGCTGTCATGTTCTATGTTATTCTTGCACACGTACATAAAATATCCCACGTTAAAGATTCCTTCGCAAAAAATCGACCGTTGTGCGCCACTACCCGAGCCGACTTCCAAACACCTCCTCTGAATACTGCTGGGAAGACCAATGTTGCGTTTTGCTTGATGAAGTTTGCACCTAATTCACCTTCCTAGCTGAACCACTGGCTCATGAAGCTGGGATTCCAGGTTCAAATCCTATAATATAGCAGGTTGATTTGTTAAGCTTCTTTACCCTTGTGTAATTCGCGTGAAAGGACGTGTGATTTATGTCGAAGCCCCACGATGATGCCAATTTAAGCCCAGTATTGGGGTTGGAACCAGAGGTAGAACCGGGTTTGGAACCTCTACGTAGGCCTGATAGCTGTTAACTGTGAACTTTTGAGTTTCAGTGACATCCACGTTTGCTCCATTATCGTAAGACTTTAATTCCTTCTTTTAACTCTGCATTTTCTTCTTTTATAAAAAGCAGTCTTTGTTTTAATCTATGATTCTTGAGTTCTAATATTGGTTCACGGGCGCCAGCAGTGACCACTATTTTCGTTGTGTCCTGGTGTCTGTCTGTTTGTGACTCTCTCCAGAGCATAGCTCCGTGACGCTTGATGCGATCTTGATGAAACTTGGACACAGGCTAGATATCATGTCTAGTTGTGTCTTTTTGTATGAGGGGCGTCCCACGCCCCTTGTTGGCGGAGCCACGCCCACTTGAACTTTTTTTTCTCGCAATTTATTTCCTAGAAGCTGTGCGTAATGTCCATAAGTACAACATATAAAAAATCCGATTTGATTTGGTCAATTTTGATGGTAGAGATAGGTTTTTACGGTAGGGCTTCCTCAAAAGCTTCCACTAACTCAATTGTAGCATTGTTCAATAATGTCCGCGAACCATCGTCGCCTCCCGGCTAGTTTTTCTCTTGTCATCTATTGTTCTCTTATTCAAATGTTGCATCACCATTAATGGTTTAATCTTCATTATCATTGTTATACACATTATTCATGAAATAGATTTTTGTTTAAAACAAATAATTGATGAATGATTTTGTCTTTAAAATAAAATGTTTTTTGTTTTTTGGGGAATGATTAAGTGAGATATTCATGGAGTCGTCTCGTTTTTTTTTGTTTTTGGTGAGAAGGGTAAATAAAGGGCCATTAAGATCTATTAACAAAGGGGTTTTCACGAGACCTTCTGAAATTAATTTTATCATTTACGCAACTTCGGGATGGGGTGCAATAAAAAAATGACATGAAAATGGCAGGTGTCATTAACTGTAATATATATATAATATATATATATATATATATTATACATATTTATATGTGTGCGTGTGTATATATACATCCATTTATGTATATATACAGTATATATATATATATATATATATATATATATATATATATATATATATATATACACATATAAAGACCCACCTACATCTCTCACCTGTGAATGGAGGGAACAGCCAATCAGCTCTCACGTAATCGACTACACCCAGGTGGCTAGGATTATATAAATGATTGACCCCCCTCCCATGCTCCTCCAGCCAAAGTAGCTGCATAAAGCAACTCAAGAAGACGTGTGAGTACCATGTGTGAACGTCTTTATAGTTGTTGAGGAACTCTGGGAAAGGTTTGAAAACAGCATTTAGCACTTGCCTTGTGTAAGTCTTCTTGGGTTGCTTTATGCAGCTACTTTGGCTAGTATAGAGGAGCATGGAGGGGTCAATAATATTATATATATATATATATATATATATATATATATATATATATATACATATATATATGCAGGTTGATTTTTATATATATATATATCAAACCTGTGAAAATCTGTTGTTTTCTTTGCCACACCCCCACACATATGCCTCGTTTCTCTTTTTCTTACTGGAAGAACTGTGACGTCCTAATATATCCCATTTATTGTGAAAGGATTTTCTTTTTATCCAGTGAGGAAATGATTAAAGGAAGCCATTGCCGGGCTTGTCAGAGCTCATGGAGTCTGAATAGAGTGAGGTTGAAGGTGGGGAGTAGTCGAAGCGGACAAATGATTGACATGAAACATGAAAGCAAATTTGTGTAATTGCAAAATGACAAAGCTGTATATTCTATGATGTAACAAAGAAGCTCAATCACATTGTTTAATGTGAAAGAAATGGTGTAATCAGAGGGTAGTGGAGACAAGGTGAAAATACTTGAAAATTTGAGACAAAGAGTGGGCTGCACTCACAATTTTATGAATCATTTATTTTTTTCGACGTCAGCAATTGTTATTGGACTTATTTGTCCTGAAAGCTGCAGAAAATTTGCAATTTTGGTGTGATCTATCACAATTGTTAACAGAACATTGAAAAACAAAGTTAATCGTGTATATATTGAGTTAACAGTGATGATTAGGGAATTCTATACTTTGTGATCAGGCCTTGCTTGGATGGGTCATTATCATGCTCGAAAAAGCAATTGCTTTTGCATGTAATTATTGAATGTGCGATGCACGCTTTATCCAGAGCTTCAGCCGAGCTGTGTCCATGCTTTGCTGTGAATCAAGTGTGCGACTTAATCACAAAGCAATTTGTACATAAGGCAAAATGAATGATCAGAAATGTGAGAAAAACAGGCCTTTTATGAGGCGTCTTACTGGGTTAATTTTACCAATAGCAATTAGAGGGAAACAAAGGGGAGGGTGTAAAATGCCATTGGAAAATCTAGGGAAAATTCATCCGTCTTTGCCAAAACAAACTGCATATTCTCGTTTATTCCATTACTTTTTAGGGGATTTGCAGAACTCCATTTCGACCAATTAAATGCGATATTGCTTCTTGATTTTCTTTGCTTTCTATCACATTCATTGTTTTCCTTTCTTTTGTTTTCTTTCTTCCAGCAAAATGTTGTTTTCTTTTTGTATTTGCTTTTATAAAACCTGCCAGGCCTATCTTGCTCAGCTTGATGCTGTGGAAACTAAGGCCTTCAAGATTATTGCAATCTCCTGCGATGAAGCTGAGTCGATGGGCTTATCACTTCACCATTACAGACAGATTGGTGGTCTATTTGTCTTTTACAAACTCCTCTCTGGTCTTGTACCCTCTGTTCTTTCCGTGCATTGGGTGAAACACCCCCCCCCCCCCCCCCCCCCCCCCCCACACACACACACACACACACAGGTTTCTGCAGGGCTCACATGGTCCACCATCAACCCCTTCTTGTTGAACTACCTAATCCAGGATTACTGCATACCTCTACTCATTCGTTCAACTTTTTTTCTCCAACTGTAGAACCAACTTCCACATTCTCTTCAATCTAATTTTTCCCTCCAGGTCTTCAAGACGGCTATTCACCACCATCTCAGATTGTCCCCAATCCAAAACTATGATATTTTCTATCCTCGTTCACCCCACCAAAATCCTTCTTCCTTCAAAATATCCACTTTTCCCTCTTGAGAGTTTCCCTCTCTATCCATCTTTCCCACCCCATGCACTCTCTCAGGTCAGGTCAGGTCAGTTATGGGAGCATGCGCCGGAGCAGCACGCCACTGTGTCTACTTTCTGCCGGGACTCCAGGGGCCTCCGTCTCGCCATCCCCCCAGGGAGATTCCTGGCCCATCCCCATCTCTTTGATCAACCTATTGCAATCACGAGGCATGTAGTCGGCCCATTTGCCTCCTTCACTCATGAGTCTCCCAGGATCTGCATCAGGAACATGAGCCACATGTCCCAACAGCTGACGACATACACAAAGTCTGACCAGTGATAGCCAAAGATTCTTCAATGAGACCTGGTACCGAAGGAGTTAGGTCTCGGTCTCAGTTCCTTGGTCAGAGTCCAAGTCTCACATTCGTAGAGCAAGACAGGAAGCACCAAGGACTTGAAGACTCAGACTTTCATCCTCCTGCACAGGTACCAACAGTGCCACACCCCATGATCCAGTGAATCCATGACTCCCCAAGCCCAAGCCTGACATCTATTGACCTCTGGCTCATAGCCAGCATAGAGATGAATGTCGCTGCCAAGGTAAGTGAATCTCTTTGTGACGTCAACATCCTCACAACAAACAGGTACACACAAGATAGCAGCATCCAAGATGTCATTGGAAGCCTGGATCTTACTTTTGACTCAGGAAACCAGAAATTACTGTGGCTCCGACTCCTCATTCAGCACTTCGAGGGCCCCCAAAAGGATATCCAGAGTCTCTGCAAAGATGACTGCATCATCTGGGAATGTCAAGATCTCTGACCTTTATTTGGCAAATGATGCACCGCAGCTTGATCTCTCCGACATCCTCCTGAGAATACAGTCCATACAAGTGCTGAAAAGTGTGGGGGCCAGTGCACACCATGGACAAACTCCAGTAAGAACTGGAAATAAGTCAGGGATGGAATAGCCACATCTCACAGCACTCTCCGCACCAGAATATAGTTCAGACATCAGATTGATCAGTTTTGGTGGAACCCCATGAAGACCAAGAATCTTCCAGAGGGCATCCCAATTCACTGAATCGAACACTTTGCAGAGATCAACATAGGGTGTAAGCAGCGCCTGCCGAAACTCTCATCTGCATTCGGTGAGGACCCTCAGAGCAAGGATACGGTCATTTGTTGACCTCTTTGGTGTAAAGCCTGACTGCTCTGGACGCTGGTACTCAAGCAGATGGTGGTGAACCCTATCAATAATTATCCGAGCAATGACCTTGCCCAGAACTGAGAGCAGGATCACTACTCGGTAGTTATTGCAGTCCTGGTGATCACCCTTCTCTTTCCAGAAAGGGACAACAAGGCCCCTCCTCCAGTCAGTTGAGATGATGCCTGTGTTCCAAGCAGAGCACAGAACTGCATGCATTGACATGAGTACAGCATTTCCACAAGTCTTGAGATGTTCAGCATGGATGCCACAGATCTCAGGAGCTTTACCCCATTTCAACCAGTTCACCGCAGCTGTGTTTCCACAAATGAAGTTGGATCACAGTTGATTGGAGGGTCAGCATTAGGGCTGACTCTGGTGATTGGAGTGTCAGCAATAGGGCTAGTAACACTCCTCACATCCAACTCAACAGCTGGTGAGTCAGCCTGGTACAGCTACTCAAAGTAACCGGCCCAGCGGGCCTTCACTTCAGATTCCTCTGTTAAAAGCCCACCACCCTCAACTCTAACTGCAGAACACCGAGGAATGGGCTTGGGGGAACACAATGCATGAATTCCCCTGGAAGCAGGATGAGAATCACTTGACCACAGGTAATGCTCTACCCCCTCACAGATTTCTCACACATAGGCCTCCTTGTCTACCCTCAGCGCATGTACGGTTTTACGCCTCAACTCCCTGAACAACGCAGCTCTGCCATTCAGCCTGGTCCTGCGACTGGTCATTGGTGTCAGTGTCCCTGCAGAGACATAATTCTTCTTCACCCTTCATTGTGTTCCAAGACATCACCGGCAAAATCAAGGACGATAGACTTGAAGGCACTCCACAACTCTTAAGGATTCCCCAAAGCACCCCCAGGGGGGGGGACCCCCCCCCCCAAATCCCCACTCAGCCTGTTTGCAAACAGGCTGTTTGACATGAGTACAGCTACCTTCTCATCCTGGAGCTTGCCAACATCCAGCCTACGCTAGGCTGATAACATTTCCTGGATTTAAGCTGCAACTTCAGAGTTGCTGCAACAAGCCTGTGGTCGGTATTGAGGAACTGAGCACTCCGGTAGTCCCTGCAGTTATGGATCATCCTCCAGTGACCATCAATGAGCACATGGTCAATCTCATTTGCCACACTGCCAGCATTGGAATAGCAAGTCCAGTGAGTAGCCTGTGGGTGCTAAAACCATGAACCAGCCACCCTAAGTCCTCAACTGCTTGCAAAGTCTTTCCTGAAAAAGCCACATTTCCATGCTGACCTCCAAAGCCAGTCGCTGACTGGGCATCCTCCATCGTGCAAAGTCCTTCCTTGGCACACGTGAGCTGCTGACCACGTACAAAGCTTTCAACTGCAGCCTGATGGAGTACTGCTCTCCCATCTGGGATGGTGCTCCCACCTCTCACCTTTCTCAGCTTCACACTGTGAAATCCACGTCATTTATGATCATTGGCATCTCCCACGATGAGGTTGAGTCTTTGGGTCTCTCACTGCAGGCAGGTCAGTGGTCTTTCACTATCTCCTCTCCGGATGGAATCATCTTCTACCTTTCTCCTCTCCGGCCTTGCATCCCCCACTGCTCTGAATGCTATCTGTCCCCCCCCCCCCCCATATTTCTGCAGGGTGCTCAAGGTCCACCAACAACCCCCTTCTGCTAAAACTCCCAAAATCAAGAATCACTGCTCACCTTCATTCTTTAATTCCTCTTTTTTCCCCACCATTGGAACAAACTCCCACACTCTGCTCCGGCGCATGCTCCCATACCTGACCTGACCTCCCTCACTCTCTTAAATCCCACTCTTCCCTCCAGTTCTTCAAAACAGCTGTTCACCAGCATCTCTTGTCTTCCCCCCATCCAAAACCACGATCTTTTCTTCCCCCGTTAATCCACCCCAAACCCACTTCGTTGAAATTCCCTGCTTTCCTTCCTCAAAGTCCTTTCAGTGTTCATCTTCTTTACCCTGTATATCCTGCCCCATCCCTCTCCCTTCCACAGATCTCCGAATGTCTTTGTTCCCCACTGTTTTGTGCTTCATTCTCCTGCTCCTCTTGTCTCCTGCTCCCCTTTTCATACGTTTTCTGTGTTCGCACTTATACAAGCCTTGACATTGTATATGAAATCAAAAAAAATGTCAAGGAACTTAGTGCTATTCTGGTTCACAGTTCCAGACCCATGGGGACCAACACACGTCTCATAACCATCCCTACTTGTTTCACTTGATGCATTGAAATTCCCCAAAATGAGAAGAGTATCTCTCCTGTGGCACTGTTCAACCACAGACTCGAGCGCGGAAAAGAATGCATCCTTCACGGTGAGATCACTTGCCTCAGTCGGAGCATCTACAGAGACCCCACTCCCGTAATGCATCCTGTCCTACCCCCAATTCCTCACCACTCCCATTGTTTGTCCAAGTCTGCCTCTGTCTTCGCCTTCAACTCTGCTTTTGATGTTTCCCCCTCTTTCTCTCAGCTGTTTCTTTGTACTCTCGCGTCCTGATACATTCAGTGGACTTGTACTAGTTCTTCCACGAGCCTTGGCTGCGTACCCCCTCCAAAAGAAACCAAGCTGTAAATTGCTCACAATGTGTCCTGCGGTCAATCTACTGCGATATGTGCACAATTCAAGGTTTAAATATATTAACATGGGTGGTGGTAAAACAATAGGGGTGTTAAATAATTAAATTATTGATCTCTCATGCCACTTTCAATGTTCTTTATGTAGTACGTGGTTGATTCTTATTCGCATGGTCTGTATAATGACCCCTTACTTTGGTGGTATTTTGAGAGATATGGACGATATTGCAAATTACAGGTTTATGAGTAGGCAATGGGAAACGGACACAGTTTGTGGGATTTCAACACTGAGTCGTGGCTCCATTAGGAGGCCACATCCTCAAACCTCAGACCATTCATCTATCGCAGTCCACTTCTTTTTCTTTGGTGTGCAGCACAAGGCTGTGGGGGTAGCATCATTGGCTGAGGGTGTGACTGTTCCACTGATGCAATGCTCTGTAGGTTCGGACAGGAATTTTGAATTTGTTTAGTGTGCCGGCAATAGCTTGCCGACTCATCACGAAGGACACGATGGGATATTTAACGTCCAATGCTGCCAGACAGGATGCCAGGTTAATATCCGTCCGAGGGACGGCACACACAATGTCGAATCACCCTGCCAGTGAAACACCGGAATGACAGTTTATAGCTGTGTTGGGATTCAAACCCAGGCGAGACAACTTAGAGGTGAGTGTGCGTATGTCTAGGCCATATTGCCAGCGCCTTCCAGTCCACTGCAGGATTAAGACTTTCCTCAACTCATCCAGAAAGATGTTTGGCGAATTTCTCGCCACATTTGCCAAAATGCGGATTGGCTAGAGTGAGCAGGCGTGGGAATCATCCTCACACCAGTGAGTCGAGAAAGAAATGTCTTTATCCACTCAAACAGGAGGCATTCCCATCATGAGGCAAGATGTTGTCGGTGTTTATTAAAATGATCAAAGGTATGCTGACTCTGCACCTATCCTGTCGGACTTGAAAGTTGTTTTCAGTATTATTTAATTTTAATAAACAACATGCCTCTGCTGTGGTTATAGGTTGTTGAGCAGTCATGTTGCTTCCCATACACATCATGCTATGGATGTTGGTTGCTTATTATCAACCTAAAATTTTCGTCAAAATGAAATCCGAGTAAAAGCGATGTGTACTACTCACATTTACTCTCCTTCGCTATGGAATGTCATTTGGACGAGCCTGTTGGTGCAATTACCAATCAATTACCTTTGTTTTCGAAATTCATTAAGCGTACTGTATAATGGCATGCGGTAATTAACTTTGTATTTTAGTGATCCAACTTGTGATAAACCGTTCGCTGGGCACACTACCGGATTTAGGGGTGGCCAGGTGGGGCCATGGCCCCGGGGCCCCCCACATTTAGGGGCCCCCCACAATCATTGTGCCCACGGCCCCCCACATGGTAAATCCGGCCCTGGCTGGGCAACTCTTTAGCAAAGCTCGAAGAAGAGTTGTACTGTCTGTCTGAGCTCTGATTGGTGTGAAAGATATCCTCCACCGACCCAATCAACTCGACTTTCCAGCCAAGTGGAATCACTCCATTTGGCAGTTATACGAGTGCGTGGCGAAGCTCGTGCTCGTGGAGCATTAAATTGCTTGCAACAAAAATTGATGTACGAGTATGTATCGATGTACTTAAAATAAAAATGGTAACTTTACAAACTCTGGCCTATTTCACAATGTGTCAAAACAACTTTCATGAATGTAGTCCTTAGTGTTTTCGTTTTTGTCCTTGTAGTGATGTTTGAGAAGTTTTTCCAATTCCAAATCAATCCAATAGTTTAGTCGAGGAGGGGCGTTCAAAAAGATCTACAAATCACATACAATAAAGCGCTAAATGGTAAATTTTTAATTTTTACCTATTTAATTGTATTGTAAGAAAAAAATCTTGATTCATCATCTCCATCATCATCATCATCATCTCCATCATCATCATCTCCATCATCATCATCATCATCATCATATCCATCATCATCGTGTTATGGTGCTGCTGTACAGTCTCTTGGTATAGGTTAAGTGGGTGGATTGCCATTGCCTTCCCAGCAGTCAGTCAAGACAGGAATTTGTAATTCGTTGAGGATGCCGGAGATCACACATATTCTCCGCAAAATTCACCATGGGATCATCCAGATTAACATCCTTCTCAAGGACCTTTCACATAATGATGCCTCAACCTGGTTGTGTGACACCAGGGTGACAGTTTATAGCTGAGTCGGGATTCAAACCCAGGCTAAACACCTCAAAGGTGAGTGCACAACCCTCGAAGCTATCCTGACAGTTCTTTCTTGTAGTGGGGCAACTTAGCATAACAATTGTGCATTTTGTGAGGAAAGCACCAAATTTGGCACACTAGTAGCCTATCATATTATGAACAGATTTGGATATTGGGCCATCTTAAAATTTTTGATGGCAGTGGAAAATGGCTGCCACAGCCATCAGCGGCTGAATTTGAGATGACCCAATATCCAAATCTGTTCATAATATGATAGGCTACTAGTGTGCCAAATTTGGTGCTTTCCTCACAAAATGCACAATTGTTATGCTATATTTAGCTTAGTTGCCCCACTATTGTACTAATATGAGAATAATATTTCGATAACGTTTGAATTTCCATCGTATCCCTCTCATAGGTTTCTTTGGTTCATTGTTTCCGAAACGATGTTTGTGCTCAAAGAACGTTGATGTTGACATTGGCAATGTTCACAAATGGAAATTACTCACAAAGATAATGGTTTACTTCCTCAAGAGATGTCAGCTTTTATCATCTTGGCATATTTAAAATTGCTGCACTTTTGCATCTTTATGAGAAAACGTCACAATGGAATGCTGTTATTGTCAACATTTTAGACGCGCTTTTAAAAAAAACATCATTTTAAAGAAGCAAATCACATGCAAAAGGCTAATTTCATTCGGCCAAGGATTTTCCTTTTTGTTTGATTATACAGGTATTTTGTACACAAGCTTATATTTTTTGCTGTACGAGAACATGACTGCAATATTTCTCTTGCCTTGTGATCAAGTGAAAATGTGAAATGATTCATCAATTTTTGTTTGTAATTTGAGGGAGAGTCATTGTTTGTTTGTTTGTTTGTTTGTTACCTCCGCCTCTAAAGGGAGATGGAGGTTATGTTTTCACCCCTGTCTGCCTGTCTGTCTATCTCTGAGCAAGATATCTCAAAAAGTTGCAGACGGAATCAGACGAAATATCGTGGACAGGTTGGGTATGTGACAAGGATTAATTGATTAGATTTTGGTGAACATCCGAATCCGGATACGATAAATTTTTTAAATGATTCTTCACCATTGGGTGATGGGGCCAAAAACGATATATCGCACGATATTTCAAATGGTTCTGGACTGGTTATGACAAAACTTGGTGGATGAGTTGGGTAGGTGACAGGAACAAACCGATTCGATTTTGGTTAAGGTCCGGATTCAGATCCGGCCTATCGGTAGGATACAAAACATAAACTGTTCAACCTGGTGGAGGGAGGTATGCGCCCTACCTAGTAACGTTCTAGTTATTGTTACCTCCGCCACAGAAGGTGGACGGAGGTTATGTTTTCACCTCTGTCTGTTTGTTTGTCTGTCTCTCTGTTTGTCTGTAAGAAGGATATCTCAAAAAGTTATGGATGGAATCGGATGAAATTTGCTGGATAGGTTGGGTGTGTGACAAGGACGAAATGATTAGATTTTCGTGAATATCCGGATCCGATAATTTCTGAAAAGTGATTCTTCACCATTGAGAGATAGGGCCAAAATGACAGATGTAATGATATTTCAAAACATTGTGGACTGGTTATGACAAAACTTGGTGGATGAGTTGGGTAGGTGACAAGATCAAGCTGATTCGACTTTGGTTCAGGTCCGGATGCTGATCCGGCCTGTCAGTAGCATACTGTTCAAAACATGAACTGTTCAGCCTGGTTGTTATTATTATCACTACTATTTTCACCACCTCCTATCTGTTCCTCTGGCCAATGGGGAAACACCTTAAATACCATTATCCCACATGCGAAAAGGTATAGAGAGTGGAACTTAGCTGCGTAAGGTTCCATGAGGTGTAGTGTCTTTGTGTAGTCTCCCAAAGTATGCTGGCTGTTCTGTAGAAAGCATACGTTGTACCCAACATTAGATACATGCTGCAGTGTTTGGGATTAATTCCCAACGTAGTAGAATATGACTGAATCTGACAACTGAAGCAATGCCAACAGTCATTGCTGCATTGTCTTGTCTCTGACCTTTAAGTCGTGATGTTAAGCCAATTGTCCCACCTCCATTGTAAATGATTAAGATCCCACAGTATCCTTCACAAGAGTTAGCTCATCTTGCCCCAAAATAAAACTTACAATTCGTAAATCAATCTCTGATATGAACTAGAAGGGCACTTGGTAGAGCGCATACCTCCGCCATGTAATGATCAGATCGCCATGTAATTAAAAAATGATCTGATCCAGATCCGGATCCAGATCTTCACCTGGAATGAATCAATTCTTCCTTCTCACACACCCAACATATCCACCAAGTTTCACCTGAATCCGTCCACAACTTTTTGAGATGTCGTTTTTGTTCCTATCTCTCACTTTCGAAGAATCACTGAAAAAATTCGAGTCGTCGGATCTGGATTCGGATCTTCACCAAAGTCTAATCAGTTAGTCCTTGTCACACTCCAAACCTGCCTACCAAATTTCATCTGAATCCTTTTTGAGATATCCTGTACACAAACAGACAGACAGACAAACAAGCAAACAAACAGACAGCGAGGGGGTGAAAACATAATCTCCTTCACCTTCGGTGGCAGAGGTAATAAAACGCCTGATTGCATCATCTTATGAATCCAAAATAATCTCATGAATCCAAACAAAGTGAGAATTTTTTCACAATACAATATCCAGAACTTTTCTACAATCTGCTCAGTAGTAAAGAATGTACAAACAGCAGGTCGTTCTAAACGACTATCGTTAGGTTCCTTTTCACCGCTTAATGAGGATGCTGTGAGAGGACCATACAGAGCCAACAATCCCTAAGGAGAGGTGGGCAAACTCAGCAATGTACGCGTCAGTCTTTGACAAGTGCTTTTGCTAGCGGATGTCATCAGCCAGATAAAATCTTCTTAAAATGGGACATTCTTACAAGTGGCTTACATTCGGTTATTCCTTGATTATTTTGAAAGTGTGTTTTGTTACAATTTACATGATTGTTGCTGACATCTTCCGCACGACTATTACACCTCTCCGTGACTTTCCAAAGACTGTATAGTTTTTCTAAGATCCTTGCAAGGAAACTTGGAGGGTATGGATAATGTTCGAGGAGATTGCAAATGGATGTAAGAGCGACAAAACTGACCTGTAATGAAATTATATTTGACACATCCATTGTTAATGCCTTCAGTTGTGCATCTCGTGCCAAATTGGAAATGTCATGCTTCTTTACCTTTCCTTTAGGACACTCGCAGCCTCGTGCCAAGTGAGGCTTATTTTCTCAGTGTTCTCGAGCAATACGTGTTTGCACTCTTGCCTTCACTGTGAGGTCACACAATCGGGATTGTAATTATAAATCTCATCTGAATACCTTTTGAGGAGGAGAGGTGATCCTTTTTTTTCTTTTTTTTTGAAATCATGAACAAAATTGATTTTGATTAAATACACTCTCTATAATCTACCTTGAAATGGGTTTGCAGGTTCTCCAAGGAAAATGCAAATTATTAAGGTTTTATAATAGCTTGCTTTTTTTTTTGACAAGACTTTTCCAATTTGTTGAAGAAAATATGAGGATATGAAGCTGATCTTGAGAATTAGGAGTCGAGCAAATGTGTTCTCAGGTAGCCGACGACGCCTTACTGAACCTGGCAAACTGTCAGTTCAGCTGGCAGGGTGCCTTGCTATCCGAAGTTGGCCCAACGCCGTTGGCTACCTGGGTTGGAATATATAAAAAGAAAACGCATCTCAAAAAAAGAAACATTGAATAATTTAAGTTATCGACATCATTATAACTTTGATGAGCTTCTTTTACCTGTTGCTCTGCATTTCATGGACATATTCAAATGCCTTCATTGAACATCATTAGAGTGGAGAAAGAGTTCCATCCTGTTGATAGTCAGACATATGCTGCGTCGCCTTCCCTCTTATTCACAAATAAATGGCTGTTTGTGTACGTTTCGTCAAAGCAAGCAGAGAAAAGTTATCATGGTGACCCAAATATGGTCTTGAGAAACGGACAATAAATGAAACAAAAGGAATCTGTTTAACATGAGTGACATATCATCAGTATGCGATCTGGATGGAGGCGGGTTTTATTTTATTATCCTTTTTCCAAATATTTTCTGAGACCTTTTCAGATTTAATGAAAGTAATCAATTTCACTCAAGTTTGCAATTTCACACAAGTCCAGTTCGACTTCCGGTTCCGGGTTTGGAGCGACGAGAGGTCTCCTTAGGGGCTCTCTGCTGACGTTCTCAAAGTTAAGTTTCCGGTCGTTATTTGTCCCGTTTTAACTGTTTAATTTTCTCACCTACATGTTACTGTGTGTTCCTAGTTCGGTTTTGTTTCAAAAATCGTGCTATTTTGTGAGATTTTTGTCGACGTTCTTACCGGGTGTTTGAGGCCTAGGCCTAGGCTTGAGGCCTACCGGTTCCCCTCGGTGTTCGATGGTTTTTTTTTTCTCCCCATACCTTCAATTTCTATCCTCCCCACTTTCCTAATGTCCCCATTCTCCCACTAATCTTTCTTATCTCAAAAAATACAAAAAAAACAACAACAACAATATGCTAACCCTCTCCCGATTCTGCTTCTTCTTCTTCCTCTTATCTTCCTCCTCTTCTTCTTCCTCGATTTTTTTTTCCACAACACTTCCATGACCTAATCTGTTGAAAACTCTCAAACATTAATAATAATAACAAAAACGATCTTGTAATGCTTCAACTTTCTCTCTCACACATGTGGTACTCTTTACTGTATCATAATGCACTACTCTTCTGCTATTTTAACAGACTGCTCTCATTTCGACCTTTCCTTCATTCCTTGCCTAAAAAATCCAACTGTTACAGCGCTTCTTCTCTCCATTCTCTGAATTCGCCTTTATGCATCCATCAAGAATTGTGTTAAATCGCATCTCCGACCTAAAACTTTTAAAAACCACAGTTTGCTATGAATGTTCGCTTTCCATCAACCATTCTTTTTTTCCAACTTCAGTGCCAACTCACCCCCCTCACCCCTCACTCTCACTCTCAAAGCAACCATCCCACTCTTCTGCCTCCAAGCCTCGCTCTCACCTCTCTCAAAAATTCCCCCCTCACCTTTCTCCCACCTTTCATCCCCCTCACTCATCCTTCTCAAAGTTGCCCCCCCTCTCATCCACCAAGCTGCCTCCCTCCACTGCCCTCTCCACTCCATCTCTTCACTCCACCTCCTCAAATCCTCAACTGCCTTCTTCCCCCTCTCTTGTCCCCCTCTCCCCCAGCACCACAGAGCCTTTTCTCTCCTCATTCGCCCCCTCCCCTAGCTATTCTGCAATCCCCCACACTCTTTCAACAACCCTCCTTACCTCCCCCCTCGTCCCTTGTCCTACCTCCCCCTCCCCCCCACCCCCTGCACCCAAAGCCCCTCCCCTACCTCTTCATTAAAAGTGTGGACCTCAAATATCCGGGCCTTCGCTCAAACCTTTCAGATCTTTCCATACAGGTTGCCACTGACAAACCAGACATAATCTGCCTAACAGAAACTTTCCTCCCCAAGACGTGTCTGACTCCCAAGTATCTCTTCCCGGTTACTCCCCTCCTTGGTATGACAGACCTGAGCCTCATCCTGGTGGAGGAGTTGCTCTCTTCATCAAAGACTCTATTCCTCACTCTCCATGCACTGTTCTCACTCCCCCACACCCCAGGAATACCTCTGGCTACGGCTTCCCCTCCACTCCCACCCATGTTTATATGTGTACTGTACCGTCCACCTAACAGTGATGACTCCATCTACACCTCACTATCCGAAAACATGAACCATCTTCTATCTTCTCATCCAAACTCTCTCTTCCTCTTATGTGGTGACTTCAATTGTCATCATGCCAGTTGGCTAGGTGTGGATACCTCTCTCACCTGTCATGGCACCTCAGCAAAAGCTTTCTGCGACTCATTGGGACTGACTCAATCGGTCAACTTCCCGACCCAGATCTCAACCAGGTACTCTACCTCTTCTGGATCTGATTTTGACAAATTTCCCTACAATATCTGCTGCTCTTCTTCCGCTCCAATCGGTTCTTCTGACCACGTCCTTGTCAAAGTGGACATCTCTCTGGCTATTATCAGAGAACCACCTCACCGCCGTCGAGTCTGGCATTCACTCAAGCCGACTGGCAGGGTCTCCAAGCAGCCATCAAACTTATAGACTGGTCTCTATCTCTACTTTCTCCAACATCAACTCATCCTGGGAATTCTTTCAAAGAAACTTGCTCTCCCTCATGCACAGATTTATCCCCTCTCGTCTTCGGTTGTCCTACCCTTCCTCCCGCCCTTGGTTCACTGAAGTTGTGGCGAGGCAGTTGTCCTGAAACAACTTGCCTTTGCCTCATGGAAAGCAAACCAACTGAGGGCAATCTCAGTTCCTTCCACAAAGCTCGGAACAAGTGTGTATCTACCCTCAGGAGAGCCAGAAAACAACATCTTTCTCATCTCAAGTCTGAACTCTCAAACCTCTCTCCTCCTCAAAATCCTGGTGGCGTTTAATCAAATCTGTTCTGGTGTATGTTCCCCTCCATCCCCTCCCTTACCTCAAATGGCCGCCACTGCTGATACCGCACGTGAAAAAGCTGAATGCCTAAATTCGGTGTTTGCAGCTAAATCTTGTTCCTAAACCATCACTTTCTCGACCCACTTACCCAGTCGCACCCAACTGTCCCTGACTCTGTGTCCTTTTCTCCTAACAAGGTGGAGAGCTTGCTGTCAAACCTCGACTCAGATTCTGCAACCGGTCCAGACGGCATCAGCCCACGTGTCCTCAAAGCCTGTTCTTCTGCTCTTGCTCACCCTCTCTCTGTTCTATTCACCCTTTCATTTGCTCAAAGTCATCTGCCATCTGCATGAAAATCAGCAAACATTACTGCCCTGCATAAAAAAGGTGCAAAAACAGATCCCTGCAACTACAGACCAATCAGCCTTCTCCCAATCATCAGCAAGGTTATGGAATCCATCATTGCTTCAGACATGAAATCCTTCCTCTTCTCCAATGGCTTGATTTTCGATCATCAATTTGGTTTCAGACCAGGTCACTCTACCCTGGATATGCTGCTTCTGCTCTCCCATCAATGGATGGAAGCCCTCAATGCCAGACAGGAAATCCGAGCCGTATCCCTGGACATATCACTTGCTTTTGACACAGTCTGGCACCCTGCTCTGCTCACCAACTCTCTTCCCATGGTATCCAAGGCCATCTCCACTCATGCTCGCAGACTTCCTCTCCTGTCGCAGTCAACGTGTGGCCTAAATGGAGTTCTTTCACCCCCCCCCCCTTCCTGTCCAGGCTGGAGGTCCTCAAGGTAGCGTTCTGGGCCCTGTCTTTTTCTGGTTTTCATCAATGATCTCTCCGACTCTCTGGAAAATCCTCTATATCTCTTTGCTGATGACTCCACCTCTGCCGTACCATCGGTCATCCTCAGACCGGCAAGCAGCAGCTTCTTCGCTCACTGCAGATCTGGGTAAAACACAAACTGGTCAGCACGTGGAACATGTCTTTCAATCCAGACAAATCTCACACTCTCACTATGTCTCTTCAAAAGGACCGTTTAGAAACCCCCCATCCACTTTCAACAATCCTCTGGAAGAAGTCTTTTCTTTCAAGCTTCTGGGTCTCACTATCTGCCATGACCTTTCCTGGGAAAGCCACATTTCAAACCTCGCCTCCAAAGCCAGTCGCTGACTGGGAATCCTTCATCGTGCAAAGTCCTTCCTCGCCCACTGAGCTCCTGACCACTCACAAAGCTTTTGTCCGTAGCCTGATGGAGTACGGCTCTCCCTCTGGGCTGGTGCTCCTGCCTCCCACCT
Source organism: Eptatretus atami (assembly GCA_035128595.1). Lineage (NCBI taxonomy): Eukaryota > Metazoa > Chordata > Myxini > Myxiniformes > Myxinidae > Eptatretus > Eptatretus atami. The sequence goes on along the minus strand of CM068966.1, from coordinate 70,862,841 downwards.
TTCTCGGCTTCACGCTATCGAAACCAGGGCATTTAGGATCATCGGCATCTTCCGCAATGAAGGCTGAGTCTTTGGGCCTCTCACTCAATCACCGCAGGTTGGTCGGTGGTCTTTCTGTCTTCTACCGTCTCCTCTCCAGCCTCCCCCCCCCCCCCCCGCTCTGTCTGCGATTTGTCCCCACCACATTTCCAGGGCGCTCAAGGTCCGCCAACGACCCCTTCTGGTAAAAACTACCAAAATCACGAATCACTGCTCACCTTCACTCTTTCATTCCTCTTTTTCCCACCTTTGGAAAAACTCCCTCACTCTATTCTTTCCCATTCTTCCCTTCAGGCTTTAAAAACAGCTGTTCACCACCACCTCTTATCATCCCCCATCCAAATCCTCGATCTTTTCTACCCCTGATAATCCACCCAAGCCCACTTCCTTCAATTCCCCTGCTTTCCTTCCTCAAAGTCCCTGTAATGTCCATGTTCTCTTCCCCATGTTCCCCGTCCCATCCCTCTTCCTTCCACAGATCTCCCAATGTCTCTGTTCCCCACTGTTTTGTCCCTCCCACTCCCGCCCCTCTTGTCTCATGCCCTTTGCTGTGCGTTGTGTGTTAGCTCTCACACGAGCCTCGACAAGGTATACAAAAAAAAATAAAAAAGTATTTTTCAAGAGAATTATGTCACATAGGTTATCACAATACTTAACTAGAATGGCACCCGGTAGAGCACATACCTCCGCCAGGTTGAACAGTTTACGTTTTCTCTCCCACTAATAGGACGGATCTGCATCCAGATCTTAACGAAAATCTAATCAGCTTGTTATTGTCACATACACAACTCATCCACCTAGTTTTGTCGTCACCCACCCACAACTTTTTGAAATATCGTGCTATATATCGCTTTCTATGTCTCGATTGTAAAGAATCACTTTCAAAATTAAAAATAACTCTCGTACGCAGATCCAGCTCCTGATCTTCACCAAAATCAAATCCATTAGTGCCTGTCACACACCCAACCTGTTCACCAAGTTTCATTTGAATCTGTCCAAAGCTTTAATGGCAGAGGTAATAAAGCCCAACAAATGAAAGATTATATAAGGTAACATTTAATTCCATTATTGAACTTTTTAATCGTTATGAAAGAGTTGTTTTTTGGATCAAGATGAGTAAAACATGGAGAGAAGAAAACCAGGGAGGACAGGATCCATCCAGAGACCACAAACGATGTGAATAATGCCCACAGTTGTAAGAGCATCCACTTTGAGTCTGGCAGTTCGGCAGTTCAAACCCCAGCCGAGTCATAGCAAACACTTTAAAAATGGTACGATCTGCTTCCTTGCTTGACGCTCAGTGTTTAAAAAAGATAGAGCGTGGACAAACCTCACAGGGCAGCCCCTATGTAAGGAAAGTAAAGTGACGTCAAAAGATGCCTCGCTAATAATCCAGAGTGCTTTGGGAGATTCTCCTTCATTCCCCCAAGTGTGGTGTGTGTGTGGTGTGTGTGTGTGTGTGTTGTGTGTGTGGTGTGTGTGTGTGTTGTGTGTGTGTGTGTGGTGTGTGTGTGTGTGTGGTGTGTGTGCAATACGTGCATGTGCTGTTTGGTTTGAGTTACAGCATCTTCAATAGCGTTAGACCCTGTGAGAATTTGGAACTCAATCAATTCTCAACTAGAAAGCATCTCAAAATGCTAAGCCTGTCACATCTGCTTTGTACTTGGATTAAACTTGATAAAATGACAGTTAAAATTCCATTTTATTAATTGTGTTCTCCGTATTATCATAATAAAGGTTTGTTGAAGATTTGATGGCAAAGCTCAATTGGTTAAACTGTTTCGGCCTGCAAACACACTGCTTGATACGCTGCGGGGGTCTAATAGTGACTCCCTTTCACATTTTGACCATTTTTATTTTTCTCCTATTTCTCATGAATAAAGTTTTTTGAAAATTTGATGACAAAAGCTGAAATGGTTAAAAAAAGTTATGGCCTGGACAGACAGCACACACACACACACACACACACACACAACACACACACAACACACACACACAACACACACATGTGCAAATCCCTGTCTCCCGCTGAGCAAGAAGGGGGGGGGGGCAGCTAACAACACTGAGATGAGCGATTAATATAGGCTTAACTATTAGAATAGCACACTAACTGTTACAATGGGTCTCCATTCCATCAGTATTACATTCATGTCCTATATCATCGAGGAAGGCAGCATCCTGGGGTATTCTTAATGATGCCATCCTCACATTTTCTCATGATTAAACATTTCAAACTATCGTGTTGTGGCCAAAATACCTGACTTGTCTTGTTCCATCAAGTCCTTAACGACTTCTGGTGACATTCGTGATCACATTTCTCCAAAAAATACTGAACAACGACTTCTTTATCATCCTCAATTAATTCCATCTTTGTTCCCTTCATGCGGAGCCTTTTTGGCTGTTGGTTGCATCATTGGTTAAGGGCATGGCTATACCACTGATGCAGTGCCCCTATTACCAGTACACTGGCACTCATTTTGCCAACCTCAGAATAATGACAGGCTGAGTCAACCCCCTGGTGTTAATTCAACAGGTTGTGGGATTTGAACTCAGGATCCTATGATCACAAACCCACCACCCCGAAACACTAAGCCAACACCAGGCTCCAGCTTCTCTGTGGGGTTGGCCAAACAAATTGTTTTTGGCCCAATATTTTTCACGAGCCTGATGGCCGGTCCAGACATTTGACTGCATCTTATTTTGGCAGAAATCTCTAATTTGCTCAGCATGCCGGCAGTGACACCTCGATTTTACGAAAGACCCCATGGGAGTTTTTTTTAACGTCCACCAACTGATGATTGCAGTCGGCATACCCAACTTTTGTTCCATCCATGGGACGGGGCACTTTGGGACGTAACGCCCTGCTTGTGAAACACCAATCCGACAAATTTTAGTCGCGTCGGAAATCGAGCCCAGAGGAAAGAGCGCTACCTCTGCACAGTCCTGTCGGACAGCGGTAGAGATAAATTAGCTTGAGATAAATTTTTAATGTCCTGTTAGACTCTAACCGTTGAAGGTCCAACTGAAAATCGAAACTTGGAATAGTTGAAACAATTTTTCTTTCATGGCCTTATATCGAAATATTTTGAGAAGTTCTCGCTGGGAACAAATTCCTGACCGGGTGCTGATGAAAGTGGTTTTTTAATCTATGGCTTTCTATCCAACATTACTTGTCCCTTGTCGTCACAGTTTCATCAAGACTTGGCGCATGATGCTGAGAGAGTGGTTTGTTTTTTTTCATTGTCTGTGCTAGCAAATGAAAGGTCTTTAAATCCCCTTGTGCCAAAGTTTTTTATCCTCCTTCTGGAAGATTTCTGGACTCGTGGAGCGCAAAAGACAAACTGGTGGGATATTAGAACAAATGACCGCAAAGCGAGACGTTCCTTGGCCCTGAAAGTATAAAATCACGTTGGTAAAGAATCGAGGAATCAAACCTTTGTTCTGTGAACTTACAGGTGTTGCAAGCTTTGTTCCACTTTCACCGATAATCTCAAACGCATTAGCGATGACACAGAAATATTGTGGTGCAAACATCATGTATCATGGGACCGTTTTTGGAATGAAATAGTCGAGTTACCGTGAAATGGAGTTCGACGTGTTTGAACACGTACTCATCGATGTAGCTTCTTGCTCCAACGACAAATGGAAACCTTTATGGTCTTTGGTCCAAGTCCGTCATTGTCAAACTCCGATACACCATTCGAGAGACGCACTCACCTGGGATGTGAATTGCAGCACCATGGGTGGTGCCACCATTGAGGATGTGCCATGAGAATGGAGTCGCCTTTAAATCTACAGCCAATCGATGGAGAATGTATTGTGGCCTTCCGGGGTTTTGAATGGCCCTGTGGACTTGAACCGTAAATCGTCGATGGGTTACAATAAATTTATTTTTTGTGACAAACGTTTATAACAAATATCAATCCTTTTTGAAGGGAAAATGCTCAGAATATGAACTCAAGTGTTGGTTGTTCATTTATATGATAGCAGATGTGGTGTCGTTGTGTGGGAATTTAATGTTTCTATCCATGTCTTCTGTGTCTGTCAGACTTGGTGTCTTTGGTTATATTTGTATCTTGTCTGGTCACGTCTTTGTGAGTTGATGATCTGCTGGAGTAGAAGGTGTACTTCTTCAATGGTGTGGCCATTGGACTGAATTAATTGTTTCGTCTCTGATTTGTTGGCAGCAAGCCATTGGGAAATTCACTTGAACAGTATGGGAGTTCAATGAAGCAGGTGGTGACCTTCTAACGAACAGGGGTGAATGGGATGTCTGTTTTCATTGAACTTTTCATGAGATGAGCATAGCGCAAGCAGGTGTTTATTGAAGTTCTGACAGACTTGAAAAGAGCACGTGTAGCATGGCAGGTGTGTAAACTGGGGAGGGGAGGGCGGCGAATAGGGAGACGGGGACAGAATTTTCTGACATCTAGATGTCAGAAAACATTTGCCCCATCTACAAGTTCAGCACCGTTGACTAGGAGAGTATCAGGAAGTGAAACATCCATGGCACAAAAGAACAAGCAGGGTACAGTCTGAGTTGTTGTTCTTCATTCTTTCCTTCACCTGTACACCCCAGGTTTCTCATCACAGAAGATGGTGCAACCTTGTGGTCTTCTGCAGAGCCGGATTTTAGTTTAACAGTCCCTGGGACATACGAGTAGTCGAGGCCCCCTCACACCACCAACCTTGAAATGTAGTGGCAAGAGAAACAAATTTTAAAAAGATCATTACTGTGTATAGATCTTTAAACATTTCATTACAACACTTTTTTTTTTAAACTGAAGATATATTAAATGTAAAAATATTTTAATCTCGAAGGGCACTCGCTCGAGTGCTCACCTCCACCAAGCTGATTAGTTTACGTTTTGTATCCCACTGATGGGCCGGATCTGGATTCGGACCTGAACTAAAATGTAATCGGTTTGTTCTCGTCACCTATCCAACTCAACCACCAAGTTTCGAACAAATCCGTCCATAACATTTTCAGATATCGTGCTATATATCGTTTTAGCCCCGTCTCAATGGTGAAAAATCACTTTAAAAAAATTTCTCGGATCTGGATCCGGATTGGGATCTTCACCAAAATCTAATCATTTCGTCCTTGTCGTATACCCAAACTCTCCACCAAATATCCTCCGAATCCGTCAACAACTTTTTGATATATTTTATTCACAAGCTAACAGACAGGGGTGAAAGCATATCCTCTGTCCACCTTCAGCGGGTGGAAGTAATTATCAGTTAGACCTTAATAAAGTGATATATCGAATTGATAAAGTGATTTTGACGGAACATGTACACAAATTTATCAAAAACTGGATGGGGAAAGTCGAATTGCCAGCCTTACATAGCAGATGTGTCCCCATATACCACTTCCCTGGCTCTGCTGGCTTTGAGTCAACAAGAGAATAAATAAATGTATCGTATGTTTTTCGTGGGTCCGCTGGAGTTTGGGCCCTGGACAAATGTCCCGTTGGTCCTTCCCTAAATCCGGCCCCGTTCTTCTGGTCCTTCCCTAAATCCGGCCCCGGTCTTAACCTGTTGTTCCCAATTCAGAGCCTTTGTCCCTGTCCATTGAGTACATTACAGTGACGATGAGGATGTCTTCGTGCATCGGCATATTGCAAGAATATGCAGTGAGGGATGATTGGGAAGATTATACCGATCATCTTAAGCAGTACTTCATGGCAAACAAAATGGACACCGATGAGGACGCTGAAAGGCAGCGAGCTGTATCACTGACTGTACGCGGCGCCTCGATGTACAGCCTCATAAAATATCTTCTTGCCCCAGCCAAACCTTAGGACAAGTCGTAGGAAGAGCTCGTCAAATCTCGTGAAAAGACATTATCACCCTAAACTGGGTAAGATCGTCTCGAGATATAAATTTTATACCCACCACCCAAGATGGTCGGTCAGCATCTGAGTTTGTGGCTGATTTACGCCTGCTCACCGAACACTGTGAGTTTACAGTTAAACTCGAAGAGATGTTACATGATTTCTTTATAATAGGCATCAATGACGACTCAATTATGCGAAAACTCCTTCCTGAATCTGACCCAAATTTGGCGAAAGTCGTGGAAATAGCCACTGCGTGTATGCTAACTGCCGAGAGCCTGCGTATGATCTTCAACAAGTCAATAGTTATCCAGTAGGACCCATCGGTTAGCAAGGTAACCTTTGGCTACAAGCAAAAGTGTTTTAGCAAGGCACCAAATTCACCTCCACCTTCTGACATTTCTGAACTTGTTGGCGTTGTGTTGGTAATCATCAAGCTTTCCCAATGTCGGTACAGGAATTATACCTGTGACAACTGTGGTAAGCGTGGACACTTGAAGTATCGTTGTTCTCGATCCCTGTCGAAGAACTTGTCTCCTGCTTATCACATTGAGGTGAACCCTGATGCAGCAGATGATAGGCCATATAGCACAGCTTGCAGCCGATAGTCAAGTGAGGAACTTCATGAGGTTTTCTCTGTTGGACCAAAGAGCTCCGATGCTCCAATTATAATTGATGTAACAATCGATAAGATCCCGGGTGAGATTGGAAAGTTGATATCGGCGCTTCCAGATCAATAATGAGTTGAGAGCAAGTTCACCTCCATTCCCCTCAGAAAGGCTCCTGCACTCCTGCCTGTATCTCCTGACTTGAGAACATACACCAAGGGAGATAACGTAACTGTAGGATATGGAAACACTCATGTCCTACCACAACTGATAGTGCATGGAGAAGGACCAACCCCTCTTAGGCCGAGATTGGTTACGAAAATCAGACTTAATTGGAGTACATAAACAGTCTCCAACTCTGATGCTGATAGATACCATGCTCAAGAAATACCCTGGCCTGTTCAGCAATGGTGTTGAACGTTTGCAGGGCCCAAAGTGTGGATTCATATTCTGCAGATGCTCAGTCATTGTTCCATAGGCTAGACCTGTGCCCTACATGATGCGCTCAATGATCGAATGTGATGCTTGACCGCCTGCAGAGTGAGGCATCATCTCACCAATCGAGTACTCTGACTGGACAGCACCTATCGTTCCAAGACTCAAAGCAGATAGAACAGTGCGCAATTGTGGGGACTACAGAATGACGATCAACCACTATTCAAACCTGGATGGCTACCCTTTTCCCAAAGCAGACAATCTGTTCACCACTCTCATGGGTGGCCAAGCATTCACTAACCAATGTCTGTGCTCAAATGGAACTGTATGATGATTCCAAGCCCTATACATGCATCAACACTCATCGAGGACTCCACGTGTACAACAGATGACCATTTGGCATACACTCTGCTGCACCAATCTTCCAACGCAAGATGAAGACATGATTGAAAACTGCACCAAAGACAGTCATATTCCAGGACGACATACTAGGGACTGGAAAGTCACAACATGAACACCTCGAGAACCTAAACAAAGTCCTCAATCGGCTACCACAAGCTGAGTTACATCTAAGGCATGAGAAGTGTACCTTCATGGCACGTGAATTTGAATACCTGGGTCATCAAATCTCCTGTCAAGGCATTTTACCCTCTCCGAGCAAAGTTGAAGCAATTGTTAATGCACCAATGGCACAAAACATTTCAGAACT
>CM068966.1:70831793-70854985 GCA_035128595.1 Eptatretus atami | reverse complement strand
CATTGGGTGTACGTTGTTGCAAACAAATGGAACCGGTAATCTCCAGCCTGTTTCGTATGCATCACGAACCCTATCTGACACAGAACGTCGCTATGCTCAAGTAGAACGAGAGGCATTAGCGTGTGTCTGTGGCACCTTAAAGTTGCACCAATATGTCTTTGGAAGACATAGACATATCATTGGAAGACAGATTACCATTGAGACTGATCACAAACCCTTGTTCGGTCTCCTGGGAGAAACCAGAGCCATTCTTCCCACATCATCAGGCCGCGTACAGCGTTGGGCGTTGACCCTTGCTGGTTATGACTATTCATTGGTTTACCGCCTGGGTAAGGAAATGTACTGTGCTAACGTGCTCAGTCGCTTACCGCTTCCTGTAACCATCCCAGAACCTCCACAATATGGTGATATCATTCATCTCATGGCTAACGTCATTCACGATGAGGCGCCCGTAACCGCAAAGTTACGAGATAAACACCGCCCAGACACAAACACCATCCGGAACCATCCAGAGATAAGCACCATCCAGATATAACCACTGTCCAGATATGTCCAGAGACAGACATGCCGACAGAGAGAGGGAGGGGAGAGTAAGAGAGTGTGGTAGGAGGGTGCTGCACTGTATTGGAAGGGGGTAGAGCAAGGATGTGACACAGAGAGAGAGAGGGAGGGAGAGGGAGAGAGAGAGGGAGAGAGAGAGGAGAAGAGAGAGGGAGAGGAGGGAGAGGGGAGGGAGAGGGAGGAGAGGGAGGGGGAGAGGGAGGGAGAGGGAGAGAGAGGGATTATGAGGGTAGGGAGTTAACAGAGAGAATATGTTATGCTTTATGAACAGCACACATGCCTGCGCGCACACGCACACACACACACACACACACACACACACACACACACACACACACACACACACAACACACCACACACAGTACACACACACACACACACCACACACACACACATATTAGTGCTTGGCCGATATTGGCCATTTTTCAGGAATCAGCAGATTGGAGTCAGTGTGATTACTGACTCCAGTACGTACTGTATGCAACACAGAAACCTTGAGTAGCTGTTACCGAAAAACAACGTTGCATTTACATCGACGTTTCAAGGAGATGTACACAAACATTAATCTTCATTAAACAAACATTAAACAGTCACAAGGACAAAGAAAAACCTGATAAAACCTCCATAAGATATGGGATGAACTTTACCCGGAACTGGCATGGCATGCCCACACATCCACGGAGAGTCTTACAAATCCAAATCGACCCATATGTACCACATCCATGTGTGCTGTATAGGTACCTCTACCTTGTAGTAACTGTCGACTGTACATCCTCATCAGGGCACAAACTGAACCGCGATCAATTGTCGGGTGCTCGGCAAATGGCTTAAGCACTCAAGCAAGCTCTCCAATGGAACGCCTGGCTTGGCAAGCAATTACCAATTGCTGTCAGTAGACCCATGCACCCAGAAATGCCAAAGCAATGCCCAAATTGGACAAATAAACACTTTTTTTTAGAATCGGAACTGCTGCTGAGTTCTATTCAGGAGCTTACATTTTGTAATTCAGTTTAGTTTACGAGATTCTTGAGGTTATGCATGTGTGGAAATGAAATGACACCATGAACGCTGGTGTCTCCGGGTATTTATAAGCATTGCAATATACCCAGTGATTCATAGCTAATCTTTACCAAGCTCATAACTGCCACCCTGGTGTTTCATATTCACGGTGATTCATCAACCTGAGAGGTCCATTTGTAGGATATTAAGCCGGAGGACGCATCTGCCAGCATTTGTCGCTGGTGGATATTAAAGATCCCCCAGCTTGTCTTTCACTAAGAGTATATGAGTTATCGCTGGCACCCTGACCAAATTACAAATTGTTATCCTTTTGGGAAAGCAATGGCAAACTCCCCAGCATAATCCTTGCCAAAAGACTGCTTTGGCAGTACCGAAGTTTTGTAAAGTGTCTGAAATATTGATGATGTTGATAACTAAGATGAGAATGACGATGATGATCTTCACTATTCACCAGTTTTTCTATGGTGCAAGGTTTAATTACCTCCATCATCGAAGGTGGAGGGAGGTTATGTTTTCACCCCTGTCTTTCTGTCTGTCTGTCTGTTTGTTTGTCTGTGAGCAAGATATCTTAAAACATTGTGGACGGATTCCGATGAAATTTGGTGGGCAGGTTAGGAATGTGACAAGGGGCAAGAGCGTGGTGGCCGAGTGAGTCTCAGGATACAACCAATAGCATTGGCTCTATCAGGCTACACTCATCAATCGCCACCACGAGAACTACTGTACAGCAGTTGAATAGTTTGGAGGAGGGGCCTACAGCAAAGCACAAGTGCCAACAATGCCAAGTCACCAAATGCAAGAACAAAAGGTGGACAGCAGTGCAATGTGCAACAAGCTCATGTGTGGCAAGTGCACTACACAGGTGGTTAAAAAGTGCACAGCTTGCTGCCAGCTGTAAGAACAAAATGGTGGACAGTTGTGTGATGTGCAATAAGTTTCTATTTCAACTAATCTCATCATTACAAGCAATAAACATGTGTTTGCCAATTGATTTCTTGCTTTGCTTCATATCATGACCGGCTTGTTTCATCAGCTGTGAAATTGACCGCTGCGTTGTGTCGAGGTATGTAGGCAAGGCTGCAGGTTCTCGTGTTAACCAGGGAATTTCACAAATTTCTCTCATTTGAAGGATATGAGTTTCTTCGAAGGTTGTAAAGCTGTATGTCTGTCGGTGTTGTGTGTATGGTTCATTGCACTGGCCATGATGGAGGTGGGAGAGGCATGCTCGATGAAGAGCTTGCACATCTCATTTGATTTGCATTTGAAGTCTGAATCGTCACATCACAGATGACGGAGCCTGAGGAATTGGGAATATAGAATTTGATTTTGGATATGAGAGGGGTGAGGGGTGAATATTAAAGTTAGCTTTGCGAATCTGTAGGTTTCTAAACAGCTCGGTGGCATGTCCGTTCTTTTTGACTGAATTGACATGTCTTCATGAGCAAGACTAGTTCTTCATTCATAGAACGCAGATCGACAAGGCTTGCACAACCTGAATCATGGAGGTTTGCACAACCCGGACCGATGAGGTTTGCACAACCCGGACCAATGAGGTTTGCGCAACCCGGACCGACGAGGTTATACATAGAGGTGGTTGAAGAGGGGTGTGCCTAGTGTTGGCTTAATGTTTAGTGTGGTGGGTTTGGGATCCTAGGATCCTGAGTTCAAATCCCCTGTAGCTGTTAAATTAATACCAGGTGGGGTTGACTCTGCCTGTCATCCTTCTGAGGTCGGCAAAATGAGTGCCATCTTACTGGTATCCTGTGTCGGTGTGGTGACCCGTCCAGGATTGTGCCAAATAGCCAAGGAAACTGCTTTGGCAACATCAACACTCTGCATAGAGTATGGTCCCAATGGATGGAAGAGGGGTGGTCTCTTGCCCTCCCTAAATCAATGGCATGTGTGAAACATACATTTTCTCTTTGGAGTTACATCACCGGTGGAAGGTTGGCCCACTATATGGACTCGTGCATCATTTAATGTTAAGCTTTATTGTGAACTTGTGTTGTTATACAAAGCTCTTGTTAAATGACATCTGCATCAAAGCAGTCGTGTGCATCAAAGCAGCCGATTGGTTGTTTTAAGGGTTTTTATTTGGCCAAAGTATTTCTTTAGCAATAACTTCCAGAATTTTCTCTTCAATATCTCATGCAATTTCAGTGAAATATCCTTGTGGATCTCTTTGAGCTGTTGCATATCCTTTGGATCCATCCTTGTGGATTTACCAGAGGCAAGTGATGGCGGCGAGCCTGATTTTCCTAATTCGGCATCTGAGCGTGGACTGACGGCCCTGTTTAATGTTCTGTTTGATGGGATGTTTTGTGTTTTCCTGCCTACGTTGGTCGACAAGACAATCAAACTTAATCACCTGTTTCTCACCCTGCTTATATTGAAACGCATTCAATCAGAGAGCAACCTTAAGGAATATGCTTCTTCTTCAACAGTCATTCTTTTTTTGATAACATTAATATTAAGGTAATGAGGAGCCAAAAAGTCTCCTTCAACTCATTTCCATAAAAATAACCTTTTCCTTTTTAATGATGGGCTTGGAAGATTTTTTTTTTCTTTCTCACAACCTGTCTTGTTAATTCTTTTTCTGTGACATAGTAGCATAACAGCTTCCACTCAGTTTTTCTTGAAGTTTGGGCCATCACAAATATTGTTTCATTATGTCGGATTATGCCAGTGATTGCTCAGAAAATCTCATCATATTTGCCCTTATTCCTTCCATCAGATTCCACAAAATGGGTTAACTACGTGAAGCTTCCAGCCATAGCCTATACTCTAAGTGTAGCAGATTGGTGTCTTATTAAAGCAGGCTGCCACTAAATACCCCCAAACACACCGCCTGTGTACGGTAGGCCCACAGAGGGCCTGCTGGTGATTGATGGCCACATTATAGCATTGCTGAGAGCTGCACTTCATCATCTCCTCTGCATAGAGTCTGGGATGGAAATAATTGATGATCAGCGGACTTCAATTGCAACAATAACGGCCGTCAGATCATCCAGACACTGGAGTACAACCCCTTTGGATGAAAACTATCTCCTGTGATTTCTGTTCTTCCGTGACATTTTGATGTGATGTAGGAACAGGTGCCTATTTTCTCTGCATGCTCTGTGTAAACGACCGTTCGGCTTCTAGGCCGGTGGTTTTTTTTAATGTTGTTCAATAGCATTAAGTTCCCCAAATCTAAATTATGACAAGGGCCATGCCCTAACCCTGTGTCACATCCCTCACTTTTCCTCCGGGATAATTTTGTTATGTGACTTGTCATTTGATATGAGGTGAAAACTTGACTGTGGGAGGCCAAAATAGGGGGATTAAAGGTGCCTGTCACCTGTGATGTTCCAATATTATTTGGAAGATCAGAAGGGCTTATGAAGATATGAGAAAAGATGTCTGGATATTTCCAAAATGTGGAAAACAATGTATCAGATTATCGTTTTGTGTACAGCATGTGGCTCCAGGTTTGCATCATTGCTGGGAGAGCATCTGTACTCCTGATGGTGTCCCTTGTAGGTTAGAGCAATAATTTTAATTTGTTCATGGTGTAGACGACCACCTCCTCTTTGCAAAAGGCACTGTGGGAACTTTAACATCCACCGATGAATGCTCAGTGACGGCAGACGAGTCCTCCGGCTTTACGTCCTTCCGATGGATGGCACATACATCGATGCCTGGCCCTGCATGTGAAACACCAGGGTGAGAGAGAATAGCTGGGTTGAGATTCAATCACAGGCGAGACAGCTCAGAGGCAAGTGCGCATACCTCGGGGCGGTGGCATGATATCCTGCCAGCCCAATGCATCGGATAAAAACAGGTGATAGCTGCTGAGGAACTGTATGTAGAGAAAATAATTAATCCTTTTAAGATGTATCTTTAATGATGCCATAGTTATTTCATTCTCTAAAGTCTAACACTTTTACAATGTGATTTGTACTTTGACTGCATCAAATTGTCGTCATGGTACATTGTCATATTTTACAGCAGCTGTTGATGGATGAAATATTACAGCTGACAGCTAATGCATTCATTTGAAAGGAATTCGATCTAACTTACCGAGTTCACGATGGTCTAAGTACATTGCTTGGCGGCTTTTAATTTGATTGTTTGTTACCATCATAATTCTTTGTCCAATGTCTCGTCGTCTTTATAGGCATGATAACAGACAATAAGTAAAATTTGAGCTTGGGCTAAACATTATTTGGGTAATTGGGTTATCCAGTTAAATAATATGCAACACTAATTCGTATATTGTAATGTTAGCATAATACAGAGATCACGCCGCAGCCAACTCGAGGTTTGATCTGAGAACAAAGGCTCGGGTCTAACCTTTCTACCACAGAATGGCCTTCAAATGGCACCAAGCAAGACACATTTTCCAAGCCTTAATATATCCCTAGAGAGAGAGAGAGAGAGAGAGAGAGAGAGAGAGAGAGAGAGATGGGAGATTGGGAGATTAGATGCAAGGAAGAGGGGTTGTATGGGGAGTCAGGGTAGAGATGGCAGAATCAGAGTGGTTGGGGAATATAGGAAGAAAGTGTTGGAGGGAGGAAAGGCAGGCATCACTGATTGAGGGCAAGAGGGGAGGGTTGAGGGGTAGATGCCTGAAGCATGTGTTTGTAAAAAAAGTAAAATATAAATGTAAAAAGGCTGCACAGCCTGTAGAGCATAGCTGAATCCAGCATAAAGAAATCCTGGTCATAACATGTGACAAATGGCCTTTTTTTTAACTGCAGGGTTCCACAAACAGGAGAATGGATGAACAAAAGAGTGGAGATGTGTAATAATTTGGGGATTTCAATCTGGAAGGTGTGACTAACATGTGTCTTCTGGAGTTGATGAGTAGGGTCTGCGGGCTGAGAGATCAGAGGAAGCGAGACCGCAGGAGATGCGGTGTAAAAAAAAAAACGGAGAAGGTACTTGTCTGTGATGTGAGAGTAACAGGCCTCGTGTTTAGGCCTCATGCGAGAGATGCCAATAATGTTGAGAACTTTATATTTCACAGTCTCCAGGAGAGATCGGTGTGATGCTGGGGCCTGAGCCCATAGAATAGAGCAACACTCTATTGAGCTACTGAGAAAGGTCTTGAAGATGTAGACTGTAAGTAATTGAGTTTTGAGGATTGATTTGGAACGATGGATGTTGTCCTGTCTGTGACTGGCTTTGGAGATTATCTTTTCAGGGTGGTCGGTCGATGTGGTTTTCATGCAAAAAAAAGAAGTCATTTTAGCATTCAGCCCATCTAGGAAATTTAGAATTTGGTACAAAATATCCACGTACATACAGTGCCTGTCTCTCCCAAGATGAAAACTGTGGTCCTCAGTCCTAATTGTCAAATATGTCCTTAACTTTTCAACAATAAAATACAGTGATTACAAAGTTATGAAAAAGCAATTTGACTACCATTTAAATACCTGTAGTCCTATAAACTTCCCAATTATTGAGTTATGATGTCATAACTGAAAATCAACTTAAATAGCCTCTTTTGGGTTGGCTTCTCCAGCTTGGGAATCAAAAATATCCTGTGGTGTCTTTCGCGAAAATTTATGAGTTTTCACCAACACCCTGAACAAATTACAAATTTCTGCCACCTTTCATCAACTCATCAGGCATGACCAGCCGCCAGTTCCTTAAAGACCTGGGTGAAAAACATTCCCCGGCTGACACCATAAGGTTGAAATAATTGAGCCATGAAAAGAGTAGGAGTAGTTTTGCTATCTCGATTAATACAAGCATTATGATGTTGGCTTATTTTACATTACAGTGTAAACTAGAACGAACTCGATGGTGCACCATCGCAAATCCCCACACTACCCACCTAAAGCAAAGTTGGAAGATGGCAAAATGTTCCTCCAAGAGTGACCCAATATCAAATTTTGAGTTAAAAAAGATCTGTTTTGACCTTTGTGACGTTGAGCCCCACCCCCTGAGGCATGAACTGGGGGTCAAATCCCAAAACTTGTTATATATTCCATGCGTCCCTCAATGCTGAGTGCATTTACTAAGTTTCATTAAAAATGTGCCCATAATTGGATTTTTGGTATTTTACCTTTTTGACTCCACCCCAGGGCCACAAGAGGCAGGGCAAAAATGATACTGCACTCGTACCTTCTTGCCACGTGTTGATCATAACTACCAAGTTCGGTGAATTTCTGCGCAACCGTTTAGGAGGAGATCGCATGACGGACGGACGGATGCACGCACAGACAAACAGATGGAGCTCTTGACTTAACAATATCCCCCATTCTTTAAAAAAGCATGGGGGATAATTACTTAACGAACGAAAAGGGCACTCAGTAGAGCGCATACCTCTGCCACTCAATGCCTGATCCACAACAACATATCGGGCCCATTACATTTTTGAAATATCATGCGATATATCGTTTTTGGCCACATCTCTCAATAGTGAAGAATCACTTTAAAAGTTAAATAAATCTCATATCCAGATCCGGATTCGGATCTTCACCAAAATCGAATCAATTCGTCCTTGCGACACCCAACCTGTCCACAACTTTTTGAGATATCGTGCTATATGTCCTTTTTGGCCCGATACCTCAATGGTGAAGAATCACTTTAAAAATTCCATTAGTCGGATCCGGATCTGGATCTTCAGCAAAATCGAAACAGTTCGTCCTGGTCACACAGGAAACCTGTCCACAAAATTTCATCCGGATCCGTCCACAACTTTTCGAGATATCATGCACACAAACAAACAAACAGTCATTCCACCTCATATCACCGGAGGCCTCACAGTTGACCCCCTCAGATTTACTTTAAACTTTCATAAATATTTCCGGCAGGTATAAAATGAAGCGCGTAAAATTTTAGGTCCATAGATGCGGTCAACTCCGAGATATTGGGGTTGAAAATGTGGTTGTGGCCCTATTTTTATGTCGTTGCGAGCATCACAAAATGAAGGCTACTTTTAAACTCCCACAACTTTTTAATATTCATGCTAGAGCCTTGAAATTTTCAGAGATTATTCTTCTATAACTGCTCTGTAAGAAACAAACATAAAACGGAGTATACCTCTATTAAATTTTATGACCTGATCAGTTGAATTCCAGAAAATAAATGTTGGTTTTGTATGAAGACCCAACTTTGAGACCCCATATATTTTTATTGACCCATCAGGTCAATAAAACATTATTGATCAACATTACATTATTGATCAGGTCATAAAATTTAATAGAGGTATACTCAGTTTTATGTTTGTTTCTTACAGAGCAGTTATAGAAGAATAATCTCTGAAAATTTCAAGGCTCTAGCATGAATATTTAAAAATTGTGGGAGTTTAAAAGTAGCCTTTCATTTTGTGATGCTCGCAACGACCATAAAAATAGGGCCACAACCACATTTTCAACCCTCAATATCTCGAGTTGACCGCATCTATGACCTAAAATTTTACGCGGCTTCATTTTTATACCTGGGAACTATTTTATGAAAGTTTAAAGTAAATCTGAGGGGTCAACTGGGAACATTTTCTTAAATTGGTGATTTCAGATGGAATGACTCAACAGACAAACAAACAAGCAGACAGGTAGGGGTTAAAACATAACCTCCTTCATCTTCGGTGGCAGAGGTAAATATGTATCTGAAACTGTAACCCAAAAGTCTTACCCCTCCTGTCCTTCAATGCTAAAGCAAACCTCGAAAAGAGCACGTGTGGAGAGCCATGTGGCAAGGCAGACAAAATGCAACTGATAAATAAACACACCAAAGCAGCCAGGATATCAACTACGCCTTGAAATAAGCCACTCAGTAATTAAAACATCAGCTTTTTTTTTCTTTTTTTTTTACCCCATGTGACAGAGTCCAAAGTCGTGACGGTATTCTGATAGAAACCTGTATGTTAATGAGAGTGCCAGGACAATCCCTTAATACATTGTCACAGAATGGTCTGTGTAGACTGTAGACTGTGGACTGTTGAGAGTTCGGCCGAAAGCACGTCGTCGTATCAATAATTAACAGTGATGGTATAACACTTTCTGCCGCAGGGAAGTCACCTCTTGGTTATAATTCTTTACTTTCGGGCCCCTTCTGGCATGTCGGTTCACTGCAGGATCAATTCATAATTTGTGCATTCAGTTGCATTGGCAATATTTCCACTTGGCTGACAGTTTACAAAGTTATAGATTTTCATGTTCGGGTCGGAATGAAAACCCTGTTGCAAATTATCTGCATTTTGAGGGGCAGCATATCAGAGCAGGAAGGTGTGACATCGTTGCCCTGAAACTTGCACACATTTCAGAACATTAGGTCTCGTTATCCCCACGCTTTTTGGGGAAAAAACGGGGGAATATTGTAATCGGCTCTGACTGTCTGTCCATCATGCTATCTCCTCAACGTTTGTGTACAACTTCACCAAACTTGGTAGTTATGATTACCACATGGCAAGAACTTGCAAGAGCAGTAAAAAAAAAAAAAGTTTGGCCCTGCTCCCTGGGGTGGGGTCAAAAGGTCAAATAATAAAAAATGCATTTACGGGCACATCTTTAAACATTTTTTAAATAAAACCTTGGTATATGCAATCAACATTGGGTGGTGCATTAAAAATGTAACGATTTGCTTTGGATTTGATCATTGTTTCATGTCCCAGAGGGTGGGGACAGGGTCACAGCGGTCAAAACGGGGGGAAAAAATTACTCAAAATTTAATATTGTGTCATTCCTGGTGTGATGTTTTGCCATCTTTCAACTTTGCTTGAAGTGGGAAGCATGGGGATTTGCAATGGCACACCATCGCCGAAGCTCTAGTTTATTTGTTGTCATGATAATCTGTCTGTACCAAAAGTAGTTGTGAACAACGTTACTTTGAGGACCGAAAGTGATGCCAATGGAGTTCCTTAGGAAAGTTATACTTCTTTCTGTTGTCCTTTTTTTTCCATCCTCATGAAGGGAATTTTTGAGCAGAGGTTCCTTTTCATATGTAGCATTCTAATGCCCATCTTAAGTTGTCCTATGGGCATTAAGAATCACTCCAATGTGCAGTTTGGTGACAGATGTGGACGAGACCAGGCAGGCCAGCCAGATTACCCCCTTCCCGAAAGTCTTGGATGAAGCAGTCGGTTCTTTGCCGACAATTCAATTGGCACATAGTCGTTCTCCCGGGACTAACTCAGTTTTCAGAAGCATTGAATCCAAGTCCTTAATACTTCTCCCTTTGGCTGAATTTGAACCCATAACGTCTGAGATGCCATTCCAATGTTATCGCCACTAAGTCACCATTGTCTCCACTTGATGTCCCAAAACTGTGTTTCGCAGGACCGAGCCGAGGTGGAAGCATGCTCCACACCACCCTCGGTAAAGGCAAAAGCTACAAATGCAGTCAATATTTACAGGATTTTTTCCCCACCCAATTGTAAGTGTTGTCTTCCTGAAATGCAAGTGCACAGTCACAGGTTGACAGAAAGGAAAAAATAAATGAAAAGATTATAGATGGATATGGGAGACAACAAAAGATTACCACCTTGAAACACTGAAGGAAAGAGCAGAACCAAATGGATTTGAGAAGACCATTCCACAAACAATAGAAAAGGAGGGAAACAAAGGGTTGAGGATGAGGAGTTTATACTAGGACTTGGGAAGTTTCATAAATCGGGAGATGAATGACTGAACATGATGAGGCATAGATGGGGAATGATGAAGGTTAGCTAAAGACTTGTGGTTTTCATAAAGCAGAAAGTTATGATTGTGCCGTTGCTGATGGGGGTGTTTAGTGTGAAATAGAACATTTAGGTGCCTTACATTCTTAACTCCTAAACTACACACGGAGCAGGTGTCATATGCTTTCTAAACTACAATACGGTATTCTATACAGTAGAGTATCCTTCTATTTTTATCAATCTTTCCGGAAAGAATTCTCAATATTCATAAATAAGCAATAAATGGATTTTCCTTTTATTACACTTTCAATGCAATGAACTGCAACACTTCCATTGTAGTCCTGGACAAGTCCCTTTTTAAGTGGTTGTGGTTGTGGTTGTGTCCACGGTATAGAGCAGTGAATGTGTTTAAGAAACATAAACAAAAATAAGGTGACTGATGCCCGACGAGTGGTAATCGTGGTTAATGGCTATTGCACGCGTCACGATGTTTGAAACAAACCTAGCTAAGATCTGGATTGACTTTGTGTAGTACACAATCGACGCAATCTGTGCCCAACCGCCAGGCTCATGGACTGAATACAATAATTTGCTGCAATTTGGATCTCAAAGTCAAAACATTTATCAACAAATTTGTCCTGTCCACAGACCAATTGTGCAGCATGATGACGTTTAGTTGTGTGTAGTTAAAACCTGTCTGAGTCATTACCATGGCTTGTGTTTCTTTACAAGATGAAGCACATGGTGCATTCGCAATCGAATGCACCACAGAACCCATAAAGGCAGAGCAAAGATTAATCAACACACAGTGAAAATGACGCAGCAAGACGAGCTGAAGGTGGAGTGCAGAAAAGTTCTGCAGATTTGCTGTAGTGATCAATCCTCAATCCGAGGAAGGAAAAAAGGCCAAAAGCAAAACTGAAAAAAGATTCTGCTTGAGTCAAGTGGTGTTGAGGCGATTTCAATCAGAAGGCCATTTACTTAAAATGAAGGAGTGATTACAAATTATTTACTTTGGAAAATTCACTTGTCCAGAAATGACAGCTTTCGATGAAAAATGCAGACTTCTGAAATTACTTTAGTGAAGCTAATTTTCGTACAAGGATTTATAAGGAAGGTGGCATGTAGAAAAAGCAATTCTTCCTATTCAGCCTGCTGCGGGGTTCCATCCTGACAATAAATCTCATATATATATATATATATATATATATATATATATATATAATAATACATATTTATAACATATACCATACATATACATATATATACATCTAATATAAGACATATACATATATATACACACATACAATATATATACACATATACAATATATACATACATACCATAAATATATATATATACATACATATATAACACATATACATTATATAACACATATATATAAACATATAAAACAACATATACATCATATACACATTATACACATATATATACACAATACATATATAATACCTATATAACACATAACAAATATATATACACATATACATTTATATACACATATACATAAATACACACATACATATAATACACAATACATTTATATACACACATTACAATATATACACATAACATTTAAATACATATATACATATACATATACACAATTACATATATAAACACAATACATATATATACATATACATATATATATACATTACATATATATATACATACAATATATATATATACACATATACATTATATAACATCATAAATATATATACACTAATTACAATCTAATATAACATATCTACCTTATATATAACACATATATATATATATATACATATATATACACATATACATATATATACATTCATATATATATAAACATATATATGCATATATATTACATATATATATTATAATAATATATATAATAGTATGTACATCACTCCAAAAGTATAATCTAGTGTGGTTTGTATTCGCTTAGAGAGGGCTGCTGGACCGGATCAATCCTTAACTTCTACACATGCTCTTTTTTGAAGCAGTGTGAAAAGGCTTGCATGTAGGAACACACACACCACACCACCACACACACACACAACACACACACACACACACACACACACACACACACAACACAATCGATGTACTTGCATTCTGCAAGCAGATAAATGAATAATGAATCAATTAGATATATCTCTTATGAGCTCTTTATTTATGCGCAATCCAAGCTCCGCCCCTTTTCCATCTGAGCAAATGATGCCCCGTTTGCGGAGTACAAACTCCACCCCTCTCCTGGCAGAGGTAGCTCGCTCGCTTCCACTGGCTGACTTTTGTTTCAGAAATTTTTGTTTCCAGTCTTGTGATTAATTTTTTTTGTTTGTAATCGTGGCTTTGAATTACATCAGTATGCCATGTTTCAACCCACTTAGGAAGTACGAAACATTTATATCAGTGATTCTATGTGTGAGTGGCTAGAAAGAGGTGCGTGCGTGTGGGTGTGTGCATGCTCTAATCTTTAGCGGCCCCAATTTTTTCCACCTTCTTGTATGGTCAGTCGGGGAACGTTTTTGTCCCAAGTCTTTCACAAAATAGCTCGTCAGGCCTAACATTTGATGGAAGATGACAGGAATTTGTAATGTTTGGAGTGTTGGTGATAAGTCGCCTACTCTTCACGAAGGACACCGTGGGATCTTAAATGTCTACCAACGACCAATGCTGACGAAGTCCTCCGTCTTAACGTCCACCCGAGAAACCGTCCACACATTGATGCCTCGCACTGCAAGCGAAACACCATGATGGCAGTTCATAGCTGTGTGTCGAAACTCGACATTCAAACCCAGGCTACACAGCTCAGAGGTGCATGTGCATTTCTCTCAGCTCACATACCTGTTACAAATATAGTAAACTTGCGTGGATCGGCTCGCTGCGCTCGTCTCTCCTCACGTCGTTGCAGATATTGACATCATAGATTTGCTGTGTTGACATGATTTACACCAATCATAATACAAACATTTCTTTTCTACAAATGTATTTGTAATATTGGTGATATTATAGTTATTTGAAATTTTAATTGTGATATAAGAAGGTGCAAGTGGTGTAAGTGGTCAATGGTCTAAGCTGTCTAATCTGTCTGAAGGGTGTAAGGTGTCTAGAGGGTCTTAGGGGTCTTCAGGGTCTTTTGGGGTCATTGGGGTCTTGAGGGTATTTTTGGGTCTTCGGTGACTTTTGGGTCTTCAGTCTTTTTGGTCCTTAGGGACTTTTGGGTCCTGAGGGATTTTGGGGGTCCTTTTGGTCTTTTGGGTCTTCAGGGACTTTGGGGTCTTTGTGGACTTTTTGGTCTTTGGCGACTTTTGAGTTTTTCGTATCTTTTAGGTCTTTGGCAATTTTTGGGTCTTTGGGGACTTTGGGGTCTTCAGGATCTTTTGGGTTTTCAGGGTCTTTTTAGGTCTTTGGTGACTTTTGAGTCTTCTGGGCCTTTTGGGACTTTTGGGTTTTTCGTGGTCTAAAGGTTCTGGGAGAACTAATGTTCAAACAGGACATGATTAATCAGCATATCGTCTTCACGGACTGACAGAAAGCTTCACGGCTTCACCGCCTCACGGACTTGCCGCCTCACTGACCCATACTTCTCATTTTTAGCTCGCCTGTTCGAAGAACAGAGAGCTATAGCAATACCCCCGGCGTGAGCGTCAGCGTGAGGGTGAGGGTGAGCGTGAGCGTCAGCGTGAGTGTGAAAATGTTAAAGTTTTTGGTGCAAGTTATTGCTTCCTTTCTAATGTTTTTATCTCCCACACTATTTTTTATATGCCCGAATAATAGTCGACGGGTATTATTGTGATTCCGTCTGTCTGTCTGTCTGTCTGTCTGTCTCTGTCTCCGTCCTTTCCTGTCCGCTCTCTAACTCCAAAGTTTTCAACTTTCACGTTTCATATTTGTACATAGGTACAGACGTGGAAGCGTTGTCGCCGACATACGTTCGTACATCTAAAGTTATGCATCAACCAGGATGCTGTTTTCCATTAGTAGCACAATTCTGTATATCCCTTCTGGGCTATATTGTTCACTTGCACTCTTGTTACTGATTACAATATACAAATACATATATGCCTTTAAAATATTGGATCAGACTTCACTGCAATGCTTATTAAAAAATACTTAATTATTAGACTCGTCTTTTAAAAACGATAAATGTTATAAACAGGCGAGCATTGGGTGGCTTTGATACCAACCTGGTTAGCTCGCCTGTTCGAAGAACAGAGAGCTATCGCGATACCCCCGGCGTGAGCGTCAGCGTCAGCGTGAGCAGGAGCGTCAGCGTCAGCGTGAGCAGGAGCGTCAGTGTGAGCGTGAAAATGTTAAAGCTTTTGGTGCCAGTTATTTAGAAGCTTGCCATTCATTAATATGTGTACTAGGATGCTGATGTTTGGCACGGAGGTTCCTTTGGGGTATATTATTGATGTAGTGAAGTTGAAATAAAAAAATAAAAAATAATTTCAAATTTAAAAATTTTTTGACCTATTTTTCAACTTAACTTTTTTGTAGCATATCAACGTTAAAGTTTTTTCCTTTCTCATGTTTTTATCTACGCACTATTTTTTACTGATTACAATATACAAATACATATATTGCTTTAAAATTATTTGGATCAGACTTCACTGAATGCTTTATAAAAAATATTATTGACTAGTCTTTTAAAAAACGATAAAATGTATAAACAGGCGAGCATTGGTGGCTTTGACACCAACTCTCTGGTTAGCTCGCCTGTTCGAAGAACAGAGAGCTATAGCGATACCCCCGGCGTGAGCGTGAAAATGTTAAAGTTTTTGGTGCAAGTTATTTAGAAGCTTGCCATTCATTTAATATGTGTACTAGGATGCTGATAGTTGGCATGGATGTTCCTTTGGGGTATATTATTGATGTAGTGAAGTTGAAAAAAAAATATTTCAAATGTTTTAAATTTTTGACCTTGTTTTGAACTTAACTTTTTTGTAGCACATCAACGTTATTTCCTTTCTAATTGTTTTTATCTACCACACTATTTTTTGCTGATTACAATATACAAATACATATATTGCTTTAAAATTATTTCGATCAGACTTCACTGCAATTTTTTATAAAAAATATTATTAGACTAGTTATGAGTCCATTATTACAAAGTGCTGGAAACATCCCATTGCATTTTTAGCTCGCCTGTTCGAAGAACAGAGAGCTGTAGCGATACCCCCGGCGTGAGCGTCAGCATCAGCGTGAGCGTGAGCGTCAGCGTCAGCGTGAAAATGTTTCAAGTTTTTTGGTATTGCAAGTTTATTAAGAAGCTCTGCCATTCATTTAATATGGTTACTAGGATGCTGATATTTGGCATGGTGGTTCCTTTGGGTATATTATTGATGTAGTGAAGTTGAAATTAAAAAATAATTTCAAAGTTTTTAATTTTTTGACCTGTTTTTCAACTTAACTTTTTGTACAATCAACGTTAAAGTTTTGGTGCAAGTTATTTAGAGCTTGCCATTCATTTAAATGTGTACTAGGATGCTGATATTTGGCATGGTGGTTCCTTGGGTATATTATTGATGTAGTGAAGTTGAAATTAAAAAATAATTTCAATGTTTTAATTTTTGACCTGTTTTGAACTTAACTTTTTTGTAGCACATCAACGTTAAAGTTTTTGGTGCAAGTTATTTAGAAGCTTGCCATTCATTTAATATGTGTACTAGGATGCTGATATTTGGCATGGAGGTTCCTTTGGGGTATATTATTTGATGTAGTGAAGTTGAAATTAAAAAAATATTTCAAATGTTTTAATTTTTGACCTGTTTTGAACTTAACTTTTTTGTAGCACATCAACGTTATTTCCTTTCTAATGTTTTATTTACCACACTATTTTACTGATTACAATATACAAATACATATATTGCTTTAAAATTATTTCGATCAGACTTCACTGCAATGCTTTGTAAAAAATATTATTAGACTAGTTATGAGTCCATTATTACAAAGTGCTGGAAACATCCGATTGCATTTTTAGCTCACCTGTTCGAAGAACAGAGAGCTATAGCGATACCCCCGGCATGAGCGTGAGTGTCAGCGTCAGCTTGAGCGTGAAATGTTAAAGTTTTTGGTGCAAGTTATTTCCTTTCTAATGTTTTTATCTACCACACTATTTTTTACTGATTACAATATACAAATACATATATTGCTTTAAAATTATTTGGATCAGACTTCACTGCAATGCTTTATAAAAAATATTATTAGACTAGTCTTTTAAAAACGATAAATGTATAAACAGGCGAGCATTGGGTGGCTTTGACACCAACTCTCTGGTTATATCTAGAGATTGTGGTTAAAACTGTACAGACTGAAAAATAATACCCATCTGGATTTAGTTTCTTGTCGCCAAGGGAAACTATGAGTTGCACGAAGATCATCAATTCATAAGGATTATTGTTGCATAGTTATCAATTTTCTAGGAAAGGAAACGTATGAATATGCCAAGGTATGAACACACTGAATCCACGACTTGACACTTGAGCCGTTTTCTCATTTAATGCTCAAAAAGACGATGAAATCAAAAGCTTTGTGCCATGATCATAAAATGAAAAGACAATCGCTCTTATCTCTGTTGAATATAAAAACCAATTTATTTTTTCCTGAAGGGTCAAAAAGAGCCGAAATAAAATAATACACGAGAATGTCGTGAGATTATGCTATTTCTCCCAATGGTTAATTTGGTGTTCTTAGAACCAGCAAGTTGGTGGCCATTTGGTTTCAACAGCAACAGCTCTTGTGCTTTCCCTGTTATACATATCACTCCCTGGATTCTGCATTAAATGACAAGCTCTTTGCCACAATGGCCCCCTCCCCATCCCTCCTGCTTCTTGCCCATTCAGCTCCCATTCGTCCCACTTCCCTTACATAGTAATAATCTCCAACATTTGAAGACTGCATTAAAACATCATGGATCTCCCCCTAGAGGTGGCTGCTGCTTCTTCAGACATTGTGTGCCAAGCAGAATCATTCCTTGCCTTTTGCTGGATATTCACGACTCCTCTATATCTTTCTCTCTGGCCATTCCCTCTTCTGTCTTGACAGGCCTGACCTCCTGCACTGAATGTGGTGTCACCGCTTTATCAAGAACTCTATGCTCTGCAATAAAACCTTCTAACTTATGAAATAGCTCTGGATTCGCATTACTCCTTGTAACAAGCTAATTTTCATCTCCATGATGTCGTCCACCGAACAATGACAACAGCTCATCTACCTATCTTTCTGCTAATTTGAATCAATGTCTCGCTAACCACCTCAACCTTTTCTCTTTACTTTGTGGTAATTAAAACTGCTATCCTGCCAGCAAAAACTGCTGTTTACAAAAACAATCCATAGCATTGATGTGAAGGCCTTCTGTGAGTCTGGATGGTGAACCTGGAAGCTGACCCAAACCGAGGGCAAAGAGTAAGTCATTTTGCAAGGTCTGCAACAAGTGTGTATCCCTCTTCAGATAATCCAGAAAATTTCTGCATAAAGGTAATCCGAAGGCTGTGCACATGGATAACGTACTCGTCATAACAAGATGTTACATGGAAGACAACCTGTCTGTTTCTTCAAACACTTGGTGGTATCTTGTTATGACTCCTCTTTTGTATCTGCTCCACTTCTATCCACTGTGCAAATAATTTATGTAAATTAAATATGAGTAATAATGGTACTGTGCCTGGTGTTGGCTAAATGGTTAAGGTGGCTGGCGAAGGTCTGAGGATCTTGGGTTTGAGCCCCTGTCAGCCGTTAAATAACACCAGGTGGGTTGACTCAGCCTGTCATCTTTCCAAGGTTGACAAAATGAGTACCAGCCTACTGGGGTAATGAGCCATTCAAGTATCTTGAGTCAGAGTGTAGTCCACGATTGTACCCCTCAGCCAAGTGAAACTGCCTCGGCAGCCCTCTGCGCCTCAAGGTATGAAAGGCATGATTACACCACCCATCGCTTCGCTGACGGAAATACTAAAGGGGGGAGGGAGAAAAAGAGGGGGGAAGAGCAACAGAGAGGGGTGGGAGGGAGAGAGAGAGGGGGAGAGTGAAGTGGTGGAGGGGAAAGGAGAGAGGAGGGAGGGGGAGCGAGGAGGGGCGGGGAAGGGAAGACAGTGTGAGGTGAGAGGAAAGGAAGGCAGACAAGTGGTGGAGCGTTAATTACAATTCACATAATTCTGAATAGAATTACAGTGAACATGGAAACAAAATAACGTCTGAAATCCATTTTCTACTGGTCATACTATAAACATGGTCCAGAGACAAACACGGCCAGGACGCGTCCGGAGACAAACACCACCCGGACGCATCCGGAACCATGCTGTCCAAAGACAAACATCGCTCTGACACATCCGGAGGTACATACCATCGAGACATAACCAACGTCCGGATATGTCCAGAGACAGAGACAGACACAGAGACAGACACACAGAGAGAGAGAGAGGTGTGTGGAGGAGGGTGCTGCACTGTGTTGGGAGGGGATAGAGCAAGGAGGAGAGAGAGAGAGAGAGAGAAGAGATGAGAGAGACGAGAGGAGAGAGAGATGAGAGAAGAGAGAGAGAGAGGAGTGGGGGTAGGGGAGTTGGCAGAGAGAATGTTTATGCTTTATGAACAACACACACACACTAGTGGTTGGCTGATTTTTCGGGAATCGGCAGGTTGGAGTCGGTGTGATTACCTACTCCAGTACGTACTGTATATAACCCAGAAACGTTGAGAAGCTTTCACTGAAAAACAATGTTGCATTTATATAGACATTTCAGGGATATGTTCACAAACATTAATCGTTACAAACAGCTGCATGTGACGGGTGGAAAAAAAAATGTGGCTCGGTAATTTAGAAAACACGTAATATGGAAAAAAGGCTTGGAAATCGGGTGTTATTTCACAACTCGCTCAGGGTGATGGAGCACGAACCATTCGCTCAGGATGATGGCGTACGAACCACTCGGTCTGAGTGGCGTGGCAAAAGTGTCCACAGTGAGTGAATGATTTGCTCAGAATGATGTAGCGCAGTACCACTATCGACTGAAGGGTGCTCAGCAAGTGGCTTAAGCACTCAAGCAAGCACTCCATTTAAATGGTTGATAAGGAACAGCTGACCAGGCTGTGGCTGCATCCATATACATATCGATGCCTTTAACTTTTAAGTCTCAAGCCTGGTGGTGGCTTATTGGATAGAGTGGCTGGCTTGGAATCTTAAAGTCCTCAGTTGAAGCCCTGTGAGCCACTGAATTAACAGCAGGTGGGATTGACTCAGCCTGTCATCCTTCTGAGGTTGGTGAAATGAGTAGCAGTGTACTGGTATCGGGGTACAGCATCAGTGGTATTGTCACACCCCAACAAAATGATAGCTACCTGGCAGCCAAGCTGTCATATGCAAGAAGAAGAACTTTAAATCTGGTCCTCACTGTGCTGCAGCAGTGAAATAAATTAAATGAATTTGTTCAAATAATGACTTTATAGTTTATCCACAAATGAGTTGCTCTTCAACAAAGAACAACTGTGGAGACATTGCAAAGTTGAATTTCCTGTGAAATAAACATTGCACACAATCTGCCATGTTGCCTGTTTGTCTGTCATGTGTCATGTGGTACATCGTTTATGGTCCGTGAAAATGTGATTACTTTATTTTAAAACATCTGTTTGTCACCAGATTTGCTTCGATTCCCAGCAAAGCACTTTGCAAAACCTCAGAAAATATTGATACAGATCTAGAAGACGCTATGGATAAGCAGTCCCTCTGCGGTACAGGGGGCGAGGTTAATCAGTCAATGCATCGTCATATCGCTCAATGAAGCTGGTTAATTTTGGCACTTTCTTCAATCTCTTGTTCGCTCGATATAATTCTCCAAACAGGAGAAAAAGATAACTTTCATGTTTTGGAAATTTCACATTTTCTCGTGTATATTTGGATAAGGAGGGAACATATCCTTGCTTGCTTAAAGTAAATATGCATATTGGCCGAGTTATAAGACTCGTTATTTCTTTAAATTATCAGATTTCACAACAGATTTCGACACTTACTTAGTCCTGACGATATCTAATCCTCAAAACTGAAATAATATATCGATGATATACTTTAATTATTCCGTGAGAGTAGATTGTGGAAAATCGTCTCATATAACGCATGAAATCACCCCAAGCTCTTACTTTGAAAACTGTAACACTTACAAAAGTGATGTATACAGCGATTCATAGCTATGACGAACAGGTATTCGATAATATGAGTGAGGAAAGTGAGAAAAAACTTTATCGTGAAGAAATCTTTGCGGCCTGTTCTAAGTCAAGGCATAGTTGAGCAGGTCAAGAAACATGGCGGCTTCAGACTCTAGCTAGGTAACCCAGGATATGCGTCACGACCCCAGAGAGCGAGGTGGCTGAGCATGGCACCTGATAAACTATATAATTAAATAAGGCTGTTAATTATCCTCAAAAGGGTTGTTTTAATTAACCCAAATACCCAATTTTCACTCTTGCACTTCCTTGGAGTTTTCTTCGTATGCATACAAAGTTTCAGGCTGCTCGGTTTCATGGTTTTTAGAGTTATGGAGGAGTAACACTGACACACACACACACACACACACACACACACACACCACACACACACACACACACACCAAACACACACACACACACACACACACCTTCCAGTCAGACATCCTCGCACTCAGTCATTTTTATTCCTATCAAGTCCTTTTTCAATCCAGATTCCAGCCATTTCACCTTCTACATATTTACTGATCAAATACTGCTCCATGAAGGTTGCTCATTACCCTCTGTACTGTACATGTGCTCCATGAAGGTTGCTCATTACCCTCTGTACTGTACATGTGCTCCATGAAGGTTGCTCATTACCCTCTATACTGTACATATGCTCCATGAAGGTTGCTCATTACCCTCTATACTGTACATATGCTCCACGAGGGTTGCTCATTACCCTTTGTACTGTACATTGCTCCATGAAGGTTGCTCATTACCCTCTATACTGTACATATGCTCCACGAGGGTTGCTCATTACCCTCTGTACTGTACATGTGCTCCATGAAGGTTGCTCATTACCTCTATATACTGTACATATGCTCATGAAGTTGCTCATTACCCTCTTACTGTACATATGCTCAATGAATGTTGCTCATTACCCTCTATACTGTACATATGCTCAATGAATGTTGCTCATTACCCTCTATACTGTACATATGCTCAATGAATGTTGCTCATTATCCTCTGTGCTGTACATATGCTCCATGAATGTTTCTCATTACCCTCTGTACTGTACATATGCTCAATGAATGTTGTCTCATTTCCCTCTATACTGTACATATGCTCCATGAATGTTGCTCATTACCCTCTGTACTGTACATATGCTCCAAGGGTTGCTCATTACCCTCTTTACTGTACATATGCTCCACGAGGGTTGCTCATTACCCTCTGTACTGTACATATGCTCCACGAGGGTTGCTCATTACCCTCTTACTGTACATATGCTCCAGGGGTTGCTCATTACCCTCTGTATACTGTACATGTGCTCCATGAAGGTTGCTCATTACCTCTGTACTGTACATATGCTCAATGAATGTTGCTCATTACCCTCTATACTGTACATATGCTCAATGAATGTTGCTCATTTCCCTCTATGCTGTACATGTGATCCATGAAGGTTGCTCATTACCCTCTATACTGTACATATGCTCCACGAGGGTTGCTCATTACCCTCTATACTGTACATATGCTCCACGAGGGTTGCTCATTACCCTCTGTACTGTACATATGCTCCATGAAGGTTGCTCATTACCCTCTGTACTGTACATATGCTCAATGAATGTTGCTCATTTCCCTCTATACTGTACAGATGCTCAATGAAGGTTGCTCATTTCCCTCTTATGCTGTACATATGCTCAATGAATGTTGCTCATTTCCCTCTATGCTGTACATGTGATCCATGAAGGTTGCTCATTACCCTCTATACTGTACATATGCTCCACGAGGGTTGCTCATTACCCTCTAT
>CM068966.1:70791432-70804508 GCA_035128595.1 Eptatretus atami | reverse complement strand
TCAGGGGTTCATCCTACAGCAAGATAACGACCAAAAACATACCTCTGGGCTATGTCAGAACTACCTTAGAAGAAAAGAACAAGACGGTAGGCTTCAAATCATGGAATGGTCAGCACAGTCTCCAGACTTAAACCCCATTTGGGAAGAACTTTCCGAACAATATTTGATTTCCATTGTAGAAAGAATGCCACGAGTATGTTCAGCTGTTATATTTGCAAAAGGTGGCTACTTTGATGAGTCAAAAATTTGGATCAAATTTTGTTCAACGAAACGATTCCGTGATTTCTTTTTATCTGCAGTTGTTTATTTGCTCTATGCTTTAATTTCAGAGTACATTGAAACATTAAACTACTTAAATTTCAGTAAAAACTGGAAAACATGGGAGTGTTCTAAAACATGGGGGTGGTGGAACATCAGACTTTGGCCATAGATGTGATGATACAAGCTGTTCTTTCATCCTTCTTGTCTTTATATTTAAAAGTATTTTTTAAGGCAAAGAAGGAACATGCTAAAGTAGGTTAACAGGTATAATGTAGTATAATGGGTTGAAATAATATTTAATAACACTAATACCATTCCATTCCATTCATGTCATAAAGGCATATCAGGCTGCCAAAGCAGTTTCATTGCAAAGGAGTACAGTACTGGACAGGTCGCCACTCTGACACAGGTTTACCCCAAATTATTATTACCCCAGTGCACTGTTACTCATTTCACCAACCTCAAAATAATCAACTCCACCTGGTGTTAATTCAAGAGTTGACAGGGGCTCAAACTCACGACCCTGAGGTCTCAAGCCAGCTACCATAACCACTAAGCCAACACCAGGCTTGAAACAACACTTATAGACACCTCGTAATTTTACATTAAGTTTCTGGGAAATCGAAACTTCTAAATGTGCACAAACTCAAAATCACATCATCCATAAGTAGATATTGGCATTATTCAGCGTATTTCAAGTAAAGTTATTAAATTGTTGTTGACATCATTCTGTGTGATTGAAATGCAAAAGTTCACCTGCAAACCTCACAATGCCATGCTGTGCAGGAATAATAATTAATTAATACTCCACCAAATTAGAGGGAGCTGGCTGTTTGCATCGCATCCTCTACAAACCAGGCAAATGTTCGGCCATATGGGAAATTCCGTTAGGATGGTCAATTCTCATTCTTGCCATGTTGCTAATGAGAACTGCAGCAAATTACACCAGATTTTCCTGACCCAAATGTTTTACTAATGTGTTACCGCCATTCGTCACTCCCCATTACGTATATCGTAAGTATCCGCTGTAACCTAATTAATTTTGAACTATTAGACTGTCATAGTGTAACTGACCTTCGGGCTCTTTAATAAATTCTTATCTTCTTTGGGACTATTCACATGAGTCATTTCTCCAGCAGACATAGAATGACAGTCTTGGAATTGATTAATTATGTTTCCCACAAGCAAATGTTTGTGATCCAGTAAGCTAGCCTGCCAAAATAAGTGTTTTATTATCATTATAAGTGATTCACTGTATAATATGTAAGAGGCTATCTGGTTATTTTGTACGCATGGCATGACGTCTAAATTAAGGATATTAAAATTGAGAGAAGATATACGAGGAGAGAGACATTGGAGAGTACAAGTGTGAGACGAGTGTAGAGATAAGCGAAATGAGGTTTGGAGGAAATTTGAGTCAAGGGAGGAGGAATTTCTGGAATGTAAGGGGAAAGGAGGGTGGGAGTGGATGAAAAAATGCCTCCATTTTGAGTACATAATAAATAGATGACATCCAACAAACTCTTGTGAAACTTTTGAAATATAATAAATTGTTCGAAGATTCTCTTGCATTATGAACTGTTGCTTTGTATATCAAGCATAACCTTCCAAGAGATCTTATGGACCGTTTATATTATGTACTAGCAAATACAACCACTCACTTCACTGACGGAAATATTAAGGGTGGAGAAAAAGGGAGGGAGTGAAAGGAGGGAGGCGAGAGAGAGGATGGAGGGGAGGCAGGGGAGGGGGAGAAGAGGGAGGAAAGCTAGGAGGAGTCAGGAAGTGGGGACTATAAAGAGGGGAAGAGCCAGGAGGGGGGAGGTGGGGAAAGCGATGCCTCACCAAACGTTGCTTCACACTGCAGGAGGGATGGTGTGAGGAAGGGGTTGTGTGTGTGTGTGTGTGTGTGTGTGGTGTGTGTGTGTGTGTGTGTGTGTGTGTGTGTTGTAAGAGAAAGACAAAGACAAAGAGAGAAAGGTGAGGGGAAGAGGGTAGGGTTAACAAAGGGAATGACATGTTATGCTTAATGACCACACACACACACACACACACACACACACACACACACACACACACAACACACACAACCACACACACACACACACACACACACACACACTCTCTCTCCCACTCACCACAAAAACAAACCAGCCACACACATGACACTCTTATTGAGGTTTCAGTTCCTAGTTATTTCGGTCTGAACAATGCAGAAATCAAAAAATGACCAAATACCAAAATCTCAAAAATGAAGTGAAAAGACCCTGCAAGTTGAAGAGTGCTGGTGATCATGT
Organism: Eptatretus atami; assembly: GCA_035128595.1. NCBI lineage: Eukaryota > Metazoa > Chordata > Myxini > Myxiniformes > Myxinidae > Eptatretus > Eptatretus atami. The sequence continues at coordinate 70,801,950 of CM068966.1, read as the reverse complement.
ACCAGTGATCATTGAAACAACGGGAATGATGAAGAAGAACCTCAAAGAGATCTTACAAACCATCCCTGGGAATATTACTACAAACGAACTACAGTTGGAACTGTCCAGGGCTCAGTGACGATCCTTAAAAGAGTCCTCGGAACAAAACTTTGAGAAAAAAACTCCACACCTTGGTCCATGATTCATGACCGCCCTTACCGAAATGGAGGTAGATAGTTCGAGACCCGGGGAGGACTCCGTTCCACCTTCTGAAACCCCCATATGGAGATAACAACCAACGACATGCCCACATATTCATACAGGGTGAGTCATAAGTCCCAGGACATGGTTTTACTTGTTTATACAAGATTTGTTCATACCATCCATTTAAACTGTTTTCTCTGCCGAACGTTTCTGTAAGATTTTTTTCAGAGATCTAAGAACGGATATTTTAATGTTTTGAATTCTCAAATCACGAATTTTGGTCGTCCGTCCGCTGTGCTCGCTGTTGAGTTCACTTCCAGACTGAAATGCTTTTTCCCCCCAAAGATGAAGATTGGTTTTTTGGTGATGCTCGCTGCACCGTCACCACTTCCAATATCCTCAGCAACCTCACTGGTCCACAACCATAACCAACTGTTCTCTACAAATTTCTCACATTCTGCTATTTGATGCAAATTATCTATCCGTTCCTTCAAACTTGTGATAACTATCCTCAAGTGGGCTATTTCCTCACACCTCCTGCAACAGTAAGATCCCTCTGCTTCCCCTGTTCTTGATATGGCCCACATTGAGCATCTATCATATTTTATGAACTCCTCTTCCTTTCTCCTTCAGTCTCTATTTATACACTTTTTCACCTCCATTCTCCCAAGACCCCAACTGACTGAAGCGATAAACTTAACATGAGGTCTCCCCCTACTTCTTTCAACAAACTTACACAAATAACCGCTAAAATGTTATGAACACAATTACAGCTTTATAAGTACACTTCCACAGCCCCTGACACAAATCACGAAAACAAAATACGCAACACAACACACAAAAACATACTTGTTTTGTTCTGGTCGATCTTACACCGAAGACATATCAACATGAGACATATCAACCGAGTCCACAACAATTCTTTTCAGAGTTCGCATTACATGCACCCACATGCGCTGCACCTCCCACCTGCACATCTCAATCACATGCACCATACACACATGTTCGTTGCATGTGAGCCATCCAGCTCACGTACAGGTGAGGCCGGGTCAACACTATACTCCACCAACTTCGCTTTATATATCTATCACCCTTGCTTATCTTGTTTCCCGGGGTGACTGTGGTGTCTGTTTCTGTAGATTTGTGTGAAGGTGACTGACTAAGGGGTTTGCGACAACAATGGCTGAAAGACCCTAGGATTTCCATAAATTGGATGAGGTTTGTCAGAAATACCTGAATGTGGATCGGGCCTACAAAATGTTAGCTTTTGTGCTTGGACCATTTTACAGAGCACTGTTATGAAACAACAGATCTGGCTAGATCTTGTGGATATCTGCCATGAATGAGAGAGGATGCCATCCCCATGATGAAGCAGACGAAACGGCCATCGCTTAAAACTGTAAGACCATCTCTACTGAGCTACCAGCACATGTACACGGATGATTTGAGTGGTGAATCAAACACCTCACCTCACCAACACCCCCAAAACACCATCAACACACAAGCAACACTCCCCCCTCCACTGGGACGGGACAACGGCACGGACATGACGGTGGGACATGATACGACAGTGGGACATGACATAATGGTGGGCCATGACATGGCAAGGACATAACATGATGGTGGGACCTGACTCGGCATGGACACGGCAGTGGGACACGACACAACATGAACACTACGGTGGGACACGACACAGCACGAACACAATGGTGGGACATGGCATGAACACTACAGTGGAACACCGCACGAACACTACGGTGGGACACGGCATGAACAGTATGGTGGGACACGGCACAAACACTATGGTGGGACATGGCACGAACACTACGGTGGGACACGGCATGAACAGTACGGTGGGACACGGCATGAACACTACAGTGGAACACCGCACGAACACTACAGTGGAACACCGCATGAACACTACGGTGGGACACGGCACGAACAGTACGGTGGGACACGGCACAAACACTATAGTGGGACATGGCACGAACACTACGGTGGGGCACGGCATGAACACTATGGTGGGACATGACACAGACATGACAGTGGCACATGGACATGACGGTGGGACACTACACGATGGTGGGACACAACATGATATAAAACGACACAGCATGGACGTGAGGGTGGTATATGACACAGCATAGACACCACACGGTGCGGCATGTACACTACGGTGGAACACGGCCTGGACACGATGGTGGGATATGACACAGACACAACATGAACACGGCAGTAGGACACAGCACGGACACGAAGGTGGGACACGACACAGCACAGACATAATGGTCAGACATGACACAGCATGGACACGACGGTGGTCCATGACATGACAGTGGGACACAGCACCTGTGTCTGAGTTGCCTGTGTCTGTAGATTAATGTTAAGGTGACTGACTAAGGAGTTTGTGTGCTTATGGGTGATATTTTTCTATACGACACTGCTATTGCACTGTACATACTGTAACTGTTTTGCCTGTAAATACGTGTCCTTTGCTAAATCTCGTATAAACTTTCCAAATTGCCCGATCATCTCTTTCGCCATTGGTTAGACATGAGTGTTAAATAGTGGACAGGAATTTGTGCCATTGGTTAGACACGAGTGTGCAAATAGTGGATGGGAATTTTGCCCCGCTGTTCCGTTAAGGTCAGTGACGATCTGAAGTTCCACTTACGGTATCGTTCGCCATTTATGATTTCTGGTAGTGGGAGTCGAGAATACAGTTCCCTATCTGGGAAGAATTAATTTGCCCGTGTGTACTATGTGTGAATGTCTTTATAGTTGTTGAGGAACTCTGGGAAGGGTTTGAAACGCCATAGCGCTTACCTTGTGTCACACTTCTTGGGTTGCTTTATGCAGATTCTTTGGCTTGAGGAGTTTGGGAGTGGTCAATTGTTTATATACTCCTAGCCACCTGGGTTTAGTTGATTTTGTGAGAGCTGATTGGCTATTCCCTCCATTCATAGGTGAGAGATGTGGGTGTGTCTTTCTTTATTTATATATTGAATGCTTTTGACTTTTGCACGTGGTACATGCTTGGGGGCCTCATTGGTCTGCATTGCTGTCTGCATTATCGCTGATGATTCATCAATAAGCGATGAAACCGGTCTAGTAGATGACGGGGTGTGTAGCATTGGGATTCTCATGTGTGTACAATGTGTGAACGTCTTTATAGTTGTTGAGGAATTCTGGGAAGGTTTTGAAACAGCAGTGTTTACATATACATATATAATATATACCTTGTGTAGGTCTGTTGGGTTGCTTTATGCAGCTTCTTCGGCGAGAGGAGTGTGGATACTATATATATATATATATATATATTATATATATATATATATTATATATATATATATATATATATATATATTTTTTTTCGATGTTCACGCTCAATGGGATCATTAGTTCTTTTGTGAGCGGTAGGTACTTCCAAGTTTTCAGTGATTACTTTTGGTTCATGTTCCCACAAATTTTTCTGGAACTGGAACATCAAAGTTTTTGCAGATGTGCCAGCAGATTACTTTACAAACTCTGTTATGTCATGTGTACAGTTGTTCTGACATGAGTTTGTTTTTGTGCGTGTGTTGTCATTAAGCATCACACATTATTCTTTTTACTAACCCCCACTCCACCCCTCACCATTCTGTCTTCGTTTTTTTTTCTTCATATCTCTCTCTTCTCTCTCCTCTCTCTCTCTCTCTCTCTCCTCTCTCTCTCTCTCTTCTCTCTCTTCTCTCTCTCTCGCTCCACGCTCAAGCTCCTCCGCTCTCTCTCTCACCCCTCCACACATCCCTCTCACGTGGTATTGCAACGTTTTGTGAGGCATAGCTCTCCCCACCTCCCCTGCTCCCTTCCGAGCTTCTCCTGCCTCCTCTCTCTCCACTCCCTCTCTCCTCTCTTCCTCTCTCTCTCCCTTCCCTCCATCTCCCAACCCCCCTCCTTCATACACCCCATCAATGAACCAACAGATTGTATTTGCTAGTAATTAAATAAGGCCATTAATTATCTTCAAAAGGGGTGTTTTAACAAAAGGGGTGTTTTAATTAACCAAAACACCCAATTTTCACTCTTTCACTTCTTTGGAATTTTCTTAGCACGCATGCAAAGTTTCAGGCTGCTAGGTTTTGTTGTTTTGGAGTTATGGAGGACACACACGTACACACGCACACACACACACACACACACACACGTACACACGTACACACACATACACACAACACACACACGTACACACACCGCACACACACACACACACACACACACGTACACATGCACGCACACACGCACACACACACACACGTACACACGCACACACGCACGCCACAACACACCACGTACACATACATACACACACACACACACAGCACACACACACACACACACCACGGCATTTCACTGAATGAAGTTACATTTTCTGCACATTCCATAATTTTTTCTTCACTCAATATAATCGTCCGAACAGTATAAAATGTCAAGTTTAATGCTTTGCTCAAATAAATACACGAAGTTATAAAAAAATCGCTAATTTGTTAAATTTTTCGATTTCACTCCAGATTTCGACACTTATGTTGTTTTCCAGATCCGATTCTCAAATCCGACATAATATTTCGATATATACTTTATTAGTCCATGAGAGTAGATCGTGTTTCCAAATCGAGGCATGCTTGAATCGGTCAAACAAAATGGCGGCTGAAGACTCCAGCAACCACAGAGAGCTGACCAAGATGGCGTGCCGCCATTTTGGTAAGGCTTATTTTGTTTTTTTTGTGATGAGCACCTTGTAAATTATCTTCAAAAGCGGTGTTTTAATTAACCTAAACACCCAATTTTCACTCTTGCACTTCCTTGAGTTTTCTTAGTTTGCATGCAAAGTTTCAGGCTGCGAGATTTTATGGTTTTGGAGTTATGGAGGAGACACACTGACACACAAACACACACACACACACACACACACACACACACACACACACACTAACAAACACACATTGCCTTTTATTAGTGTATGTATATTTGGTTCATGAGTCAGTAAGTGACCACTATATTCGTTATGGGTGTGTCTGTCTGTCTGTCTGTCTGTCCCGAGCATAGCTCCGTGGGTTTTGATCTGATCTTGATAAAATTAGGAAGTGAGGTTTATATCATGATCTAGTTGTGTTTTCCGGAGAATGGGCGTTTTGCGCCCATTATGGGCGGAGCCACGCCCAAAAAACATGTGTTTTTAGGGGGTAGCCGGTTTCAAGTTACATCTTCTCCGAGGGGGTTTGTCGAATTTGGCAGGGGTTTTCGTATTTGGTTAGCCCAATGGCACCTGCATTGGTTAGCCCAATGGCACCCCATGGAGCTCGATTTTTCATTTTCGTCCCAAGGTCAAGGTCACAAGGTCACGAACTTAGAAAATGTCAAAAAAATCAATAAATTGGGCAATCGAGCTCCTAGGGTTTTCAAGTGTTTTGAATGAAAGTCGGTATACAAGTAGTGCTCTTCGAGTACTACAACTTTCATCATTTACGTTTTTCCTGATTCCTTCCTGCCAGTTTGCCCATGGCGTCCCCTCGAAGGTCAAAAAATAAAAAAGGCAAACCGTGTACATTGCTTGTGAACCATCGCTGTCTCCAGACTTGTGTATACATATATATATATATATATATATATATATATATATATATATATATATATATATATATATATATATATATATATATATATATATATATGTATGTATGGCTAACCATTCCATTGCTCTGCCAAATGAGCTATCTGAGAGATACTAAGTTCTCCCACATATTGCCACTCTTTCCACCACTGCAGAAGGACACATCCATGCCCTCTGTGCTCCAGTGCTGGCTTGCCAGAGAGAGAGTATTCCTCCTGTGGGGGCACAAATCCATGCCAACCAAACAACACAGTAGGTATTAGAAATATAATATGGTGGACAGGGTGGAAAATCACAAATTCTGGATATGTGAGAAAATGAAGTGCTCAGACTGGGAATAAAACCCAGGACACATTTCGCACATCTGAAACAAATCAATTGAAAATGAAAAGTTAAAATGTCTTGCGACAATACGTCTTCAACCCCTTTGCTCTGACACTCCAAATTGAGATCAGGGACATACAATTTCCTTTGATCATCCCAGAGACGTCTACAACTTTATTGGAGTCCACATGTGGCCACTTCAATTGATTGGACATGTTTTAGAAAGAAATACACCTTTCTATATAAGGTCCCAGAGTTGACTGAATTTCATAGCAGAAACTCTACCATAAAGTCAAAGGAACTATCTGTAGAATTCCGAGATAGAATTGTGAAGAGGCATAGATCTGGGGAAGGGTAAAAAGCAATTTCTAGTGTTAAAACTTCCCAAGAGTAGAGTGAGCTCCATCATTGGGAAATGGAAAATAATATGGAACTACCTAGACTGTTGCTGGAGCTGGCCATCCAACCAAACTGAGCAAGAAGGACTTTTGTCAGGGAGGTGATCAAGAACCTAGTGACCACTCTGACAGAACTACAGAGTTCCTTGGCTGAGATGGGAGAACCTGCCAGAAGGACAGCAGTCTTTGAAGTGCTTCACAAGTCTAGGCTTTACTGGAGAGTGGTCAGACAGAAGCCACTCCTGAGAAAAAGGAACATGACCGCATGCCTGGAGTTTGCAATAAGGCACGTGAAAGACTGAGAGCATGATGCAGAAAATTCTGTGGTCTGGCAAGATGAAAATTGAACTCTTTGGCCTGAATGCAAAGTGCTACGTCTGGCCGAAACTGAGCACAGCTCATCACCCATCTAATACAGCATCCCTACTGTGAAGCTTTGGTTGTGGCAACATCATGCTTTGGAGATGCTTTTCAGCAGCAGAGACTGGAAGACTTGTAAGGATAGAGGGAACAATCAACGGAGCTAAATACAGACAAATCCTTGAGGAGAACATGCTTCAGAGTGCAAAAGACCTAAGACTGTCGCAAATATTTACATTCCAACAGGACAATGATCCCAAGGATACAGCTGAAGAAACACTGGATTGGCTTCAGAACAAGAACGTGAAAATCCTTGAGTGGCCCAGCCAAAGGCCAGACTTGAATTCCATTGAGAATCTGGAAAGACATGAAGATTGCTGTTCACCGATGCTCCCCATCCACTTGACAGAGCTTGAGCAAATCTGCAAGGAAGAATGGGAGAAACTCCCCAAATCCAGATGTGAAAAGCTGATACAGACATACCCAAGAAGACTCAAAGCTCTAATCGCTGCCAATGGCACCCCCACAAAGTATTGACTCAGAGGGCTGAATACTTATGTAAATTATATATTTCTCTTTCAATTTAAATTAATTTGTTAAAATTTCTAAAAACATGTTTTCACTTTGTCATTAGGGAGTATTTTGTGGAGATTGGTGAGAAAAAAAAAACATTGAATTTAATCCATATTAAATTCAGGCTTCAACACAACAAAATATGACAAAAGTCGAGGGGTGTGAATACTTTCTGAAGGCACTGTAAGTACAAGAGCCATGGCGTTTCGCTCCCTCACGTAGGTGGGTGCTGCTGCATTTCCTCTTGTACCCCCTGCAGGCAGTGGAATAATCCTGAGAGTAATTGTTATGTCTTTTGTCGGAGGCTGAAATGAAAAGGCTGCTTCTTTCCCACCACTGACAGGTTGCTTGCCTCGAGCTCCAAAACGACCTCTCATTTGGCCTTTCCCCCCTCTGACCTTTCAGCCATTTATCCCTCACAAGCCCAGCCATGTCACTCATCCATCAACTCATACCTTGTTATGCTTTCTAAATCTTGTCTCATTGCTAACCCTAACATATTGTCCCCTTTTACTCACAGAATCACGTCCCCGAGTCCGACCAATTGTGCTCTTCTGCTGACTCTTTCAGGTGCTAACCGACTGCCATCTCGTGTTATTTCCCATGTTGCCCTATTATATTTTTCTGTTCTTATTGACCTTTACCATATGTCCACAGTAAATTTTCTTTCTGTCTGCATTGCTGTTCTATTTTGGAGACCCCCATCTGTTTACATGCCTTTGAACTGACTGTTCCCTTCTGCTTCATCTGTCCATCTTTTTCCTTTCTTGTTTTGTTTGTCTGTCCTTTTGCTGTGTTTGTGCTCTATGTCCACGTGTTCCCCCAATGTCGTTCTCTTGGTGTTTATTCTCTGGTTCTCTGAAAACAAAAAATGCACGATAATTAAATATATATATAAATATATAAAATGATATCGACACCACATGATAGAACACATTACATGACGTTACCTAATGTATTATGCAAAATGCATTGTATTATCAGATTATAATATTATGCATCGTGAACAGACATGTCAGAACGGATGTTGACAAGAGACTTGATGAAAGGACTAGAGAGAATGAGAGAGACAGAGAGATAGAGAGATAGATAGATATGACTGCATTGGGAATAAGAAGGAATTCAAGAAAACTGATTTTATGACCATGGTTTATTTCCTTTGAAACTACCTTTTTGTAAAAGGCTCCTCTGCATGGTGGGATGCTGTTTGGATAAAGACGAGACATAAGGTATTAAATAATGTTATTGCACTGGTTAAAATTTGCTACAAAGTGTTTGATAGATTTGTTCCAAAAGCTTTCAAACACAAGTAAAGGATGTGCTTCTAACAGTCAGATTACTCAGTCTTTTAATAACACTCCTTGGACTCGTGACACTTTTGCGTTTGTCAGGAAAATAAAGTGATGAAAGGAAAGATATAATGTGGACAAGTCCTTAATCTGCGAATGCCAGGCACAGTGTGGCTTAAAACATGGCAGGGATTTCTTAATCCGCCTGTCAGGTTGGTTTTTTTTTTCAATCCTGTTAGAATCCAACTCCTTTAATAAGTCGCATTGTTCTTGTTCTTTGATCAAGAGACGATTTTACAATTGGTTACCTGAGTCATTGGCACCAAATTGTTATCAATTTATTTTGAAACATAAACTTTTTTGGAAGAACCCTCCAGCTCATCAGGGTGTTATTGATAAGAATTTTGTTTTTATTATTCCATCATGTGTTACCCCCAGATCGCTTCTTCTCTTCATCTACCAGCAGACAAAGCCACTCAAAGACATCAATGAAGCGTTCTTTTTCAGAGAGCCATGATGCAGCAATAGCAATACGTTATAGCATGTGGCAAAGGAAGATGAAAGCTTTTTTCGGTGGCTTTCAGAAATAATCTCAGACCTTTCGTCCAGCCATTAGTCCATGCTCAAAACCATTGAGCTGCTCCATTTTGCCTCAAAGTGTCCACAGTGGCCATTAAAGTCAGAGGCAGGAGTAGCAGTGGGCCACGTTGACCCTTTAGGATGGCCATTTCTCTCTTTCTCTTTCTCTCCTTTCTATTGTTCCCCTTGCATCATAACACACCCCGAGTCATTTCTATCAGAAAATGCAAAATTATGCCGGGCTGTTTCAAAGTTAATGGTAACAATTTTTTATTATTAAATATTAATGATGAAAGGCCTCAGTCGTAGATTGACTCGTGAGATTTCTCATGCCATCTCCAATTTGGGACTTTCGTTATACCCCTGTGAAATTGCTACAAGATTTAGGTATTTTTGACTTTTTGCTCTGCAAGTTTGCATCAATTCCTGAGATGAACGAACACAGCAATTTATGACATCACTTCCTTGATGACACAAAGATGTGTGAAAAAAAAGAAGTTAATTATGACTCCTTTATTTATTTATTTTTGCTTTTTGTGTACAAGGTCAAGGCTTGTGGAAGAGCTAGAATTCTGACCAGATCAGGATGCAACAGAACAAAAGGAACAGTGGAGAGAGAGAGAGAGAGAGAGAGAGAGAGAGAGAGAGAGAGAGAGAGAGAGAGAGAGAGAGAGAGAGAGAGAGAGAGAGAGAGAGAGAGAGAGAGAGATTAACACCAACAGCAGACTTGAAGGTAAAAGTGGAGGGATACTTGGACAAATAATGGGTGTGGGGAGGAATGAGAAGTATGGGAGGACGCATGAGCTTGACAAGATGGACATTCTCCTCCATCCCATCTCTTCCATCCCACCTCTCCTCTTGGAGGACTCTTGGGTTGTTCTATATCCTTTACAAATAGATAACAACCCAGTGGCCCTCAAAATCAGTATGGGAAATCACCTGAAAAAGTGAAAATTCGCTTGAGGCCAATCCTACTCATACCTGTTTGTAGCAAATTGAGAGTAGAGTTCAGTTCAGTTCGATTAATTGGTTTGCTGTGCTTTTCATCCTATTACTGTCAGAGCACGATATTGGCAGTCCCGTTATTCACGGACACTGCATATTCTCTCATCATAAAATGTGACCTGTTTCTACATTCACATTTTGCGTATTCATGTATTTT
>CM068966.1:70767087-70791422 GCA_035128595.1 Eptatretus atami | reverse complement strand
CTTCCAGGACTGGTCTCCTATATCCACCGCCAATGATATTCATTCAGCTGGGAATTCTTCCACAGAAAACTGCTCTCTCTTATGCACAGATTCATCCCATCTTGTCTTCAATTATCTTCCCCATCTTCCCACTCTTGGTTCTCTGAATGATGAGGATGTTGCTTTAATACAACTTGCATTCTCCTCCTGGAAGGCAAATCCAACTGAAGGCAACCTCAGATCATTCCATAAAGCCCGCAACAATCATGTCTACCCATAGGATTGCCAGAAAACATCACCTGTCCAATCTCAATCATGAACTTTCAAACTTGTCTCCCTCCTCTAAAACCTGGTGGTGCCTTATCAAGTTTGTCTCTGGTGTGTGCTCCCCTACCATCCCTTACCTCACTTAAAATTGCACCACAGCCAACTTCGCTCATGAGAAGACTGAATGTGTCAATTCTGTGTTTGCTTCAAAATTTTGTGTCCCTAACCCCTCCCTCTCTGTACCCATCCATCCCAGCCATACCCAATTGCTCCTGAATTCTGTCTTTTGCACCGGAAAAGGGGGAAAAGTGTCTGGTGACTCTCGACTGACTCTACAACTGGAACTGATGGCATCAGTTCATGTGTCATAACCTGCTCTGCTGCTCCTGCACTTCCTATTGGTTCACGAGTCAGTAAGTGACCAATATATTTGTTATGGGTGTGTGTCTGTCTGTCTGTCCCGAGAATAGCTCCGTGGGTTATGATCCGATCTTGATAAAATTTGGGTGGGAGGTTTGTATCATGATCTGGTTGTGTTTTCCTGAGAATGGGCGGCCACACCCAAAAAATCCATTATGGGTGGAGCCACGCCCAAAAAACGTGTTTTTAGGGGTAGCTGGTTTCAAGTTACATCTTCTCCGAGGGGTTTGTCGAATCTGGCAAGGGTTTCGGTATTTGGTTAGCCCAATGGCACCTGCATAGCCCCACGGAGCTCGATTTTTCATTTTCGTCCAAGGTCAAGGTCACAAGGTCACGAACTTAGAAAATGTCAAAAAAATCATAAATTGGGCATCGAGCTCCGAGGGTTTTCAACTGTTTCGAATGAAAGTTGGTATGCAAGTAGTGCTCTTCGAGTACTACAACTTTCATCTCTACGTTTTTCCCGATCCGCCAGTTTGCCTGTGGCGTCCCTCGAAGGTCAAAAAATAAAAAAAGGCGAACCGTTGTTTACATTTGCTCGTCAACCATCGCCGTCTCCAGACTTGTCTTTGCTATTTTCACCCTGTCATTTACCAAAGTTCATCTTCCATCTGCTCGGAAATCAGCCAACATCACAGCATTACATAAAACTGAGCAAAAATGGATCCCCTTAACTACAGACCAATGAGCAAATTTCCAATCATCAGCAAGGTCATGGAATTCATCATCGCAGTTTTCATAAAATCATTCCTTTTCTTCAACAGCATCATCTCAGATCATCAATTTGGATTCAGACATGGTCACTCTACCTTGGGCATGCTGCTTCTACTCTCCCAACAATGGTGGAGGCCCTCAATATCAGACATGAGATCAGGGCCGTCTCTCTGGACATATCTTGAGCTTTAGATAGTCTGACATCCTGTCTTGCTCACCAAACTGTCTGCCTATGGAATCCAAGGCCAACTCCATTCTTGGATTACTGACTTCCTCCCCTCTCATAGACAATGTGTGGCTCTCAACAGAACCCTTTCACCTCTTCTCCCTGTCAAGGCTGGAGTACCCCAAGGCAGTGCTCTATGCCCCATATTATTCATAATCATCATCTATGATCTCACTGATAGTCTGGAAAATCCTCTTTATCTCTTTGCTGGTGATGCCACAATCTGCCATGACATCTCTCATCCTTCTGACAGACAGGCAGCAAGTAGCCTTTCCCCTCTCCTCAGACCTTCACAAAATCACAAACTGGTCAAACACAATTTTGCTTTTGTATCCATATTGTTCACCCTTTGCATTCTCCCTTACCACCAACACATTCATGAGGGGGTTCAATATATATGCTGATGGGGCATGTTTGCACATTGCAAGCAACTACTCAGGTGCATGCAATGTTTGCACACAAAAAAATACAAGCTTCTTATTCTCCTTCTCCTTCTTCTTCTTCTTCTTCTTCTTGCATATGGCAGCTTGGCTGATGGGTAGCTATCATTTTGGGGGGCATGGCTGTGCCACTGATGCAGTGCAAGTACAATGTACAATGGTACTTACAAGTACAACAGTACTCATTTCACCATCCTCAGAAGGATGACAGGCTGAGTCAAGCCCATCTGGTGTTAATTCAGCATCATAAGATCCCATGCTAGCTACCCACACCACAAAGCCAACACCAGGCTTAATATATTTGATGAAGTGTATTGTGCTTGCATTCTGCAAGCAGATATATAACCCAGGTAAATCAAGAATTAGTGATTAGAATGAGCTCTGTATTTAAAAAGTTAACAGCTATAGTATTTTAAGCAGTGAAGCTGCTTCAATATATTATTTGACTATGTCTTTCCTTCCAACCGTCCGTTTGTCCATCCATCCATCCATCCATCAAAAATGAAGAAAAATAACCTTTCTAACCCATCCTGTATAATTCTGAAAGGTTCTAAAGGGTTATATAGGGTAATTATAATGGCTTATAGAGGGTTCTAAAGGGTAATCCTAATGGGTTCCAAAGTGTAATTGTAATTGGTTCAAAAGGGTAATTTTAATGGGTTCTAAAGGTAATTCTAGTGGATTCTAAAGGGTAATTGTAATGGGTTCTAAAGGGTAAATCTAGGGTTCTAAAGGTTAATTCTAATGGGCTCTCAAGGGTAATTCTAATGGTTTCTAAAAGGTAATTCTAATGGGCTCTCAAGGGTAATTGTAAAGGGCAATTTGAAAGTGTTTTGTTTGTTTCTAGGAGATATTAAAAATGTACAGTAGGACATATTATTTTCGAGGACATCTTAATTTCATGTTGAAAATGTCAAACTTAACCGCTTCCTTCGGACACGGGTGTGATTTTCTTATTAAGTGTAAAGACAACAAAAGTTATGAAATGAGAGGCGGAAGAGGCTCGCGTTAGCGTTGTCTTGCAAATGATTTGATGGGAATCTGAATTTTGTTAGGTTGTGTGAGCAGTGTGAGGCTGCATACTGACCCCCATCTCAGACATAGAGCCTTGCAGATCTTTCAACACCATTGTTGGATTTACAGTGACATCCTGAAACAATTTCCTGCCTGCCCGGCTGCTGAGTTTGGATGAGTAACCTGATCTGGGTAGAGTCTGGGTGGTATTATACGTCTTCCAATTCTTAATAATAGATTTCACTGTACTTAAAGGGATAATGAGTGACTTTGAAATCTTCTTATAATCCTCTCCTGAATGATGCTTCTCCACCACTTTATGTCTGATTTCTTTGGAAAGCTCCTTGGTCTTCATGTGTGCCTTGTTGTTTGACCAAGTGAGTTGCCCCTTAGAACTCCTTAGATAAGTGGGGGAGTTTAATTTTTAATAATTACATAAGGTGAAACCTATTACACTTATTTTGTAACCTTTCAAACAAATAATTGGTTGATGAAGTGAATTAGGGTTCATTAGGTGAAGTTTGAATACTGATGCAACTGAGAATCATCTGATTTTTCTGTTAATCTGAATTATTCACATTTTATCTGAATTTTCTAGCTTTATCACTTTGGAATAGTTTGTGAAGACTCCATGTATTAAGTTTGATTTTGAAAGCATCATGAAATAAGCTTAGGTGCCATCAAAATGTGAAAACTTTTGAGAGGGGTGAATACTTTTGCAGGCCACTGTACGTAATAATACATTAAATCCTCTAGCGAGTAAAGTTGGAATGGTGATGTTGCATTGATGGGTTGACTGATTATCTGGACGCAACTGAGGTTGTGAATCTACTGATGTGGATCTGTGACCAAGGTTATGGATCCATCATTCGGAGAGATTCTGGGTTGAAAGGATCGAAACCTTTCAGAAGAACGGTGCCCAGCTGATGATCTGTGCAGTCAGGAAGCCAGTCAATTGCTTACAGGTGAAGGTTCCTACTTTAGGTAAGGGCAACGATGTTTCAAGGTTTACAACTTAAATGAAGTTGAAAGTTGAATGTGAAATTAACATCATTTAAAGTAATCCTTTAAATTTTATTATATTTTTGAAACAGTTGCCAATTTGGTACAATTAATTAGGTGTGTGTGTGTGTGTGTTTTATTTTTTCATAATTCCCACATGCTTTACAGCACCTTCCCCCACACCCTCCCCCCCCCCCCCACCACACCTCAGCTATCACTACAAATATTTTTAAATGCATAAACTTGAATGCTTCCTTGATACATTTTGCTATTGTCATTATGTTGATTGAATTCCATTTGTTGTCATCTTGTGGCCTTGAAGAACACTTTCATTCTACGAATTGTAGCTCTCTGCTTTAGCGTGTGTCTTACTTGCATCAGTCAATTGATATGTTCTGTGCTGTGCGTGGGTGAGCGGCCACACCCGAAGGTGAGCGACTATTGCAATTGGAATATCAGTGAGTGAGTGTGTGAGTCTTGTACACATGTCTACTTTAATATTGATCGTTCCTTCTGAAGTAATACAGGGTGTCCATAAAGTCTCTTTACAATTTAAAAAAAATTATTACAAAAGCAAATGAATAGATAAACCTGTGGAAATTATTACAAAATGAGGAGTAGATATTGAAGTTTTTTTGCCTCATTTAATACACTTCTTATATGGGCACCATTAGTTGCACGAAGCACATCAAGACAGTATAAATTATAAAGAGACTTTATGGACATATATATATATATATATATATATATATATATATAAATATTATATAATATATACATATACATACATGAATATATGTATACAAAGTCAAACTCTGATATCTATATACATATAACCTCAGCGACACTATGCAGTTAAAATCTTTCAATTTTTCAAGAATGAAATTTGAACAAAGTTGGCCAGTTTAATCATAACAAGTGCAGAAGTCCAGACTCTGTCACCATTAACAGCTACAGCAAACTGTTTCACAATAAAAATCGCAGCATTTCTCTTGGGCCTTGCTGCACACTTCAAACGACAGGCTCGACGTGCTCGCCCCAGGCAGCCTCAGTTGCATTTGGACAAATATTTATTTTGACATCGCCATTTCGACAAACTCTGATTTAACCATCACGTTTTGTCTAATTTAACGATAATTTGATTTTATATTCCAATGAATGTTGATTGTGTCCAAGTTACCTGCGTCCTTCCTACGGGTGTGGTTGTCTGCTTCTACTGTAATCAATATCTTTCATTCCAGGGAATTTAGAAATTAGGTCACACGCATGAAGCTTTGTGCAGTAGTGCAACAGTGGTATAAATTTTGTATTTAAAATATAATCTGCACAGGAGATAGTGTGTTAAATGCTCTGTCACTACACAGGTAAGAATCTTAATTTTGAAATGCTCTCTCTTGTTTCAATATTGCTACCCTGCTTTACAATCAGCAATTGAAGGATTGAGCAAGGACAGACCCCATAGTAGTTTCCCCGCTAAGTGTGAAGAGAAAAGTGACGTCATAAAGATGTCTTCGCCAGTACTCAGAGTGCATTGGGAAGTACCTAACTTCATCCAAGCTCAGGGGCTGTATTTGTTTGTTCAAGTCCGGTGCTTTCTCATGTTCTTATCTACATGTGCATTTGAGTGATTTGTTTTGCAGCTCCTCCACTAGCTGTAAACCCATTTGTGCATGAACAATCACTCAGGTGGCCACAAAGCTCAAAACGATGGTGATTGCTCATCTCATCTTCAGGGCTACCTTAAGATACCAGTAAAAATAGCAATGCGAAACTATTGTAATTGTTTATTATTATTATTATTATTATTATTGTTATTACAGGCAAGTGCATGTATTTGTTTTGTGATTTATTGCGCAGCATGCATAACCAAGCATCATGAGATTCAAGGGACATTATGGTGTGTGTGCGTGTGTTTGTTCGCATGTACGGTTTGACAGTGTATAACATTTCATGTAAAACTGATATACCACGATAAACAGCAAACAACAATGTTCGTTGAGTATTCGGCCAATTTAAAGCATGATACTAAATGCGGAGTAGAGCTACACAATACGCGCATACATGCGTGCGCACAATTATGTGCATACACAGCAACGGCACAACATAAGGCACTGACAGTGTGAGACCATTACAGAGCGCACGCACACAATACGGCACACGCACACTATGACACGCAATTATGGCAGGAGCAATAATGGAGCAACGCCGTCGCGATATTTCCTTATCAACTTGAAATACCGGAGGTGTGCGGCGCACCCATCACCAGGGTGCACCCGAGGCGAGAGTCCAGCGATGCCCCGAGAAGCACGGGCAGCGGCGGCGATTTGTTCTCGTTAGCCATAACGAGGCCGAGGCGGGATCGCGGTCATCACATGGTGGCGGACCAACCGTTGAGCAACCGCACTGTGGCTGTAAATGTCCGACGGATTCCCCGAATGGTCCAATTTGTCAGCATTATGTGCTGGCTCTTTGCACTCGGACCTGATTGCACTTATTTTACGTCCGTTTGGGGTGTCAGACCAAAGACCCTGCACCTCGGCCCTCATTTGCTGGGTTATTGAGGTGCTGGCAGTAGTTGCAGTTTGGCAACCTTGCAAGAGATCGATAACACCTGCAATTGTATTTTGTTTGAAATCCATAACTTTTCTGGACAAATATTAAAGGTATCGGCTTGTTGTCTGCTGAACACGTTCAGAGGCTGAAAATGTACACATTTGTATTTACTGCCATAACCTTCGAGCATCATGATTCAGAAATTTGGAAAGCTGGAAATGAAAAATTTGAGGACATCCACGTTTTGCACCGTAAAAAAAATTTGAGGACATCCTGGGAAACGTGCTGCACATCATAGTTACTTCGATTTCCAGGGCCTGATTCGCACTCTCATTTTACACGTGAAGGTAAAAGTGACGTCATAGCTCTTTCAAAATCCATGGTTTTGAATACGTTTCACAGAATGAGGAAAATAATGGAAAATAATGGTGCAGATGTGTGGCTGTGCAAAGCGTATCAGGCCCCGTGTTATGAATATTATGATGTAAAGAGAAAATGTTGAAGAATGTCTCATTACTGAGACTTTATGCCCGGTCATTCCGTGCATGGTTCCATATTGAACACACAGAAGGCTCATGAGTTTTAATGCGATCTCGACTCGGCAGTCGATTTGAAATGATGATTTTTCAACTGGTAAAAAGAGGGGCTGACACCTCATGTGGAGCTGTAACTCATTCCTTCGGTACTTATGGTTTCTTTTTTGCGTCTGTCATGTTCTGAGACATTTTTACGTGCCGTATTGTACTTGTAATGTATTTGAAGTGTTCCAATAAGATCATGGTTATACATAGATATTGGATTTCCATAAGCTCATGGTTACATGTATATATTCCTGGAAGCTCATGCTCATCTATTGGTGTATGATTCATATAAACTCATGCTTTTATGTCGATATAGGATTCCTACATGGTTATGCTTAGAAATATATTTATATATGATTCCCAGAAGCACATGCTTGTATACAGTATAGATTTCGAATTCGTGTAAACCTTTGCTTTTACATTGAAATAGGATTCTGACAAGCACATGCCTATTGATGGGGATAGGATTCATATTAGCTCGTGCTTATTTGTAGATTATATGATTCGTACAAATATATATATATATATATTTATATTATATATTATATATATATATATATATATATATATATATATATATATATAATCTCGAAACATGTGGAGTGAGACAAGCACTCCCCCAATCCCCATTGGACATAATCCTACACCAAAGCATTGCCTCCAACCCAGAGGCCTCAGCCCAGCAATTCTGTCAAACAGACAAAGATTACCTGGTCAACATCAGTTAAACATCAAATGGAGCCACCTATCCAGATTCTAAGCTATTTGCCTTCATCAGAACAACATATTGATAAATATCTTACCAATGATGACTACATTTGTCATTTATACATCACACGCACCTCCTGACTGTTATGGTGAGCATCACCGCGGATTATGTCTGACATGGTAAAACCGCATAATCCGCAAAAAACAACCATCCATGGCTCCTCCATAACTCCAAAACCATGAAATCTAGCAGCCTCAAACTTTGCACGCATACTAACGGAACTCCAAGGAAGTGCGTGAGTGGAAATTGGGTGTTTGGGTTAATTAAAAGACCCCTTTTGAAGATAATTAACTGCATTATTTAATTATATCCTTCATCAGGCGCATCCACAGCCACCTCGCTCTCTGGGTCTTAAGGCGTTTCCGAAGTAACCTTGATGGGGTCTGATGCCGCCATGTTTTTTGGCCTGCTCAACCATGCCTTGACTTGGAACAGGCCACAATGATTTCTTCACGATAAAGTTTTTTTTCACTTTCCTCACCCATGTCATTGAATGCCTGATCATCATCACTACAAATTGCTGGATACATTGCAATGCTTATAAACGTTGCTTTATTTCATTTCCGTACATGCCAAAACCTCTAGAATCGCGTAAACTATGCCGAATTACAAAATTTAAGCAACAGAATTGAACTTGGCAGCAATTCCGAGTGGTAAAAAGTGTTAATTTGTCGAATTCAAACATAGTTTGACATTTCAGCATCTCCAGGAGGTGTTTAATATGATGGATCGGTGATCGCTAATCGCTTGCCAAGCCAGCTGTTCCTTATCAAACATTTCGTTGGAGTACTTCCTTGAGTGATTAAGCCGCTTGGCAAGTGCTCTACATTATGTGCACTGTCATTGAATACTGTATAGCGATCCACTTGAACAAAGTTCAGAGGCCACTCGTCAGCGTTTGGCCCTGTGTTGTTCTGCGGTGAAACGGACGTTGGCTGACTCGTTGTAAACATACAATTTTTCTTTACACCACGTTTCCCCTTTTTGTGTGATCTTTCATCATATAACCTGTCACTTTGACAAAGACAAGTGCACATCACAGATTAAAAATTTCTTTTTTAAAGTTTCTTCAACCTTTTTGTTGGAGTGCTTGGTTAAGGCACTTGGTGTGTGCTGTTCAAGCTTCAATGGCGATATCATGGTTTGATACTGGAGTTAGGAAGGCAAAATAAATTAGATGATTACAATGAATAAAAAATGTTTCATATGTTATGAAGCAATGAATTGTTACATCACGGCAGGATAGCTGAGAGGATACGCATCGTGGCAGGATACGCATGCTCGCTCTAAGCTGACTAGCCTGGGTTTGAATCCAGACCCAGCTACAAACTGTCATCCCGGTGTTTCACAGGCAGGGTGATTCATCAACGTGTGTGAGTCTCTCGGATGGATGTTAAACTGGGTGTCACATCTGCCAGAATCCCCGCTCTTGTCTCCTCCCCTCCTCTCTCCCCCTCCCTTATATCCCCCATCTCCATCTCTCACTCCTCTGCCTCTCTTACCCCCATCCCATCCCCCTCTCTCTCCCACCCCTATGTCTCTATCTCCCACCTCTATCCCTCTCTCTCTCTCCCACCCTTCTCCCTCCCACCCCTATCCCTCTCTTTCCCACCCCTCTCCCTCTCTCTCACCCCTCACCCTCTCCCTCTCCCATCTCCCATCTCCCTCTCCCTCTCCTTCTCTCTGACGCCTTTTTGGGTTGCCCCCCAAAATAGGTATTTGCTGTCTTCTCAGAAACTACACGCACAAATCCAATGAAACAACCCCAACCTTCACCACACATGATGTACGAAAGTTTGTTCACGACATGAAAAAAATCACGGTCTAGAGGGATCTATGGGGGGCTGCCCCCTAAAATAGGTATTTGCTTTCTTCTCAGAAACTACACACACACACTTCCAATGAAACCTGACGACAACCTTCATCACCCATGATGTACTAAAGCTTCTTCATGACGTTAAACAAAATTGGGGTCTAAGGGGTTTACAGAGGTGTTGCCCCTCCTCCTCCCCCCCCCCAAAAAAGTGTTGGCTCTCTTCTCAGAAGCTACACACACAAGTTTGATGAAACTTGACCACAGCCTTCATCACCCGTGATGTACCAAAGTTTGTTCATGGCATTAAAAAAAAATCCATAGGTATTTACTTTCTTCTCTGTGACATATTTTGTGGGTCATCTACGCCTACCATTGGTTCAGGGTTTTCGTATCCAGCCACTAATCAGGTCACTGCCCAGGGGTATTGCCCCTAATTTTTTGTACCGTTTGGACGATTATATTTCATGAAGAAAAGATTAAGGAATGTGCAGAAAATGGAACTTCAAGGAGTGCAATGCCATGCTTTATAACCAGCTTTTGCAATTCATGGTGATACAGTCCAGAGGGGTTCCTTTTTTTCGGCAATTACATTCACAGTTTTCTTTTTACCATTTTGTGTGATCTGCTTTCATGACAAAATATTAATATAAATATACTAATCTCTCTCCCTATCGAGTGCAGCCTGTGGCTGCTGGTTGCATCATTGGTTGGGACGCGGCTATGCCGCTGATGCAGTGTCCCCCTTACCAGTACACTGGTACTCATTCTGCCGACCTCAGAAGGATGACAGGCTGAGTCAACCTCCTTGTGTATATTAATTCAGCAGCCAACAGGGCTTGAACTCAGGACCCTCGGATCCCAAGCCGCCACCCTAACCACAAAGCCAACACCAGGCTAATATACTAATAGTTGCCACAATATATTAAGAGTCGGCAGTTGCTGAAAACGAAGAGGTAGGTAGACAACACACACAGACGTGGTACAAATAGGTACAAAGAACTCTCCGTGGGGCGTGTGCATGCCTGCATGCTTGGTTACGTGTGTGCAGTGCTCAGGATTAGTGGGCGCGTGGTCCGATCTTCCACCTGGGCCCGTAGTGCCTGGCGTTGTGGAGGTGGTTATGCGGCCTTCTCGTGAACCATGTGCTTCTGCATGTGGGGAGCAGACGTGCTGCAGGGCCGAAGCCACATGGGGAGTGGACATGCTTCAGAATCGAAGCCATGTGGGACGTGCCACTGTGCAGTGCGTGTGTGGGGAAATCCGTGCATGTGTGCGAGTGAAAGGATGAGTATATCGCTGGTGCACATACACGGTTAGCATGGACGTGTTGGAGGAACGTGTATTATTTGGGGCGAGGGGCATGCATGCCTTCCCATTCCCTCCCTCACAATGCCATCCGCTTTCACTCGCTCACTGCCTACCCTTTCCCTCAGCTGCCTTCCCTTTCCCTCATGTTGCCTTCCCTTCCCCTCATGCTCCATGACCCTCCCTCACACTGCCTTCCCCTCTCACACTGCTCCCTCCCTCTCACGTTGCTTTCCTCACCCTCACGCTACCTTCCCCTCCCCTCACACTACCTTCCCCTCTCCTCACGCTACCTTCGCTTCCCTCCCCTCATGCTGCCTTCCTCCCCCTCATGCTGCCTTCCCTTTCCCTCATGCTATCCTCCTCCCAAACCCCTTTACCACCACATAAACAACTCTCCGGAGGTCAAGGAGAGAAGGGGTGTCAAAGAATGTGTGAATTGGGCAAATGAAATCTTTTTTTTTTTAGCAGTCGAAACCGCTGCTCAGATAATTCCATAATTTGTCTCCGGCTAAGAGATTCTTGAGCTTATTGTATGTGTGGAAATTAAATAAAGGCATGAACATTGGCACGGCTGTTTTCGACTATTGAAGGAAAACGCACTTCGTTTCCTTCCCTTCCCTCACGCTTACCTCCTTCTCACCCCCATGGACGTCTACGGTGGTGTCCGGACGTTGATTAGTATGACCCGTTTGAACGTGCTGTTTTAACGTACCCAATTTTGTTCAATCCTGTATGTTGCCGGCATAAAAGGACCTCCCCCTCTCCCCACTTTTCCTCAAGTCTCCCTATCAAACACATGTCCAGAACACCCCCTTTCCCTCCCCATCCCAGGTATACAGCATGTGTAGTGAGCTTTCGCTTTCCCCCACTTTCTAGCTCCCCTTTTCTCTCCCTTCCTCGCTGTCCTACCCCTTTCTTCACTCCCTACCCCTCTTCACTCCCTACCCCTCCTCGCTCCCCCTCCCCTCCCACCCCTCACCCTAACATTCATATCAGTGAAGTGACGGGTTGTATTTGCTAGTGTATATGTATATACATAAATCCCTTCTGTCTTTATTTTAAAGTAACCTCAGATTCATTGAGGAGTCCATGTGAAGGTTATTCCTAAAGTTGAAGGAGGGATGAACTCGCAACACTGCAAGAGACAGGATGTAATATATAACAAGGCATACACAGTATATCGATAAATGAAGAATATATTCTTACTAAACACACACAATATGATATTATGAAAAAATATATAACTTAGTGCATCTTTGATTATTATCAACATCTCGTTTGGAGAACATTTTGAACACCTTCTGGCATCACACGGAAGACAATGGCAAAGGCAGACATTGCACTTTTACGTGTAGCACAAGACGATGACCGAATAATCAAACCTAGGATCACCAGCACATGATATAAGTAATTTGCTCAGATCGGACAACCAGGCTTAAGAAAGAAGAAAAAGAATTCAGTAACTTTTTTTTTTTAGGTTAAATTTTGATCCTAATTGCAACAACTCGCCATGAGATTTGAACAGGATGCGCACGAGAGATGAACTCTCAATGAAAGCCGTTAATTTGGCTCGGAGTACAGAAAAGTTGCCGCACGATTGCTCGTTGCAGCGACATCGCGAAGGCAATTAGCTTCACGCCATCCCGCAGGTGACAGGGACGACCGGCCACACTGCGAAGGGACTTCACAGAGGCGTGAACGGAATGTACCCGTGCAGTGATCCACCACGGTTTAACGTGACCATTCCATTCGAGGTCTGATCTCTCGGGACTGTGAGCACGTGATGTCAGCCCGCGAGAAAAGACCCCCGCCAGACCCCAAGCCATCTCGCTAGGCCGTGGCACGTTAAGGATCCAATTAAGCAGCACGCTCTCTTTGGAAAAGGTAGTGTATTCGCCCGAAACCGGGCGATAAAACATCGCTTTGCCTGCAATTGGAGGCATTTTGGGGGTCTTGGGCCTTGGCACAAACCCACGACGTATGTGCGTCATGGATGGTGGCCGTTTACGTTTTACGAACGGGCTCCAAGAAACCACAATGACTCTTTATTCTCCAATATATTGGTACAGTATTTGTAATTAGTAAGAATACATTAATACATACATACACCTGCTCATGAAACAAAAAGGAAACTGAGGCATGGCATCAAGTGGCTGCCATAGCCCCCTCTGCTTGGTGAAGGGGCACTGCCCCTTGTGAGGTCTGAGGATGAAGTCCCCTGAAGTGAAGAGGTTTAACGATTTAAATATGCTCGAGATGACTGCGAGATGGCAGCTGCTTCATGGTAATTGCCATCGTGACCGAAATAAACGTCAAAATAATGAGAATACGGGACCACCGGCATCCCGAAAGGTGTGAAACTGGACAATCCCGTAAAAAAAAGGCACATCTGGTCTCGGTGGGGGGTGAGGTGGAGGTTGTAATAAGGAAGATGGTGAAAAGGGAGAGGAGGATGATGAGGGAAGTGTGGAGCCATACCTGCAATTCGTTAATTTGAAGGTTAATCTACTTAAAACCGAAAAAATAAATTAACTTTTGTCCTGGCTGGATGGCCAAGGAGTTAAGGACCTTTACCTGTAATGCTGTTTGTTTGAGCTTTGATTCACAGTCAGGGCACGTTTGTATTTCAAGAAAGTTGTTCTAAATTATGACTGTAAGGTACCCAATGCCCATCTTATTAAAACTTGGTTTAATTATTCAAATAATTTTTTTTTTTAAAGGTGAGCCCCTTCCTCGATCTCTAACTTTTTGTTATTCCCTTTATTAGTCCCCTACCTGTTTCACCGGAGGGAACCAAACGTTTGCTCTCCATCTGTCCGTCCGTCTGTCCGTCCCACCTGTGGTTTTTCCGACTTTTTGTTTTTTTCCAATACCCTTTAATGTATTGAACTGAAACTTGGTGCATGGCTTTATTTATGATAAACTAACAGAGTACCCCTCCTACGGGCGATCTTGTTCCAAGCATGCAACACATTCTCCGACGCATACCTTTATTTGGGTGGTGTATAGGTAACTGACAGCTCCGTGTAGGCAAAATAAAATATATATAACCCAGGTTACGTGCATGAAGCAAAAACATACCTACTGCTTATAATTCAAAACACCTCAATGCGCTGGAAAACGTGAGGAGAGGAATACAGGACTCTTCCACCTGGAGGCAACGCTACACGAAACACATTTACATAGAGAATTTGCATTTTCCACCCCCCCCCCCCCCATACACACACACACACACACACACACACACCACACACACACACACACACACACACACACACGCACGTGCCTATACATTAATTGGGGTCGTGCTGATCCTGTGGAGCAAGTCTGGATGCAATCAGCTCAGAATTGTAGAAGGAGTAGCACAACAAACACACAAACACCGGTGCGTGAATTATAGTAAGGATTCCAGAACAAGTTCAAATTTCAGGGCATTTCGTCAATTTTTCACAGAGTTATGCCATTTTTCTTTCCAGATTCTCTCAGCGAAGGAGCCTCGTGAGTGGAGAAGGCCAACGAAATGACTGCATGCCTCGTGGTTGCAGCAGGTTGATCGACATCTCGAGGAGATGGGGGATGTGCCAAGCATGTGCTTGGAGGATGGCCAGACGGAGGCTCCTGGAGTACCGACGGAAATGGACGCAGCGACGCACTGCTCTGGCACATGCTCCCATACCTAACCTAAGCTATGGCGTTTTTAGACTTTCAAGATATCACATATTATACATGGGTCAGGGTTCAGCTGGCCTGAATCCACCCCAATAAAATAATGTGCCGCCATTGCATGAAGCAGCACAGATCGGCAGGCCTAGGTGTTGGTCCATGGCCCAGTGCAATTGGTATGATACCAGGTATATAACGACAATGTATTATATATGTGCATAAGCCGTACACATATTTTTTCTTCATGCATGTTCATCGGGTTATTGTTATTTTTAGCACAGAACGCGCCATTTTTCACCACCCAAATATACGAACATTCATTGGGACCACCAGGGGACGTATTGCAAAGCAATTCTCACTCTTGTTTACTTTTCTTTACCCCTCCCTACCTGCCACACAAAGCTGCCTTGAAGCCCTAACTCAACTGGTCAAGCCTGTCCCACCCAACCCTCTCATCATCAACTCAAATTAAAGAGCTAACTAACTAAGTTAAAAGTCAAAGACCCACTGCCGAAGGAACAGTCATGGGATTTTAACCCATGCCCTTTGAGTGAAGAACCAAGTCTTCAAACACCCTATTGCAATTTTGAAATTTTTTTAAACAATAAAAATTCTGTACTTTGGAATCCATACCTTAAGGATAAAAAATATTGATTTGGTTTGCGAGAACAACTGGGTCAGGAGGATTGTGGGAGTGAAGAGGGTGTATATGAGGAGGATTGAGGGAGGAGATTGGTGTGCAGATGAGCTTGCCAGCTGAGAAATGCCAGCTGAGATGGGCTGGATACTTGGTGTGGATTGTGGAAGAGAGAATGGAAAAGAGAGTGGATCGCTTGAGGGAGCAATGTAGGAGGAAAAGTGGTAGACCATGGTTGAGATGGGAGGATTGTGTGAGGAGGGTTATGAATGATGGGCAAAAGGACAAGATCCGGACGTGCATGCCTTGCATCTCACACCACTTAGTATTTTCAACACACTCACTCAACCTGATATCTACTTTAATTAAATAATTTTCTCAATCACGTATTTTATAAGATTGAAATAATAGGTAAAAAGATGTAATTCAAATGTGCAGTTCCCATTTTAATCAAACACACTTTAACCGCTACACCAAATGTCTAATCCTCAAAGCAACCTATTTCCATCGAAACGAGTGAATAATCTTCAAACAAAATGGAAAAGAAGGAACTTGAACTCGCACCACATGCAGCAAACATCTCTTCATCCTGTCATGCTCACCCGGTGGGACAAACATCTGTGCTTGTATCCGTTTTGACGATTTGGGATAACAAGATGCTAGAAAGAACTTCAAACCAGGAGGCCATTAGTCCCATCATGCCTCCCTGTGCAATCCTGATGATGCAATCCTGCTGTCTCCTTCAGCTTCAGTGACTCTTCATCTCTGGATTAATCTTGTCGCTCTATGCTGTACCTTCTCTATGGCAACTATGTTCTACATCCAAGTAACTGGAAATTATTTCAGTTGGACAGCTAAAGGCAGACACAGTGGGATGGCCAGCGTTGTTGGGTTTGTGAATCTTTGGTGGGGGGGGGGGGGGGCTTGGGTGCTGACAATGAGACCATGGGAGGTATGTGGGAGCTCCTGTTTATAAATGAGATCATTCACAGTTTCTTTGAGTTTTTTGAGAGTCCATAGTGAGATATTTGTTCACTTTGAGATAAAAGTTGCTATCTGATAATTGACGATGGGCTTCCTGTTGATAAAGATCCACCCGTCAGGCAACCACGTTACCATCTTTATCCGCTGGTTTGATGACGTTATCTGAACGATTCCCGAGGGTTCTGAGTGCAACCCATTCATCATGTGAGAGATTGAGAGATTTTGTGTTTCCGTTTATATTCAATGACTGAGTGTCCCAATGACAATTTTAATGAATAAATCAACAAGCAAACTGATAATCAATTAGAGTCCAGTTGGAGTGATGAGTAATTAATTATTGGAATTCATCTTTTTCAGGTTAGTTTGAATGTCGATCTGTTGTGAAAATAATGCTCTCAATTGTACATGTCGAAGAAATCTTTACATCTCATGTTTTCAGAAAACTCGTCTGGTTTTGTTGTTTTTTTTTTAAACAGGAACGAAATTTTAACAGTTGTTCAAGACTGTTCTTTCGACTAGAGAGAGAGAGAGAGAGAGAGAGAGAGAGAGAGAGAGAGAGAGAGAGAGAGAGAGAGAGAGAGACAGACAGACAGACAGACAGACAGACAGACAGACAGACAGACAGACAGACAGACAGACAGAGAGACAGATCATCACGAATCATTCCGACTATATTTTGTGGAACGTGTAGTTGAGGTTGTTCAACATTGGAGAAGCCACTTAGCTGGTTGAGTTTGCGGGTCTTGTAATCGTTTTCACTTTTTCAACCGTCATACCATCCAAGACCCCAGTGTCGAAACTTCACTCCACCTGGCTGAATTGGTTCTCACACTCCATTGTTTTACATCCACCAATGACTTCTACAAACAGATCAATGGTGTAGCTATGGCAACAAATATGAGTACCAATGAGGCCAATCTTTTTGTCAGTTTTATTGAAGAACAGATTTTTTTTCTCAATTTGATGGCACAAGACTTTTTGGATGCTTCATAGATGATTGTATTGGCATAACCTCCAGTAACTGCTCAGAATTTGAACAATTCATTAACTTAATCAATTATTTTCACCTACTTATGTCAAATAGTGGGAGATAAAACTTTCTGTTGTAGATACTGGTTGAATGATTGTTATTCACTACTATCCAACAGATTTGCACATCTTTTGACTCCATCATCATGGCTTCATTATATTTGTCATAAAGCAAAATATGTGAACATCATGTCTTTCGACTCCGTCGTCACCTTTTATTTCAGTTTGGTTGGTTTTCATGTAAACACGTTCCTGTTGCATTGCATTTGATATAATAATAATGAATGATATTATTTTAAGCAGGTAAATTCTTTAAATAATATTATTGATTAAACATATTTATTAAACGTATTTTTATATATATATATATATATATATATTTATAGATGGTATTAAATAATGAAGGTATTTAGATAAAACATAAAATTAATAAATATTATTTATAAAATACATTAATCATTAAAATAATTTGTTGGTGCTTGCATGGATATGCATTGCAGCATGTTAAAATCGGTTATTAATGACAATTTGAATATTTCAATTACAATTTGAGTCGATGGTTTGATGGAGGTGCGGTGTAATGGACATGTCTACAATGTAAAGTGTTTATCGCTTCATATATTATCATATAAAGTGGTGTGTGGTTAAACTTATTCAAAGGCAGTAATACTTCAAATAAAAGTAATAAATAAATAAGTTTGAATAAGGATATTGCATTGTTGTGTTGACTGACTGACTGGACACAACTTTGAGGTTGTGGGTCCATTGATGTTGAGTAATCTACTGATGTGGAACTGTGACCGGGGTGGTGGATCTGCTGTTTGGAGAGGTTCTGGGCTGAAAGGATGGAAACCACGATGAAAAACGGTGCCAGCTAATGATCTGGGCAGTTTGGAAATCAGTAAATTGTTCATAAGTTAAGGTTATAACTTCAAATAAAATAGCTTTTGTAAGAACTTACCAGTAAATAATACAGCTGTGTGTGTTTGCGTAAGTGCGTGCGCACACTCTCACGAGCACACACACGCACACGTGTGTATTATGTCCGTCTTCCTTCTTGGGACTACGGTGCAGTAATTGTACACTCCTTCCCAATTCCATATCCAGGTGATGCATGATGCCATCGCCGGGTGCCGAAGGAAGGGAGTACTCGGTTTTCACTTCGTTTTTTGTTTGTTTGTTTGTCCAGGCGATATCTCAGCCATTTTTTGAGCTAGGAAGCTGACATTTGGGGACAAATGTGAAGATTTGCTTTAGCACATTGCCATTAAGGGGTGTACCTGGTCTGTAACAATGTTTCGGTAGGTGACACGTGTCAAATTGATGTCCACATGAATGGCCGGACCCAGGATTTCCCAGCAGAACATTGCCCAGAGCATCGCACTCCCTCCACCGGCTTGTCGTCTTCCCACAGTGCATCCTGGTGCCATCACTTCCCCAGGTAAACGGCGCACACGTACACGGCCATTCACGTGATCTAAAAGAAAACGGAACTCATCGGACCAGGCGACCTCTTTCCACTGCTCCAAGGTCCAGTTCCGACGCCCGCGTGCCCAGTGAAGGTGCTTTCGACGGTGGATAGGGGTCATCATGGGCACTCTGACCGGTCTGCCGCTACGCAGCCCCATATGAAGCAGGGTGTGATGCACTGTGGATTGTGACACATTCCTCCTGTGACAACCATTAAAATTTTCTGTGACTTGTGCCACAGTAGACCTTCTGTCAGTTCGGACCAGACGGGATAGCCTTTGTTGCCCTCACGCATCGATGAGCCTTGGGAGCCCAACACCCTGTCGCCGGTTTGTGGTTTGTCCCTCCTTGGACCACTGTCGGTAGGTACTCACCACTGCTGACTGGGAGCACCCCACAAGCCTTGCCATTTCAGAAATGCTCTTACCCAGTCATCTGGCCATAACAATTTGGCCCTTGTCAAAGTCGCTCAGGTCTTTACTCCTGCCCATTTCTCCTCCATCCAACACATCAACTTCAAGAACTGACTGTTCAGTTGCTGACTAATGTATTCCACCCCTTGACAGGTGCCATTGTAACAAGATAATCAATGTTATTCACTTCACCTCTCAGTGATCATCATGTTTTGGCTCATCAGTGTGTATATCCTGCATATACGCAGTATACAAAAGCACACCAAATTATTATTCTGTTATTTTGTTTTTGTTTTATACTCAATCATATGACTATCTGATTTGTAGAACATTTTGAACATACCTCGTTTGTTCAGTAATTGTGGAACTTTAGGATGACCGTGGAACAAGCCATTTGTAGTGATAAATTCTGTAACTTGGATCATCCAATAAGCCTGTATTTACCACAATTATTTTCGTTGTCCAATTATATAATAATGCTAGTACGTTCGTGCGGTTACACTTTTTACTTTTCATCTCCGTGGGTGGTGCTGAACTCGCATGAAAGTTGGTCCAATTAATGAGATGGCCCGTCGCGCTGTACCGGCGCAGGTAAGACGGATTCACATACGTGAACGGAATCTTGAACCGTTGGATCACGAGTTGGATAGGCCTACAGGTGGGAATCAGGAGATCGATAATGAATAATATACAGACTTTTATCTCTTGACAAACCAGACTCCTTGCTTTCCCCTCTCCCCTACACAGCCATAGGGTGGACAGAATCTCGCTCGAACAGACTTTGTGACAAACATCTGTCAATGTTTTCAGCAATGATGAATCCCGTGGCTTGACATGGGGCATTGTTTGTGATGCAACAATAATTGTTGGTCCGGAACAATGCAGGAGGATAATTGTCTCATCAGCCCCCGTGCCTCCTTTTGAATAGCAAGGCTACGGACAAAACAATCTCCCTGCGAAAGCGAGCAAGATCACAATATAAAATTTCACTCCAAAAATTCCATTCAAATTGGTGTGTTACGCGTCTCTTTTTTCAGTGTAGCTCCAATTGCCACTCTCCGTGTTGTGTAAGCGGTATAGAGTTTCATAATCTGCGATGCTTTATGACCGGTTATTCACGACAATTAACAGAGAGATAACACAAGAATGCTGTAATTACAGATATACAAAATTGGCAAAAGGTGCTTTTCATGAAGTACCCATGGTTCTTCCATGAAAGAGCCAGGTATAGAAGCTGTAGAAAACAATGCACTTACAATGGGGTGACGTGGACGCAACAAGCGAAGGGATGAATGAACGTGAGGATGAGGCAGCAGAGGTAAGGAAACGTATAGCAACCTGCAAATATGTGGGGAGAGGATGAATAGGTGGTGGGAGAGAGGGCAGGGTGGATAATGAGGAGAGAACAAATTGTGGGTTGAGATGAAGGATGACTTGAGTTGGTGGTGCACTGCCAACTTCAAGGCATGGAGGCCCTCTTGTTAAATGAAAGGCAATACAGAAGGAAAATGCACATGGAATCTACCAAATAAAGAGAATCAAATCCACAAATCGTGGAAGGAGTACGTTTCTTCATCGGCGCACGTGGACAGCTGGGGTGGCGAGCTCTCCTTCTAGTGCTTCTAAAGCTAAGTTTCCAGTCCTTCTTCAGCTTTTTGTATATTTTGTTTTCGTGACTAGTGGCAGGGTCTGTGGAACTGTATTTATAAAGCTGTAATTGTGTTCATAACAGTTCTAGTGGGTACTTGTGTTAGTTTATTGAAAAAAGCAGGGGTATGCCTAGTGTTGAGTTTAGTGTTCAGTCAGTTAGGGCCTTGAGAGTATGGGGATAAAAAAGCGTATAAATAGAGACCGAAGGAGAAAGGAAGAGGAGTTTGTAAAATGTGATAGTTGCTCAATGTAGGCCATATCAACAATAGGGGAAGCAGAGGGTTTTTATTGTTGTAGGAAGTGTGAGGAAATCGTCCACTTGATGGTTATTACTGAGTTGAAGGAACGCATCGATAATTTGCAGCAAGTAGCAGAATGTGAGAAATTTGTAGATAAGAGTTGTTATGGTTGTGGGGTGAGGTTGCTGAGGATATTGGAAGTGGAGACGGTGCAGTGGGGCACGCAGTGGTGACGGTGCAATGGGGGCAGGCAGTGGATGGAGGTGCAGCTTGTGCAGGTGGTGTTACAGGTGCAGGCAGTGGTGATGGTGCAGTGGGGGCAGGCGGTGGTGATGGGCAGCGGGTCAGGCAGTGGTGGCGGTGCAGCTGGGGCAGGCAGTGGTGACGGTGCGGCGGTGGTGACGGTGCAGCTGGGGCAGGCAGTGGTGATGGTGCAGCGGTGGTAACGGTGCAGTGGGGGAAGGCGGTGGTGATGGTACAGCAGGGTCAGGCAGTAGTGGCGGTGCAGCTGGGGCAGGCAGTGGTGGCAGTGCAACAGGGGCAGGCAGTGGGATGGTGCAGCGCGGCAGGCAGTGGTGACGGTGCACTGGGGGCAGGTGGTGGTGATGGTGCAGTGGTGTCAGGCAGTGTTGGCGGTGCAGCTGGGGCAGGTGGTTGTGACGGTGCAGTGGGGCAGGAGGTGGTTGGTGCAGTGGGGGAAGGAGGTGATGACAGTGCAGTGGGGGCAGGAGGTGGTGGAGGTGCAGCTGGTGCAGGCAGTGTGGGAGGGCAGCAGGTACAGGCAGTGGTGGAGGTGCAGTGTGTGCAGACAGTGGTGGTTATGCAGTGGTGGAGGTGCACCGGGGAAAGCAGTGATGGAGGTGCAGTGGGGGGAGGAGGTGATGATGGTGCAGGCATGGTGGATGTGCAGGTGTGCAGGCAGTGGTGGAGGTGCAGCGGGTGCAACAGTGGTGGGGTGCCGCATGTACAAGCAGTGGTGGAGGTGCAGTGGGTGCAGGCAGTGGTGGATGTGCAGCGGGTAAGGCAGTGGTGGAGGTGCACTGTGAGAAAGTAGTGGTGGAGGTGCACAGGGTGCTTGAAGTGGTGGATGTGAACAGGGTGCTTGCAGTGGTGGATTTGCACAGGGTGTTGCAGTGGTGGAGGGCACAGGGTGCTTGCATGGTGATGTGCAGCGGGAGCAGGCAGTTGTGATGGTGCAGCAGGTACAGGCAGTAGTTGTGTGCAGGTGCAAGCAGTGATGGATGTGCAGCGTGTGCAGGCAGTGGTGGAGTTGCAGCAGGGGCAGGCAGTGGTGGAGGTGCAGGCAGTGGTGGACGTGCAGCAGGCAGGCAGTGGTGGAGGTGCACCGGCTGCAAGCAGTGGTGGAGGTGCAGCATGTGCAGGTAGTGGTGGATGTGCAGGCAATGGTGTATGTGCGGCGGGTTCTGGCAGTGGTATAGTGCAGTGGTGCAGCCAATGGTGGAGGTGCAGCAGGGGCAGGCAATTGTGGAGGTGCAGTGTGGCAGGCAGTGTTGGAGGTGCAGCATGTGCAAGCAGTTGTGGATGTGCACTGGGTGCAGGCAGTGGTGTAGGTGCAGCAATAAATTGTTAGACATGAGGTACGGGAGACAGTTTTTGTGGGTGATGAGATTATTAAATATGTAGATTCTTCATTCTGCAGCAAGGATTGGAGACAGAATTCTGTGCAGTTTTGAAGGATCAGGAGTTAGGCACATTGAAGGAAGGTAACGATATTGTATCAGATCACGCAGGAAGAAGTTGGTTGTGGTACACCTCGGTGCGAATGATTTAGGGAAAGTTTACTTCGAGGTTTTGAAAAATAGATACAGGATATTGGTAAGCGGCTGAAAGCAAAGGGTTGTGAGGTCATGTTTTCTGGGATTCTCCAAGATTAGGAAACATATAGAAATTGTGAGCAGAGCAATAGACGTCAACCAATGGCTGAAGGAATGGTGTAGGGAGGAAGGTTTTACATTTAAGAAGCAGTGAGAATCATTTCGGGGACAAAGGGAGTGTTTCTGGAATGATGGCCGTATGTTAAATAGAAAGGGGGCAGCAAGGTTTGCAGTGGGAATTGAGGAAGTAATTAGGATGTTTTTTTGTCATGGAGGGTGGAGAAGGTATTCAGGAAGGAATGGATGATGTAATTGTGATGACTAAGGCCGGGGAGGGAAATATAATTTCAGGAAGGGAAAAGTTGAACATATTCTATAGCAATGCAAGAAGTTGAAAGAATAAGATGAAAGAGCCTGAAACCAAAGTAGATTGCGAGGAGTACGATATAGTTGCAGGAAGTGAGACATGGTTTAAGGAGGAGAGTAACTGGAGGACAGGATTAGAAGGCTACAAGGTGTATCGGTGTGATAGGAAGGAGAGAAAGGAGGAGGAGGAGGAGTAGCAATCTGGGTAAAGAACATCATTGCATCAAGAGAAAGGGGTGACATTAAGGAAGGAATAAATGTTGAGGATTCTGCAGGGGTAAGATTAAAGATTGTAAAAACAGTAAGATACTGGAAGGATGCTTTTATAGGGCTCCGGGTAAGAAGGAGAGGAGGAAGGAGTACATGAAGAATTAAGAAGGCCATGTGGTAAAGGAAGAGTATTGATTTTGGGGATTTTAACTTGCCAGGGATAGATTGCATCCAGGAACAGCGGAAAGAGAAGAGCGGATGAGTATTTCCTAGTTTTATTCCAAGATTGTTTTTTTAACCCAGTTTGGAGATAAGCCCATGAGGGGGAGTGCAGTGTTGGACCTCCTTTTAAGTAACGATCCCAATATGGTGGAGGAGGTGGAGGAGTCGGGGAGCATTTAGGAGTAAGTAACGCATAACATTGTGTATGCAAAGATTCTGTTGAGGGTTAGAGTTCAGGATAGTAGGGTAAGACATATTAGATTCTCAGGAAGGCAAACTTGAGGGTATGAGGAGAGAAGAGGAGAATGGGTGATGTAGATTGGGAGACTCTAAACAAGGACAATCAGCATCAGAGAAATGGGAACCTTCAAGGACCAAATGTGTAGAATGCAGAGTAAGTACATTCCAATGAGGTGTAAAACTAGAAGCAGAACGAGGCTCGGATGGTTGAGCAGTGAGATAAGGAACACCATTAAGGAGAAGCAGATGGTATTTATTAGGTTTAAAATAACAGGACTGGAGTTAGAT
>CM068966.1:70743732-70754775 GCA_035128595.1 Eptatretus atami | reverse complement strand
AAGAAGATTAATGGGCGGGATTTGTTGTGCTGCACCACTTGTTTATTATTTGTTTTTTGTTGGTGCATTTGTTTCAAACTAAATGTCATACGAGGATCATTATCATCAGTATACAATATTTACTTCTCAGCCGTATTTAAGCAAACGTCGTGCCAAATAGTGAAGATCATTTAACAATCAATTCAAAAAAAACAACTCATCTATCTATAATTCCAGCAGTGTGTGTGTGTGTGTGTGTGTGTGTGTGTGTGTGTGTGTGTGTGTGTGTGTGTGTGTGTGTGTGTGTGTGTGTGTGACCGCTGTTTCTCGACAACCTGGTCCGTCTAATTGAAACTTGCCAGATGTATTGCTGGGGCCCTGTGGATGTGCTTTTCAAGGTTTGATACTAATCGGACAAGTGGTTCCCAAGTTATGGCCATTTATTTACCAACCAATGAAAGGACGCGTGGCTGCGTAGGCCGGTGCGCGACCGCTGACGATGACGTCACGTACCGTGCCTTAGTTCCCGTGGCGTAGGAGAGGCAATGGTCAATGGCAGCGAATGTCATGGCAAGCAAAGAAAGGGAGGTAAACTTGATTTTAATTTGGATTTTAATTAACACTGTGTGTGTAAGTATCACAACAGTTGTTACTTCAATGCAAGCGATAATTCGTGGAATGCATGTGAACATTCCGTACGGGCACGCGAGAGCGAAGGAACGGACTGTGTAGTTTTGAAAGTTTTTGTTGTTGTTGTTGTTGTTTGGGGGGGGTGCACGTACGGCCACGACGTAGGCACGCGAGGGCAAGGAACGGCCTTGTGTGTTTGAATTTTAGTTTGTTGTTGTTTGGGGGGGGTTGCACGTACGCACGCACGTGAGAGCGAAGGAACGGACTATGTAGTTGTTTGAAAGTTTTTTGTTGTTGTTTGGGGGGTTTGCACATACGGCCACGCACGTACGGCCACGCGAGAGCGAAGGAACGGCCTGTGTGGTTGTTGTTTCTGGCTCGCGGTTTGAATTTTTTTATTTTTTTTTTGCACGTACGGCCACGCACATACGGGCACGTACTAGTAATAGCAATTGTGATAAATAAACCAATAACAAGCAGTGTTGTTTGATCTATGTGCCTGGAAGATGATAGAATAGGTTGTCTTAATTATATATTTTTTCCATTCCTTTTGGATTTCTCCATTTTCGTTTTGTGCAGTGTAGATTTTAATCAATAAGCCTCATTATTATTTTTTATGTTCTGCTTTATCCAAACTAATGACAGAAAAGATGGGAGTTCTTTGGAAAATTTATTGAACCGCAACTTCCTGGTAGATATGTTATGGGCCTGTGATTTGGCCTTGGTTATATTGTCTTACATTTCATACAAGGAGGCCATTCTGCCCACCATGCCTTGCTTTATCCACACTCAGTTGTCATGTTTTGGCTCAGTGACTTAATCAAAGGCATTCCTTTGGATTTCAATTAAGGCTGATGCAGCTTCTTGCCTCTTTATTTTTGTAGTCCTCTGCATGTCCCTTTAAAATATTTCTGTGAAGCTTTCAGATGCTATGCCTGGTGTTGCCTTCATGGTTTGGGTGGTGGGATTTGGATCCTAGGGTCCTGAGTTCAAATCCAACTCGGCTGTTGAACTAATACCAGGTGGGGTTAACTCGGCCTGTCATCCTTCCGAGTTCGGAAAAATGAGTGCCAGCATGCTGGTATACTGTGTCGGAGTGGCGACCCGTCCAGGATTGTACCCAATAGCCAAGGAGACTGCTTAAGCAGCACCAACGCTCTGCACAGAATATGGTCCCAATCTCCTCCTCCTTTAGATGCTGGGGGAAGCTTGAACTTGTCATGGCCCATCTTCAAAGTCGGTACCCAGTCTGGATTGGTTATGGCATCAATCCTACAACTTGGGAATAGAAAGAACCTCTTGATTTTATTTTATTTTACATTGTCGAAAACAATTACTAAAATCTCCCTGAATGTAATCTTTATACAGTGAGTGAATGGCCTGGTGGAAGGGATATCACTCGTATCTGTTGGAGGAGTTTCACTACCTCATGGCATGCTTGATTTATCGAAATGATTATGATCATTAAAATTGATACAAATATTTTTCAATACATATGATATAATTATTGACATTTTAAAATCGAATATGATCATGAAAAAGGCCTGGTGTTGGCTTGACAGTTAAGGTGCTTGGCTTAAGATTATAGGGTTTTGAGTTCAAGCCCACGTCCTGGTGTTGGCTTAATGGTTAGGGTGGCTGGCTTGGGATCTTCGGGTCCTGAGTTCGATCCCTGTTGGCTGGTGAATTAACACCAGGTGGGGTTTACTCAGCCTATCATCCTTCTGAAGTCGATGAAATGAGCACCATTGTACTGGTATGGGGAAGAGCATCAGCGGCATAGTCGCGCCCTAACAACATGATGGCTACTCGGCAGCCAAGCTGCTAAATGCAAGAAGAAGTTCAAGCCCCTGTTGGGCTGTTGTAACACCTCAGCCTGTCATCCTTCTGAGGTCAGCAAAATAAGTACCAGCGTGCTGGTAACAGGGGCATTTAATCAGCAGTGCAGCTGTGCCTCCAGAAAATGATGCAACCAACCAGCCACAGGCTGCATATGAATAAATATATCATGAATATTGAAATGTATGAGTTTGAGCTCAAGATGACTGTGTGGTTCCAATAAGCAAAGGTTTTCATAATGTTGGCCCCTTGGCTTTATGTATCGTTAGGATAGCTAAATTTCTTAGCCTGGCCTTAACTAACTAACCATAAGCTGATTTAGCAAATACCCACTTATGTGTTTAATTGTGTATATAAATTGTATAAAGCTCGAATATATTGCCCTCGTATGATTTTTATTTTTATTTAACTTGATGCCTCAGTAAGTGTACATACCACTCGTAAAATGATTGGAACAGATTCTACCCTGCTACATGCCCATCAAGTTGAAGGCACTTCGACCAGAGCTTGCCAGCCATGTATTTTGTCGCCAATGGGACAGTTCCATCTTCTGTTCTTCATTTTTTTTTTTTTTTTTACAACTGCTGGTATCATTTGAAAAGACTTTGGCTCTTTGGTCGTTTCTATTCTGTTGGAAACACTCAAAAAGACACAAGTGTTTGCCATGACGAGCAATTACCGATGCAATTATTGTTGGCTTTGTGTTTGACTACTCGACATGGACTGCTTTTGTTTTGTTTGTCTTCCAAAATGGCAAACACAGCTTGATCACGTGATTGCTTACATCATCTCGCAGGGTGTCCATCTCCTCTGCAGACTCTCTCCACTAATGTAACTGACCTTTATTTACAAATTGTTTGCACTATTTTATGGCCTGCAAAGTACCTTTGCATTCTTTAAACTAATCTATAACAATCACAAAGCGTGTTATTTATACAAACTTCATACAGCAAATATTATACCCTTTGTACCCTTTGCATCCACCATCCCCAATACTGTCCACATCAAACATTTGTCACACCACTTATAACTTTCCTCTTTTCTCATCGTTGCTTGATTTACTCACTCTTTACTGCCTTGTTTTTCAATCTGATTTTCAACTACCTTTCTTTACCTGCACTTTACACTGACAAATGTAATCCCAAGCTGAATAAAAACACCTAACTTGAGAGTTCATAGAACACGATACCCCACACAGTGTTCTGTATAATACTTCAATTTTAATAAAATAATGATTTTTAAGATCGTTTAAAAAACTCCGGAAGTTTAGCACGACTGAAGCAGTCTTATACACCAGCCTTATACAGTACACTGTAATAAGACGACGTTGAGTCACAGTTTAGGAGGTGGAGGCTTTATTGATCACTATAGAATGTAGCATCAATCGGTATCGTACATAATCACATTAGTGGCCTCTTATTCACCCCTATACTGCGCCCTCTCACATGCCACGCACACTTCCCACGGGCTGTGCTTCACTGCTCCTATTACATATACCACCCTGTAGAGCTTGTCCAAGTACAGCAAAACTGGAGACTCTTCGAAGTACTGGAGGCCTCAGTTATTCAAACTCCTGTGTCTCACTGTCAGTCATGATCTTTATTGGGCAAACCACATTTCAAAGTTGGCTTCCAAAGCCATCCGCCGACTGGGCATCCTCCGTCGTACAAAGTCCTTCTTTATCACACCTGAACTAATATCCACCGACAAGGCCATCATCTGCAGCTTGATGGAGTACTGCCCTCTCCTCTGAGCTGGCTCACATGCTTCACGTCTTGCTCAGTTTGACGCTGTGTTGCCGTGGAAACCAAGGTACCTTTAAGACAATTGCAATCTCCCACGATGAAGCTGATAAGTCTATGGGTTTATCTTTTCACCATTGCAAACAGGTCAGTGGTCTCTCTGTCATCTACCACTTCCTTTCTGATCTTGCACTCTATGCTCTTTCTGTGCTTTGTCCTCCCAACCCACCCCACCCAGGTTTCTCCAGGGTTAACACGGTCCACCATCAACGCCCTTCTAGTGAAACTTAACTAAATCCAGGATCACTGTGCACCTCTACTCATTCAACTCATTTGTTCCTCTTTTTTCCCAACTGTGGCATTAATTTCCACATTCTCTTTAATCTCATTCTTTCCTCCGGGTGTTCAAGACAGATGTTCACCACCATCTCAGATCGTCCCTAATCCTAAACCATGAACATTTATACCCTTGTTAACCCTGCCAAAATCCCTTCTCCTTACAATTTTCCAGTTTTCCTTCCTTGGAGTTTCCTTTTGTATCCATCTTGTCCACCCCATGCATCCTCTGTGTCCATCTTGTCTACCCTATGCATGTGTGTTTTGCATCTTGTTTTTGTCTGTTACATCTTGATCGGTTCAGTGTACTCGCTCTTCCATGAGCCTCGACTATGTATACAAAAAAAGGTATAATCAAGGCGATTTGTGTTCCACAGTGTTCAAGTATGTAATTCCATTTTAACTAGAATGGCACTCGGTAGAGCGCATACCTCTGCCAGGGTGAACAGTTAATGTTTGGGTATCCCACTGATAGGCTGGATCTGAATCCAGACCTGAACCAAAATCTAATCGGCTTGTTCTTGTCACTCAACCAACTCATGCACCGAGTTTTGTCATAACTTGTCCACAACTTTTTGAGATATTTTTGTTTATCATTTTTGACCCCATCTCTCAATGGTGAAGAATCACATTTAACAAGCTCAAATGAGCTAAGATCCTCATCCTCTTAATGATGACGTCATAAAAACGAATATACGAATATGACGTCATTGTGATGTATCAGGTTTGCGATAAATTATCTGTGCTAATGCCCGGCTTGATTCCCGCAAACAAAATTCAAACAGCTTGCCTAGTTTCGGAGATAATGGTATCGGCGATTTCCATTACGGCGGATATTATGTCGTCAACTTTTTTTCTAGGAAGAATTTCCAAAATCGGAGATGGTTACTGCCTGCGCGTGGGCTTTCTGCATATACATGGCAAGTTTCACGAAGATCCGAGGAAAACTCTGGGTGTGAAACAAAAAATGGCAAAAAATAGAAATGACGTCATAAAAATTGATATGACGTCATAGTATGTATCATATGTGTGGTAATTCATCTCTGCTAATGCCCTGTTCGATTCCCGCAAACAGAATTCAAAAAGCTTGCCTAGTTTCGGAGTAATTTTTAGGCGATTTGCATTAGCGGAGATATTTTGACGTCATAACTTTTTTTCTTGGAGGAATTTCAAAATCGGAGATGGTTACTGTCTGTGCAGGGTATTTTTACATTATATGCCAAGTTTCAGGAAGTTTCATGAAAACTGTAGGCTGTGAAACAAAAAAAAGTCCACAAGGAAGAACAACAACGTGAGTAAGACTTCGAGATCCTCCACGAGGATCTAAAAATTCTCGTTTCCGGATCTAAATCTTCACCAAAATGGGATCAACCCATCCTTGTTGCACACTTAACCTCTCCACCAAGTTCCGTCCGAATCTGTTCACTACTTTTTGGGATACCCTGTTCACAGACAAACAGACAGGGGTGAAGCTTCAGTGGAGGAGGTAATAAAGGTTTAAAGGCGTATAAATAAATTAATTTCGGGTTTGACCGCCATTTTACTCATGTCTGTTGTTTGTGTCCTTTATAACATCTTTAAAAACAGTAAGTTTCCTGGTTGGAATGATTTTCAATTTTGGTTGCCTGCGAGGCAGGCCAGACAGATTAAAAATATCTCATTCCTCTGCGCATGCATGATCGGGCCAAATTCAGAACCAGAGTACTGTGAAATAGCAAACTTTTCTTCCTATTTGTATTCCGATTCATGTTAAACATTTAACATTCCATTTAACTAAGTTGTTCCTCAACCATAAACTGACAATCATAAACTAATAATACGGTCAGGGACTGACAGACAGATGGACAGACATGAAACAATTGCTCAGCTCCACTTTTTTGCTTCATTTGCATGGAGTAACAATGCTGGATTAATTAGTCAGTCATAAGACGAGACCCGAGAGTTAGACCATGTGCTTCTAAGCCAGTGTAATTAGCTGCTTATCCACTACTAACACCACTGCAAGCTTAAGCAATGACGAATAGACCACACATTAAAAAAAAATCATAATGGCAATTACTGTACTAAAACAACAAAAATAACTACATCCCATTCTACAGAACTAGAGGGTGATGAATAAACCGTTCATTCAGTCCAAATTATCATGATATTTACCCTCGCCGAAGGAGAGGATTGCATTGGGGTCCATTTGTTTGTCTATTTGTTTGTTTGTTTGTCTATTTGTTTGTTTGTTTGTCTGTTTGTCTATTTGTTTGTCTGTTTGTCTGTTTGTCTGTCTGTTTGTCCGCACAGAACTTTCGTGTTTTTCTCCGCAACCGCTTGTCAGATTGAGAGCAAATTTTCACAATTGGTGCGACTACCCATGTAGAATGTTATAATGATAATTATGACATCATAGATCACGTGGTATGGCAGCCATATTGGAAAAACGGAAAAACTTTGGACCTCTGTATCTCTGAAACCGCACCAAGGAAAAAATTGAAATTTGGCCCATGTGAAGTACTCTCCATCGTAAATAAGTGTGATTTTTGATTGTCATAGCTGCCTCTGTTATGA
Organism: Eptatretus atami; assembly: GCA_035128595.1. Classification (NCBI taxonomy): domain Eukaryota; kingdom Metazoa; phylum Chordata; class Myxini; order Myxiniformes; family Myxinidae; genus Eptatretus; species Eptatretus atami. The sequence goes on along the minus strand of CM068966.1, from coordinate 70,747,693 downwards.
CGTCATAAAACACATATGTAAAACGCCACATCTGATCAGAATGAAAATTTTTGAGGGTCATCTCAGGAGAAAATTGTCCACAAAATTTTTTTGATGACGTCATCGGTCACGTGATTAGGCAGCAATGTTTTTGTTTTTTTTAACCTTCAAAAATCTTCTTCCCTGAAATGGCTGAACCAGTTATCACTGCCAGCATTTATAAAGTGGCAGTTCTAATTATATCTCTTATTACTTATGTAACACACCAGTACACAAGCACCACACGAAATACACCACACAAAACCACACAAACACCACACAATGCTCCACACAATACAAGTCCTGACGAGGGCCTGCAATCTCTGATTGTTCTTTGTCTTGTTTGAGATGCAATTGTAAAAACTTTAGAAGACATGCGTCACTAAATAAAAAAATTAAGTTGACACTTAGTGTTCCCTGTGTTCCCATCTGATCACTTAGCCCATGAAGAAAGGATTCCATGTTCAAATCCTACAAACTGTAATGATTTGTACATTGTATTGGTATACCCACCCTTATGTGCTGACAGGATGGCCTTGAGGTATGCACTCACCTCTTAGCTGTCTAGCCTGGGTTTAAATCCCAATCTAGCTATAAACTGTCGTCCTGGTGTTTCACAGGCAGGGCGGTTTTTCAATGTGTATTCCATCTCTCAGATGGATGTTAAACAGGAGTCCTGTCTGCTGGCATTAGTTGATGGACGTTGTAATGATCCCACAGTGTCCCTTGTGAAGAGTAAGCAAGGTGATGCCTGCACCCAAAACAAATTTCTAATTCCTGCCCCAACCAGTAAAGGGCATTGTATCAGTGGCACAGCCGTGCCCTCAGCCACTGATGCTACCCTGCAGTCTTGTGCTGCATACAAACTAAGAAGAAATATTCCCTTGTAATCCACGTAAAGGTACAAATATGTTTCTAAATGTATTACGCATAAGCTCCTCGTTGAGTCTTAAAAGTCAGTTAAACAATCCTTGTGCATTATTTACCATCAAACCAATACACACATTCCTCATGATTCATGGCTGCACTGTCATGACGTTGGGGTTGTCTTTTTCACCAAGATTAGCTTCAATGCAGACGAGGCTCAGGACAGAGTAAATGTCTGAACCCATTGTCTCTAAAACTAGTAGATCAAACTCGTGCATCTCAATCCCCACCGTGCTTTCACTTCTATTACTTGAAAAACTAGAACAGCACTGGGTGGATCGCGAATCTCACGAATCGACCGGATCTGGATCCAGATCCGGACCTTAATCAAAATCGAATCGTTTTGTTCTTGTCACCCACACAACTCGCACACAAAGTTTTGTCATAATCCATCCACATCTTATATCATGCAATACAGTATATCGTTTTTGGCCCCATCTCTTAATGGTGAAGAATCAATTTAGAAATTCTCGTATCTCGATCCAGATCTTCACTAAAATCTCATCAATTCGTCCTTGTCACACATCCAACCTGTCCACCAAATTTCGGCCGAATCCTTCCACAACCTTTTGAGATATCCTGCTCACAGACAGACAAACAAATAAAAATGGCCCATAGGGCCAGGACTTGACGAAATTCAACAAGATCGCGTACCATCGAGAATATTGAGCGATAATAGGTATTTTTGGGGTTAAACATAGTTTTTAGGGTAAACAAACAAAAAAATTAAATTAAAATACCTGTCACCTCCGTAATCCGTAATGGATGTGACCAATTTTAATCCAGTCAAAGATACTCCCCTCCTACGTCCGTGTTTCAACTTTGAAAGGAATCCGTTAAGATTTGGCGGAGACATGAATTTTTGAAAATCGGCCCATGCTAAAAGATACGGATTTTCACGATTTTCAGGAATTTTTCCTGACCTTCACCTTTGACCTTGACATGCCAAAAGTTATAGGGTTCTATTCTGGTGGCCAATAAGTCCATTGGTGAAGTTCCATGACGTTCCGACTCGAAATGCGACCTGTAGAGCGAGACGTACACACAAACAAACTCACTAACTGAACCGACCAACATACTTGACAAAATCGTAGATTTCGTCAAGTAATAAAAATGGCCCATAGGGCCAGCCAGGACTGACGAAATTCAACAAGATCGCGTACCATCGAGAATATTGAGCGATAATAGGTATTTTTGGGGTTAAACATAGTTTTTAGGGTAAACAAACAAAAAAATTAATTAAAATACCTGTCACCTCCGTAATCCGTAAGGATGTGACCAATTTTAATCAGTCAAAGATACTCCCCTCCTACGTCCGTGTTTCAATTTGAAAGGAATCCGTTAAGATTTGGCGGAGACATGAATTTTTGAAAATCGGCCCATGCTAAAAGATACGGATTTTCCGATTTTCAGGAATTTTTCCTGACCTTGACCTTTGACCTTGACATGCCAAAAGTTATAGGTTCTATTCTGGTGGCCAATAAGTCCATTGGTGAAGTTCCTGACTTCCGACTCGAAATGCGACCTGTAGAGCGAGACGTACACACAAACAAACTCACAACTGAACCGACCAACATACTTGACAAAATCGTAGATTTCGTCAAGTAATAAAATGGCCCATAGGGCCAGGACTTGAGAAATTCAACAAGATCCGTACCATCGAGAATATTGAGCGATAATAGGTATTTTTGGGGTTAAACATAGTTTTTAGGGTAAACAAACAAAAAATTAAATTAAAATACCTGTCACCTCCGTAATCCGTAACGGATGTGACCAATTTTTAACCCAGTCAAAGATACTCCCTCCTACGTCCGTGTTTCAAATTGAAAGGAATCCGTTAAGATTTGGCGGAGACATGAATTTTTGAAAATCGGCCATGCTAAAAGATACGGATTTTCGCGATTTTCAGGAATTTTTCCTGACCTTGACCTTTGACCTTGATATGCCAAAAGTTATAGGGTTCTATTCTGGTGGCCAATAAGTCCATTGGTGAAGTTCCATGACATTCCGACTCGAAATGGACCTGTAAGCGAGACGTACACACAAACAAACAAAATCGTAGATTTCGTCAAGTAACAAAAATCTAATCAGGCTAGCCATCACCCTCCTGAATCACGTGGTGTAATTTGACATTGGTAGCTTCTTCCGTTCTCGAGTTATAATTTTTTGATGTTTGACCTCACTGTGACCTTGACCTTTGACCGATTTTGACCAAAATCTAATCAGCGCTAGCCAACACCCTCTGAATCACGTGGTTGTAATTTGACATTGGTAGCTTCTTCCGTTCTCGAGTTATAATTTTTTTGGATGTTTGACCTCACTGTGACCTTGACCTTTGACCGATTTTGACCAAAATCTAATCAGCGCTAGCCAACACCCTCCTGAATCACGAGGTGTAATTTCACTTGGTAGCTTCTTCCGTTCTCGAGTTATAATTTTTTTGATGTTTGACCTCACTGTGACCTTGACCTTTGACCGATTTTGACGAAATTCTAATCAGCGATAGCCATCGCCTGAATCACGTGGTGTAATTTGACATTGGTAGCTTCTTCCGTTCTCGAGTTATAACTTTTTTTGATGTTTGACCTCACTGTGACCTTGACCTTTGACCTTGACATGCCAAAAGTTATAGGGTTCTATTCTGGTGGCCAATAAGTCCATTGGTGAAGTTCCATGACATTCTGACTCGAAATGCGACCTGTAGAGCGAGACGTACACACAAACAAACTCACAAACTGAAATCGACCAACATACTTGACAAAATCGTAGATTTCGTCAAGTAACAAGCAGTCATAGACTGGTACTTACGAAATCGTCAACTTGACCTCTGACCTTGTCCAATAAAAGCTGTCTCTAGAGAAGGTAGCGCCGCAAACCAGAAGTTTCTACGATGATTCTGTACCAAACCATCAGAAATCGTAACGTCAACCGAAGCAAAAATCTCGATTTCTCCACGCAATTATTAAATATTATTTAATTAAAGTCACAAAACCGTAATATTCGGCCATCCACCAAC
>CM068966.1:70725235-70742406 GCA_035128595.1 Eptatretus atami | reverse complement strand
GATTTTCGCGATTTTCAGGAATTTTTCTGACCTTGACCTTTGACCTTGATATGCCAAAAGTTATAGGGTTCTATTCTGGTGGCCAATAAGTCCATTGGTGAAGTTCCATGACATTCCGACTCGAAATGTGACCTGTACAGCGAGACGTACACACAAACGAACAAAATCGTAGATTTCGTAAGTAACAAAAAATCTAATCAGGGCTACCATCACCCTCCTGAATCACGTGGTGTAATTTGACATTGGTAGCTTCTTCCGTTCTCGAGTTATAATTTTTTTGATGTTGACCTCACTGTGACCTTGACCTTTGACCGATTTTGACCAAAATCTAATCAGCGCTAGCCAACACCCTCCTGAATCACGTGGTGTAATTTGACATTGGTAGCTTCTTCCGTTCTCGAGTTAAACTTTTTTTTGGATGTTTGACCTCACTGTGACCTTGACCTTTGACCGATTTTGACCAAAATCTAATCAGCGCTAGCCAACACCCTCCTGAATCACGAGGTGTAATTTCACATTGGTAGCTTCTTCCGTTCTCGAGTTATAATTTTTTTGATGTTGACCTCACTGTGACCTTGACCTTTGACCGATTTTGACGAAATTCTAATCAGCGATAGCCATCGCCTCCTGAATCACTGGTGTAATTTGACATTGGTAGCTTCTTCCGTTCTCGAGTTATAACTTTTTTTGGATGTTTGACCTCACTGTGACCTTGACCTTTGACCTTGACATGCCAAAAGTATAGGGTTCTATTCTGGTGGCCAATAAGTCCATTGGTGAAGTTCCATGACATTCTGACTCGAAATGCGACCTGTAGAGCGAGGCGTACACACAAACAAACTTACAAACTGAATCGACCAAAAATACTTGAACAAAATCGAATTGATTTCGTCAAGTAACAAGCAGTCATAGACTGGTACTTACGAAATCGTCAACTTGACCTCTGACCTTGTCCAATAAAAGCTGTCTCTAGAGAGGTAGCCGCCGCAAACCAGAAGTTTCTACGATGATTCTGTACCAAACCATCAGAAATCGTAACGTCAACCGAAGCAAAAAATCTCGATTTCTCCACGCAATTATTAAATATTATTTAATTAAAGTCACAAAACCGTAATATTCGGCCATCCACCAACAATCTTTACATAATCCGACGGCTTAGCGGGTCAGGCATGGACGATAACCTTTATTGGGAAAAAATGACTTTTAAACACCATTTTTTCGAAACACCGTCAGCGCGCACACACAAAACCTTTACGTGACTCAACGACCCTCTGCTCGAGCGCGCTGCACACGTGACGAGCCGTGACGCGGCGAGTGAAATATTTTTATACAATCTTAAAACGTCTCCAAAACATCCGATTTTTACCAGAATTTCGACAACGAGTTTTAAGCGTCCTAAGCGATCGCAAAAACCGAAGACAAAATTAAAATCGAAGTTAAAAGAACTCGTAACGTCGACGAAGCAAAAATACTCCATTTCTCCACATGAATTTACGGAATTATGTTTGACCTCACTGTGACCTGACCTTTGACAATTTTGACCAAAATCTAATCAGCACTAGCCATCACCCTCCTGAATCACGTGGTGTAATTTGACAATGGTAGCTTCTTCCATTCTCGAGTTATCATGCCTACAAACAAACGCACAAACAAACACAAACAGAGGACGGAAGTCATCAATATACTTACGAAATCTTTAGATTTCATAAGTAAAAAAGACGTCGTGCAGAGCACGATACTTGCGAAATCCCTCAAACAAATTTGACCTTAAAAAAATTTGGTGCTTGAATTCAATCACCAAAATATGCAAATCCTGTTCAATGGGATTAAAATTGATGATTTTAGGAATCTGGCCTATGTTGACTTTTGAATTGGTAATTGAATTCAGTGACTCAATATGCAAATCCTCTTCAAATTTCTAAATCAATCGGCTGAAAATTGAAAATTTTCGAAAATAGCGGAGTACCTGCCCTCTGGGCGATCTTGTTCCAAGCATGCAACATATTCTTCTGATGCATACCTTTATTTGGGTGGTGGAAAGGCAACTGGCAGCACTGTATAGGCAAAGAAAAAAGCCAGGGTTATGTGAATGAAGCAAAAAGATACCAACTGCTTATAATTCAAAACACCTGCACAGTGTTGGAAAATGTGGGGATAGTAACACAGGACTATAAAAGGTGGACGCTTGTCATACCCTCCCCCACCTGGAGGCGGCGCTACACAATGCACATTCACAAAGAGAATTTGCTTCTCCCCCTCCCCCCCCCGAAACCCCAAAGACCACCAACAAATATTTTTAAAAAAAACACCTATAATGGAATTGGGTCATGCTGATCCTATGTAGCAAGTCTGGATGTAATCAGCCCAGTACTGTAGGAGAAGTAGCGCGACAAACAAACACACACAAAACACCGGTCCGTGAATTAAAGGAAGGATTCAGACATTCTCAAGGGGATTGTGAGACAGTAGATGGGGGGGGGTTCCAGAGGGTCCTTTCGGAGAGACAGAGTGAGGGTGTGAGATTTGTCAGGATTGAAAGACATGTTCCACGTGTTGGACCAGCTTGTGATTTTATCCAGATTTGCACAGAGTGAAGAAGCTGCTGCTTGCCAATCAAAGGGATGAGACATGGTACGGCGGAGGGTGGAGTCATCAGCAAAGAGATAAAGAGGATTTTCTGGAGAGTCGGAGAGATCATTGATGAAAACCAGAAAAAGCACAAGGCATAAACACTGCCTTGAGGAAGTCCAGCCTTGACAGGAAGAGGAGATGAGAGTGAGCCATTAAGAGCCACGTGTTGACTGCGACAGGAGAGGAAGTCCGCGATCCATGAGTGGAGATTGTCTAGGATCCCATAAGAGTAGTGTTTGGTGAGCAGTGCGGGATGCTAGACCGTATTGAAAGCTTGTGATATGTCTAAGGAGATGGCTATGATCTCATGCTTGGCATTTAGAACATCCATTTATTGTTGCGAAAGCAGAAGCACCATGTCCAAGGTAGAGTGACCTGGTCTGAATCCAAATTGATGGTTAGAAATAAAGCCATTGGAGAAGAGGAAGGATTTGATGTCGGAAGCGATGATGGATTCCATAACCTTGCTGATGATTGGGAGCAGGCTGATTGGTCTGTAGTTGCAGTGATCTGTTTTTGCACCTTTTTTGCAAAGCAATAATGCTTGCTGATTTCCAAGCAGATGGCAGATGACCTTGAGAAAATGAGAGGGTGAATAGAACAGAGAGATGGTGAGCAAGAGCGGCAGAGCAGGTTTTTACGACACATGAGCTGATGCCGTCTGGACTGGTTGCAGAATCTGAGTCGATGTTTGACAGCAAACTCTCCAACTTGTCAGGAGAAAAGGACAGAGTTCAGGAACAGCTTGGTGCGACTGGGTAAGGTGGCTACAGAAAGTGAAGGGTTTGGGACACAAGATTTAGAAGCAAACACGGAGTTTTGGCATTCAGCCTTTTCTCGTGCAGTGTCAGCTGTGTGGCCATTTGAGGTAAGGGAAGGCATGGAGGGGGAACATACACGATCTACACTTTTTTCCCCAAATTTGAGCTTCCTAGCTTAAAGGGTGGCTGGCATATCACCCGGACAAGAAACAAACAAACAGAGTAAAGACTGAGTACTCCCTTTGTTCGGTGCCCGGCGATGTCATCATGCATCGCCTGGATATGGAATTGGAAAGGAGCATTGAACAATAGTTGAGCACGTATCACGTCGCTATTGATGCGAGTTCTCACCCAATAAGCCAGATGTGATTCTTATCTGCTACCAACTCCTCTTCTGCAGTTGGAAGAGATCATTCTGATTTCTCAAATCCTGCTTTGCTGATCATCGCTTCTTCAGCCTGTCCTTCACCTTTCACCTCTACTTTTTTTTTTCTTCCACAAGCCTTTTGCCTTCCATTCTATGAACAAAAATGCTCCATTCGCACATGCACCTAACATTACTGAATGAATTTTGCAACAGTTTGTGTCGAGGCAGCCATATCTTCCCATTGTGGTTGTATGATTGGCTGTGAAAAGCATGTAATCTTGCACATCTGGTCAGAGATTAACAAAGGCGAGATGAGGCTTTCTCTACAAAAATTACTGTGAAATCCAATTGGTGGCCTTTGCTGCCTAATGGTGTATTTTGGATACAAAGTGAAAATTTGAGATTAATCAAACAGTTATTCTTAGTTTTTGAAATTATAGTTTAGTTTCCTTTGAAACTGAGAATGGTTCAGCTTTTTGGTTGAGACGAAGTAAACTTGGGTGATATACAATATCAATCATCTTATGGTTCGATTTCATTCCACAAAGTTGGTGGCAAGAACATGAATGTAAGGTTGTATTATTTTATAAATCCTTAAATTTTGTGATATCACATCCTTTTATTTTTTTTCTTGTTTGTCCGATGCCTTTCTTTAACTCTAAAAAAACCCAATATTGAAAACTTCAATTTGAATCTCCTAATGCATGTTCTTAATGGCCGATCAAGTATTTTGCATCTTTTTCATGAAGCAGTGTGATTGTGATTATGGTGATTGATGTGTGATGAGGCCCCTGGACTAGTATCCCAAAGGTTATAGTTTCCCAATCCAGTTGAAGGTGGCAGCAGCATTAAGAATTTGGATTCCAAATATATTGGAAACTAAAGCTAGAGAGGAGAAAACCAGCGGCAATACGATTGTCAGCAAAAACTCAGCTGGCGACAATGACCTTCCAGGTAGGTGATAATTTGCATGCCCTTCCTGGCCTGGTCTACACGTGATGACTGCTTACATTATTGTGGTTGACTTACTGCCCACAGGGCTAATTGGGATGGGCGTTGAAATGCTATTTATGAGAGAGCCATGATATGATGAAATGCCACCAAAAAAATTTTCCCTGAACCAAAGGGCATGCTTTCCCAGGGCCTTGTCGCCATAAAGTTCTGCAAAACAAAAGTTTCTTGCTTCCGTTTTTAATATCGTTGATCGTTTTGTCACTTCTCTTCGACACACTGGATTGGTAACTGTGATGGTTCAGCTGGAAAAAAAACCCCACAACTCCCAAATTTCAGTATGGTTCTCTCAAATACTAAGCCAATTACATCCAGGGTTTACTCTTCCTGAAAAGAACAAACCAATCACTGAGGATGTTTTAATTTGGAGACTTGGGTTGGCTGTCCACAAAGGGTCCGGGGGGGGGGGGGGGGGGGGGGGGGTTTAATAACACCTCGACATATATGTGCCTTTGTGGATGGATAAATGCTGTTGGCAGATGATTAGAGGTACAGGGGGTAAAACTCAACCATGTGAGAGTACAGGAGCAGAGAAGTCTTTGTAAATGGGCTCTCTTGCATAGAACAAAACCTTGTAAACAATCCCAAGAGACATGCTCGATACCACATCTTGGCCAGTGTACATGCACCTTTCTACACTGGACAAAAGAGTTTGACTTTGTAAAATAACAAGAATGACTGCACTGTGGTCCCAACCTGCGACACCATCCGGCAACAGGTCGATTGGAAACACACATTTAATGCGCTATTAAAAGATTAACTCGACACTTCTCATCCATGTCAGCCTCCACCATAGTTATATCAGAATGAGCTAATTCCTCACATGGTTAACTCCAATACGGAGACGTTCAAAAATTACATAACACTATTTTCTTTGGGAGTTGCAGACCGTGTGTGCTGATGGGCTTCATTAAACCTTACCCATTATCTGATGCCACCAAAATTTTCCCTGAACCAAAGGGCATGCTTTCCCAGGGCCTTGGCGCCATAAAGTTCTGTAAATGGGCTTAAATTTAATTTAATTCTTCATTAATTTAATTCTTCATTGAGTTTAATTCTTCATTAAACCTTACCATGCGTGCTGATGGGCTTAAGTTTAATTTAATTTAATTCTTCATTAGTTTAATTCTTCATTGAGTTTAATTCTTCATTAAACCTTACCATGCATGCTGATGGGCTTAAATTGCACACTCGACCCAAACAAAGCCAATGGAAATCTGATGCAACAAACTTGGGCAGTGTAGAATCTGCAGAGGCCTACAGGCCTGATGGCTTCGACCTTCCAGAAAACCAAGATGGTGGTCATATTATTTTGTCTGGGTGCCATGGTGGGTGGAGGCAAGCGACAAATGTAGGTGGGGTCAGGCAGCTGTCCGACCAATGGGTGCACATTTCAAACATCGACCCCTAACTGGAACCACAACAGCAACAGCAACCACATTGAGTTCTTGTAGACCTGCGACATGTCGCAGGTAAAAGTGTAGGATGTGCCAATGGCAATTGTTCGTTGGTTTATGGAGACATCAGGAGAGAAGTAATGGCATAATTTTGTTATTGGCAATCTTTTGTAATGGACTCTTCAACAAAGATATTTTAATTGAATAATAACTGAATACCAAAAATGTGATTTTTTTTTGTCGTTATTTTTCCAGCCATTGATCTTGAGAGTATAAGAGGAGGGCCTTTCCACTGTGAGACAACTCATGATGTTTGTTTCCTCTTCTGGACATCGTGCATAATTTCCTAATTATATGAGCTTATCACGGCCACTGCTTACTGCCCAATTTTTGTGTCAAATCTCTTTTAAATTGCCACAAATTCTGCTCTGGATTGACCAAGTGATCTGCACTCACAGATCCAGTGAAAATGGGGTTTTTAGCACAGCAGCTCAGCCAAAAGAAAATTGGTAGATCGGGCACTCTTTTTAATGGGCCTAATCAACAAAATGTTGCACCACGCTGCCATCTGCCTCACTTGGCAAATTGCACTGCAAGATTGGCTTTCCCTTCATGGTCACTCCAAATGGAGCGATGCCAAAATGACCATGATGATGCATCTCCTGACACCAATTAAACAACATTATTGAATTATTTCAAAATTATTGGTCTGTTCTCAGACCTCTTGATTTAGCATGTTCCCACAATTTTAAACCTATGATATTTTGATGTGCATTATAACAGAGTTGAAGACAAAATTTCAGAATTGAAAAATGTCCATATCCATGGTTCCATTGTAACATCACATTGTGTTGTACAGGTCTTAAGACAAACAATAATTTTTTTAACCACTCTAGTTAAAAGGTGAAGTGACATTCAAAGCAAGAAAGCTGAAGGATTCTCTTCCATTCATTGGTTGGTGGACGTTAGTGGGAGGACATCCATTGGATGCGGCATTGCTGGCACCCAGAGTGCTCTGGGATGTTGTTTCCCCAAAGCTCAATGGGTGTGCTTATCAGTAAGTTGGTCTGCATTATATTTTACCTTCATAATAATGTTGAATTTGATTCAAAACATTGACGCATCTTGATAGATTTTAAATCCATATGAATAGGCCCCCACCCATTATCTGATGGAAACGGGGTATATGCATTGTGTGGGCTACAGCAGGTCTTCTTCTTTCTCCTCTATACCCCTCCTGTCTGTTCTTATCCTTTGTTCCTCCTTTAAATCCTCTTTTATTCATGCAAATTTGTTCCCCCACCTTTCTTTGCAAATTGTTCCTTCGATTGTGAATGGGTCTGAAACATTAGCACAGACAAAGAAACATCTTAATATTTATTGGCAATTTGTGATGGGTTCATATTTGACAAGCTTCATGGTATCATTCCAAAAATAAACAAGAAGTGCACTCGGTAGTGCGCATACCTCCACCCTGTAATGCCTGATCCAAGAGAGCATATTGGGCCCAATACATTTTTGAAATATCATGCTATATCACGTTTTTGAGCACGAGCTCTCAATGGTGAAGAATCACTTTAAAAATTCTACTAGTCGGATCCAGATCCAGATCTTCACCAAAATCTAATCAGTTCGTCCTCATAACATACCGAAGCTGTTCACAAAATTTCATCCGAATTCTTTCACAACTTTTTAAGATATATTGTACACAAACAAACAAACAGACAAACAAACAAGAAGAAGTCATGCAGAGCATGATACGTGCAAAATCCATTAGACAAATTTACCTCAAAAATAATTAGTGGTTGAATTCAATATCCAAATATGCAACTCCTCTTCAAATTTCAAGTGAATCAGATGAAAATTGACAATTTTAGAAATTCAGCCTATTTTGACCTTTTGGCTAATGTGGACCTCAAAAATATTTGGTGGTTGAATTCAGTGACCTGATATGAAAATCCTCTTCAAATTTCAAGTCAATGGGATTAAAATTGAGGATTTTCGAAATACCACCTTAGTTGTTGACCTTGGGCCTACGTTGACCTTTTCATCCATGTTGACCACAATAATAATTGGCTTGTTGAATTCAATGACCTTAAGTGTAAATCATCTTCAAATTTCAAGTCAATCGGATGAAAATTGAGGATTTTAGAAATACCACCTTGGTTATTGACCTGCACCTATGTTGACCTTTTGGCCCATGTGGACCTCAAAATTAATTGGCTAGTTGAAATCATTGACGTGAAATACGTATGTATACTCTTCAAATTTCAAGTCAATCGGATGAAAATTGAAGTTTTTAGAAATACCACATGAGATGCTGACCTTTTGGTCTCTGTTGACCTCAAAAATAATTGGCTGATTGAAGTCCGTCGCCTAGAAATATGAATCCTCTTCAAATTTCAAGTCAATCGGATGAAAATTACGGATTTTACAAATCTCACCGAAGTTGTTGACCTTTGGCCTATGTTGACCTTTTGACCTCAAAAACAATAGGCTTCTTCCTTGTAACAAACTCTACCACGTGCTGAAGTTTCATGAAAATCGGTTTAAAATTGTGACCTGTTGGCGATAAACAGACAGACAGGCAAACACAAACAGACAGAATAACAAAATAGACTGATCAATATACTTGAAAAATCTTCGATTTTGCAAGTAAAAAACAGACAAACAAACAGACAGAGAGGGGTGAAAACATAACCTCCTTCACCTTCGGTGGTGGAGGTAATAAAATGAAAAAACCAAACACACTTGTTTGTTTCTTCTTCTCTTCTTCTTCTTCGTCTTCTTGTTCTTTTTTAAATTCTAGATGGACATCAAATCATAAATTTCACACCAAGTTGTTTTTTAAACGAGATGTTTTTTTTTATTTTTTGATTGCACATTGTATGAATGCCTTTGTTGAAAAAAATATCATGAAGATTGACTTTCCTTTACAGAACAGTCAGACATTTTGTGATTTCTCTTCAAGGAAGGACTGCGTCAGGAGCTCCAACAGCCAGTCTAAAGGCCCTGTCACACCTTGACGATTTAGCCAACGTATGCCTGACGTATGCAAAATTGGGCTAAAACGCCGGCACACGTCGAATACGTTATGGGTAAGTTTGTATACGTTAAGAGCACGCTGAAAACACTGCCATACGTCATAGTACGCTGGCTTTCATCGTTGTACTTTGCGGTTGTCCTCAAATTTTAGCAATGCTTGAAATTTTACGACGTATGCCAGCGTATGACTCACACGTTCCGCTACGCTGGCCATAAGTTGTAGGCACGTTATGCGATCGTTGACACACGTCGACACACGTTACTTGTAAGTTACTCATAAGTCGAAACACGTCGAGGTAATGATTAGCGTACCCGAAACTTATTTATAACCTATGAGTAACGTGTTGGAGGCACGTTACACGATCGTTGCACACACGTCGAGGCACGTTATGCGATCGTTGACACACGTCGAGGCACGTTACTTGTAAGTTACTCATAAGTCGAAACACGTCGAGGTAATGCTTAGCGTACCCAAAACTTATTTAAACCTATGAGTAACGTGCTTTGAACCTATGTGTAACGTACCTCCAACGCATATTGACGTATGTAGACGTATTTGATTGACGTCTTCCGGACGACCACAGAACTTACTGAATGTGTTTCTAATTTACAGCTACCGTATATATTGCGTATTGGCAGCGTTTAAAAAAAAAACAAAAAAAACAATAACTTCCGATATTTCGTCACGTGCCGTTACGTCACGTCCGATTGCCTCTTCAGTTTGCTCATGTCTTATCTTAGTTCCTCCTCTGTGAATATTTTCTGTTTGAGGATATTGTCACGTCGACGTTGAAACTTAAAAGCAAATGTCCGAATATTATTTAAATTCGTGATAGACTAAAAAATAATAATAATAAAACAACAACAACAACTTCAGATATTTCGTCACGTGCCTTCACGGAGCCAAGGAGAAAAAAAGAAAATGTGCTTGACGGAGAATTAAGTTTCGGGTATGCTAAACATTACCTCGACGTGTTTCGACTTATGAGTAACTTACAAGGAACTTGTGTCGACGTGTGTCAACGATCGCATATCGTGCCTACAACTTATTCCCAGCGTAGCGGAACGTGTGACCATAGGCGAGTACGTCGTAAAATTTTCAGCATGCTTGAAATTTCACGACGTACAACGTACCACGAAATATGACAGCGTACTTCATCGTTTTTCAGCGTGCTCTTACCGTATACACAACTTCCCATACCGTATTCGACGTGTGCCAGCGTTTTACACACATTTTTCATAGGTCGGCATACGCTGGCTAAATCGTCAAGGTGTGACTGCGATGTTGACACTTCCAATTCAGGCGGTTATGATTTAAATCGGCGTGCGGCAGGTTTTTAACAGGCTAGCCACGAGTTCGTCGCGATACGTGCAGCGCGCTATGCCTAAGTTAAACTATCGTTGGGCATAGGTTGTGAACGCCGACAACAGGCTAAGCATTCGTTGGTATAAGTTATCTATAAGACAACGAAACGTCTGTGCCGCTACTAATATGTTATGCATACGACCAACACATTATGAATACGACCAAAATTAAAAAAAAAACATCAAAATTTCAGCGTACGCCAACGTTTTACATACATTTTTATAACGTGCCATTGCTGGCTAAATCGTCAAGGTGTGACAGCGCCTTAAGTTCTGGGAGAAATCTAAAGTCCAGTCCTCTTGTAAATAATCGATTTGGGATTGTTGTTTTTTATATACAAGAATAAAGATTGTCCTGATGAGGCATTTCAACAAATATAATTATTTCGTAAAGATGAGGCTTTATATTGGGAAATTTTTGAGTAACAGGTGTTTGTGATGTATGATGGCATATTGAATTCATCACCCTCCTGAATATCTATGTAAACAGGTGCGAGTTCAGTCCAACACCTTTTTGGGGCAATGGGAATGTCTCCTTTTCAATGGTTTCTATGCCACATGATAAATCTTAACTGTCTTGCTTTTATAACTGATAGTACAATATTATTGGACTAGCCGAAACCCCGTCACAGACGGATTCCGTTCCATGAACGAAAAGTGTTTATTCTGCTTCAGAGTTGAAGGTTGACTATTGCCACTATGTGCGATGCACTCTTACAGGTACGAAGTTTCTTTCAGTCCAGGTCACAGCACCGAGAAAAACGTGATGCGATCGCTAGGAGGAGCACAAAATTGGTCCTTCAGTATTAATATATAGATGCTCTATGATGCAAGCAAGACAGTTGATTTAGCAGGTGGTATAGAAACAATTAAAAAGGAGAAATTTGGAATGTGACAAAAAGGTGAGTTGGACTGAACTCACACCTGGTGTGCGTGCATGTGTGTTGGTTGTTATCTCCATATGCGGGTTTCAGAAAGTGAAATGGAATTCTCTCGAAGTATCTACCTCCATTTCTGGAAAGGGGTGGGGGGGGGGGGTCACGATTCATGGACCAAGCTGTGAAGTTTTCTTGTTCTCAAAGTTTTTTCCAAGGGCTCTTTTCAGGATAATCACCGAGCCTCGGACAGCTTCCAACTGTAGTTTGTTTCTATTAATATTCCCAGGAATGGTGTTTAAGTTCTCTCTAGGGTTCTTCTTCATCATTGTCATTGCTCCAATTATCACTGGTACATTTTCAGCACTCTTCAGATAACAGGATCTTTTCACTTTATTTTTGAGGTCTTGATATTTAGTCATTTTCTTTATTTCTGTGTTTCGGCCAAAATCACTGGGAACTGATACCTCAATTAGCAATGCCGTTTTTCATACCTAAGTACTACGTATATCTGATCGCAATGCTTTGTTTTCTAAATTCACGCTCGATGGGATCGTCAGGTCGTATGTGAGCATTACTTGTTCTGAATCATTGCTTTTCGTCCATATTTCCATGAGTTTTCTGGGACTGGGATATTGAAGTTTTTGCAGATGTACCAGTGGATTACTTAACAAACCCTGTCATGCTTTTGTATGTACATTTGTTCTGACATGGGTTTTTTACATCCCGAGAGGAGGCAGCTCGTGCTTTCTTTTTCTAAGTTGCAGAACCTACACTTGTCTGATTGACTCAGTCCTGCCATTTTCTTAGTCATTCGTGTAGTGTCCTTGGTCTTGGGTATTAATTATTATTCGTTCTTCATCCCAATTGAGCTGACCTTTTCTTTGCCATTCCATTAAGCCTTCTTTGTCTCTGTCCAATCTGTTCAACTCTTTTTTTATTAATATCTTCCTGCTCTTTTGGAGTTCTCCCAGTTATCGGTGTATATCTGTTGATATTTTGCTTTATATTTTTCTTTTCTCTTTTTTGCTATCATTGGGGCTATATTCATTGCTGTTTCGGTTTCATGCATGACATCTTCCATTTGCAACTGCATTTGGAAAAATTTTGCTCGGTGGGTTTAGTGATACCTTCTCTGGCTTGCTGTCTTCGATGTTTGCATACAAATTGGATTCTGTAGTCTGTTGAACTTTTCACGTATTCAGCCAGTCCAACAGATGTTATTCTGTGCACTTTGTAGAACATTTTGTGGATGGTGAGGAGTTTCGTCATTTTGATAACTGGTTTGTTGATTTCCGTTTGTGACCAGTTTATTATGTACAGCTGTATTGGAACATTGGTATTTCGAGTTGGTTGATAGCTTTGTTTTTGTTTCTCAGGGTGAGAGATGTTTTCAGGATCAGCTTTGTTCTCCGTAGGTATTCTTTGGCAATTCTTTTGCGCATTTGTTTGTGACATATTTGGTGGCCCTCTTATACTCCCAGATATTTGTATGATGCTTCGTTGTCTTGCTCCTGTGTTGTTGTATCTAGGTCGATTTTTTTTGTTGTCTATTTGTTGATTTAATCTGTACGAATGTGTGCTTGGCACACTTACCGAGGCCACATTCAATTTGAATGTCATCGGAGTACCATTTCACAAATTTCAGTTGTTCTTCCAATTTTTCATAATTTGGTGCAAAGATTTTTAGATCATCTATGTATAGTAGATGTGTCACCTTTCTTGTCTCTTTGGAAGTTCTCTTATTGGACGTTAGGGTGTATCCATGTCCTTGCTCATTAATGAGGTTTCTCAGTGGGTCCAGGGCCAGGGGGCAAAAGGCTATCTCACTGGAAGTTCCTGCGACATATCTTCACTTCTGGTATTTTGATCTAACCCTCTGAGTGTTGCAGTATCAATGTGGTGTTCCATAGCTCCATTGCTTTCTCAATCAGTTTGATCATTTGGGGGTTAATATTGCACAATTGCATGCGTTGTATCATCCATGAATGTGGAACACTATGAAAAGCTTTTTTGTAGTCTATCCAGGCTGTGGACAATTTGGTTCTTCTGGTTTTACAGTTTTCGAGTATGGCCTTGTTTAGTAGGAGGTGATCTATTCTTCCATAGCATCCTCTTTTACATCCTTTCTGTTCTCCCTCTAGGCCTCTCTCGTGTGTGTGTGTGTGTGTGTGTGTGTGTGTGTGTGTGTGTGTGTGTGTGTGTGTGTGTGTGTGTGTGTGTGTGTGTGTGTGTGTGTGTGTGTGTGTGTGTGTGAAAAACAGTGTTTCCTGTTTGGAATGATTTTCAAATTTGTTTGAGTGCCAGGCAGGCAGCCAGAGTAAAAATATTATCTCACTCCGCTCTGCACACATGTGATCGTGTTCCAAAAATAACATTCAATTTAAATAAGCTGTTCCTCGATCATAAACTGGTGCTCATAAACTTACAAGACAGACGGACAGACGGACATGAACCAATTGCTTAACCCCACTTTTCACTTTGCATGTGCAGAGTAATAAACCTTCATCTTTCTCGATGATTATATTTGTGGAAATGTCAAATCATGGCAATATTTATTGTTGTCCAGAAAATGTACTTTGTACAACCATGACCGCATTTTCTACCCAATCATCATGTAACTTTGTTACAAAATTATCCATGGGTAGACGCTCCTATCTTGAAAGTTTTGTGTCAATCGGTTGTGAAGAAAACAAATTTAAAAGCAAAAAAAAGGTGAAAAAGTGAGGGCCTTGGTTAACATTACACAACATAGTCAAGAATAGTTTTGGACGCCTATTACTAGTAATAATAAAAATTACCTGGATTTGATTGATGAGAATATATAGCCAAGAGAGGCAAAAACTTAGAGGTGGTTGTCTCACAATAACTAAACACAGGAGACAAAGCACTGTCGGTATAAAATAAAGGAGTAAAATGACTGCCTATATAATTACCCTTACTCACTATTGTCCATAATACAGTACAGGCCTGGCCAATATGAATAACAACCCAATAATGGTGATACATGAATGGACTGACCTTTATTTTCCTCTCAATTTACACGTGTTAGGCATTCCCTTTAGAGGGTTACACCATCTTTGGCCTCCCGGCCCTCTGCAAGTAATTCAAAATGGCCAATGCCTCCGGCAATGACAACGCTTTTTGATGATTCTCATGAAACAGTCCAAATTGGCTCCAGCGCACATGTACAGCATTATTCCACCAACATTGCCATTCTCCAAGGCTTGATTACATTTTCAAATTGGAATTTATTGACCCGATATAGTTGTCGACACCGGACATTATACACGGCGAATTTGGCTACAAACGGCAGCGTCATCTTTGTAGAATAAAAAAAATATATATATTCCATCTAGATGCCAGAAGGAAATGTCATCATATATAAAATAAAAATTACATTTCGATGCCAGAAGCAATGGCATGATAAACGGCCTTTGATGTGAAAATATGGCTCTAAATTCTGCTCGGAAGAATGATATTATTTCAAATGTGGAAAACATTGCAAAACATCACGCCTTTAAAACTAAATGTCTATTATAACGCCATACATGGTGTCAGCTTTGATTATAATAGATTAGTGTTTTACACCTTTGTTATGCATACAGGTAAACAAACGCGAGACGAGAAATATCAGGTCTGTGTCACGTGTGTAGTTCATTTATCTGCACTCCTTATTTTACAATGGTCTTGTATAATACATGAGATATGTGACATCTAAACGAAGGGGTACAGATGGGACAGCAAGCTTATATACCAGGTGCAAAAAAAATTGCATATATTTATAAAGATCGAGGATGTACAATTGAGAACCTTGCTTTAAGAACCTTTCTGCTCTCAAACTACCTGAACAAACCCCCTTGGTAGAATTCACTGTGGCATGTTAAAGAGAGCACTGTACCTTTAGAAAAGGTAACTTGGCCTGCAGAATGGCCATAAAGTCCTTGCGTAACTTTGAACTCACACTCTCACTATCTCTCTCAGAAAGGACCGTCTGGCAAACCCTCCTATCTACTTTAATAACAATCCTCTTGAGGAAGTTCAGTCATTCACTCTCCTGGATCTCACCATCAGCCATGATCTTTCTCGAGCAAACCACATTTCAAAGTTGGTCTCCAAAGCCAGCCGCCGACTGGGCATCCTCCATCATACAGAGTCCTTCCTTGGAACACATGAACACCCATCCATCTACAAGGCCTTCATGCACAGCTTGATGGAATACTACTCCCCGCTTTGGGCTCTCACCCCTGCCTCCCAACTGCTCATCTTGACAGAGTGGAAACCAAGGCTTTTAAGATTATTGCAATTTCCCATGATGAAGCTGAGTCTATGTATGGGCCTATCACTTCGCCATCGCAGACAGGTCAGTGGTCTCTCTGTCTTCTACCACGTCCTCTCTGATCTTGCACCCTCTGCTTTTTTCATGCTTCATCTATTATAATCCCCAGATTTCTGCAGGGCACACACGGTCCACCATCAATCCCCTTCTGGTGAAACTAACCTAAATCCAGGATCATTGCTCACCTCCACTCATTTGTTCCTCGTTTTTCTCACCTGCAGAACCAACTTCCACATCCTCTTCAATATCATTCACCGAGAGATATAAGCGGTGCTTTGCATTGTGTCAGATGCTGTGCAGAAAGGGAGCAAAAGTGACCATAACGCACGGTCGACACTGATGTCGTGGTATTGGTTGGCTGCATTCTGAAGATAAAGCCGGAAGAAATGTGGATAGCTCTTGGTGCTGGGTCAGTTTCAGGTACATTGGTGTACACAAAGTGGTTGGCAAGCTGGATCCAAGAACCTGTGCCACTCTCCCAGTCTTCCATGCAATACAGGATGCGACACTGTCTCTGCATTCGGTGGCAGGGGAAAGAAGACTGTGGGACACGTGGACGGCTCTCCCTGAAGTGACTGAGGCTTTGAAGAGCTCTCACGGGAGAGTGCTGTGAGCGAGCTGTCCATGTCACTAGTGGAGCGCTTCTGGTGCTGATGTACGAGAACCAGCGACCATGGAGGTAAATGAAGCGAGGAAACAGCTCTTCATCAGAAGTACAGGACCCTGGAGATATATCCACCCAACGAGGCTGCTCTGAGGCAACACATCATGCGTGCCACCTACAGGCCAACATCTGGAACCAGGCGTTAGTTCCGACCCTGAGCTCGCAAGCCCTTCTGATTGGGGATGGGTAAAGGATGCAACGGATGGCAGCCACTCTGGATTTCCAGAGCTCAAAAATCCTGCTACGCTGATACACTGTGGGTGAAGCAGGGGTGCACGGGCGTGCAAGTGCAACAAGGCAGCCTCATGTGCACTGCCCGTGCTCATGTTCAGGAAACTGTTAGATCATTACAGAGGACAAACATGGACAACATGGCTGAACTATATTACTATACACTGTCCATCACTATTCTTCAGATAATTGATACAGATGCATATATGTTATACTTGTTTAATCCAGCTAATAAACACCGGCTGAGGTCATTGTTTGCATATAAAATGTAACTGTAGGATATATGTGGAGTCTAAGTAAGAGGTATGTGCAGCAACAGGTAAAATAGCTTTTTTAAAAGTGGTTGTATATTGAGGTTTTTCTGCGATAATGCCAAAATGAAGATTTTTCATCGTACAAGGTCAATGACCTCTCATAGGGCTCAGAAGTCAAATCTGAAGTGGCTCCATCTGAAAATAAATTTATGGTATATACAAACACTGCTG
>CM068966.1:70721935-70725210 GCA_035128595.1 Eptatretus atami | reverse complement strand
TTCCTTCCAGGGCCTTCAAGACAACTGTTCACCCACATCACAGATCATCCCCAATCCAAGACTATGATCTTTTATACCTCGTTAACCCCCCCCCCATTCCCTTACCCCACCCGACCCCAACCCTTACCCCCCCCCCCGCCCCCATTTCCAATTTCCAGTTTTTCTCTCTGAAAGTTTCCTTCGATATATCCATCTTGTCCATCCCTTGCATCCACTCCTGCCCCTCTAGTGGGGCAGATAGGCAAATCATTTGTGCAATTCATGACTAAAGCATGAAAGTTCTAACATACCATCTACATACCACAAGGTTTCTTTTCAGACGTGGAGCCATTCTGTGTTTGACCTTTAATGACCTTGAGAGGTCAATGACCTCGAACATCGAAGATAACTGTTTTTTTACCATCCCATCCTTCATTATAAACATGTTGAACGATGTAAACAATGCATTTTTATTCCAATAAAGATGTGTATATATCTACAGACTGTTTGTGGTTAATTTCAGGTATTTGATGATCTAAATCATTTAATTTTCATTGGTCCAACACATTTCAATATGATATTTTCACGTAAAATCATCTTGGATTGCGCTAACACTATTTATGCTTTGTGTGTTTCAGATAGCCTGTCAGACTCATCCTGGAGGTTCTGCTAACAGCTATCCTTAGATTATAGAACTGTTTAACAACTGGTGGCGGCAAGCCTGAAGAAACTATATTCACAGGGTAGTGTAGGACGCTGTCACCATGTCAAAACGTCATGTCTTGATAGATCCAACTCAACCTTGCAGCACATCCAAGCAACCCAGCCACCTTGCCCAACTAACTGGAAGCTTTGTATTCTTTGCCAAGCAGAAACATGGAAGCCTTGCAGTGTCCAGCCAAATCCAGCAAGAAACCTGTGGGTAGCGGTTATGTGTCATTGGCAAAGGACCTCCTCAGTTTCAGGACATTGGCCACATGCCGACTGAGCTGAATCTGGACAGATTGGACGCTGGATGGGGTGGCGGGTCCAGAAATCGCCAGAATCGCCAGAATGATCGAAGAATTTGAGGGCCTCAATTCTTTGAAGCACAGAGGAGCGTTGACGATACTAGAAACCGTCACCATGAGCAGCATCTTGGCGTGCAAGCAGCCTTCCTGAAAGATGTGAGGTCATTTACAGCAGTGCTGGATGAGATGGGCAACCCATTTCTCGAGGAGAGCCAAGATCTTCTGGTGCTTGACACCAAGGATATCATGGATGCATCTGTGGCAGAAACTGTGAGAAAGGTGGAGTCCTTGGGAGAAGATCAGTACAAGAGCTTCGTGGATGAGCGGCTAGACCAGCCGACAAAGCCAATCACAGACACACTTCCCAAGAACAAGCTGCCACTCTTCAGTCGTCCACAGTGAAGACGCAGTCAAAGCAAAAGATGCAACTTGCAGCACTGAAGTGATTGCAATCTCTTCTCCCGACTGTATGTGTCTTGCCAAACACGTGATGGGAATCTGGATCAATTATCCCATGAAAACCAGGCAGCACCAGCATCCTTGTCGGACAGAGGCAAACTGCGAAGTTGCACCAACAAGGCCGATCTCCTGCGCTGCATAGAGTCTGATGAGACTGACTCACCAGCTATCCCTGTGGTCGATGCAGTGTTCCTTGATGGTGCTGCCATAGTGCAAATGTTGAGTCCTGGTACATCAAAGACCTTCCAGGACTATGCAGATGGTGTCTTTGTGCCCTACGTATCAACTCAACTGGCGAAAACGAGGCGTGTTGACGTCATCTGGGATGTGTATCTGCCAGACAGCCTGAAAGGCACAACCCGACAGAAGAGGGGCAAAGGTGTCAGGAGACGAGTGGTTCCCACCACTGTGATACCAAAGAACTGGAAAGATTTCCTACGTGTTGATGAGAACAAAACTGAGCTGTTCAGTTTCCTCTCTGAACAAGTCACACGTTGGCCAACAGAGAATGAACAAGGAAATCTATGCAACTCATGGAAGAGTGGTGCTCTGCTCAACAGGCCAGTCTGACTTGACCAACCTCGCCCCATGCTTTCATGAGGAAGCAGACACGCGGCTGCTTCTGCATGTGTCAGATGCTGTGCAGAAAGGGAGCACAAAGTGACCATACGCACGGTCGACACTGATGTCGTGGTATTGGCTGTGGCTGCATTCCTGAAGATAAAGCCGGAAGAAATGTGGATAGCTCTTGGTGCTGGCGTCAGTTTCAGGTACATTGGTGTACACAAAGTGGTTGGCAAGCTGGATCCAAGAACCTGTGCACTCTCCCAGTCTTCCATGCAATCACAGGATGCGACACTGTCTCTGCATTCGTGGCAGGGGAAAGAAGACTGCCTGGGACACGTGGACGGCTCTCCCTGAAGTGACTGAGGCCTTTGAAGAGCTCTCACGGGTGCTAGGTGCTGTGAGCGAGCTGTCCATGTCACTAGTGGAGCGCTTCATGGTGCTGATGTACGACAGAACCAGCGACACCATGGAGGTAAATGAAGCGAGGAAACAGCTCTTCACTCAGAAGTCCAGGACCCTGGAGAATATCCCACCCACACAGGCTGCTCTGAGGCAACACATCATGCGTGCCACCTACCAGGCCAACATCTGGAACCAGGCGTTAGTTCCTGACCCTGAGCTCGCAAGCCTTCTGATTGGGGATGGGTAAAGGATGCAACAGGATGGCAGCCACTCTGGACCACCCTTCCAGAAGCATCACAATCCTGCTACGAACTGATACACTGTGGGTGCAAGCAGGGGTGCACCGGGCGCTGCAAGTGCAACAAGGCAGCCCTCATGTGCACTGCCTGTGCTCATGTTCAGGAACTGTTAGATCATCTACAGAGGACAAACATGGACAAACATGGCCTGAACTAATTTTACTATCACCCTGTCCATCACTATTCTTCAGATAATTGATACAGATGCATATATGTTATACTTGTTTAATCCAGCCTAAATAAACACCGGCTGAGGTCATTGTTTGCATATAAAATGTAACCTGTAGGATATATGTGGAGTCTAAGTAAGAGGTATGTGCAGCAACAGGTAAAATAGCTTTTTAAAAAGTGGTGTATATTGAGGTTTTTCTGCGATAATGCCAAAAATGAAGATTTTTCATCGTACAAGGTCAATGACCTCTCATAGGGCTCAGAAGTCAAATCTGAAGTGGCTCCACATCTGAAAATAAACTTTATGGTATATACAAACACTGCTGAAAATTTCATGCTTTAGTCATAAAATGCACAATACATTCCATATATGAGGTTATCTGCCCCA
>CM068966.1:70704435-70719435 GCA_035128595.1 Eptatretus atami | reverse complement strand
CCAAATCTGTCTCCTCTGTCTCTGTCTCTCTGTCTGCTCTGTCTCTGTCCTCTCTGTCTCTGTCTCTCTGTCTCTGTGTCTCTGTCTCTGTCTCTGTCCTCTCTGTCTCTCTGTCCTGTCTTCTGTTCTTTTCTTTCTTTCTTTCTTTCTCTCTCTCTTTCTTTTCTCTCTCTCTTCTTTCTTTTCTCTCTCTTCTTCTCTCTTTCTCTTTCTCTTCTCTCGTCTTCTTTCTTCTCTCTCTCTCTTTCTTTTTTCTCTCTCTTTCTTTTTCTCTCTCTTTCTTTCCTTCTTTCTCTCTCTCTCTCTCTTTTCTTTCTTCTCCTTTCTCTCTCTCTCTTTCTTTCTCTCTCTCCTCTTTTCTTTCTTTCTCTCTCTCTCTTCTTTCTTTCTCTCTCTTTCTCTCTCTTTCTCTTTCTTTCTTCTCTTCTCTCTCTCTCTCTCTTTTTCTTTCTCTCTCTTTCTTTTCTTCTTTCTTTCTTTCTCTCTCTTTCTTCTCTCTCTTCTTTCTTTCCCTCCTGGTTTCTTCTCTCTCTTCTTTCTCCCTTCTTCTTCTCTCTCTCTCTCTGGATCCGTTTAGTGTACTAGAACTAGCTTTACACGAGCCTCGACTATGTACACAAAAAACTATTTCGAGAAGGTGTCCATAAAGTCCTTGTGCAAGTTTGAGCTTTTATAACCTTTGATGTGTACATGATAGAAAGAAACTATAAATATGAAATGAAAGCATAATTCAGAACATCTCTACTCGACACAGATTAGGTTTTTAGGATAACCTTAAGAAAACAAGGTTCTCAATCGTATATCTTCAGCATAACTGCCATCTTTCATAATACATTGTTCAATCGATTTTCCAACTTGTTGAAAACGTTGTCCAGTTGTTGTTGAGTCATTTCATGAATTGCATTTGTGTAAGTAGTCCTAAGTTCATCCGAAGAATGTGGTTTTCATGAGTAAACAACAGTTTTACATAGACCCATAAAATGTAATCCAATGGGGACATATCAGGCGAACGAGGTGGCCAAGCAATTGGTTCACATCTACCGATGTACTTGTCTGGGAAGACATCAATCAAGAACCGTCACACATTCGAAGCATCGTGGCAGGGAGCCCAGTCTTGTGGTACAAGGTGATGTGTGAAAGGTTTCATCGTCGTAGATCGGGAACAAAGAAATTCTGCAACATTGCAAAGTAATATTCATCACTGACAGTTGCTTCTTCCAAAAAAAGAAAAGGACCAATGATGCGTCACTCCCTGAGATAACACCAGACATTGATTTTGTTGAGTCTAATTAATGCTGTCAGGCTGCATGAGGTTTTTTTTGTCCCCCAAATGCGGTGATTCTGATAGATGATTTTACCACTGGTGTAGAAGTTTCATCAACAGAAAATGTCAACTTGTCAAGAAACCAAGGATAACTGTGGATTTAGCAACAACAATAACATCATTAAACTAAATATAATGGAGCAAGTGTATGTGTTTATGTATGTATGTATGTATGCATGTCCACTCTTCACCCATTGGTTGGATAGCTGACCTGACATCACCCACAATTGTCACCTGAAATATTCACCTAAAGCGCCCAGAGGACCCAAAAGATCCACCCCCCTGCGAGGACCCAAAAGACACAACAGGACTATCATGGACCCATGGAAATTCTACATTATGTAAAAAAGTGTGACTCAGGTCCCAACCCCCCCCCCCCATTCCACTAACACCCACACACAATCCCATGTCTTTCAACCCCTCCCACCACACCAAAACTCTGTGCTCCCCTCCCCTTTCTTCAATACCTCAAACCCCTCAACCCAACTCTGTCCCCTCTGTCCTCCCTCCCCAAGTCAACTCTGTCATCTTCCTCCCCTTCTTCTTCAAGTCAACTGGCCCAAACCCCAAGTACTTAATCCCCCTTCCAACCCCAATCCACCCCCCCCCTTCCCAACGTCATCTCAATCTCTCTCTTCCAACTCCATTCACCTTCACCCCAACTCTCTGTCCTCCCCTTCCCATTTCTTCCTGTTCTTAACAACATTACACAAATATACACAAGGACTTTTGGCACTGAGAAAACAATTTGGCCTATCATGGCTGCGTTGTTCCTGTTCCCATTTGTTAAGAACAATGTTAAAAGTAAATAAAGATGGAACATTAAATTCACAATCACTTCCCCCTTTCTTCTCTTATCCTTATCTGTAATTCACGGACCGGAATTTGTGTGTTTGTTTGTTTGTCGCGCTACACCTCCTGCAGTTGTGGGCCGATTCCATCCAGATTTGATGCATACCTAGGATCAGCATGACCGCCGCAATTAATGTATAGGGGTGTTTTTTAGTCTTTGCCAGTGGTCTTGAGGGGAGGGGGGACGCGGGACGCAAATTCTCTAACTAAATGTGTATCGTGTAGCGCTGCCTACAGTTAGGGGAGAATATTACAAGTCTTCACCATTTACAGTACAGTATTCCTGTCCCCACGTTTTCCAGTGCAGTGAGGTGTTTTGAATTATAAGCATTAGGTATGTTTTTTCTTTATGCACATAACTTCATGTTTCTTTTGCCTACACAGAGCTGTCAGGTGCCTATAGACCGCCCAAATAAATGTATGTGTCAGAAAAACGTGTTGCATGCTTGGAACTACATCGCCCACCGGGCGGGTACTCTGCTAGTATTAACTAAACGAGATGAATTATGCTTGCATGTGTCATTTGCAGTGCGCTTCTTTCATGTGTACATCAAAAGTTATAAAATTCAAAATTTCACAAGGACTATATCAACACCCTGTTCCTATCCTTAGATTTAGAAGAAAAAAAAATGTAGATGTTATGGTGAGTATCTCACTGGTAGAACTTTTGAGCATCCCTCATGCATGCACATGAATGAATCAACTGCCCAATGAAAAATATTCATTCATTCTTGTGTATCACGTGGTTGCTGCTTGAATTAACATTGCTATGAGTGGGGCTGTGCCATTGATGCAGTGCCCCTTATGGGCTGGTAGGATTGCCTGGGGGTACACATACCTCAAAGCCAATATAGTGTGGGTTTGAATCTCGGCTCATCTATAAACTGGCATCCCCGTGTTTCTCAGGCAGGGTGATTCATCAGTGTGTGTGTGCCATCCATCGGATGGATGTTAAAGTGGATGTCCCTTCTGCCAGCATTCGTTGGTGGAAGTTAAATATCTCGGTGTCCTTTGCAACAAAGAGCCTGAATTTGTAGCTTGGCCAGGGTGCCGACGATAACTCACCTACTCTCCGTGAAAGACAGTGTGGGATCTTTAACATCCACCAATGACCAAAAAAAATTACAAAATAGTCAGAAAATATCCGTAAACGAAAATCTCCACGAATAAAAGTCTGCCAGTGCAGCCTCAGTCTGCTCATTGCAGGTCATGTGACCAAAGACAATGGAGCTGACACTAACTGATTGTGAGGCAAGAGTAACAAGTGCATCTTTTGCTTCATATTTTATAACTCTTGCCATATTTTTTTACAATTAAAATTACCACAGCTGTAAACTTGCAAATAAAGAGCTCATTCTAATCACCAATTCTTGATTTACTTGAGTTATTTAGCTGCTTCCAGAATTCAACCACAATCCACTTCATCGAATATAAAAAACTTATATTTATAATATCTGCACGTAGGATGCACCCGAGCAGTTCCTTGCAGTGTGCAAGCATGTCCCACTAACATATATGTATGTATGTATATATATACACAGTATATACACACATATGTATATGTATGTACATATATATATATAAATTATATACTACTGTATATGATCTCTGAGTTATCCTCCCAGTCACTAAAACCCCATGGGCACTGATCTTCCACAGACACATCAGAATAATTAGAGCGGACGTGTTGTTTAGTTTCTCTCCATATAATGTTTTTTCCCATCAAGGAAATGTACAGAACCACATTCTAACAGGTGTTTTCTACCTGCAAGCACCACTGCTGAGAGTGACACCTTCCCAGGGTGCAGATTGTGTGCGAGAACTTTTGTGCTCCACACATCCATCCGGGCCTGCGATGATGGCTTGGCCCGATAGACACGTTTCAGGCCTACTGTTTACCAGAACCTCGCTCCGAGACAGCAGTCTGTGCCGATATCACACTCGTGTCACAATTTCACAGTGGAGGCTTCACAGTCTCCCCGTTCACAACGTAATCACAGTATCCATGGAAACGAACATCACCCCCAAAATCGCTTGAACCCGCAGTCTAAATCAGCATTTTGTGAGATGAGCCATGTGCACTCCATTCTCACATATCAGACATTTCGTTTTACAACCTTATTTCGGTCCACAAAATGGGTTTGTACCATCATTGTTTACCCATGAGTACAGAGGTAAAGCTTTCTATTTACTAAGTAGAGGAAAAAAGCAGAAATCTTTGACTGTCCTTCCCACCCCTGTGCACCACATGTATTACCATTCCCTCTCCTGAGCCCTTCTTCTTTTCAATCCTTTTAGCATCCCCTCCCCACATCTTCATCGCTCCCAAAGCCTTCCTTTCCTTTCCTGTTTTGTTTTCTTTCCTTTTCTCAAATTTTGATTTTCTCCATTTAAACCCCATCCTCTCCCTCCTCAAACTGATATCCGTACGTCATAGACATATAGCTCCTCATGGTCAGTTTTGATCCAAATCGAGGTCAAATTTACAGTTCATTTGAACAAAACATTGGAAATTCTGAACTCTAACCATGCAGACCCTTCCCCCACCACACCACCCTCATCCCATTAATTATACTTTTATAACTCGTAAGAAAAATATATCCTTGCTCATTAAGTATGCTTAATTACTGAAAAATATAATAAAAGCGTTGACCTTCTTGAATGATATTTGACTTTTCGATAACTTTTTGAACACCCCTCACATTCACAATTAGGACAGGGGATAAGATAATTTTTTTATTTTTACAATTTCTCCTCTGACTGTAATTGTTTTAAGTTTAAAATAAAAACTTCCTTTCATGTTGCTTGAGGTCCAGACGTTGTGGGGGCTCAATCAAACATCTTCATTGTGATAATTATCAGTGACTCACGGAATGCCAAAAGATCAAGAAACAACCTCACTTTCAGGAATAAAGCAATTATGGAGCTGTGAATTTTTCTACATCATGGTATTTGTTAACAATGATGGCAGAATATGGATCAAAAAATCGCGCGTAGGATATAGCTTAGAGGTATGTGTACTCGCCTTTGAGCTATCTGTCAAGCCAGGGTTCGAATCCAGACCCAACCATAAAATGTCATCATGTTGTTTTGCTTGCTGAGCGATTCATCAATGTGTGTGCTGTCCCCCGGATTCACGTTAAACTGGTAGAACCGTCTTCCAGCACTGGTTGTTATTGGACGTTAGAGATTTCATGGGAGCTTTCGTGAAGAGTAGGTGAGTTATTCAAATTCCTGTCACCACCATCCTGTTGAGCATAGCCAAGTCTGACCAGCTGATTCGTGAAAGATTTTGGGCAAAAACTTTCCCCGTCCAACACCACAAGAAAGATGGAACACTTGGGGCCATTAAAGAAGAAGTAGTCGTCGTGGTAGTAGTGCTTTTGTTAGAATTTCCACAATTCTATTGAATGTCGCTCACGCTCTTCATCCCTGCTAGTACACGGTCAGGACTGCAGTAGGTAAGGTGGAGCATTTTAAGAGAAAGCAGCACCAAGAGAGAGAGAGAGAGAGAGAGAGAGAGAGAGAGAGAGAGAGAGAGAGAGAGAGAGAGAGAGAGAGAGAGAGAGAGAGAGAGAGAGAGAGAGAGAGAGAGAGAGAGGAAGAAAGAACAAATTACCAAAATAACACATTTATACGAATAAGAGCAAAGTGCCTTGTGGAGAGATATTACAAAGTGCTTCGTTCATGGTCCAAGTTTCCTTAAAATTTTGAAGTGTTCCCATATTTTGAGATGATGCGTGAGTGTATGAAGCCTTTCAGACTCACAGCACTGTGTTCCACCACATTTCTCTCAATTTTTGCCTTCCTGTTTTATAAATTACCATATTTGCACGAGTTAAAATTAAGTTGACAAGGAGATCTCGTGACTTGCTTTGCTTCTTAACCGGGTGTCTTAACCGGATCTTGCTTAAAGTAGTAGTAGTAGTCGTAGTGCTTTCGTTAGAATGGCTTTCAAGGCTTGTGCTATTTTGTTTTTTTTTTTTGCAAGAAGCTTCAGAAATATTATTAGTCTCCTGTTCGAAGAACAGAGAGAGCTATAGCTGTACCCTCAGTGGCTTCGAGCAGTTGTACTCCACGTGCAAAACTGGATGAAATGTTAAATTTTTTGATGACGCGAAAAACTCCTCGACGGATTTCGACGGAACTTGGTGGGGGGGGGGGGTTAGGTATGGTCCAAGGATCATGCCATTAGATTTTGGACTTGTCCCCCCCCCAAAAAAAATGTTAGAGAAATTTTTTTTTTTGCATTTCTACATGTTTTAGTGATTTCCAACCCCCCCCCCCCCAAGAAATTATTAGAGAAAAAAATTTTTGCAACTTTTTTTTCAACAATTTCGATTTCTTTTTTTTTGCATTTTACATGTTTTAAGTGATTTCCAACACCCCCCCCCCCCCCCAAAAAAAATGTTGGAGAAAGCTATAACTCTGTCAGCACTGATGACATCATATTTAATGAATAAGATATAAGGTTCACTTGAGTACCAGCAGTATTGGCGGCGGAGGTTTTGCACTCTCCCGCTCCCCTCTAGTTTCCTTTCTAATGTTTTATCTACCACATTTTTATACGCCCATATATTATATATATATATATATATATTATATATATATATATATATATATATATATATAATATATATATATTTCGGGCGTTATTATGTGATACCGGTCGTCGTCGCTGTCTTGTCTGTCTGTCTGTCTGTCTGTCTGTTTCGTCCGTTCTGTCCGCACTCTAACTCCAAGTTTTCAACTTTCACGTTTCATATTTGGTACATAGGTACAGACTGTGGAGCCGTTGTGTCACGACATACCTTCGTCATCTAAAGTGGTTGCCATGGCAACCAGGATGCTGTTTTCCATCGTTCCTGTCCGCACTCTAACTCCCAAAGTTTTCAACTTTCACGTTTCATATTTGGTACCTAGGTACAGACTGTGGAGCCGTTGTGTCACGAACCTTCGTCATCTAAGTGGTTGCATGCAGCAACCGGGATGCTGTTTTCATCCGTTCCTGTCCGCACTCTAACTCCAAGTTTTCAACTTTCACGTTTCATATTTAGTCATAGGTACAGACTGTGGAGACGGTGTGTGTCGCGACATACGTTCATCATCTAAAGTGGTTGCCATGGCAACCAGGATGCTGTTTCCATCCGTTCCTGTCCGCACTCGACTCCCAAAGTTTTAAACTTTCACGTTTCATTTGGTACATAGGTACAGACTGTGGAGACGTGTGTCTGACATACGTTCGTCATCTAAAGTGGTTGCCATGGCAACCAGGATGCTGTTTCCATCATCTGTCCCACTCTAACTCCCAAAGTTTTCAACTTTCACGTTTCATATTTGGTACATAGGTACAGTGTGGAGACGTTTGTAGCGACATACGTTCGTCATCTAAAGTGGTTGCCATGGCAACCAGGATGTTGTTTCCATGTAGTAGCACAATTCTGTATATACCTTCTGTTAGGCGTATATTGTGCTCACTTGCGCTCTTGTTCTGATTACAATACAAAATACATATTATTGCTTTATATTATACTTCACTGCAATGCTTTATAAAATATTAATTATTGACTCGTCTTTTAAAAACGATAAATGTATAAACAGGTGAGCATTGGGTGGCTTTGACACCAACTCTGGTTGTTTTGGTGTCGCGAGAAGAGAGAGAATGAGAACTGACTGAAACAACATAAGTATTTAGAAATAATAATAATAATAATATATAGTTAACAGTTAGAGAGTTACTTGTGGGGGAATAGCAAGTGCATTATTTGTGGTCAAATTTATTGAACTCTAGGCTGCAAATAGTTCCAATCACTCACTCTCAATCTTTCCCTTTATGGCTTTGTTTGTATCTTGCAAGTTTTACGGATGCCAAAATAAAGTTAACAAGGAGATCCCATGATTTACTCTCCTTTACAGGATGACAATAAAAATAGTGGGTGGGGCGATGGGGGCGAATGAAGCCAGAAGCGTAAAGGAGGATTTCACCAGCAAAAAAATGGTTGAAGATGCGGGCACTGCAGGTATATGTGAAAGATGGTTTCTCTTAAATAACAGAAGCAACATTCACCAGGAAAGTTTCTGGAATGTTGCAGGAGAGTTCCAGAACTCAGTGTCCTATGAAGCAATCTCCAACTTAGGTCTCCCACCATCCTTGATGTTGGGTAGAGATATAAAGATTCCCAATTTGGATGGACTGGCAAGCGAGGCAGAAGAACCTCATGCCAGGAAGTGTCCAACCAATTTGCTAGCACAACAAAGTGGAGTGAGTGGATTACCAGCAAATATGTTTCCTTCCCTGATGGTCCACAGAAGGACACTCCAGCTGTACCAGAGACCATGCTCGTATTATGTGCAGGTGGTGGTTGGGAGAGATCGTGTCCTCACGGTTTAATTAGAAAAAGCCATGGAAGTATGGGGAAAACATGCACAGCGTCACCACCTTCACAAGGATTCTCCAGGTAAGCCAGACAATCATGAGGCAATGAGTTATTGACCTACTTGAGTATCCAAAAAGGAATTCTGATCATCTGGAGGTGCTTCAAGTTCCTCAGGTAAGAGAATGCTATTCTTCCCATCCTTTGTGGGATCTCCTACTCTTGATATACCCTTATACAAGAGTTTTCCCCTTAAAGTAAGGGAAGCTAGCATTGTGGTCTGTGGAAGTGCACGGAGGAAAAGTGACTCTTCTGGCAGGTCTTTCCCTGGGTGAGGACCATTTGCTCTTTTCATATGAACTGCATACTAAGCCTTCAGCATTTCCTGATAAAAAGAAGACAATAGGTCACTGGCAAGGTTTTGTGAGGTGATAATGAATATTTGCCTTTTGTACTGCAGACTGAACACTTTACTGAAAAAGTATGATGCTCATGTGCATAATTGCGGTATTGGGTTCGCCTTCAGGTAACGTTGAATGGTCAGTCGCCTGAACATGTAAAGTGGCTTCAAAGGTAGGGAAACCCTGTCCACCATCAGGAAGAGGCATGCTCAGCATTCCAAAGGATACCCAATGCTTACCATCCCAAATGTAGTCCAACAACTTCTTTGGGATATTAGCCAAAAACTCATCTGAAATACTCATGCAAGAAAGCTTGAACAATAGCTTTGCAATGACGAGGAGTAGGAGTACTTACTGGAAATAGCAGATATCAGCGAAGGATAGAAGAGTGTGGAATGATATCATGAAGTACGGTAATACTCCATATTATACTCCGTACGGTAATACTCCATATTACCATATGGAGTCTGGATGGTACGGGAAAAAATGGCCGCCCATTCAAATTATTATTTAAATATACCAGTCCACCCACTTGCTATGGGAGTGGTGGAAAGGGTCATGTTATTATCCTCTCTGGGCTGTATCGCTTACAGGAGATCTCGGCTTGGGCCTCAAGAACGTTGGGTTTCCTTCCTTTCAGTTTAGTGTTAAACAGCAATAGCGACTGTTTAAAAAGGTAATCATATGTGTTTGTGATTTATAATATTTTTATATCTGCTTGGGTTGACCCACACAATGCCATCTTATATATTATTTCCGAGTTTGTGGTTTCGTGTCGCGCTATCTTCGACTTTGTTCTGCGCTCGAGTAACGTGATATTCGGCTTACATTATCTCAAAGACCTTATGAGGTGCATGGTACAAAAAAAGTAAATAAAATGGTTCTGAAACAGTGAAATCGTATTCCACTTACTGCATTAAAGTAAAATTACTACTGATACTCTGCATCAGTTCCTTTCTCAAACACACCCACCCCAACATGTCGCGCAGAGCGCGGGTTATGCTAGTCACTATTGTTGTGTAGAAGAGGGGGTGGGGCAGTCCAAGCGAGACTGTGGTAATTGTAACATGTGTTTTGAGTAGGATAGATTGCCATGTAACAGAGACCTGTCAGAGTAGGTCGTTTTGTTACACATGACGCTGAGGACGCAGTGTATATAATTTATAGACAGGATAGTCAGAGTAAAAAAGTAGCATGCGTAAACACCTCTTGTTTGTGGGCAGGGCCAGGTGAGGGCTTCCCATCACGAAATGCACATATGTCACACACTTCAAAACGGCAGCCATGATCTGTCTGGCCAGTGTGTGCTAGTCACGGTGGCGTAATGTGCTGTAGGGACCAGAAGAAAGGAAAGACAGCTATTTTTATTGGGGCCACCCCGTGGGAGGACAGCCCAGAGGACTCCTCTCAGAAGAACGAGGGGAAATGATGAGGAGGGGCTCCGTGAATGAAAGGAGATACCAGAGGACTCGAGACAAGAAGGGCAAAGGAGCGGTTTGAGAGAGGACAGAGGAGAGACCAAGATGAAGCACCTCAGAGATGAGAAAGGGCACAACAGAGCTCTTGATGTGCAGAAGGATTCAGAAGTGTGGAGAAGAAGCATGGTGGGAAGAACAAAGGGCCACGAGGAATGGTTCAGGGTGCACATCTCGTGTTTGTCTTACTTCGACGTTGGCTCACTTCATAACTGGCTCTCGTGTTCACGCCTCTGTGGAGTCCTGCAAGTAGGGTGAATATACTGGTTCTGGCTCACTTTTCCCATGTAAATGAATGGGGGATTTTCAGCGATTCATTTTTTTTTCCCTAAAAATACACCCCCTTTTATCTCCAAGGTATATTTGTTGTCTCCCCTTTTAACCTAGGGGCATTCTATTCAAACAACCAATGCGACAAGATAAAGATTTGTTCAAGTAGCAAAGTAGTAATGTGGTTTGTTAAAGGTGATTCGAAAGAAATATCTGAAACATGTAAGCCTAGGGACACTCTTTTTCAAATAACCAATGCATATTGTTTTGCTCACTCATTGAACCTATAAAGATTTGTTCATTCTCAAATTCCTTCAATAGTTTAATTTTCTTTGCACAATAATCCCCATCTAAAATATTTAAAAACAAAACATTTGAATCTTTATTTTTTAAGATACCCTTTTGTGCCATTATGAAATAAAACTTCTCTTAATGTTCTTGTTTGACCACCTCCTGAGCCACAGATTATTTTTTGCATAAGCCCCGCCCACTTTTCCCTAAGCCCCGCCCACTTTTCATGAGGTATTTTCGTAAGCCCCGCCCACTTTTCATAAGCCCGCCCACTTTTCTCGAGATATTTCCATAGGCCACGCCCATTTCCATAAGCCCCGCCCACTTTTGCTAAGCCCCACCTACTCTTACATCATTTCCAGTTCATCCGACTCACAAGAAATCACAGAAAATTCTGGAGTGTTATGGTTTGAAGGCCTGCCTGGCTTGCTCAGGGAATTTCCAAAGGAAACCACACCCACCAGTCTTTCCCTATGAAAGCCTCAAGCCCAGGCTCCATTTTAAACATTTTTCTGCTGGCAATGGTGTGCTGTGTGCTTGCCTGGAACTCTATGACTGTATGGAACTAAACCTTCAAGTGATGAACTGGATTCAAACCTCTTATCCATTGAGTAAGATTTTATTTCCCTATTTTCAGTTTGATTTAAGCATCGACTCATTTAATAATTAAATAACTTAATTAATACATATTATTTTCTCTCACAGGAAATTGTATCTGAAAATACCGATTTTGCCACAACTTTGGTGAAATTGTTGCTTGGTTGAAGACTTTTGACGACCAAGACCCACAGAACGAGCGAGACCTTGAGTGGGATGACTTTGGGGTTCCTTGGGGATTGACTGCTTGTATGGAACTAAACCTTCAACTTGATGAACTGGATTCAAACCTCTTATCTGTTGAGGTAAGAAGATTTTTTCATTTTCAGTTTGATTGAAGCATACTCATTAATAATTTAAATCACTTGATTAATACATTATTATTTCTCTCACAGGAAATTGTATCTGAAATACGAAATGAAAATACTGCTTTTGCTACAACTTGGGATGAAATTGTCGGTTTGGTTGAAGACCTTATGAGCGACCAAGACCCACAGAACAAGCTCGTCCTTGATGGCCCAACCAAAGAGTTATACCTTGGAGACCAACAAAATCCTGAAAAAGAGTTTTACAGCAATAGTACTCATTGCGAGTTGTCAAGACAATACCCACTGAACAAGTTATACCTTGATGAGCCAGAATACAAGTTTTACCTTGGAGACTCACAAATTTTGAAAAAATCAGTAAATGAGTTCTGCCTTGATGGTTTAAATAACTACCTTGGAGACTCAGGAAAAGGGTTCTGCCAAGATGGTTCTAAATATGGGGCCTACCTTGGAGACTCACAAATTTTGAAAAAATTAGTAAATGAGTTATCCTTGGTGGTTTTTAAATATGAAACCTACCTCGGAGACCTCACAAATTTTGAAAAAATCAGTAAATGAGTTCTGCCTTGATGGTTTAAATAACTACCTTGGAGACTCAGGAAAAGGGTTCTGCCAAGATGGTTCTAAATATGGGACCTACCTTGGAGACTCACAAATTTTGAAAAAATCAGGAAATGAGTTATCCCTTAGAGACTTTATAAGTTGGTTTTATTTTGGAGACTTGAAATGTGGGTTCTGGCTTGATAACTCACAATGTGATACATATCTTGGAAACTCAACAGGAATGTGGTTATACCTTGGAGACTTGAAATGCTACCAAGACTCTTGGGGATCTAAACTATCGATGTAGTTCTTTGTTGGATGGTGCTGTTGTGAGAGCAATATCAAGAAAGTTCTTACTCCCCATTTCTACGTCATCAAACCTGAAAGCCTTAAAAGACAGAATTGGAAGAAGAGAAAAAAACATAAAATATATATATTGTTAGTTCTGGGAAGAAAGTGCAGGCTTACTCCCCTTTCTACATCATCAAACCTGAAAGCCTTAAAAGACAGAATTGAAGAAGAGAAAAAAATATATATTGTTGAAATACGTATTGAAAAAAAAAGACATTGTGTTGGGCGAGGGTTGGGTTGGGTGAGATTTGAATGTGAGGGTTAGGGCAGGTT
Source organism: Eptatretus atami (assembly GCA_035128595.1). Taxonomy (NCBI): domain Eukaryota; kingdom Metazoa; phylum Chordata; class Myxini; order Myxiniformes; family Myxinidae; genus Eptatretus; species Eptatretus atami. The sequence goes on along the minus strand of CM068966.1, from coordinate 70,706,358 downwards.
TTGGTTGGGGTTGAGATTTTGAATGTGAGGGTTAGGGTTGATTATGCTCCCTGTTATATTATCACACACACACACACACACACACACACACCCCACACACACACACCACACACACACACACAACAAACAAAGTTAAGCCTTGACTATGTTGTCGAGGATTCTGTGTTTGGGGTTCACAGATCTAAGAACGTCCCCCACTGCACACACACAACAAACAAAAGTTAAGCCTTGACTATGTTGTCGAGGTTCTGTGTTTGGGGTTCACAGATCTAAGAACGTCCCCTTGACACACATTATATACTGTTATACACCTCGGACTTGGCCCTTGAGTGTCCACAACGGTGTATAGTAGGGGAGTGAAGGCCAGCCCATTGCTCCCATGGGTATTATCTGCTTGTTTTGTCTTTTGTATTCCTGTGAATAAAATGAACCTAAAATCTCTTCCCTTCAAATCATATATCTTATAAGTCCAAGGAAACGTATCTATTACATAAACAATTTTAAAAAGTCGTTCGTCCATCGTTTAATATAACCTTTTTCAAAATGAGATTTCCACCTATATATTCTTACGATATCACCAACTTTGAACTTAGGTTTTCTGATATAATCTCTTTTTCATATTTTAATTTTGTAAATGTTTCTGATGGTTTCATATTCGTTGACGTGTGAATCGTGTCATTATACTTATCCACAATATCCTGAATAAAAGTGACCATTGTTGTGAACCGAGTTGTGTGATTTTTATATAGTCTCTCTTTTAAGGTACGATTAAAACGTTCAACAACAACGGCCTTCCCTTCATTAAAGGTACTGTATAATGTAATACTGTTATTTTTTAGAAAATTCATAATGTCTTGTTATAAACTCTCGACCGCATCAGTCCACAATTTTTTAGGTTTTCTTACTTTCAAAATATCGTTGAAAGGCTAACATAAGAGTATTACATGTTTTGTTTTTTAAAGGGACAACCCATGCGTATCTTACTCCTCAAATCAATAACGGTTAAAGCATACTTGTACCCTTATCATTATTGAGTTCAATCAAATCAGTAGACCAGATATAATCAACTTCCTTGGAATAAAATTTCCTTCTCTGAAACTTTGTGAATATGGTTTATGTAATTCATCAGCTAATTGCTCTCAATCTTAATGACATCATTAGAGTCTATAAGTTTTTTGAATTTCCAAGTCCAAGTTTCAATTTAGCATGATCATCTTCTTCACGATGAACCGATCAACTTTTTCTCTCAAGGTTGGATTTTGTATCAGAGAACAAATTATACAACATTTCTCTATCGGCTTCATGCTTTTTTCTAAAGTTGTGGTATTCCCATAATCAATATCGTGCCTCATGCACACTTCATCAACCCTATTGATAGGTTTACTCCATGGTTTAGGATTGTCTGCCTCATCTAATCTTTTATCCAAGTTTGTGCCTGGCCACAGAAAGAATACCCTGGTAGAATGTAATTCCCCCGGTATTCCAGTCGTTGTAAATTTACTTCCTGATAAAAACTTTTGTATATCTCCTCCGAGTTTGTGTTTTGGAGATAAATTTATTTTTTTTTGAACACACACCGAACATGTACCTTTTTGTATAAACCTGTTATTTTTACTTTTAAAATATGAGTTTTTTTGTATTAGTTTTCTTTTTACATTTGAGACAATAACTCATTTATTTATGAGAAAAATTCCGACAGAGTGCAAAAACCTTTTAGTCCAACATGCCACATTTGAATCTTAATTTTTAAAACATAAATAATCCTCAGAAATGCCTTCACTCTCTCCTCCATTTATTTAAGAAAAAAATGAAAAACTTTAATTAACATCAATATCCTCTCCCTGAAACGATGTCAATAGTCTTGTCGAAAATATTGCAAATAGACTTGTCAATTCTTCGTTTTCCCTCCTCGGTTATCTCCTT